>JAVUPR010000477.1:0-1200000 GCA_036785695.1 Gentiana straminea
GTGAGGATTGAGTTAATGGTGATATACTTAAGTTTGTTAGTCCGTGGTGAACTTAATCGAGTTTAGGAAGGTCCTCCGTGATTAAAACACCAATAATGCGCCCGAACACCTGCAGGGTGTGATAGTCTTATCCGGACTGACGCGGTACACCTAAGTAGGGCATTTATATATGATGGCATTCATATAGGAGTAGGACCGATTTAATATGTATTTCTCGATATAATTCCGTAATCGAGAATCTTATTAAATCATTAGATGATCATATGGATATAACTTAATCTAGGAGTGTCGTAGGGTATACTTGTCTCGGGGTAGTGTTTGATGTGTTAGTTACGGTTCATAAATATGTGTTCAAGTCGACACCCGCGCTTGTCTCTGATGTGTGAGTAGTTCGATTTTCCTGAGATATGGAATCCATTCCTTCACGCAGAAGTAGAGAGAGACGATCCCGCTTATTTGTTAGCCCCCGAAAGTGATCGATCCCGGGGAGTCACATTTGAATAATTACCTACTAGTCTCGGATGTGTGTGCTTACTAATTAAATCATCTGGGGGGTTAATATGGTAAATAAGGATAAAGATATTATGTGTAAGGGTTTACTGGAGACATCCCGCCACGAGTGGACGATCTATGGAGGGGTTCAATCCGTATGTTGTGATTATATCGATGGATGCTTATTCACTCATAGGTTGAGTATAAGTATATATCTATAATTGGTAGAGTTCGGTTTGGTTTATGGTGGCGTAATCCCGGAATTAATAATTTAATATATTTATTACGGAATTTCGATGAATAATATATTTAATTGTGGAGGCCCCTACTTAGTTTATCGTAGTTACAATGTGGCTTAAACATGTAATTCGGGCTAATATTAACTTGTTTATTTGGGCCTCATAAATAATTAATTGGTAGGGCCAATTAATTGATATGCGTGAATATTATTTAGTTGAAATTATTTGCAGCAAATATAATACGTACATAAAGACATTTTATGTGGAAGCTAAAACCCTAAGGAGGTGGCGCCATTTTTGATCTCTTTTAGCACAAGAATTGATTTTAACTTGTGTTATGGAAAATAAAAGATATTCTTGTTATGTGATTGGTTGGATGACATTTATTTTGGTTTCTATTAATTGGTCATTGACATGTCACAATTATTCATTAAGGAAAATATGTTTTTATTTTATTTAATTAATTAATTATTTAATTAATTAAAACTTGGAGACAAAGGATTTACTCTCTTATAAAAAGAGAGTTCTCCAATATTATAAAATACACTTAGTAATTTTTCGGCCATAAATCACCCTAAAAATAGAGAGAAAAAACTAGTTTTTTTTTTCTTGTCTTTGGGATTTAGAAAAGAAAACTTCAAGTTTTTCTTTGTATTGCATATCAAGAGGGTTCTCTTATCAAGAAGGATGTCCACAATACCGTTGGGCTGAGAACACATTGGAAGATCGAAGGCTTCTCGTCCTAAAGATTAAAGCTTCTCTTCCTATATTTGGTATGGTTTTCTAACCCCCTTGTAGTAATTAAATCCTTTGATTAGGTGTTATAATATATGAATACGTGATCCATCCATTGCGCGCATGAGATCTAATTTGTTTAGATCTAGATCCTACTTCTTCACAAACGGTTTATATGTCTTTGAAGAAGATGACGACTGTATACTTGGACAATATAGTAAAGTTACATGGAGTACTATCTAGATAGTTTCGGATTGTGACGGTCGGTTTGTGAGTCGATTCTAGAAGAGTTTGCAAAAGGCTGAAAGTACAAAGTTGGATATGAGTACGGCCTTTCATCCTCAAACGGATGGACAATCGGGAAAGAACAATCCAAACACTTGAGGATATGTTAAGGAAAATGCATGTGTTACGGAAGTGAGGTGGATCATGGGATGACTACCCTACCCGTAAGCGAAATTTACCTACAACAATAGTCATCACGCAAGCATAGGTATGCCACCATTTAAGCCTTTTATAGGAGAAGATGTCAAACGCCGGCCCATTTGTTTTGGGATAAAATCGGGAAAAGACAAGTCACCGGGCCATAAATGGTTGAACAAGCTAAGGAAAGAGTTTTGTTGGTAAAGAAGAATACGAAGTCAACTCAAGACGAGACAGAAGAGTTGGGCGGATGTTAGAAGAAGACCCTCTTGATTTTGATGTTGGTGAAAGAGTTTATCTCCGAGCTTCACCAATGAAAGGAGTTAAATGTTTTGGACAAAAGGGAAAGCTAGAAGTCAAGGTAAGTTGGACCGTTTGAGATTGTGGAAAGGGTTGGACATTTGGCTTACAAGCTTAAGTTACCGGAATCAATGTCGAGAATCCATAATGTTTTTCACGTATCAATGTTGAAGAAGTGTTTGACAAAGGCTTGATTTTGAAACTACGATTGATGCGAAGTTCTTCAAGATAGCCTTGCATATGATGAGAAACCGATCGGAATTCTAGACCGGAAGAAAGATGATAAAGACGGATGATCCCGTAGGTTTTGGTGCAATGGAGCAATCATTCACCGGCAGAGACAACTTGAGAAGTTGAAGACGACATGATCGGCGATTTTCCGGATTTTGTGGATTTTCCCGGTATGCTTTAGTTTCGTAGTACGTAACTCACTCTTAAGGGGGAGAGGAATGTAATATTCCGATTTTTCGGGAAAGAGAAGCGAGACGACGTGTCATTTTGTGAAAATGAAATATTATATCCTTTATCTTTTTATGGATCCTTATATATATATATATTTGGAATAATTAAATGAACTAATATGTAATTATTATTTTTTTGGAGTTGTTATTTAAGGAAAATAAATCCCATAACTCTTATGACTGTCAGTTTAATCAAAATTCATTTTGAGTTCTCCAAATGATGAGAGAGCAAAGGAAAGGGCGAGAGACTTCTTTAGAAATACGAATCATTTTCCAAACATTTTCAGGATTCGAGTAGACGATTGGAATCACCGTGAAGAGGCGTCGTTTGACACAAGAAAGTTGTAGTTTCTTGGGTATGAGTTTCGAGCACTAGCTGTGTTCTTGAGTGAGTTTGATGGATTTAAACTCATGAAATCATAGGATCTTTGTTATAGAAACGTGTGATCGAGTCTAATGCGAATTTGGGTGGATCACATAGGTTTTCTGTCGAGAATGGGGATCGTTTTTCTTTATGCGGAATTTACGGGAAATTTGGACTTGGTTAGCTTCTTTAAAAGTAAGAGAGCTCTTCACTATGATTTAACTAAGGTACCTTGTAGGGTTTAAGTTGAGTATTTAATGTGTTTTTGTGATAGATCTTTTATATGTTGTTTAAGGATCAAGGGTTGTTATGGTTTGTAAACGTGGTGTTTTTCTGCTATTTTCGAGTATATTCGTGTTGAACGTGTTTTGAATTGAGTAGAGATCGTAAGAAGTATAGGAAGTGGGTAATGCAGGGTTTTACGAGTGTCGAATGCACACGCATTCATAGAAATGCACACGCAACATGATGCGTGATGTCCAATTTTAGTCCCTGACGGGTGCAATGCGCACGCATTCCGGGGAATGTGCACGCATTGCTAAATACGAGAGCAAATTAATTATTTCGTGTAGGTGCAATGCGCACGCATTGGCCGATAAAAACTTTCGAAAGTTTATGGTCGATCAATGCGCACGCATTGACCGATTTTTGGGGAAAATGTTTATTTTTAAGCCCCGAGTCCGGTTTTAAATGTTGTTTCACGATCTAATAACATTAATTAAACATGAACAAGCCTTGATCGAGTTTCGATGCGTTTAGCTCCGGTACCGAATGTACTTTTCCAAAAGAGTTGAAGTTCTCGACAATTGGAAGGGCATGATAGGCTTGTGCTTGGTGAATTAGAATTCACCAATAATGTACGTAATACTTGATAGGATGTTGTGTCTAGCTATCTAAGTGAGGGAGTAGAGTTGTTAAGGTGAGCTTTACCTTGAAAAAATTTAGGTGGCTAGTTAACACTTAATAAATTACATACATGTTTAGTAAAGAGATTAAATGTCATGCTACTCTTGGTAAGGCATCGATTCGCTATCGGCGATATGATACGTTCAAAAGGTGAACAATGACGTTGTTGGCCCAAAAGGTTTGAAGGGTAGTGGAGGAAATTCATCGAGCGTATACGCATAATACCGGGGAGACCACGAGGGGTTTGCATCGGTGTAAATCAAACTTGTTAGTTAGCAAGTATATCTTCGTGTGGATACACACCATGCGTAGTGCCCTTGAGTGCTAACGTAACCAAGATATGTTAAGATAGAAACGTATAGTCAACTACATGTTGATGGACATGAAGTGAACCATAGATTGAGTCGGTCTATGTAATGATGATTTAATAATCATGAATCATGCGTTATAAATCTTAATTTAAATCATAAGCTTCTACTTTTTATTGAGTACAATGTATTTACCTCAAACGCATGTTTAGTTATGTGTTTGGGGTAAACGAAGTTGAACATGTTGAATCGAGTACGGGGAGGACTTTGATGACGACGTTTGAAGCACCTTGGATGTTGAAGCATTATTTTATTCTTTGTTATTATGATACATTAGACTTGTTGTTCTTTTGGAGAACCATGTGATTTCTTTTGTTGTTTGTTTTGGAGGATTCGTACGTTATAAGTTCTTTGGGATTTCGTTGTAATAAGATACATATCCATCTTTAGAATTTTGAGTTTCTACATTCTTGGGTATTTGGAAAAAAATTATCGAGTTTTTTTTGCTTCCGTTTCATATTATTTCGATATGACGTAGTAGAGACCTACATATAATGTGAAATTTATTTCAAATTATATGTACCGAACGTTGTTATTCCGGATAAGGACTCGGTGTCCGGGAACGGGGCATTACGGAGAAACGATCATAACCGAGTTTAAATAAATAATTAAAGCATTTGTGTGGTTTATATCGAACCACGTGCTTGATGTCTCCACAAGCGTGGAGACGCCACACATAGTATTTCCCCCTTCCCACATCCATTGTTGATGCACAAATATCAATGTTTTTTTAAAATAATTATTTCTTTTACGGGGGCTCTTTCAATAGCATTGTATCAATATAAAATAATTATTTTCCCTCCTCATGCTTTTTCCTTCCCTATCTATAGGTATCAATTTCTTCTCATTAATTATTATCAGTGTAGAAATAAGCTATTGTAGGCATTAACAAACAACAACTGAAATTTTAGAAAAATAAAAATAAAACTTGACAGCCTGGACTTCCATTTCTATCCGGCCGTTGTTGATCTTTCTTACAGGGGATGGTTTTATTTTTTAACCCAAAGGATAAGAGAGTCGAAGAATGAAAATATAAATGTTATTAAGTAAATATGGCTTTACTAAAAACTTTTTCAATTTATACAATCTAATAAATGCTATGATATATTTGACACCATTGTTGAGTAATCCTAATTCAAGTCTTTCTATTTCTTGAATCAAAACCCTTAAATCACGTCATAAAACTTATAACTAATCTTTTTTTCCGACTCTATCAACACAAATATGTATCGAGCCTTCCCAAAACCATACATAACTTAGCAAAAATCAAAAATCAAAAATCAAAAAGGCTGAACCATAAAATACATTTTTCCGGGGATGGGGTGGGTAGTACTTCCGGTTCCTCTATCATTTTGTAACTAAATTTCAAACTGAATTGACTATATCACCGATTCACCGCTAAATTAATAAGATACCACAAATGCAATGATCTTCAATCCGATTATTTGGGTGAATTCGTTGAAGCATTGACTCATTTTTTTGACCAATTTTTACATAACAAAAAGTAAAAAAGTATGTTAAAAAAAAAATCAATGTTTGAGTATTGAATCGTTTGGACAAGAATAATTCACTACATATTATATAGGTTATTCGCCCGATTTTCCCAAAATTGTCAATTTTATGGCATTTGGTTTGTTGAAGAATACAATCAGAGAATCGATTAATGGAAATGCAGTGAAAATAATTGTCATCGAAATCCTTAATACACGAGTAATCAAATTTTCTCTAATATTCACTAATGCATTATGTACCTAAATTACATTTCAGGTGAGGTTCACTTATGTATTTAAGCTTGGTTTTAAACCGGGTTCTCTGTGTGATACACTAATAATGAACCAATGACGTTGTGGTCTATTATT
The DNA here is from genome assembly GCA_036785695.1 of Gentiana straminea. NCBI lineage: Eukaryota > Viridiplantae > Streptophyta > Magnoliopsida > Gentianales > Gentianaceae > Gentiana > Gentiana straminea. The sequence goes on from JAVUPR010000477.1 coordinate 6,148, forward strand.
AAGCACTTCACCAATTGAGCTTGTGAACAATTATAGTAAAAAAAAATGTTCGAAATAATATATACTTACACAGTTTATTAATATTAGGGTTTATTGTTAAAAAGGGACGATTTGAACATAGAAATATGTAAAGATGACATGAGTTGAATATTTTTACGGGTAAAAAAGGACGGTCCGCCCGATCTCTGCGTGATAGTGAAACGTTATATTTGGGGTCGGTTCATTTACATGGTAACGGTGGATTTAGGGTTATGAATAGTGGATTTATACTTATACGATTTATATTTTCACATTGTCACGATCTCATTTACCTGCTTTTTGTCGACATGTAAGCTCACACATCACATAATATTATTAAGGTGGGTACTAGTAATTCCGCTCAAAAGTTAGTGGGGCCATGGCGCTCTGGCAGAAATGTTCGAGTCTGCCTTGCGTATATGCACTGATGGGGCCATGAGGGTTCGCAGTTGCACACGTACGCGTGTCGTACGATTGGTGAACGTTAAATGAAGAATACATAAATGAAAGGTTAGGGCCGGGGAGCCCACAGTGCACAATGATAGACCCAAGCCACGGGGGTGGGGATCTGTTCTGCACAGACCACCACGAATTCGGGCTGGTCGTTGGTGAGATCACGGGTTAATGTAATTCGGCCCCTGAAAAGGCTTTGCACAGGGCTCGGCGTAGGCCCCCCCCCCCCCCCCCCGAGCCTCCACTGTATCCGAATAATACGTATGTTAACATAAACATGAAAGAATCGTTTCTCATGAGACTCTTATCCAAATGTTCAAACTGCTAATGTTTATCTCTTCCCCAAAGGGATTAACGCAAAAAAGAATCCTTAATATAGCACAACATATTCCGGACCGGACGTCCACTGTATATACTATCCTAAGGAACTACGAGAGGCTATATTCCACGAGAGGAAAACGGGATACGGCGTATGTAACGTGATACAATATTCCGGGATCGGTCTAAAAACACAAACACCTTCCTTTCTAATTTTAGGGTTTATTCTTGGTTTATTGTCACTACGGGTAAAAGCACATATATATCATATATACATGTCACACGCATATACATATATTTACATATATATATTAATATCCAATATTAATACACAATAATATAATACTATAATTAATATCTTGTACTTATTTATTCATAATAAATAACTACCACAATATTAATTTCCACTATAACACTTTTTAGTAGGCATAAACAAATCCTCGTCCGGTTTATCGCTATAACCACAAATTAATTTCGGCTAGTTATTTATATGTGGGTAACCGATAGGTTTCGAATATGTTGGCCGTTAACGCATAAGTACATTTACCATAATGTCCTTCACACCTAACGATCATGATTAGCATCTACCAACACGTCATGACGCCCCGATAATCGGAAAGAGTGAGTACTATGGCTACAACATTTCATGTGAAACGATTACCGTGTAAATAGAATCATATATCGGCATTATAATATCCATGCGGTCGTATCTCGAGTGTCAATAAAATAATGACCGTATCTTAATACGGACATCTATTTTCTCGAAGTAACATTATTTCCGCTGCGAATAATTTCGAAAGACATTCCTTATAAGGCCACTTTCGGATATTTACTCTTACCATTAAGATACGCGATTTGCGGACGAACAACATGAATCCTACGCATCTTCGATATCACGCCCCGGTCACTTCTTGCGATCGCCCAATAGCTGGGGAAACCTCAATAGTGTCAAAGTGAAAATCTACACCGTGATGTCTTGAAGACTCCGGTCTTAGGATAATTAGACAATCGCCACATAGTGCGACACTTAATAAAGTAAGTGGGTGATGACGGTCAAATTTGTATCATTATTTACCATCATCTACCCCGGATTTATGTTCTCAATGGGGATAATATGTAAGAAATCATGAGTTAATTAGCTAAATGTCATTAAGCCACGTCCGGGGTGACTAGAATTGGTATTATGCGTATTAACCGTGTATTTTATGTATTATTTGCTAGAATAGAAGCTACTATGTGTGCTATGATTTTATTGACATATGGACGAGTGTTCGAAGCATCATTTGGGCTGAATGTGAGAGTTAATCGATAAATAACTGAACCGAGCTGAAGGTTGAAGTGTTTCGAGCGGATATTGGACCGAGAATCGATTGGTGATCTTGCAATACAGTTTCCAAAGCTTTCCATGACGAACTGGTCTTATACTTCTACATGAAAGTTGTAGGTCCTAAAACAAGGATTCCAACGCATTTTGAATCACTTAAATCGGAGTTTCTTAGGCCAAGTTATGGTCCAAATACTAAAGTTGGGACTAGGGTACTCTAAGTTAAGTCGGCGACGGGGAAAAAGACAAAAATACCCGGTAAACCGGGAGTTGCCCTCAATTTACCGAGGATCAGAATCTTCCAAAAACATGTTTTCTTTTCCTCCAAGCATTTGGTTTATCTCTAAGTTGGTTTATACACCTATATAAGCCATTAAGAGCCGCGAATTTGTATTCCTCCATTCTTTCAAAGATCTATTCATAAATTAGATACAATATTGTCTTTTGGGAATAAAGTCTTCATTTATTTTCTTCTTTTATTCTTTCAAATAAGTCATGAGTCTTTCATTATTGAATTGTGCTTGGTTTACGATCATGGATTATCTTGAGTCGCCGGAGGGAGAGAGAATTGAAGAGTAGATCACATTCTTCATTATGGGTAAGATCTATTCCAATGTTTTATTTCTTTTCTTAGATTCATGATTGTTCTTGTGTTAGATCTAGATTATGCTTGCATCTATTCATCTATCAATTAATTAAACGAACCTTAATGTTTATCATTCGATTCGTTCATATGAAACGCAAAATTATGGGTTGCGCTCTTTTCAGATCTCCGACGGTCTTTATCGCTAGATCTGAATACCAAGTAAATCCTAATTTTGTGGTTCGGCGTCAGCTACGTTGATCGACAGGTTTAATTAACAGTAGTTTAGATCTGGCCAATCTGCTTATCGTAAAACTAGCATGAAATACGAATAGTGAAGTGTTAGTTTGGACATATTCTTGAATGGACCCTTGCGGAACGTCTTGATCGGTTTGTCTGGCGGGTTAGCGGTATGAGTTAGCACTCGATATCGGCGATTCTAGTTCCTTATGTGTATGGGCTATTACGGACCAAGTAAGGAGGGTGGGCAAAAAAGGCGTATAGATTGTCTCTTACCATTGTCGGAGTAGATAGGGTTAGGAGTTGCACCCGTAGCTAAATTACGCACGCGAGTCGAATACGCATTAAGGGAAGATTAGTTAGGAAAAGTGTGGTTTGTGCCTTTTCGATATATGATTGATGATTGGTTTATTTGCATCTCTTTTATTTAATTATCTTTTATGTTGGTCAATGACCACCTTATCCGGTTGGCCTATGAATTGTGGTTATGTTTAGCATTATTAAATAATAATCTCTACGGGATCGACCTTGACTCGCATACACTTGCTATACTACGATTGACCTAGTACTCTTGCTAGTACGTCGTGTGTATTAGTGAATTGCACACGCGATCGGTGGGTCGATCTAACGTATGCGTTCTTTAATACACGTCACGTACGGTCCAAGTGTCCTACTCTTTAATGAGACAGAGATCTATCCTATCTTCATAAGATAGAAGTAATATAATACTTGCTATTTAACCGTACTATTAATGTCCCATTTAATAGAACATACGACTAGATACATTTAAGTATCAAACCTTTTAAAGTGAGTCGAGATCTTATCAACCATATTCACTATTATGATTTCTCTTTCACGAGTTTGACAGGGACGTTATCATATATACAATATCATAATTGGTTCGTTAAAAAAACAAATATATAATAACGAGAAAGCCATTTATCATATGTAAAACCATAAAGAATAGTAGAAATTATCCGACCCGGTCGGATCCGGTCCAACTTTGATTGGGTTTAAGACACTATTTCAACACTTTTACGAGGAAGTCGTTCATAGCACCATGGCTCCGGTGTGCATCGGAAGATGAAGGAAATTATCTCCTTCATGAAATTCACCAAGGACTCTGTGGAAACCACTCCGGAGCTCGAACCTTGGCAAGGAAATGTTGCTTGTTCGGATATTAACTCTGGCCCGGCTATCACGATTAGGACGCTCGAGATCTTTTAAGAGGTGCACGTCTTGCCAAGTCCATGACCGTATATCACACCAAGCTTGATCTATGATACCAATAGTGTCCCCTTGACGGCTTTTGGTCAATGGGAGTAGACCTAGTTGGCCACATTGCCCCCGAAGTTCCGGGTAACTTTAAGTTCCTAATCATGGCGGTGGATTCCTTCACCAAATGGGTAGAGGCCGAAGCCCTGCGATCACGGTGAAAGCAATCCAAAAATTACTTTGGAAAAACATTGTATACGGATATGGCTTCCCAAAACACTAATATCGAGACAACGGGACAAAGTTCGAAGATAGAACCTTTCGATCCTAGTGCTCCGAGCTAGGGATCACCCAATACTTTACATATGTGGGCCACCATTAAGCCAATGGACGAGGTGGAATAGCACTAATAGGCAGATAAAGACGATCTACGAAATAGATTTGAAGAAGAGGGATCAAATTAGGTCGAACATCTACCCAATATATTTTGGGCGTACGGAACTACGCCAAATGCGACCACAAGGGAGACGCCTTTCTCCGTAGCATATGGAAGTGAGTCGAGTAATTCTAGCAAAGTCGGACTTCGCCTTTACCTCGGACGAGGCTGTATACGAGAGCGAGATCAAGAGGCCGAGCTTAGACATTCTAAGGACGATCTAGAAGAAGCTAGAGATATAGCCAGCATTAGAATGGCAAAGTGCAACAAAAAAATCTCCTAATATTACAAATCAAATGTGAGGCACTCTTATTTCACAGAAAGAGATCTGGTGTTGAAGAAAAACGAGGTCAGCAGACAGTGCCCTCAAAGAAATCTTGACCCAAACTGGGAAGGCCCCTACAAAGTTGTGAAGAAACATGGCAAAGGAGCATACCAGCTAGCTGACTCCAATGGTAGGACCATTCCCTGTAGTGGCATTCGGACGGTACGCACAAGTTTTATCTAGGACGGAGTTCCGGACTTATGAATTTTTTAAAAATAATCATTGAGTGTTCTTTCATTTCATTAAAGTTTTTCAATAAATTGTACCACTAAAGTTATCAAATATTACTTTCCTTCATTTTTTATACATTCGACTATGAAATCAAAAAAAGTTTAACTCTTCAAAGTCTGGCGTAGGACGGACATCAAAAAGTTTGAGATCTGCAGATCGGACTCAAGATTTGAGTTACGTAGGCCGAGACTCAACGATTTAAAGACAAACTCTTTCAATCTACATGACGAGCTGCATGAGTCAGAATCAAAATATTTGAGTTACGCATGAAAGACTCAAGAAGTTTGCAAAGACAAACACTTTCATTACGCGACAAACATTAAAAAGTTTAAGCTGCGGTAAGACTCAAAAGATTTGAGTTCTACAGGGATAGACTCAAAAAGTTTGCAAAGACAATCTCTTTCGGTCGGGGGACAGACATCGAAAAGTTTGAGCTCTGCTGAGTCGGACTGAAAACCAAGTCTTTCCATGCGGGGAATCAATACCTTTTAAACAAATCTCAAAGTATGCCACCAAAAAACTATAAGTTTAAGCATGGCATCTTGGGAAGCGAGTATTCAACTAAAAGCAAATGAAAATACTCGAAATAAAAGTGCTAAGGTAAGAAGACTTTATGAAATACTCCATATATAATAAATATACTACATGTTCTTATATATACTATATGTTCTTGTACAAGATACAAGGTTTTTCAAAAGCTAAATTTATACAACACAAGAAGCTCAAGATGCTTCATAGGTTGAGTTCTGTCCAGGCTCTGCAGTTGAAGGAAGACTCCCCGGAGTAGCACCAGCCGGAGGCAGCTCGGAAGAATGGGGGTGAAAGCGGAAGGTTCGACAATAGAGTGCACTCACAGGCATAGCGACGGCACATCGGAATAGCATACTTAGACATTATGTCTACGCCTTGCTTGAATTCTCCCACACGGGTCTCAAAGGCCTCGCCCATGCCCGAGCGATACAACATCTTGTTGGCAAGGTTGTCAAGGCTAAGGTCGGCAAACTGGGCCTTAGAATCATCAACTCCCAAGGAGTAGCCATAATTCCGGACGGGGGCAAGAAGGGTCGGCATGTCCCGATAAAAACCATCGAAGCCCGATAAAAGTCACGATGGCCTCGGTTAAAGACACTTCAAATTGTGCCTAGTGGGTACGAGCGGTTGCCTTTAGGGCTTTCTTCTCGCCAACCCGACGGCGATCTCTCATCGGAGTCCCCAAATCAATTGCGCGGGTTCGGCCTTGGTCGCTTTAGATTTTTCCTCCGCATCCCTGGAGGCTTGCCAAGTGCACGGCCTCAAGGGCCTTCAAATCGGCCACTTGAGCACGACGACGCATCGTGGAGAGCCCCAATCTCCCTATCTTTGGACTTATCCAAATCCTTGAGCATCTTTTTTGCGGGCGAGCCTTCTTCTCCAAACCCGCAACTTTATCCTCCATATTTTAGATGCACAAAGGAATCAATAATTCTCTTGAAGGCCTCCTTGCTCAACGAGAGACCCCTATAAATGCGGATCGAGTGGAAAGCACAATGGTGTGAGAAATCTAATTAAAGGCATAAATCATAAAGGAAAGACACAAGTACAAGATACTTACATAAGCAACGGCTTTAAGCCCATCCTCGGCGAATTCCTGTGCTTTGCGGTTGTGAGATCAAACCCGAATAGAGAGCCTCTCTTTCCCCTCCAAGAGTAGGAATATATGGGGTAGCGTCGGCAAAGGGCAATAGACTTAGGCCCTACGATGACGGTCAAATTATACCCGTAAATGTCATCAACATTATCCTTAAATCGAGATTAATAATGTATATTTCATATTAAATCACTCATTTATATTTATTATTTAATGTTAAGTGATTATTAATATGATATTTGGAATTTATTTACTTTTATTATTAAAAGATCGATTTATTGTGCGATAAATGCTGATTTTGTAGATCACGACAAATCGAGATGATTAATGTCATTCAATCAATGGTCTCAAGATAATAGAGGAAGAAAATTGGAGCATTAAATGAAAGATTAATCAGATCAACACGCAAGCGTGCAGTGGGGAACAAGTCAGACAAAGGGACGCGTTTAACACGTGTAAAAATGGCTCGGTCGACCGAGCCTATCCATTCGGTCGACCGAGTGTCGGCTCGGTCACTTACGGGATTTTCGCGTGTATATCTTCTAGATCCTCCCTAGGTCGGTTACGGCCTCTATATAAGCGACGGCTACGAAATTTGTAAAACACACTTTAGACATACCTTAGAATATCATTCAATAAAATCACTCTATTCATATCTTGATTCAATGTAGTTTATTGAGGGTGTTTCCGACAATTTAAGGGCTGCATTATGTAAGCCTTTATTTTCGTTTCTTTCTTTTAAGTAATTAATTCCCCAATTATGCTTTATCGTTTGAGTTAGTTAATCATAGCTAGATGATGTAGATCTAGGTTACGTCGTTATGGATGTGGCGAAGCCTTGTCTATGGGGATCCCATAACCTACGTCATCTACTTAGTTTCTATCCATGAATACGCATTGTTTAATTAATGCGTATCTATGTTAGTTTATATGAATGCTTTACGAGTTCTTGTTTAATACGTTACGTATGATGAAACGGCGAGAGATATGTTCGGGGATGTAATCTGGGACGAAATTGATTCGGGTGACCGAATGAGTTCACTCGGTCGACCGAGCCCACCTATTCGGTCGACCGAGCCCCCTGTTCATCCTTTAAATAGCCACGTCTTAATGGTTAGGTTAACTTAATAGAATTTATCATCTCATTAGGTATGGCTACGGCTACGTTGCTCGTCTGTTTTAATTAGCGTATGATTAGGAAATACCAATATAGGGCTCCTAGGTTGGCTCACGAATGATCTTCCGGGACTTTCGGCGAGATCTAGGTAGGTTTTGTATTTGGGAATTGAGCTCACCTAGTTATACGTAAATCGTAGATTAACATGAAACCGTGCGGGTAATTGTTAATGGGACGAGAGACCGATGCGATCGTTTAGGAAGTACGCTAACCATAGGAATGTTGCCTAGACGAGGTGTACGGTTAATATCGGCATCCTTAGAGTCGTAAGCGTGTGAGTTATATGAGATGGAGGCACCAAAAGGCGAAGTCACGTAACAATACCACGGTGATCTAGTGACTACCGGTGCTAAGTCAAGTTAAAGAGGATGACTCCCGTAGCCAATCTAAGATAGATACAAACAGATTGACGGTTAATAAGTTCGAGTTTATTATATAAATTATCTAGGTCCAAACGATAAAGACTATAATTGGGGAGGTTAATTACGTTGTGTCGAGTCGTGTCTTTACCTTCTGTCTTATGTTGGTCGTAGACCGCCTCTATGTCCTTGACATGTTTAATTAATTGTTTGTATATAAGATGATCCACAATTGGTTCCCTGTGGGATCGACCTTGATTCACTATAGGCTATACTACGATGGGCCTAGTCCTCTTGCTAGTATTGGTTTATGGTGGTCAAGTATATTATAACCGATTGACCCCGATCACCCTCTTCCTCGACCTATTAGCGACCAAAGATCTTCTTTTACGGTTGGCTTCGGTAACTTGAGTTACGCTCTCCCCCCTCCATGTGAGGAGTGAGCCAATCCTTCCGGTGTAGTATTATCTTCACGGGGTGGAGTTGTCCATCGTAATAAGAGTCACTTCCTCTCACGAGCGAGATGAGGAGGAGAACGGACTATGGCATCATCGGCGGGCCGGCCGGTAGCTAGGTCGAAGCAACATCCAAGATCGGATTAGCCGTCACGACAATAGGAGGGTCAGGAGCAAGGGTCTCCTCGGGCAAGGTTTCTTTAGCCTCTTCCATGGCCATAGACATCAAAGAAGCCAAAGACCTCACTACAAAACACAAAGAGAGTTAGCTACAAAGAGATAGATGCCTAAAGAAGAAACAAAAAATACAAAACAAAGTAAATATAAATCCCTACATGCAGTTCTGGCCTCGGCATCGAAAGCCACATAAAGGACAGGCCCTGCCGGATCCTAGTGGGCGGCGTTGATCGGCCGGGACGAGAGTTGGCCGACATCGAGAACCATCCCCGTGTCCTTGATAGCCTATAGTACGGCCGGGCGGTGCTAGTGGGATAGAAATCCTTAGGTGGGGATTCAACTTCCGGTGATCGAGCTCCCTCTTCCCTTGTGATAGACGAAGAAGAACGAGTTCCTTCCACCTCTTGAAAAGGTCTTCCCTTCTTTGAGTACACGACAAGTGTTCCGGCCACCTGTCCGGCGTGAGAAATAGTGCCACCTAAGAGAATTCCTGACCGATTTGATTTGGTAAAAAGCTCTGAACAGGTTCAAGGAGAATGGAAATCCGATCATCCGGCAGAAGATGGCGAAACCTATTATACAACTAACCCCGTTTTGGGATACTTGGGCTGTGGCAATTTTGTAATGTGCCAGCACGGCCAGAAAAGGTGGTCACAAAGGAAACCTCGAGTCCACTTTGGAGTTGGGCGGGGTAAGCGCACCGAAACCCTCCGGTGTCCGGTAAGAGTACTTATTGGCATCATTAGGATCCATGGGGGAATACATCTCCTTATTTATCCCATATTCCTATGAGATACAATTCACGTATCTAGGAAAGCATGGACATCCGTGTTAGGTTTTATGCCCGAAAGACAATTTGTAATTGTTTTATTTAAATAAATGATGAGAATTTATTTCATCTTATTTATTCGCATTTATTGCCAATATTAATACACTACAGAGAAAACCTTAAGTATATTGATTATGTAATCACGCTGACTCGGTGTATGGCTATACACACGAGGATTGAGTTTGTGAAATATACTTAAAATTGACTTAGTCCGTAGCGTTTATTAGTACGAGTACGGGTCTCTAGATTAATTAGCTAATAATGCACCCGAACACTTTAGGTGTGACGGTCTTATCCGAATTTGTCGGTAATAGGGTACACTAATGGAGCATTTATATATGATGATAATCATATAGAAATTTGGACCGATTTGATCGAGTTCTCGATATAATTCCGTAATCGAGAAGTCTTATCGAATCACAAGATGATCATATATGGATTAATCTCAATCTGAGGTGATCACGGACAACTTCTTAGACTAGGGTAGGGTTTGATGTGTTGGTAAGGATCACTTCATAGCATGTGGTCCAACAACTTCTCGTTGGCTCTATTCTAGGATGAGTGAGTAGTCGTGCTATCACGGATATGGAATCCATTCCTTCCCTCGGGAAGTAGACGGACGGTTCACTTATTTGTTAACCACAAGGCGATCGATGGGCCCGAGTTCATATTATATTAGTTATGAACTAATTGATCACTAAGGGTTAATGGTAAATAAGGATAATATGTTTCGAGGAGGGTTTACGGTGATATCCCGAATTGAAGTGAACAGTCTATAGAGGATAATGATTATATCAGTGGACGCTTATCAACTCATAGGTGAGTGTAAGTTTATATCTATATTCAGCAGAGTTCAGTTTCGGGTTTATGGTGGTGTAATCCCGGAATTAATAGATTGAATATAATTGTTCGGTCGAAGAATAATTTTATTTAATTTATTGTAAACTACGAATATAGTCCATTCGGTGGTCCCCGATGTGGCTCCTAACATAGCATATGTTTTCTCGTCGTTTCACCTCAATTATAATTAAATAGTTGGATTGGACTATTTAATTGATATGTGAATTAATTTTTTAGTTGGATTTAGATAATTAAATAATGGAAAAGAATTTTTTCGTGGACTCGGCCAATTGTGGTGTAACATGCACATGACCTAATTGTTTGGGTGTATGGCCGCATGTTGTTAATTGTTATTTGTTAGGAAATTAGTTTTCTTAATAAATAATAAGACATGTGATTAAATTATTTATGTGTTAAATAATTTAAGGAAGAGAAAATCTTTTGCATATCCTAATTAATTTAGGAATATTTTAGATTTATCTTTTTAAGGAAAAGGATTAATTTAATAATTATTGGTTAATTATTAAATCCTTGGAGGACAAGGATTACTCTCATATATAAAGAGAGTGCTCCCAAGCCTTTTTGAGTATCACATTACACGCATATTGGTGAGTATTATAGCTTAGAATTTTCGGCTATAATACTAGGGTTTTGAGTTGGGATAATCCTCGGGATTATTCCGGTAGCATATCAAGGAGGTCCGGCGGCTTGAAATACCATCCACTTGGTGTTGCTTGGAGATACACGTCGGAAGACGGTGGCATCTCATTGGATTGAGTAGCTTGGATGTCATTGTTCTTGGCGTTTATACACCATAAAAAGGTAAACAATCTAAACCCCCTTGTAGGTTTAGATCTATTTATTTTATGTATTTTGGTTGACTAGATCTAGAAGTATACTATTCCGCTGCGTAATACGGTGGATCTTGATCCATCCGACGATATTACACCTACCAATCCGGCCATGGCTGCCAATGATATCCATTGTAGCTTTATGAAGCTTAAGATTGTGACGTAGGAGGAAGTGAAATAAGAAGGACGAGAAATGGGAGGTGGAGCACAAAGTTCTTCTACATCTGGTTTTGACTCAAACAATCTATCTATCGAAGAACTTGAAATAGACATGTACAAATGAAGAACAAAGAGTAAGGGAAAAAAGCTTACTTGTGGAAAGCTTGAAGATTGAGAAGAAGGGGAGGAGAATCGACGCCTTACCGGAATAGAAAAGACAAGTGAGAAGACGAGTGATACGATGTGGGTTATACACCACAAACATCACACTTCCCCAAACAAACGGCGTGAGTATAAACGCATCGACTTCCGGAAATATCAAAGAAACGTAACGTAACTCCTAACACATGACATGATAAGTCATGAGTGCCCTATAGGCCTAGATGACAGAGGCTGAGCAGCATGTCTAACAGACCTAACCTAACAGTGACGGTTCAGTCAAGTTTGGGGGGCTTATGATGAGGGTTGGACCCACGCTCGCCATGTTTCATATCTTTGTTGGCTGAGCATTAAATGAAGATAGAGAAGTGAAAGGTAAAGGGCTAGGAGCCCACTTCGTGCCTAATGATATACCCAAGCCACGGGTGGGAGATCTGCACTACATAGACCACTATAGGTCGAGCCGGTCGTTTGGGGAGATGCTGGTTAATATAGTTCGGCCTTGATGGGCCTAAGGGGGCTCAACGCGGGTTGGCGAGCCTCCACTTATCCGAATAATACGTATGTTAAGAAAAACATGAAAGAATCCATTTTCTAATGGGACTCTTATCCAAATGTTCAAACTATTAATGTTTATCTCCTAAATCCTAAGGGACTAACAAAAAGGAATCCTTAATGAGTACGACACATCATATTCCGGACGAGACGTCCTATATATAATATCCACGATGACTATGAGATACTTGATTCACGAGATGATGACGGGATACGTAGAAACTTGGGATACGTTATTCCGAGCTCGGTCAAAAAACACAAACACCTTCCTTTTGAATTCTAGGGTTTATTGTTGGTTTATTGTCACTAGGTTAAAACGTGGCCACGTATTTCGCGACGAGATGCTACAACGTCGTCAAAATATATATCCGCACTAGTGGTGTAATTGTTTTATTTATTCTCACATTCTTGATTTAGGATGGGGCAGTGACTTTGCTTTAAGATCCGATAAACGATATAGTTTTGTTTGTAAAAAATATGTAAAAAACTAATAATTTTCTCGCTCGACCTTCGAATATTAAGGCGAAATTAGGATTTTAGTCGTATGCTTGCTTTATTTTGGATTTTAGTCGCACTCACTCCTGCTCGGTGAGGAAAATGGTCTCTAACTTGTTTTTTTTTGGAAAAATAGTCTATATCCGGAAATAGGTGATTAGGCGGAATCTTTAAAAAACATATTTACGTATTTGCGCATTGAATCACATGCGGTAAAGTTTGTGGATCCCATTTTCTTTTAAAAAAATGATTTATCCTACAATTTCCCCATTACATCCCTCAAATCTAATTACCAATTTCATCCCTCCAAACCTAATTTCCTAAGTGAGTAAATTTAAAAAAATGATTTCTCCTTCTACCTTAGTTGTCAAGTTGTTCTCAACTTTTCTCAAGAATAAAAAGTTGAGTAGTGACTCTCGGTAGAGTTTTCACCTCAGAAATATAGGGACGATGGAAAACGTTTCAGAAATAAATCACGTGTGTACATGTCAACAAAATATACATCACCTTCTCTGGGAGTGGGACATTGATTTCTTCGTTCCTTATTATTATCAGATATTTCATGACCGACAGAGAGAGAAAAGACTAGTGCTTTTCGGTAGGGAAGTCTATTCCGGTTGATAATTATCTTACCTTACCGTTACCGGTTAGGATACGGTACGGTATATATATATGATTTTCAAAATAGGGTAGCGTGTATATATATATATATATATACACGTGAGCGTGTAATTTCAACGGGCCCGCATAAATCGTTACGACGATAATATCGAAGAATAGATACAACGTGAAATAAATCGCGTAAGAACTAAAGTAACGAAATTCGAGCGCAAGACGAGAGAGCGAGAAATATATCGTATTATAGAGAGGTAGGCTCTTTTTTAGAGACGTGAAGATTGTGAATCGCTCTCTTGGCCTATCGGGAGTTTTCAACTACAAAATAAACTACAATATGATGTATCGGAGAACGATGTCGTAAAATCGATCACTTTAGCACCGCGCAATGAAACATTATAGAAAAACAATAAGTGGGCCATAACTACGCGGTCGGAAATCTCCCGGGACGCCTTAGTTTTCGGATCATTAATATCTTGAAAATGTGTTTATTTCATTTTCTATACGACATTTTTCTTTCTTATCATTAATGAATACGTCATTGATCTCGTGTTCATTCATTTGGTGGAAAAAAAACACGTGTCAAACGGTCTGAAGAATATAAAAAGTTATTTGGTATTCCAACATCAATTTTAGTGACGTTCGTACGCGCAAACGGCCGTCGGTTCCACCGACATTATGTTGTTCAAAATAATAAAAATATTTAATGTGGTGTCGCGTTGTCGCGTGTGGGGACACCTTCGTGGCGTGGATATTTGTTTGCCCTTATTTTTTGTTGTTGTATTTTATATTTAAAAAACATTTCATCTTCCATCGTACACTCTGTGAGCGAGAACTTCAAATCCGTCGGTCTTTCTTCTTTTTTTCCCTTTTACGTACACTCTACTAACGGTACAACGTTTGATAAAAAAAAAAAAAAGTACACGGTTTTATTCAATTGTTGTCTTAGAAATCGAATAAAAAATTTTCGAGTTGATTAAAATTTAAAATTAAATATCTGTATCTTGTTGGAGAGGTACTCAAAATAAACCGTATCAAAATATAAACTTTGGTTTGGTTTATGGAACGGATGGTCGAATTTTGGTTTCTATATAACGCTAACCGAAATTTCGGTTTTTCACCGAAAGGAAAAAAACCGGCATTTGTTAAAAAAAGGAAAAAAGTGAATCGAAACGTTACACGTTTGATAAAAAAAAATACATGGTTTTATTCAATTGTTGTGTCGAAATCGAATCGAAAATTTCCGGTTGATTGAAATTTAAAAGCGAATCGCGTATGCATTGGATGTACTAAAAATGAACCATATCGAAATATACACTTTAGTTCGATTTATTTAACGGAGAGTCGAACAAAAAATTTCGGTTTATATATAACGCTAAGCGAAATTCGGTTTTTACCGAAATACAATTGTTGTGTCGAAATCGAATCGAAAATTTCCGGTTGATTGAAATTTAAAGCGAATTCGCATTTGTCATGCATTGGAGGAATCTTAAAAATGAACCGTATCGAAATATACACTTTCGTTCGATTTATGTAACGGAGATTCGAACAAAAAAATTTCGGTTTATATATAACGCTAAGCGAAATTCGGTTTTTATCGAAGGCGGAAAAAATTGCTTTGCTTTAAAAAAAAAAAAAAAAAGGTCGCGTGTCGGCAGGAAAGCTGCGCGTGGACTCTTGCGAGTTAACTCTCTTAACATCTTATAGATATAAGATATAAGATATAAGATATAACACATAACAATATACCATTTCATCCCAAACTCAGAAGGAGAAATAAACAATTTTGTTTTGTACATTAGACAAGTGCATTTCATATTTAACCGAACAAATGAATGAAAGCATTTTATCGAAAGGTGAATACAGCATTTTAATAGTTCTTCTTCACATAAAGTGAATGATGTTAATTGTTGGAGAATTCACACTGTTTGTCAATCGTAAAATGATGAAGTGTATGTTATTTTCCAAAATCCCTTAACATTGGTATTCTTAAATGATCGAAGACAAATGAGATTAAGTACTCGTGATTTCAGGAAATTGATAAAGATATACTTTCTATGCCCAAGGCTATTATGGCTTGAATCAACTTTTATAATGAGAAATAGACTGAATAAAAAACTCTAGTATATGTGTTGTTGGTAGAAGCCTTATTTATTGATTTGACCTTCTTAAAGATCAAGCACTTACCGTTGTAATAAAATCAATTGGTGTCAGTAAAGACGCAACTTTATTTCTTATACATTAAGAGTGTGGGCAATCGTCCCAACACACCCCCCCTCTCGCGTGTTGTGATCTGCCCAACACTTGCAGAATTTTTATTTTTTAAATAATGTTCCGTAGGGATTCGATCTCGTGATCTACATGTCTACGATCGTGTTAAAGATCAAACGCATCTAGTTGTCTTAAAATCAATTGGTATCGGTAAAGACGCTACTTTATTTCTTATACATTAAGAGTGTGGCGTCTGTAAACGGACGTTGTTTTAATATATTTTCTGACTACTTTTGAATTCTACGCAAGGATTGCACATACACTACGATTGTAATCAATTCGAATAGACACATGTTTTTACGTCGAATATTTTAAGACTTGCATTTGTCTTTCCATGTCAATTGTTCTGATTTACGAATTTGTTTTCTTTAGATGTTCTATTGATACTATAACATGCTTCAAGACTAAATAAATTACTACATGACACCAGTTGTGGATCGGGGAATTTGTTATTAGTTCGCATCTAAAAGCTATATTTTTAGGGATTTGTCAGAAATTTGTTAAATAGGATTACGGACCCTTAAACGGTAATTTTTAAGCTACAAAATGACATTTGTTTTTAAATAAAGCTACATCGTTTTAATCTTAAAACAAATTTACAGATCGTTGGAGTCGAAACCACCCCCGATAGAGTAGGTCCGCCCTACATGACACCAAAATTTTATATGATTTTTTTCAAGAGAAAAAACATCCCTCGAATGTACATATCCTAAATTATATGAATGTCACCCAAGGTGACGATAATGAGTTGTGTTAGCATCAACGACGGTGATTTTTATACTGAACGATTTTCGATGACGTTTCCACCAGATTTTTTTTAAATGTGAAATGTTCTAAAAGAAATTTTATGGTGCATGTACTAAAAAAAGTTTATTAAAAGTGACGTGCGAAACATTTTTTGTAGTGTCAATGGAAGTATGGAACCTCAACTCAAGTGTATTATATGTAATTGAGGTTAGTTGTGAATGAAAATAAATATTATTAGATATCCACGGAACAGTGTAAATCCGCATGGGGAGGGTATATATTAAAAAAAAATCTACCCAACGGGTAATGGGTAAGGTACATGTAATGAAATTTTTCGATGGGTAGAGTTTGGATATTGAAGCCCACCGGTTCCTATTTCCATTTCTACTTCTAGGGTTAAAAGGAACAAAAAAAAATTGAGCAGGAGATGATTGTGTTGGAGAATAAGCCCATTTGGTGGGTTTGCATAAATTGTGGAAACGTCAACTTTAGCGCTAGTATGCTACGATGTGTATAATCGAGGAGAGCTTATGATATCATTTAATACTCCTTGTAGAGTAGTTGAAGATGGACTTTCGTATCGCTCGATTCGGATATCAGGTGAATGATAAATTAATTTCTAAAATTAGTGGAAATGTGTGTGGGAGTGGAGTTGATGGGATGACCTAACTTCCCTTTTCCCACTTTGCCTATTAGGGATGTTATGATAGGACCGTCAGGGATCCAAACAGATTGCAATAATCAAGAATAAACGAGAAAAAAATAAATCACACAAGAAACAATAACACAGGATTTAACGTGGTTTCCGGCAATGTGCCGACTAGTCCACGGGCATAAACGATGAGATTATATTATCACTGGAGATTTTACAGACTCTGCAATTGCAACTGCAATTGATGCGATGCCACTTTGCAAATATTCTAGGTTACAACAGATGAGTATTTATAGTCACAAAATCCTAGACCTAGCCGTCATAACTAAATACTAGTTGATTGACTAAAATACCCGGACGTGAACTCTGCGACTCACCGGACATAAACTATTGATATTTGCCACGATGACATTGCCCTGCGCGCATTGCCTCGTTGACATTACCTCTTTGGCGGACCCTCTTGACTTGCCTATTTGAGAGGTCAAGTCACTTTTTCTAACAATCTCCACCTTGACTTGAACTCTCGTTCAAACAAATGTATACCCGGATGTCTTGTACCGGATGCATTCGTCGATGCCGGATGTTCTTGTGCAGATTCCTTCTCTTTTTTCGGACTTAACGGCTTCGGGTGTGATTCCTCCGGATGAGAGTTACCTCCGAATGAGAAACCAACTTCGGATGAGAACCTCAGATTCGGATGAGATCCTCTTTGTTAACGGATGCGGACTTGATTGAGTTGAGAACATATGTGATCAACGATTCGAACTTAATCACCGGACAAGATGTGATTACCGGATTCATATGTAATCACCTCGGTTGAGGACACTCAACTAAGTTTTTCAAATTCAACTTCAACCAAACAAATTGCGATTCAAATTCAAATTATGAGTGACCGGATATGAACACAACAAACTCCGTGTAGGACTTCTCCAAATGAGACATAACTCGGATGAGAACTCCACCTCGGACATGTTCACCGGATGCTGCTGGCGACTTCACTCGGTTGAGGCTTCCGGACACGGATGCGGAACCAACACGGACATGTTCAACGGATTCGGCGGATGCCACTCTGCCGACGGATGGAATCGGTGACTTTTATCGACGGACTTCCGGACTTGAACATTCCACTTCTCGGCCCGACTTTCACTCGGTGAGTGCTAGATTAGCGGACCTTCGCTCGGCCGACCCCAAATTTCGGTTCCACGGATTCGGCTCTTGATTCTTCGGGTTCGGATGCACTGACCAAGTGACAGATTAGTGTTGACTTTACTCGGTAGAGTTACGCAATCTCGGCCGAGTCGGACACGAAGCTCCACGATTGTCAACACTCCGGATTGATTCGGACGATTTGCATTCCCTTTGCAACTTCTACTAGCAACCAAACCCGGCGGCCCGATTGTACATACTGCCGGCCCGCATTATGCCTTAGCTCTTGATTATGGAGAGATTCCCTAACATCCTCCAATGACACGGTGTCTCTCCCGACAACAAAAGCGTACAAAATTCTCATATGATCTTTGGCGGTGATACCAACAAAATTAGAGCTGCATCCTCGTCTTCGATCTTAACACTAATACTCCTTAAATCAAGCAATATTGTGTCAGCTTTACCAGATGATCTCTGAGAGGCTGTTGGTCCCTTGGAAAGACTAACACGAGTTTAGACGGGGGGTGAATAAACTTGTCACCAAAAAGTAGATTATCACGATTAATGTTCGAGTTTTTAACTTGTACGGAGTTAAGGCGACAAGGTGAGTTTAAGTCAAGCCGACTTATGACAAAGCGAGTCAACCGGCGGTGGATATAAGTTTTATCCTTTAATTGGATCTTGTTGATTCTATAAGAAAAAGATGAGTATGCAAAACTAATTTGGTGAATGTCGGTTTGTGAGCTGTGTATGCTTATAACAATCGGTTTCGGTATGTTGTATAAACAAATATAATCTTTGTAAAAATAAATAAATGCATAAAGTAAAGAGAGCAAGATTTATAGTGGTTCCGGGTGGTGTAATCATGTAC
This sequence comes from Gentiana straminea, assembly GCA_036785695.1. Taxonomy (NCBI): domain Eukaryota; kingdom Viridiplantae; phylum Streptophyta; class Magnoliopsida; order Gentianales; family Gentianaceae; genus Gentiana; species Gentiana straminea. The sequence continues at coordinate 25,276 of JAVUPR010000477.1, forward strand.
GTCCACTCTTTCCCTGTGATGTAGGAGGAAAATTCCACTAGAACTTTACGAGATAAGTGTTACAAAAAGTCCTAAATGATAGTCCTTGACTAATCCCAGTGTCACTATCTAAACAACTAAAGAACGAGGTTGAATTCTTGCTCTTCAAGCTTGCTTGAACCCTTTGGTCCTTAGAGGGTTGTAATGCCTCTTCACCGGCTACCACCACAAACACGATCTACCCATTGCAAATGTCACTGGCTTGTCCTTGGCAACTCCTTGACCGGATTGCTTCACAGTCTAAACCTTTGATTAAGAATCAAAGTTGGGCTGAGAATCAATAAATTGATTCTTGCTTGTGGTTCTTCAAAGTGTCAAAATATGGATATGATAAATGTAGCTTGAACACTTGAAGAAATCGGATATGATCTTGTTGAGCGCGAGATATTGATAGCAATTCGGATGAACTAGACTTGTAATCAAAATGCTTGTAAATCGGTGTTGTTGTGTGTTTGATCCTTGATGCAAAGTCATCTATTTATAGTGTGAGGTCCAACGTTCATCTTGTTTGAATTTGAATTGTATCAACGTCTATATTTTCAGATGTCGGTGTTAAAGACCGTTCGACATGTCGATCCTTCATCCAATAAGAATCCTTGACTTAAAAAGTTTGAATGTACTTTCGGTTTCTTGGATGGAAGACTATGAGCGAGTTTCTGATCGGTTTTATGCGAGAGTGTCGATTTTACGTTTGATAAGCGACTTAGAGCATTAGCGAGTTTTTACTTCTTCTTCAAAACTTCATTACTCTATTTATCGATTTTATGTGATTGAATTAGATTACACCATTTCTTATACATATCATCTAAGATATCATTGTCCTTATGATACTTAGGTCTTCTCTTAAGATCCATAAAGTCAGTTCAGGTCATCACAGACTTAATTGAATTCTAAATTTACAATCTCGACTTAAAATCTTCATAACTGAGTTTGAACCCTCAGTTCTTCAAATCTTCTTTAATCTTCTTCAACTGAGTCTGTGTCCCTCAGTTCTTCAAATACTGAGTTTGTTCCCTCAGCCTTCAGTTCTATATAAGCCAACCGAGTATGTGTCCCTCGGTGAACTTATCTTCTTCAGTTTTGAGTGAACTTCAGTTTTAGGTGTATATCTTCAGTCTTAAGTTCAGTTCTAGTTTTCTAGATGATTTCTAGTTTTCAGTTTTACGACACTTCTATCTATTACAGAGCTTGTCTGATATAACCTATACAATTATCAGACTCTAGTAAAACTTATACATTCGATTCTAGACATCTTTTAGCTTTCCTCATATTTAGTTCCAACACTTCATCAATGGGGTGTAATCAAACATATACTTAAATGAGATGAATCATCATCAAAAATAAATTTTATTTCCAACGAGAGGCATTCCTTCATGCATCTTTAAAGCCGAACAAACGTTTCTTCATCAACATCTTGTTGGTCAACGACTTTTTCATATACAGACTCTCAAGCTTCCGCCACAGAGCAGCTGTTGAATCCTCTTCAAAAACTTTAGTGATAACATCATCAGACAAGCACAACAAAATCGTTGAATGTGATTTTTCCTCCAGATTGGCTATCTCAGGTTTCCTGCATCCACCGATTTTGTCAATGGAGCCCGGAACCCAGAGCCCTAGTTTTTTCAACAGAGCATGCATCTTGATTTGCCACAGATTGAAATTGTTCCTTCCTATGAATTTATCAATCTCTACATCTAACCCGGACATCTTGATCTCGCCGGAAAGTTTGCGTTAATCCTAGAACTGGCGTCAATTACGACCTTAGTGACAATCAACCTAACTCGAACAGATTTCGTATTCCACGATATAACCTCGATTTGCGATACCAGTTTGTTATGACAGGACCGTCAGGGATCCAAACAGATTGCAGTAATCAAGAATAAACGAGAAAGAATAAATCACACAAGAAACAATAACACAGGATTTAACATGGTTTCTGGCAATGTGCCGACTAGTCCACGGGCAGAAACGAGGAGATTGTATTATCACTGGAGATTTTACAGACTCTACAATTGCATCCACAATTGCTACTGATGACACTGCAAATATTCTAGGTTACAACAGATGAGTATTTAAAGTCACAAAACCCTAAACCTTGCCGCCATAGCTAAATACTAGCTGATTGACTAAAATACCCCAGATGTGAACTCTGCTGACTCCACCAGACATAACCTATTTATATTTGCCCTGCTGGTATTGCCCCGCTAGCATACCCCTGCTGACTTTGCACAGCTGACTTGCCCTGCTGAGAGGTCAAGTCACTCTTTCTAACAAGGTATTCTTAGCTCAACATATAAGGGCCAATTGTAAAGATTTATAGGAAGTGTTCCAAGGAGCAAAAATACGTTTGTGCGTAAATGAGGGCTTAGATGGGTTATGGTTCACCACACACGAATGCGTGCCACCGCCGCTTTCAAGCCGCCCGGGTCGGTTCAGGTTATTAACTAATATTAAATTATTAGACAAAATTTCTTTAAGAAATTAAACCAAAATAATATTAGTTAAGACAGTTCTGGAATGATCCGGAAATGTGTGTGAACGAGAAATTGATTGAATTGTTTTAGGTCGGCCAGTTAATAGAACCGACTTAATGTAAGTCGGCCAGCAATTGGTTATGTCGGACTGTTTGACTTGTAAGAAGGGTAAAAGGCCCCTCCTCTCCACCATATAAGGAACCCCTATGAATGAGAATTGATCATCGATTTTCCTCATATTGTCCTCAAAAAATCATTATGCATCCATCGTGTGTGTTATGTCAAAGGGAAGTCGGAGCATATAGTAGTTTACCGGAGCTCGAATTTTGAAAAGCCACTAAGTTTGGAGAAGTAAGTCGTTGTATATTCGGAGGCAATGGCTACAAGCGTGGGCATACAATCGGAGCAACATTATCTTAAGCCTCGATTTGATCTCTTTTATTTAATTTTGTATTTTAATTTCGGTTATGCTTTGATGAAGCCTCAATATGTTTTGTTTCGCTACTGAGTGCATATGTTTTCTATTCTTCAGAGTATAAAGCCATTTACTGTGATCTAATATATACCAATTACACACAAAACGATGTAATTTTGTTTGTTTTTTACACTTTGTTAGGTAGTTGTTATATTAGTTATCCATGTGTAAGGCTGAGATTAGATCTAGTACTACATAGATCCTTTATTAGATTTGGTGGTACGTAATGTGGTCCTAGAATATTCTGATATATTCCAAACTTATTCCACTCACAGTAATTATTCTGCTGATGAGCTAATTCAGTACTTGTATGGTTTTCTAAGTTGGTATCATAGCAAACATGGCTCAACCAACGGGAACCGAGAGTTCCAGCGTGAAACTTCACCAACATCGGCCGTGCCACCTCCTATTACATCTTCTCAGTCCACCGCTGCTTCGACTATCCCCTTTATTCTTGCTTTGTCGAATCAATGATTTCTTGTTATCTTACTAAAAGCAAATTGGTGTCGGCGAAAGCGCTCTTATATTCTTTATGCATTTTAAGAGTGTGGACAATCGTCAACACGCCTCCTCAAGTGTTGGCAATACGTCCAACACTTGCACAATTTTTCATTTAAGAGTGTGGGCGATCTGTCACAGCGCCCCCTCAGTGTGGGCGTCTCTCCCAACACTTGCACAATTTTTTATTTTTTTAAACATTGTCCAACCGGGGTTCGATCCAAGCACCTCTTGCTCCGATCTGTATCGAATCGCTTATTTCTTTGTACTTAAAACTAATTGGTGCCAGTAAAGGCGCTACTATATTTCTTTAGGCATTTTAAAGGTGTGGGCAATCTGTCCCAACACTAACACCCTTCAATCCTTGTTTAGTAGACCCGATTTTCTCACAACCACCACTACTTTTGGTCGTTTTGATCTGATTCCTCCGCCAGAATGACCTTTTCGCCACCTCCGTCTTTCCTTACCTCTCATGCACTCACTCTTACTCAATCCATGTCGTCTTCTTCCGTTGCTCCATTAGGCAGTCATTTGGCTCAGACTTGCATCGTTAAACTCGACCGAACCAACTATTTGCTGTAGAAACAGATATTCTTACCCTGTTAGCAAAATTCTAGTTTTGATGATGGCCTGAATAGATGTTATAAGAGCCTGAATGAGTCTAGAAATGATCATATGTATAGGCTTACTAGAATTCTGATCTTGAATAAATTCATCAGACTAAGCACTGTAATAGTATCCTGATAGGTTAGCTCAGTGAAGTGAAGACCAGATCAGGAGCCAGGTGAGTAGAAGGCTGAGGGACCAAACTCATTGAAGAAGACTTATGGACAGGTTTACAATTAAGAGTGTCTGTGAAGCCCTTGATTAAACCTAAGTAAGATCACCTATGTGATGAAATATTAATCTACAAAATGGTGTACTCTGACCTCACATAACTTAACGGTCAGAGATAAGGAAATATAATAAGCAGACTAAAGTTCAGCTATGTAAGATCCGCAGAAGCATTCAGCTAAGGAGCCAGTCAGCCGAGTATAGTTCAGTTGAGTAAAGTAAAGACACCTGACTCAGTAATTGCCTCAGTCTACTAATGATTAAACTCAGAAAAACATGTGGTGAAATTAAGTAACAACACTTCAATCAATTCAGAGGAAATCAAGGACGCAAATCAAGAACAAACGTTGGACAAATTAAATTAGAGACTAGGATCGCAAAAATCATTCAAATCTAATTAGGCAAGTTAATGAATTAATTCAGGAGAATTAAATACCAAAGGATGGGAAAATTCTAAATTTTGAATCAAAGATTGAAGGCTATAAATAGAGGACATGATCAGAAAAATCAAGAAGAGAACACAAGTAACAAAAGCAGAAACTCTAATTATAAAGCCTTCACGTTTGGATCTTAAAAACTGAATCCAGAAACATTCAAGTCTCAGATAATATAAGGAGCTACATTGTTCCTATCAAGTGTGAGCTTGAACCATTTTGAATTTGTTGAGTCAAATCCTATTAATCTCAAGAGAGATCTTGTCAATCAGTGAAGAAGCCACAGACTATGAAGGACTGAAGCAGTTGACACCGAATCCATATGTCAAAGAAGCGCAAGTTTGGTGATAGATGTTGAAGGATTTTCCAAAAGAACAACGGGAGTGGAACCACGAAGCAATTGGAAGACGATCAGGGAGTGGTCATTCAAACTGTGAAGCAACTTGAGTTGTGAAGGGCTATCAAAGTATTGTAACGGTGTAAAGAACAATAGTGAATTCCTTCAATCATCATAAGAGAAGAGAGGACTAAAGGATTACACCACCTCGAACCTCGATAAATTTTATGTTCTTTAATTTCCGCACTTTACATTTCTGCACTTTAATTTATGTTTGTGTGTGTGTGCATATTTGATATTTGAAAATTATATTTTAGAAAGTCATTTCACTGCACATCATTTTTCCAAACCAATTTTGAAAATTAGTGATCAAGGTCATTCACCCCCCCCCCCCGACCTCTATTCCTGCCTTTCTCCGGGAACAACAATTGGTTTCTCAGCAGTGTTCTTTGTATCAGAACTTGTTCAGATCAGATTTATGGTTACAAAGGGATCAAGGTTTTTCAAAGAAAGTTTTTAAAACCTTTCTATTTGCATCCATGGAGCCTTAATGGTTCATGTCTAAGATCCCTATATTTAGCGTCAATAACTTTGAAGAATATAAAATTCGCATGTTATCTCACCTTGCAGCAACCCACAAAGAGATGATTGACGTCATCATAAAGGGAACGATTAAGATTATGAAGGAAGTCATTTGGAGCGGAATCTTTGACAGGTGGGTAGAGAAGCACAAAGCTTAGTGGTCAAAAGATGAGAAAAGGAGAGTCAACCTAGACTTTGTGGCCAAATACATGATTATGAAGACCCTGGATAATAGCATGTTTATGAGGGTTAAAGAATGCAAGTCGGCCAAGGAAATCTGGGACAAGCTAGTGTTGATTAATGAAGGATCTGAGGCGATCAAGGAGAACAAGTTATCGGTGGCCAAGGAAAATTTTGAGAATTTCAAGATGAATCCTAAAGAATATGTGGAGCGAGATGGACATCGGGTTCTCGGCGATCATGAGTGAAGCTGCACCGGCTTGGTCGGACATACTTCCAAAAAGAAGTACGCTTAAAGATCTTGAGAAGCCTTCCGGAGAAGTGGACGATCAAATCGAGTTTGTCTATAAGGAACATTGAAGGTTTGAATGAAACTAATACCATCAAGGTGACATCATAGCAATAGGCTCACAAGTTCAAGTTGACCGGTGAAGACGGTGTCAAAGCTGAAGCACGGAAGTCTAGTGCACTAGTGGCACTTCAACAGAGTAACCAGCAAAAGTCCTTACAAAAGTCTACTGAGAGTACCAGCAAAGATACTCAAGACTTGAAGGAACATATGGCTCTCCACATGAGAAGATTAGAGAAATTATCAGGAAGACAAAACAAAGGAAGCTCATCGATACATAAGTCCTGAAGAAGTCATGACACATGCAAGAAAGATAAAAAAAAGAGAAGAAGAATCTTTGTGTTTCAACTGTAAGAAACCAATGCATTTCAAGGCGGACTGTCCAGCACTAGTTGCCAATAAGAAAAGAAATGACGACAAACTAAAGCACACATTAAACGAGAGAATGAAGCACTCGACTAATAATAAAAGAAGCATAAGTGCACTGAAATCTTAGACCAGTAGTAGCAGTAGTAGCAGCTACATCAGTGATAGTGACTCAGGTGACATCATATACACTTCCAGCTCAAAGGATGAAAAAGCGTATTTGTGCCTAATGGCAAAAGAAATTGAAGAAACAAGGGTATTATCTTGTGTCTCAACCTCGAAGGCATCTGGTTCTTGCTCTAGCACTACATAACCTTCTATTGACTTTCTTGAATCTGATTGTTCCATCCAGGAATTTTTTAGAAAGTTTGAAGATATTAAAACAAATCATGAAATTCGGAAAGAGAATGTGAATATTTCATAAGACGAGAATAGAAAGTTAAAGGCGTGGCTAAAAGCCAACAAAACTGGTAAAGAACTAGACTTAGCTTATCAAAAAAACCAAATGATGACTCATATGGTGGCAAAAAGTCATTCAAGCCTGCTTCATTACCAGCTTACAAACTTCCAAAAAGGTTTGGATGCAGATCAAGTCTAAGATATGAAATTCAAGATGGTGGAAATCCTAATAAACAACACAAGTTTGAACCCAAGACAAAAACCGGTCCCAAGATCATACCTAAGCAAGGTATCAGACCAGCAATCGATCCTGACAATGTGAAATCAAGCACCAGAGCAATAAATAAGAAAAAGTCATACTACAAACATCCCAGTTAAGGCAAAGGCTGTAGTAAAGGGTAATGGAAGACTTTACCTTTCAGACGATAGTTGGAACATTCACCCTCCAGCAAACAAGAGGAGGCAGTTCACAACCAAATTCTAGGCCCCAGAACAAGCACAGAGCTGGTTCTGAATATAGAAGGAGGTTTAAGAACACACCACCACTAGTCTACTGGAGAGTGAAAGTGGATGCCAGTGTACCAAGAGGAAGAATGGTATTTCATAATACCTTCAGACAGTATGTCAAATAATATTCTGCCATGCCCTATACCTATGAGGTTGATGATTTCACCACCCAGGAGAAGACCTTTTGGCTATACTCACAGAAGTGAGAGGCATTAGGTCTAACAATATGGACCCAAATAGTGTTGGGTACCTACGGATACTTAATTTGTTTTGCGGATGGTGCAGTACGTTGATAGTGGATGTTCCGGACCCATGATATGAAGCAAGCATTGTTTGAGGGACTTCGAGAGAATTTGAAGGGCCGAAAGTTACTTTTCGAGTAAAAGAGAAGTACGGTCGACAAAGGGAGAAGGATGCATGCTAAAGAATGGATTAAAGTTACAAAATGTTACCCATGTCAAAGGGCTTAATTTCAAAAGCGAGCATCAACCGGTTTTATGACAATGGATACAGTGTCAACTTCAGCAAAGAAGAATGTCAAATTTTCAACAATTAGACCAAAACAATGGTTGTTGATAGGTTGGAATAATTGTGTATTGGATATTACAAAAAAGAGTTGACAGTATTATATACATACATTGGAATGTCCTAGAGCCTTTGGGCATTAATGTCAGTGATTGTGTGCTAGCTTAAAATAGAAGGTAAATTAATATCACGTGTCTACACAATAAATGAGTATATTGCACAATAAATATATATTATTCCCTATTTTCGTCCCCTTAATCTGGACAGCGGAGTGAAGTCCAAGCTTGAACTTGAACTGCTGAAAGGAAGAACGCGGTAAAGGTTTAAAGAGAGCATCGGCAAGTTGGTTGGGACTAGAAACATGAGACACACAAACCGAGACTTTTTGATCTTTATCCTTGATAAAGTGATAATCAATTGCAATGTGCTTCATACGGGAGTGAAAAGCTGGATTGGCTGAAATTTGAGTAGCTCCCCTGCTTGTCACAAATTATAAGCGGCGTGATGGTGGAAGATAATTCAGAAATTTGTGTAAAACATAAGTAATCCGGTTGATTTCGATGCGGTGGTAGAAACCGCCCGATATTCGGATTCAGTAGAAGAGCGGAAAATGGAAGATTGTTTCTTGGAGATCCAGGAGACATGGTTCATGCCTAACAAAATGAAATACACACTAGTGGACGAGTAGTCTTCTTTGCTGCAACCCCAATCGGCGTCAGAAATTGCATGAAGTTAAACGAGGCAAATAATTGTAAGCCTTCGGTGATAGTGCCAGCAAGATACCATTGGAGCCGTTTAACCAATGACCAATGATGAATAGTGGTGGCATGCATGTAATGAGACAGCTTATTAACTGCATATGATAGATCTGGTCTAGGAACACAAGCTGCCCAGAACTTGACAGCATTGAGTGACATCAGAGTGTGGTTCAGCCGAGTAAATCATAAGTGAGATAACAAGGGGTGGAAACTACCTTAGCCTCTTGCATGTTGGTATTATGCAAAATATCAAGAATATACTTTTGTTAAGTTAAGAGAATACCGTGAGAATTATGGTGCACTTCAACGCCCAAAAAATAAGTAAGTTTGCTAGGGTCCTCGATAGAGAATTGGGCATTAAGAGCATCAATGACTTGTTTCATATGCATGGGGTCATGACCTATTACAATAACATCATCAACATATACGAGCAAAAAGGTGGTGATAGAACCGGATTGCCATATTGATACATAAACAAAGACAAATCCATAGTTGAATTAGAGAAACCGAGTGTGAGAATGAAAGACTTTAATTCATGATACCACGCACGGGGTTCTGTTTGAGACCATAGCTTTGTTATGTTTGCAAACATGCGTGGGAAAGTACGAATCCTCAAAACCTGGTGGTTGATCCATAAAGACATAATTGGCAATAGTACCCGCAAGAAAGCATTATTGACATCGAGGCGACGGAGGGACCAACCGGAGGTACTTGCCAAACTAAGAACTAGGCGGTCAATGGAGGTTTTGACTACAAGGTGAACTATCAATGTAATCAATGCCGAGGACAAAGTGTAAAACCTTTAGCCACTAGACGAGCTTTGTACCCGTCAATCGAGCCATCAGGTTTGCGTTTAATTTTGTAGATCCATTTTCAACCAACCACATTGAGGGATAGATCAAATGGAACTAAGTGTCATGTACCATTGCGAACCAGAGCATCAATTTCTTCACACATGGTGGAATGCCAATGAGAGCATTGCAGAGCTTGTTTGACAGAGTTTGGTTCAGTATCAGAGTATTTCGAATCAAGGTTGCATGAAGGTTGAGGATATTTCGGGGTTTGAAGATGTTGTTGTGGGCACGAGTAACCATGGGGTGATGAGTGAGGAGTGTCAGCAAGGGATGTAGGAATGTTGGTTGGGGAAGAGTGGGAAGGACGGAGAGGATGGAGTGGTGCATGGAGAGGGTACAGGAGGTGGTGGTGGTGGTGGAAGCGGGTTTGGAGGAGAAGATGGCATAGGAATCAAGGGTGGTGGTGGGGGTTGGAAACGGGTAGCCATGAGTCCGCGGAAGCTGTAGGGATAGGGTCAGAACGACATGCAAAAAAGAAAACATCTTCAACAAACCGAACATCTCGAGAGACATACATGTGTTGAGAGGGCGGATCATAGCAGGAATACGCACTTTGAGTGGATGAATTTCCAAGGACTTCACACGGAATGGAAGAGGGTTCTAGTTTGTGATGTTTGTATGGTTTAAGACACAGGTAGCAGAGACAGCCAAAGACTTTATGTATGTTATAGTTGGGTGCCAAGGAGAAGAGTTTTCCATAGGGACTCAACATGTTTATGGTTTTGGAGGGCATGTGGTTAATGAGATATGCTACAGTAGCAACGACATAGGACCAATAAGAGGTAGGGATAGATGCATGTTTAAGGAGAGTGGGGGTAGTTTCAACAATATGCGGATGACGTCTTTCAGACATGCCATTATGTTCGGGAGTGTAGGGAGGAGTGGTAAGATGAGGGATTCCATGAGTGGAGAGAAAATGGCGTAGTTTGATAAATTCTCCTTCATTGTCAGAAAAGAACACTTTAAAAGGGGAATGGAAAAGGTTCTCAACCAAAGACTTATATTTTTGGAAAACAGGAAATACATCAGACTTATGATGCAGCGGATAAAGCCAAACATAATGAGTGAAATGAACAACAAATAGTACACAATACTTAAAGTCATCCACGGAATAAATAGGTGCAGTCCACACATCAGAGTAATCTAATTCAATGGGTTGAGAAGAAGTTAACGTAGATTCTAAAAAAGCTAAACGGTGGCTTTTATTACTTAAACAAGAATCACAGTTCGAAAAAGAAGAAGAACTAAGTTCCAAACAATTATTTTTAATAATCGGCAGAATAATAGGTAAAACAGGGTGTTCACATCTAGAATGCCAAATGAAAGTGGACTCTTTATTGGTAGAAAAGACAACAAGAAGGCAGGTGACCAAATATAGACTCCGTCTTTACTGGGACTTTGGTGGAGGCATTGACCCGTTTTCGGATCCTTCTCCAAAAATGAGTCATATGAGAATTCAATAACGACATTATTATGAGCACAAAATTTTGAAACAGATAAAAGATTGCAAAAAGCTGAAGAACGAAAAGCACATGTGATAACTGAAAAATAGAATAAGAGAAAAGAGAAGTAGTTGAACCGGTGTGGGTGATGGGTAGGGCTCGGCCATCACCTATGACGATGTCATCTAGACTATGGTAAGGTTCGTGTAAAACAAGTTGATCGAGATCGAAGTCATACGGTGTGACGCTCTCTTGTCAAGAAGCCGAAGCGGGGAGGCTTGAGTGGGATGAGCTTAAGGGCGAGGAAGGGGTGCATGGGAGCTTTGCATCTGCTGAGAAAAAGGATAGGTATGGCACCTTTTTGGTGGAATGACCCAGGAATCCTCAAAGTTAGCACTTGGTCAAGTAAGGTCTCGGTTGATATATAGGGCGGCCCATATTTCTTGAGTTTGTAAGAGCAAGACCACCAGGTGGGCCGTCCATGTGTTTTGGACGCCATGGTTGTTGCATAGGAGGTGCCCGATAAGGCTGCTGAGCCGCAAACGTGGAATGAACTAGGGCCGGAGTAGGATTAGCGTGTGACAGCAAACCGGCTTCAAAATTAAGTAACTCCTCATGCAATTCATCGAAGGATATTTGCGTATCCCGAGCTTGTATAGCCCTTACAAGTTCGGTGTATTCATCACGAAGATGGATCGATTAGATCTTCGGGATCGAGAGGAGGACCGAGAGAGACAAGTTCGTATTCCTTGGCTTTAAGCGCATGCATATACACTGATATATGGGTAATTTCCTTTGGTCATGGCCCGCAAGTGGTGTTACAGTTGTTTAATGTGACCCCTAGAGGGTTTTGCATAAGTATTAGCCAAGATCATCCATGCTTCATGGGAGGTGTCGGTTTGAGATATGTGCCGGAGGACTTGAGAAGTGAGGGAGCCAGTGACAGACCCATGAAAATTTTCCAGTGGGGGCTAAATTTAAAAAAAGAAAAGATGAAAAAAAATTCCACAGCCAAGTTTTGAACCCATTACCTTAGGAAAAATAGTATAGATTCTAACCAATTGCACAAAAGATTGTTTGAAAAGATATACATATACAGTTTTAATATTATTAGAGGGGTATATTAGTAACTTCGCCCGGAAATTTGAGTGGGGACCATGCACCCCCCCTCTTTCATGTTGTGTCCGTCCTTGGAGGGAGCCGAGTATAACAAAGAATTAGGAAATTGATTTCATTGATTTGAATAGAGTACAATGTAGAAAATATATAGGTAGGATACATAATGTCAAAGACATAAATAGAGATTATTTGTGTGATTAAAGTCTGATTCTTGTTTATCAATAATATATCAATGATTAACTGCAATGAACATGGAGATTGGCTCGTAATGAAGTAATCTTGCTTCCTTCACATGGTGTATGTTGGTTCTTTACCCAAAACATATACTGCAGCAAACTTCTCAACATCAATCGGCAATAACTTCTCCATAGCAATCTGCAATTGCTTGAACCTGCAATCGATGCCTAAAAAATATTGAAGAGTCATGGAAGAAGAAGTGAGTAGGAGGAAGAAATATATGGAGAAAATATCATTCATGAGATGATTGGATACAATAAAGAAAGGAAAAAAATATAAGAATTTATAGATTGAGATAGAGCAAATCGAACGAAGTCGAGAGTTGCCGAGGGTAGGTATTGAAAAAGCAATACAAAGAAATGTAAATATGACGGGTGATAAATAGAAGAGTGGGAGATTAAATCAAAGAAAATTCAATCACGTCTTAGGAATTTTAATAAGATGTTGACAGCCAAAGCAATTTATTTACTCAATGGAAAGAAAAAATACTACAACAAAAACCAAGTATTTTGGCTTAAGTGGTAAGTGATTTGAGAACGCCTAGGGAGGTCACCGGTTCGATTCTCCTCTGAGGTGCCATGTTGAAAGATCTCTTGGCCATGCCTTACCCCTGACTAAGAGTCAGACTCTGCTGGCACGATCCGGGCCGAACTCTGGATTAGTCGGACCAGTGGGTTCCTGATATCGGGGGCTTTAAGCAAAAAATACTGCAAGAAATTGAAATGCAATTGGGTGAAGTAAAAAAATGTTGATCCACTAGGGAAGCATGAAATAACCTTATGGATGCAAACAACATTAGAATTATTTAGTAAACTTTTAAATCATCATAAAGAAAAGAAAAACAGTGAAAAGGAATGTTAAAGATGATGGGTGAGGGTTCATTTAGATCAATGTTGTGAACCCCCACCCAGACGAAATTCTTAGAAGATCGCTCAGGATCGGGAATGGCGTTAGTCAAAATCTATAATACCGTAACAGAGAATTAGAAAATCGATTTCATTGATTTGAGTAAAGTACAATAGTGAAAATATATAGGTAGAATACATAATGTGAAAGACATAACTACAGAATATTTTAAGAATATTTGTGAGTCTAATGTTCTGATTCTTGTGTATCAATAATATCTTCAACAGATTATGGTGTTGTGGATGAATTGTCATGGCTAATCCAAGTGGAATGGGCGGGAATTGGACGAGTCACTTCCTTGTCCTGAATAGTGCGAATCGGGCATGTTACAGTATAAGAGCTAAAGGGAATGCTGAGTATAGTCTGTTGATGTATTTAGCAGACAACATAAAGATATATGAATACTCAATAGACTGCTAAGTAGTTGCTGAATAGTTTAGTGTAGAAAATGGTTATTCTGTTATAGCTTGTTATAACCATTTGTAACATACTTTTGTTGGTCCCCAAAAACTAAATCTTAAACCAGATTGAGTTCGATCTTTAAACTTGTGTGGAGATAAGCTAACTTGGCTGAGTATAAGTCAGGACTGACTTATGCTTAACTGAGTTAACCGGCAGCAGATTATTAAAGCCTTTTTTTAAAACTTGAGTTATCAGTTTGTCTAGATGAAATGCAATGTTGAGCTGACTCAATTTCTTGTGTTTGTTGAGTGTGTGATTTGATGTAATATGAAGCAGTAAGTAAATACGTAAAGTAAATAAATAAATGAGACAGAAATTATAGAGGTTCCATGTGGTGTAATCTTGTCAGTCCTATCTTCCCCTGTGATGTAGGAGGCTAAATTCACTATGTTCTTGAGGTTTACGGTTACAAGACACAAAGTAAATTTAAAAGCGATTATCCTTCACTAATCCCAAGCTTCACAATCTTTCGGCTTCGATCTTCAACAAGTGAGATTGTTGTTTAAACTAAGCTTACTCCACGGGTCCTTGAAGGGTTGGATTGCCTCTTCACCGGCTCATCACAAACACGGTCTTCTTGATCGCACTCAACTTGTCACCTTCTTGGTGTTTCACAATCTAAAACCTTTGATAAAATCAAAGTTGAGACTTGAATCAATAACTATGATTCAACTTTGTGATTTGAGCTTCTTCTTCTAGATGTATATAATATGCTCAGGCTCAGTTTTTCTTCAAATGTTTGATCTTGATCTTTCTTTGAATGCTTATGAACACTTTGAAGATTTCTTGATCTTGCAATAAAGTATGTAGCAGGAGTTCTTTTCAATTCACTTTCCCCCTTGATAAAATCTTTCTTGACTAGATTATTTCTTGGAACTCCACACTTCTTTTTGTAATAGAAGTAATCTATTTATCGGGGTTTCTCCAATGGATAGATGAATTTGAACGTTTGAATTTGAACCATTGTATCCGTTGGTGGTCCTGCTTATTCTGATGAATGTCAGTGTCCTTTCTGACATTTCTGTGCATCCAATAAAATTGTCTGCTTTATAACGGTCAGATCTTCTTCAGTTTTTCTTGACGTCAACATGAAAACTGATCTTATTGAATTAGTCAATTTTCAGCTTAAGAGCATTAACTGAGTTTTTACTCTTCTTCAAAAAGCTTAGTACTCTATTTTTCATCTGATCATTATAAGCTTAATCAAAGTACACCATTCCATAAATCAACTAAGATATCATTGTCCTTATGTATCTTAGATCCTCATACAAGATCCATAAAGTCAGTTCAGGTCATCACAAACTTACCTGAATACTAACTTTAGAGTCTCGGATTTTTATCTTCATAACTGAGTTTGAACCCTCAGTTCTTCAATCTTCAATAACTGATTCTGGGTCCCTCAGTTCTTCAACCACTGAGTTTGTTCCCTTATCCTTCTGCTTCTAGATAAGTCAACCGAGTATGTGTCCCACAGCGAACTTACCCTCTTCAGTTGGTGTGCTCTGAGTCAATTTTCTGAATTGATTTATCTTCAGTTGTAAACTCAGTATTCTTAGTAACATCAAGTCAGTTTCTCATTTTCTCAGTCCTGATCCTAGAACTATTACAGTGATTGTCTGATTTACTTATACAAATATCAGACTCTATTAAATCCTATACATTTGTTATCTAGACCAATTTTTGCTTTGCACTATAAAAGCTAGTTATGAAACTTCATCAATAGGGTTAAAAACAATAGATAAAAAAAACTGGTGAATCATCATCAAAACATAAATTTTATTTCAAACAATTTCTAATTGATTCATGAGGTGTATAAAGCTATAAATACCCCATGATCAGCTACATTGCAATTCAACTTTAACTTTCAGGTCATTAATGATATCTCCACATTTTATTTTCTGTTTGTGATTCTACAAACTTCAACTTGGCATCAGAGCATAAATTTGAGAATTTCTGAATGTTTTCCTACATTTTCTCTGGTCATTGAAGAATCTCAAAATTCTTGTTTCTTTGCTGCCATGGCTACCAAGAACTCCAGAATTTATCTTTTCTGTGATTACAGTTTCTTGAGAGTGAATCATGATCGTTTTCTGTGTTTTCTGATCGTTTCTTGATCGTTTTTTCACAATTTGTTGTTGATATTTGATAAATTCTGGAGTTTTTGGTAGCCATAGCAGCAAAGAAACAAGAATTAAGCCCATTCAGTCCATTCTACGTTCATCCTAATGATAATTTGTCTCTGGTACTTGTTTAGCCATTGATGAATGGCAACAAATATAATCCATGGAAGATGTCTATGGAGATAGTGTTGATCACCAAGAACAAAATTGGCTTCGTATACGGCACAATCAAAAGACCAGAAGCAGATTCAGCAGACTTTCATGCATGGAGACAATGTGATACAATGGTGATATCTTGGATCTTGAATTCTGTAGAGAATACCATTGCACAAAGTTTGATGTATATAAAGAGTGCACATGCGGTTTGGAAGATTCTTCTTTGCAAGGTTTTTATTTGTCGATACATTGAGGCTTTCAGATCTTCCTGAAGAGATGCATCTGCTAAATCAAGGAACTGATTCTGTTAATCAATATTTGTCAAAATTGATGGTTTTGTGGGAAGACATCAAGACCATCAGGCCTATGCCAGTCTGCTCTTGTGATCCTCAATGTCACTGCAATGCAATTAGCACACTGTTGGATCATATGGAGGCTAAATATGTTATGAAGTTCCTTATAGGTTTAAGGGGTGAATTTGAGCCAATGGTTTCACAGGCACTGCTAATGGTCCCTTTCCCAGAAATCCAAGATGCCTTTGCAATGGCCATTAAATTTGAAAGACAGAAGTCATATGTGGCTAAAAAGGCCAAGAGTCAAGATTCAATGGTTCTCTTATCTCATAAGAATGAATAGGGGCAAATTCAATCAGACAGTAGACCAGGTTCTATGACTGCTGCAAATGCCAGACCTATGAATCTCAAAAAGGTTCAGTGTAGTTTTTTTGGATTCAATGGTCATATTGAAGAGACTTGTTTCAAGATACACGGCTATCCTCCTGGTTTCAAGTCAAAAAGGACTAATATGGTAAAATATGAACAGTCAACAGAAAAAGATTATGTCCAAAGTAGGTCTGCTGGAATAGGGTTTCCCAATCTACCGCATAGAAACTTGATAAGTTGATGGCTCTACTGAGTTCTAATCCTCCTAGGCATGCAGGATTTGTTGTTGGCCAACCTACTAAGATTGTTACACACTACTCACCTGCTACAAGGACATGTGATCTAAATCTAGTGAGATCAATACAATGGATCTTGGACTCTGGTGCCACAAATCACATTGTAGGATTGTTAGACATATTTTAGTTTTAATGATGAGTGCCAGACTAGCTGTTATAGAGAAAAGGCAAAAATATGTGTAGATTAAATGTATAGGTTTACTAGAGTTTGATCTTTGTATAGGTTTGATTAAACAAGCACTGTAAAGAGGTCAGCTGACTTGATCAGTAGACCTATCTAGGTCAGTAGAGTGTCTAGGACAGTAGAGTCTAGAAACCTGCTGATGATTGAAGATTGAGGGCTCAAACTCAGTAAAGAAGGTTGAGGGTTCAAACTCAGTAATGAAGGCTAAATGATCAAACTTAGTATTTAAAGTCAAGGATATGTGATCAGAATTTAAGGAAGTACGTGATGACTAAAGCGATCACATATACCTTGTGTAGAAGGTCTAAGTTCCATTAAAGTTAAGTGGTGATTGGAACATGGTTATGATCAAAATGGTGTACTCTAACTTAATAATAAAAATTTAGATGATAAGTAGTCGGTGAAGTTTTTATAAAACACGATAGACTAGAAGTCGGTCGACATACAAGGACATCGCGGACCTATACAATAAACGTCGATGAGTGTAATATTTAAATTAATCCAAGTTTTTACGGAAGATTAAATGGATAAGGATGAATTACATGGTGTGTTGGAGGAAAACATGGCTATTTTTCCTCGAACACAATTGAAGAAGTGGAGGTTCGGTCTGCGAGGAACGGACGGCAAGTAAACACGGAGTTGGAACGGGAGGTCCTAAGTACTGAGGATCAGACAGTCTTGGGACAAAGGTTGGACTTAGTGATGGGATTGGAGGAATCCCTTGTGTCTAAGTTGGAGGTTAGTGAAGAAAGGGCTACTGATGGCAAAGATAGACAGCAAGCTGCTGCACAACCTGATGAAGAACAACTTGTTGACTATGATTTTAGTGATGAAGAATTTCAAATGCCTGAAGAAGAAGGAGAAGAAGAGCCCCAACAAGCACACGTACCTATTTTTTAGGAAGTACCAGGGTAGAATGTTGTTGAAGAAGGTCCTGAACCTGCTGAATAGGATAGGACAAGAGCTATTGTTGTCAGGATACCAAGCGCAGATGATAATGTTGATGAATCGGCTGGTAACTTTGCTGGACAAATGGCTGGTGGTATGGGTGGTGCAGTACCAGGATACATTTTGGAGGAGTTAAGGGCTGTGAGAGATGACATCACCCAACTGAGGACTCAATTGACAAGGAGTGAACAAAGGTTTGAAAACCTAATTGCACGTCACAAAACCTAACTATTAAAAACCCTAATAACCTAACTATAACTAACTAAGAAGATTAAAAACGAGAAATAAAATTAAAACAAGAAAATAAAAACTAGACAACCGTCCGGTTCCCCGGCAATGGCGCCAAAAACTTGTTCACGGATTTTATCTAAGCAAAATAAACAAGTAATAATATTTATAAATCCGATATACCTCAAGTGCAAGGATCGTAGTAAAGAGGTTGATACCGGGTCGATCTTATGGGGAATCGGAGTTGTGAATTCTAGTTTTTATTTCTAACCTAACTATGTCACGATTACTATGTAAAAGATACTAAAAAAAAACAGTGAATAACTAACAAGAAAGATAACAAACATAAGATGGACAGAAGATCAAGATCTAAAGCCAGGAAGATAAAGTTGCGAACCGATTAAACTAAATCTAATCCTAATATGCAATAAAAAGACTAACTAAGCTAAACAATTCAGGTTCAAGGGATTTTTTTGATCAATAAGTTACGAACGAACAAGCAATTGATCCACCTATTCTACAACATTCAATTTCAATTCAGGTTATCTCGTGATTTCTAACCAAGTTGTGATTCACCTAATCAAAGGTATGAACTCCTAATTTCTTAGAAAAGTTCGTTTCTCAATCTTCTATCTCTCGATTTTAAAGATTATTACTTTCAAAGCAAAGGTGTAAGATTTCTCAATCTAGTTATCTAGAAGTTCAACCTAATTAACTCTCGTTATTTTATAGGTCAAAAATCTAATCTTTATTATATTGATTCTAGGGGTTCAATTATGATTTTCATCCAAATCAAACAAACAATCAATCATGCAATAATCTATCGATATAATTGCAATTAACAGTGATAAACAATAATAAAGATACAACTTACTCACAAGATAATCCTGAAACGAAATCAAAGTGTTGGTAGAACGGCTTCACAACGCTTGTTCAAGGGAGGTCTAGCCTCTCAACATCCTCTTTGAAACTCGAATTTGTTGGAATAAAAGTGCATAAAAAGTATTTGAATAAAAACTGATTGTAAACTAAGGAAAAACGCAGCTGAGCCGCCCCTAGGGTTTAGGGTTCGAATGTATGATAATTATGTGGAGAAAACCGCAGCTATTTATAGATTTTCAGGTCGGTTCTGCTAAGTCGGTGCTCGGACGCCCGTCCGCTATGCCGGACGCCCGTCCATCCTTCAATGCAAACTTCGAATCGGGCCGAGTCATGGCCAGACGCCTGTTCTTCTTTATTTTAGACGCTCGTCCACGACTTTTGGGAGAACTCTGAATCAAATATTCCATCCTGGACGCCCGTCCACTGGACGGAACTTAGGACGTGCGTTCACTTGGTCAAAAATTGATTTTCTCATCTTTATCTTCAACCGATTTCACCTTTATCTCTTTTCCTTCATATAAACTCGATCCTTGACACCTTTTAATCCTCTTTTGAGCCAATATCGTGCATCTACAAGATAATAAGAACATCGCAAAATGTAATACCATTCAAATAAACATAAAATCATCAATAAAACACATAAATTAACCAATTTTGCGATTAGCCCGTTTAAAATCTCATTTGCTCAATAAATCAATTAAACACTTAATTTCTATGCAAATTATACGAATATGGAGGAAATTGTTACAAAATATAACGTTATAAATCATATTAAATCACCCTTAACAACTCTCCCACACTTAGCTTTTGCTCGTCCCGAGCAAAACAAGACGAAAATCAAGGTTCGGAAGAAGATAGACACTTCAACAAGTACAAAGTATATTCAATAAATCAGATGCTCACCCCTGTGTGTGTGCAAATCCATAGTAAACTTCTACTAAGTCCAAACTTGAAAATTTCAAAGCAACCTAGCTAATACCCCCTTCAAACTAGAAATGAATGATACTTATAAGATGCACCCTACAAAACGTGACATATCCCGAAAAAGATGATAGAATACATTTAGGACCTTTCTGACATACTCAGAGGATAATCCCTACAACATATCTGTCAGTTTATACTGGGGATAAGGTATACGATAACTAAGTCTTTTATTCATTTCATACCACTTCGTATATAAGCTGATTTAACTATTTCCACATTTAAACACACATCAGAATGAGCTGTTGCCCTGTCATAGCAGAATAGGATATTTGAGATATACCCTACCTTACTCAAATCATAAGGCAGCTTCTTCTGACTGTCGTGAGCTTTTGGTCATCATAGTGGTATAGGACATTCGAGATATGACCTACCTCACTCAAATCATCGACCAGCTTCCGACACACACAATAATTCTTTTAAAATTCAACTTTTTCAACAACTTTAGTTACGTTTTACTTATCACATTCAAACCTCATATATTCACAGTAAATCATACTTTGGATCTAAACACAAACTATTATAATTCACACGATACATACGTTAGCACTAAGCACATGACTTATAAGATAATCAAACATTACTAATCAAAAGGGGTATAGCTGTATATTATAGCTCATCATTCACCATGGCTCGTGAAAAATATATATATCGGGTGAAACAACTAACTTACTAGACATACATTATACAGCATCAATGAATATAAAAACCGAACAAAAATTATGCATTGCTTACTCGGGATAAAACAAAAACAAAAATTTTGAAAAATTTAGCTCATTTTCTCAGCATAGAATTATAATGATATAAGCAAATGATAGATACACATAAACCATTCCCCTCCCCCACACTTAAACCACAACATGTCCTCAGGTTGTGCAGAATTTAAAAAGAAAAGATAAAGTACTTAGCTGATTGCAATAGATACGCGATTCGTTGGTCAGGCCGGAGCCTACGTAGTGACACACAGAACTCGTAACCATACGATGGAAAAGCGAGCTCGACAATACCGCTAAAAATATACCTGCACTACTTGACAAACACGGAAAAATCTCGGGGAAAACGGGGAAAGGATACCATGATGAAAGATAACGAAATGATTAGATGAAAACATCCAATACAATGAAAATCAAAATCATAGTAATGTCAAATGAAAGTACGGATGCCTTACGGCTTACATGATTCATCGGGAAAAATAGACAATAGCTATATGAAAAATACAACGAATCAAGTAATGAAAAGTAGCAGGACAATACAACCATCATATCAAAGAAAGAACAAAAGCTAGAATCAGACAAATAAGATCACGACTGCCCCTGTGCTGTAGAATCATCAGCCGGAGGTGATCCACCAGTAGGAGAGTCAGGCTGCTCCTCATCAGTAGACGACTCAGACTCATCTAGAACATCCGCAATGGCTTGCTCAATCTCATCTGAATAGACATAATTGATAGTGCTCGGGGCGAAGACTCTGTCGTCCCTCGGAGGCCGGTCTTCACTTATACACCGCAAAATAGTCAAGATATTATTCTGAGAAGTCCGAATATCCTCCAACCAGTTCCGTACACTGTTAGCCATACTCAACCTCATCCGGACTGAGGGAGATAAATTAGGAAGGGAAGATGCTCGAGGCGGTGCTGAAGATGAACCGGGCTCACGGGCTGCCTCAGCCTCAGTCTGAATCTGACCAGAAGACTTCACTTTTTCCCGCTGCAAGAACCTTGGATTCTTCGGTTTGTGATCGGTCCTGTACTCGGGAACCCTAGCATCTTGACAGAGGCTGTGGATCAAATGCGGACAAATCAAACACCGCGTTTATACTTTCTGATTCGTGGCGATCTCATCAAAAATTGCCTGTCCTACATCGACATTCAGCTTGAAATTCAGAGCGTACAACATCCCAAGGTCACCAATGTGAAAGTGAGTCAGGTTGTTCTTAGGTAACAACCTATTCTGGATAAACCGACATTGGACCTTCCAATCTTCCGTCCAACTCGTTGTCACCAACTCTTTCCTATCACCGCCCGGTCTAAGTGTCCACGGCACCTCCGGGCACACCAACAACCTCAACTCCTCCAATGGATCTTGACCGGCATCCTACTTGGCCTTAATCGCCTCATTGTAGTCCAACCCCTCAAAAGGTGCCAAGTTATACTTCTCATTAATAACCTTAGCCGTAAATGGCACCTTCACTCCCCGAACCATAACAACTCCGGCTTCCAAATCCGTTTCCGAGCAATTGGCATAATACTCACGGACTAATGTAGCATTAACCGGGGTCCGCGGAGTTACCATCAAAGCTCCCCACTTCCTGTCCCTCAATAACTTCACAAATAAAGGATCAACTTGAGTCTCTAAAACAGCCCTCTCAATCAACATTGTTCGGGCTACATAATGCTTGTTGTACACATCAAGAGCCTTCAGATTTATGAACCTACGAGCCAAGGGAATAGGGACAGGAGGTCTCACAGTCTGTCTAACAGGCTCAGCTCCCTCAGTTTCTTCCTCGGTTCCACCCCTAGGTTCAATTGCATCTCTCTCACCTCGAGTCTCCGACACCCTAGTCATCTTTCTCACTAAGGGCTCATCATCAGTGTCAGACCCCGACTCAGATTCATCTCGTAAAGGAACCCTGGATTGACCTCTAGGAGGATTCTGACGCTCACCAATATGAATACCTTGGTTCGGGTTGACTAAGGTGGGGTCCACACCCTTTTTCTTCTTAGTAGGCTCCTTAGCTACCCCCTTACCATGCCTTTTCTGGACTTCTTTACGCACCATCTTAAAGTTAGGCTAACCAACAACAATCCCAAAACCATGATTCAAACAAACCACCCGTTTATCGTCCAAACGGGATTTCAAAACCAATTCACACCAAACCAACACCAAAACCACAATGCAACCCATCCAACACCATCCATTACCATCCCAGATTACCACAGAACAAGAAACAAAAACAAAACAAGGTTTGTTGGAGGATTTGGAGTGAAAAATCGAAAAGAGGGGATTGAGAGCTGTTGATAGAGCCTTGAATCGCCCAATTTGGTTTAGAAATGAAGATTTTAGGGCAAAGGAGGTCGAAAAGTCGGGTTGGTGGTTTGAAATTCTTGATGCGAATAAAAAATTGGAGGCAGGGGGTATATATAGATGTAGGTCTGAACGTGCGTCCATGGTACTGGACGGGCGTTCAGCTGGGGATCACATGAACTGGACGGGTGTCTGGAGGGTCAGACGTGCGTCCAGGTGTCCAAATCACGTACAGAGTTGAAGGGAGTTTCTCAGACGGGCGTCCAAGAATTTTGGACGTTCGTTCAATATTTCCAAAGGGTGGACGGGCGTTCCTCTGAGGTGGACGCTCATCCATGGCAGTCATAGAGCAGACGGGCGTCCAACAGGCATGAACGCGCGTCCAAGGCAGAATTCAGCAAAAAGAAATTTAAGATTTTACATTTAAATCAAACTCAAATTTTTATTTCATTATAATAAAATCATCAAAATTTCAAATAACAAATAAAATTGGGAAACACTAGAAAATAGTGGGTTGCCTCCCACCGAGCGCTTTTGTTTTACGTCGTTTGCTCGACGAAACAGCCTAACGACGCTAGTCATCGTAAATCTCCTCCCAATCCACAATCCGGATCAGACAGCGGAGCATGTCAATAGCAGGGGGAAAATCATACTCGTCCTGTAAAGCCCAGTCCTCGCCAGCAACATCCACTCCTTGGAAATGCTCAGCTTGCAGCACTAGCGCCAAGTCAGTCAGCATCGGATCATTGAGGATCGTATACGGTCGTCCTAAAGTCTCCTGCAGGTCCTCTGAGCTAAAATCTCCACCTCCCGAAGATCGGGGTACAATGAGAACATAAGTAACGGTCCTGATGCGGGTACTAATATCAAAGTCTACGTCCAAAATGATAGTCCCTCCGGGTCCGTCACCTAGAGTGATAAGTGGGATCCTACTAATGAAAGGAAACTCCTCTGGTAGAACTCCGTAATCCATATCTAAAAACACAGCTAAACTGACAAATTCAAACAAAATCTTAATTAGACTTAAGAGAAAAACTAATCAAAGAAAAGAAACATCATAAAATAGAGTCCTAATATAATAAAGGATATCTAGGATGCTTCCTAGTGGCGATTTTGGTTAATGTCGTTAGCTCGACATTCTTTCAGATCAGCCTGGATCAGGCCATTTAACTTTTCTACCAGCCACTACCTCGTGTAGGCTTTGATCAGTAGTGTGGCTGCAGAAACAACATCTAACACATGGGGTGAATTCTTTAATTGCCTTCCACACACGCTTAAATCTTCCCATGGTTGATTTCTTCTTCTTCTGACGATGCTTCAACCGTTGCTCCTTCTCAAACTCTTCCATGTCCTAACTACCTGCTAGAACTTCTTCAGAGGGACCACTACCGTCATCCTCAGAAAACAAATCGGGCGAAAACTCGTCAAATTTATCGACTTCTGGAGTACCACACCCGAGGATATCGAGGAATCAAACAATCAAAGGCTTTTCTTTGGCTTGACCAATGTAATGCTTGCACCTTTGACCATTCACTCGGAACGGCTGGTCACCATAACCTCGTAGTTCTAGGACACCTCCAGGAATGATTTGGAGAATTTCAAAGGGACCGGACCATCGTGTCCTCAGCTTACCAGGGAACAGATGTAACCTGGAATTATACAATAAAACTTGTTCCCCTACTTGAAACTCTCACTTCTAAATCTTAGCATCGTGAAGGAGTTTCGTCTTTTCCTTACTTATCCTGGCACTTTCGTAGGCCTGAAGTCTAAATTCGTCCAACTCATGCAACTGTTGCAATCGATGTTTTTCACAAGATTGGGTATCGAAGTTTAAAAACTTCGTGGCCCAATACGCTCTATGCTCCAACTCGACTGGTAAGTGGCATGGTTTACCATAAACCATTTGATAGGGTGATGTACCCATGGGTGTCTTATAGGCAGTTCGATATGCCCACAGTACATCATCCAACTTTAGACTCCAGTCTTTTTTATGACTGTTAACTGTTTTCTCCAGGATCTTCTTTAAACTTTGGTTGCTTCTTTCAACCTGACCACTAGTCATAGGATGGTATGGTGTGCCAATTTTGTGCCGGACACCATATTTCTCAAGCACTTTCTCCAGGGGTCGGTTGCAAAAATGTGTCCCTTCATCACTAATCAAGGCGCGTGGACACCCGAATCTCACGAAGATGTTTTTCTTTAGAAACTTCATGACCGTCTTATGATCATTGTGAGTCGTGGCCTGAGCCTCCACCCATTTCGATACGTAATCTACGCAGACTAAGATGTATTTATTTCCACAAGATGATGGGAATGGTCCCATAAAATCGATGCCCCATACATCAAAGACTTCGCATTCTAGGATGGGTTTCAATGGCATGTCGAAACGCCTTGTTAAAGTTCCGGTTCTTTGACACCTATCACAAGCTTTACAAAAAGCACGTATCTTTAAAGATCGTGGGCCAATAGAAGCCGGATTGAAAGATCTTAGCAACGGTTTTCCAAGGACCAAAATGACCGCCAGTGGGTCCACTGTGGCATTGCTCAATGATATCACGTTGCTCAGACTCGGGAACACATCTTCTCAGCAAACCATCTTTGCAAATCTTGAAGAGGTAAGGTTCGTCCCAAACGAATGTTTTCATATCCGAGAAGAATTTCTTCTTCTCCTGATAAGACAATTCTGGATCAAGATATTGGGAATGAAGGTAGTTTACGATGGAAGAATACCAAGGAACATCTGGAGGACAACCGTCGATAAGCATGATATTTTCCAGAGGAAAGTAAAGATCTATATCGTCAGGGTCATCCTTTTCCTCATTCAACATTCTTAAGACATGATCAGCCACTACGTTTTCACTGCCCTTTTTGTCTTTGATCTGGACATCGAACTCTTGTAGGGTCAGTATCCAACGTAGTAAGCGCGGTTTAGCCTCTTTCTTAGTCATCAGATATCGCAACGCAGCGTGATCAGTCCACACAACTACTTGAGCACCTAACAAGTAACTACGAAACTTGTCCATAGCAAAGACTACGGCCAATAATTCCTTTTCAGTCGTCGTGTAGTTTACTTGAGACGGATTCAGTGTGTGACTGGCATAATAGATTGGCTGGAATTTCCATTTTATTTTCTGTCCTAAGACGGCACCAATAGCATAGTTTGATGCATCGCACATAAGCTCGAAGGGGAGATTACAGTCAGGCGAAATAAGGATCGGTGCAGAGATTAATCGACTTTTAAGCTCCTCAAACGCTTGCTTGCAACTCTCATCAAAATCGAATAAAACGTCTTCTTTAAGTAGTGTAGACATGGGCTTGGCTATCTTGGAAAAGTCCTGAATGAATCTCCTATAGAAACCGACATGTCCAAGAAAACCTCTGACTTCGCGCACATTCTTAGGATAACTCATCTTCTCGATAGCTTCTACTTTGGCCCTGTCTACCTCAATACCCTTGGCGGAGATCTTGTGGCCAAGAACTATTCCCTCATCTACCATGAAATGGCACTTTTCCCAATTTAGTACTAAGTTCTTTTCCACACATCTGGCTAAGACCTGGTCAAGATTGTCAAGGCAATCATCGAAAGATTGACCAAAGACCGAAAAGTCATCCATGAAAATTTCCATACACTTTTCAACTAGCCCGTCAAAGATAGCCAGCATACATCTTTGGAATGTAGCTGGGGCATTGCAAAGACCAAATGGCATCCGCCTGTAAGCGAATGTACCATAGGGACAAGTGAAAGTGGTCTTTTCTTGGTCAACAGGATCTATAGGTATCTGAAAATATCCTGAATATCCATTCAGGAAACAGTAGAATGCGTGTCCCGCCAGACGCTCAAGCATCTGATCAATGAACGGAAGGGGAAAATGATCTTTCATGGTTACTTCATCGAGCTTTCTGTAATCAATGCAGACTCTGTAACCAGTAACAAGCCTCGATGCTATTTCTTCTCCCTTCTCATTCTTCTCAATCGTAATTTCACCTTTCTTGGGAACTACCCTTTAGATGACGGTTTAAAAAATATACTCAACTATTTATGTCATCAATTATAACCTTAAATCGGAGTTAATTATATATATTTCATATTTAATCACGTGTTTATATTTATTATTTAATGATAAGTGATTATTAATATGATAATTGGTATTTAATTGTTTTTATTATAAAAGAGCAATTAATTGTGTGATAAATGCGATTTTGCGGATCATGATAAATCGGGAAGATAATTATCACACAATCGGGAGATCTCAAGATAAAAGAGAAGAAAATCGGAGCATTGAAGAAAAGATTAATCGGATCGGCACAAACGAGTGAAGTGGGGAACAAGTCGACGGAGCCAAATTGAAAACGCGTAGAGAAGGTGGCTCGGTCGACCGAGCCATGCCATTCGGTCGACCGAGCGTAACGGTTCGGTCACCCGAGCCTAAGGTGATAAATGCGTGTCAATCTTACGGATTCTCCCTATGTCGGCTACAACTCTATATAAACGGCAGCTACGAAATTGAGAAGACACACCACTACAACACAAAACAATTTATGCAATTTAAGTTTTAGTTTTCTTTTCTTTTCTTTATGTTCGTACATTGTGGATTCATCGGATTCTCCGATTAGGGAGCGCATTAAAGAGTGGGAGTCACTCTCGTCTTCGAGGGTATGACTATTCAATTATGCAATCTTTATTGGTAGATCGATATATTTTATTATGGAGTAGTTTTATTTGTATTGATTGCGTGATGTAGATTTATTTACGAACCCATGTGTTTAGGTTAGAAACGTTAAGAAGTAATCATGATTTGTTCCGGCACGGAAGCTGTGTTCGGTAGACCTAGACATGTCACTCGGTCGCCCGAGTCTTTGTCATTCGGTCGACCGAGTGTGGTAAGGTGTAGGGAAATATCATGATCGGCTTCGACTACGTCAGATTCTCTGATTTGGAATTTAAACGAGCAATTAAACCTGATCAACTTAATTATTCGTCATCATAATTTAACATGAAACTCAAAAAGTGATTGTTACTTAGGATATAGATTGAATCGGCATCTAAGAAGTACGCCTAACCATAGGAATGTTGCTTAGATGAGGTTACGGTTTATACCGGCATCCCTAGTTACATAATTGTGTCAGAAGTTATATGAGATGGAGGCATTAAAAAGCGAAGTCACGTGATGGAGACACGATGATTTAGATGGCCTAACCGGAGCTAAATCTACCTTAGGGGATGACTCCCGTAGTCATAATAATTAATCTTTAACGTTTGTTTTGTCTCGTTATCAACCTAATTTACATGGGGGAGTTATGATCTACTAGCGTAATCAATACTATTTGTCTAGATAATATCAACCGTATTATCCGTGTTTTAGTAGTCTTTAATTTGTCTTTGTGGTATTTTGTGTCTTGTGGTTGTCGCTATTTTATTTCTTGCATTTAGTTGGTCGTAGACCGCCACTTTCAATTTAGTTCGATAAAGTAAGTTGTGTTTTGTTTGTGCCGAGTCTCGTGGGATCGACCTCGACTCTGTACGGCTATACTACAATTGAACCTAGTTCTCTTGCTAGTGGGTTAGTAGGTCTCGAGTTAATAATTTAACTTGACCTCCATCAAGTTTTTGGCGCCGTTGCCGGGGACTCGAGTCATTAAATTAAGATATAGCTTATTTTGTTAGAAGTGGATTCGTGAATATTCTGTGAATAAGAGCCTGTATATTAAACAGTGTCGTAAAAAAAAAAAATAATAATAATAATAAAAAAAAAAAAAAAAAAACGTTCGGTCGACCGAACCACAGCTCTCGGTCGACCGAGAATTTATTTTCTTTTCTGTTTCTGATTCTGTCTTAGTTTTAAAACATTCTGCTTCTGTTTTATTTACGTTTTCTTTTCTCAAACTTATTTCGAGTCTGTTTTTGTTTTATTTGGTTAGTTAAAGGCCTAGCCTTTACTAGTGATTAATTGTTTTATTGTTGTTTATTATTTTATAGTACGCTACTCGGAAGTCGAAGGAGCCGCTTGAGCCTTACAATCTGAAATAGAGAAATTTGCGAGAAGGAATAGGAAGTTAGCTAAGGAACTAGCTAAACAAGGAGAAGAGGATCCAAATCTTGAGGAAAGCGAGCAAGGGGTGGAAGGAGGACATACAACCGATCATTACGAGCATTCCGAATGCGAAACGAGAAATGGAAGGAAATCCGGTCAATCCAAACCCGGTACCTAATCCTGTTATTAATCCGATTATCAATAATGCCAATAATGTGAATGCAAATGCTAATAATGAGAACCAAGCCCTAGTCCAAGGAGCGAGGCGCACTTTGCAAAGTTATGCAACGCCCATTTATTGAACAATTCATTCCCATTTATAGTAGCACCGCAAGATGCTGCGGAAGTCTATCACCCCAGGCCTAATGTAATTCAAATGGTGACCAACTATTCCACTTTTCATGGAATCCAAAACGAGGATCCTGGTGTTCACGTGACGAATTTCTTGGAAATCGTTAGCACAGTGAAACCAGAATTAATCCCGGAGGGGAACATTCGTCTTAAGCTTTTCCCTTTCACTTTGAAAGATAAAGCTAAGCAATGGCTTCTCTCTTTAGAGGTGGATCTATCACTACTTGGGAACAATTGTTGCAAAAATTCATGAATAAGTATTTCCCCTTGGGAAAAACCTTTAAGTTACGCCAAGACATCTTAGGATTTAAGCAACAACCTGGGGAGAGTTTTGATCAAGCTTGGGAGCGTTTCAAGGAAGCTATGAGGAAGTGTCCTCATCATGACATCTCTCTTTGGCTTTTAATGCAAACTTTTTACCATGGGTTGAGAGAGGCGAGAAAATTAGGGTAGACGCCTCCGGCAATGGAGCGTTTGTTCTTTTATCTCTGAGGAGGCACAAGGAAAGATGGAACAAATAGCAATGAATAGTCAATGGGGAGGCAATGACATAGCTCTTGTGAAGATGGCCGTGATATATTTGATGATAGTGCATCCACCAAAATCTTAGAACAACTTTACGTTATCAATAATAAGGTAGATGGGATGCAAGAGAGGATGACAAGAGTAGAAAAAGGGGGGTGGAATCGAGGTAGCACCTCAAGGTGAGAATCTTTGAGTCTTGAAGAAGCCAATTATGTCGGGGGAGGGTATAGACCTAATCATAACCATCCTGGATTCCGATATAGTGACATTAACGCGGGAGAAAGGCCTAAACCACCTACTCCTTATGTACCACGGCAAACTAAAACTTTTGGTTGGGAAGGCTGCGATAGAAAAACTAAGTAATGTCGTCACGACAATATGGGACAACTTTCAAAATCTATGGTGACTTAGCCACTAACTTTAGCCAATATTGTCGGAAGACCGACGCTAAGGTGACCAATCAAGAAGCTCTAGTCCAAAACCTCACGCACCGGGTAGGACAACTAGGCGAGCAAGTTTCAACTAGACCTCGGAGGGCTGCCAAGTAACAACGAGAAGAACCACTAAGGACTTGAACGCAATCATGACAAGAAGTGGAAAAGAGGTAACTCCACCATCCTTGAAAGAGAAAGAGAAAGTCACAAAGAATGAGGATGGTGAGCCAAGTAATGAGACCAATATTTCCGAGTCTTTGCCTAAGCAAAGAACCTATAAAGAAACTGCTTGGCCCTAGAGTTGAACTTTTTGATAATAAGTACCCAATTTTCACGATGTCGATCCTTCAACTCTACCTTATCCTCCACCAAAGCCGAAACCTAAGTTTGATAATAAGAGGTATAAGAAGTTCGTGGATATGTTTAGTAAGTTGCAAATCAATATACCCCTAGTTGAAGCACTAGCTGAAATGCCTGAGTACACCAAGTTTTTGAAAGACGCCGTCTCAACTAAAAGGAAACTTCTAGATTTAGAGACCATATGCCTTAATGAGGAGTGCTCAGCCATTCTTCAACATAAGTTACCCCCGAAATGCAAAGATCCGGGAAGCTTTCTAATTCCCTGCACCATAGGTAACGTATGTTTAAACAAAGCTTTGTGTGATCTAGGAGCAAGCGTGAACCTGATGCCACTATCTATTTTTCGGAAACTAGGCATGAAAGATCTTAAGAAGACCTCAATCACACTGCAATTAGCTGACCGTTCTGTCAAAGAGCCGTGTGGAGTAGTTGAGGATGTGCTAGTAAGAGTTGAAAAGTTTGTATTTCCTGTCGACTTTGTGGTATTAGATATGGAAGCTAACTACGAAGTGCCATTGATATTAGGGAGACCTTTCATGGCCACTAGTAGAACGCTAATTGATGTTTACAAAGGCGAGTTGGTATTGAGAGTGAACGAAGAGAGAGTTGCATTCAATGTCTTTGATACTATGAAGCAACTTTGATGATGGAGAAGATGCATGTTTCATGTTGGATTCCATTGATAGGATCGTTCAAGAATTTCAACAACATGAAAGTATCAAGGATTTCTTGGATCTTTGTCTTGGAAGAAGAGGATGAAGTCAAGTACATAAGTAGTGAGGAGGAGAAGATGATATGGCCGGGATGTAGTAGAGGAATCCCGAGGCACTGTAGAGGAAGTAAGTCTTTGCGGAGGTTGAAAGATTCTATCATAGACCAACGTGGCATAAATACTTTGAACTCAAACTCCTTTGGTCAAAGGTGAAGACCTCTTTGGAAGAACCTCCCACAAATTTGACTTTAAAACCTCTTCTGCGAATTTGAAGTATGTATTTCTTCAAGATGAGACTTTGCCGCTAATTATATCTTCATCCTTGACGGACTTACAAGAGGAGAAACTAATGAGAGTTACGAGAGAGTACCGCGGAGCATTTGGATGGACCATAGGCGACGTCAAGGGCATTAGTCCTAGCGTATGTATGCACAAGATCTCCGTGGACCACGAAAAGAAAGCGGTTGCACAACCTCGGAGGCGTTTAACCCCGCAATTAAAGGACGTGGTTAGGGATGAGGTTATAAAAATGCTAGAAATGGGAATTATATTTCCAATTTGCGATAGCGAATGGGTAAGCCCTATCCACGTAGTTCCCAAGAAGGGAGGATTGACGGTGCAAGCCAATGAGTTGAATGAGTTAATTCTGTGAGGCTAATCACCGGTCATCGAGTGTGCATAGACTTTAGGAAACTAAATGACGCAACTCGTAAGGACCACTTTCCTCTTCCCTTCATCGATCAAATGCTCGAGAGGCGAGCGGGCATGCTTTCTATTGTTTTCTTGACGGGTATTCGGGATACTATCAAATCCACATCTCACCCGAGGATCGTGAGAAAACGACATTTACATGCCCATATGGGACATTTGCTTATAATCGAATGCCATTTGGATTGTGCAACGCCCCCGCGACATTTCAACGGTGTATGATGTCACTTGTTTGCGGACATGGTGGAAGATTTCTTGGAAATCTTTATGGATGATTTCTCCGTATTTGGAGACGATTTCGATTCATGTCTCACACATCTAGCACGAGTGTTGAAGAGATGTGAAGAGACTAATCTTGTGCTTAAGCGGGAGAAGTGTCATTTGATGGTTACGGAAGGTATAGTACTAGGACACCGCATATCCAAGAACGGTATAGAGGTGGATAGAGCTAAAGTCGAGGTGATCGAGAAACTACCTCCACCTACTAATCTTAAAACTTTGCGAGGTTTTTTAGGCCACGCCGGATTTTATCGTAGGTTTATCAAGGACTTTTCCCTAATCTCTAGACCTCTTACCGAATTATTGGCCAAGGATGTACCATTCGTGTTTTCTAATGAGTGCATAAAAGCCTTCAACGAAATAAAAAGTAGATTGATTCTTGCACCCGTTCTAGTCGCACCGGATTGGGATCTTCCGTTTGAGCCGATGTGTGATGCAAGTGATATCTTCTTTGTTGGCGCCGCTTTGGGTCAAAGAAAGGATAAGATTTTTAGGCCCATTTATTATGCAAGCCGGACTTTGAATGCTTTGCCCAAAGAAATTACGCCACAACGGAGAAGGAGCTTTTGGCCGTTATCTTTGCTTTTGACAAGTTTAGATCGTACTTAGTAGGATCTAAAGTCCTTGTATGGATGACCATGCGGCTCTTAAGTATCTCCTAGCAAAGCAAGATTCAAAGCCTAGGCTTGTTGAGATGGATTCTCTTCTTTGCAAGAGTTTGACGTAGAAATCCGAGATAAGAAAGGAAGTGAGAACGTGGTGGCCGATCATTTGTCACGCTTACAATTAGAGGATGGTGAGGAATTGCACGAGATAGGAGAATCTTTTCACGATGAACAACTTTTCTCCATCACCACCATCGGAGGACATGATGATTGTCTTTGCGGTTCTTCGCGAATAGAGGTTGTGAAGGAGAAGAAACAACCGTGGTTTAGTTTGTTTGTTAATTATCTATCCGCAAAGTACCTACCACCGAATCTCCTTTGTCCAAGAAAGGAAAAAATTCTTTAAAGATCTTAGACACTATTATTGGGATGAGCCTTATTTGTTTAAGCTAGGATCTGATAATGTTTTTCGAAGATGTGTGCCCGAGGAAGAGTATAATGATATCCTGAAGCATTGTCATTCGTATGAAGTTGGAGGACACTACGGGGGAGATAAAACTGCGGCCAAGGTCCTCCAATGCGGTTTTTATTGGCCGACATTGTTTAAGGATGCACACCAATATGCAAGAGGATGTCATGCTTGTCAAATGACAGGTAATATTTCTCGGAGGAATGAGATGCCACTCAAGAGTATCTTAGAAGTAGAACTTTTTGATGTTTGGGGAATAGATTTCGTTGGACCCTTCACTTCATCATTATCTAACCGATACATCTTAGTTCTTTGTTGATTATGTATCCAAATGGGTTGAGGCCATTGCTTCCCCTACTAACGATGCTAGGGTTGTGGTTAGATTCTTGAAAAAGAATATTTTTACAAGGTTTGGGACGCCGAGGGCGATTATAAGCGACAATGGTAGTCATTTTTGTAATAAACCTTTTGAAAGGCTGATGATTAAGTATGGGGTTCGACATAAGCTAGCAACCGCATATCACCCCCAGACCAGTGGACAGGTAGAAGTCACCAATCGAGAAATAAAGCGTATCCTGGAGAAAACTGTCAATACAACTAGGAAGGATTGGTCGTTACGTTTAGACGACGCTTTATGGGCATATAGGACTGCATATAAAACCTCGATTGGAATGTCACCGTATAGGATTGTTTTTGGAAAATCATGTCATCTACCTGTGGAACTGGAGCACCGGGCCATGTGGGCAACACGAATGCTAAATTTTGATGAGACGTTGGCCGGTGAGAAGAGGATGTTAGAATTAACTCGCCTGGAGGAGTTTCGTTTAGAGGCATACGAGAATGCCAAAATTTTCAAGGAGCGCACGAAGAAGTTCCATGACAAAAAGATTCTAGATAGGACCTTTCAAGAGGGTGATGCGGTTCTCTGTACAACTCGCGCTTAAGGCTCTTTCCGGGCAAGTTAAAATCAAGATGGTGTGGCCCATTTCAAGTACAACGAGTTTTTCCTTACGGAGCGGTGGAATTATTCAATTTCAAAGACGAGTCCAGATTTGTGGTCAATGGACATCGTATTAAGCATTATCACGGGCTGCCGCCGGAGGTGAGGAGGAAGTCTTGTACCTCGAGGACCACTGTCTATGAATAAACCATCTTGGTGAGTCGAGCTAGCGACTTTAAATTTAGAACTACTACCTATAACTATCTTTTTGTTTTTCTTTTTAATAAAGTAGCATGCGCCTATCACGGTTTTTTTCATCTCGCCATGTTCCGAGTCTAAGTTCGGAATAAACGAGGTTTTTCCTTGATAGCCGTCATGTGAGTTTTTTATTTAGGTTTAAATCCCTTTTGGTCTTGTCCATGGCGGTATAAAGTAAAGTGGCTTAAAGTTTGTTTTTAGATATCTATATCTAATTACGCCACATTATTTTATAACTTCCATAGACATGGTATTTGACGATTTCGTGGAGCTTGTTTGTTTATACGGGATGTGTCTCTCTCTCCACTATTTGTGCCGATGATTACTCCGATATTGTTCCTTTACTTGGGAGCCGTTCCCAGAGCTAAGTCTTTCATCTTGAACTCTCATTTATTTTTGTCATTGAGGACAATGCCATGTTTAAGTGGGGGGCAGGGGACTTAGCTATATATATGTATATTGTGCTATATGTTGCGGTCAAGGGAAACGGTATCGAGACAATATTGAGCCAAATTTTAAAATTTTTATGGATAAATGCCAAGTTGTTTAACTCGTACCCTTAAACTTGTGAAGTTCTTATACTTAGAATTAATAGGACATGAACCAAGTTGCGTGAGTACGTGGTCATATTATACTTTTGCGATAAATTGTTAGTAGACTTAAGGATATTCATGCCAACAATTGCAAGTAGTTAGGTATTGTTCAATTACTCGACATGTGAATCGCTTAGTACCGCATGAGTTATAATAATTGAAAGAAGTATGTGTACAATGCGTAGATAAGTGGTTATGAGGACCTAATGTCGATATTTGTCGACTAATGTATTCGATCTTCTAGCCAACAAGAGCGGAGTAATAAGCTTGGGACGTACTGTGTTTTGACAATGCATTAAAACACTTGGGCTTGTAGAAAAATTACCAAAGTAGCCCTGCGCTTGTGGTAATATTCGGTGCTATGCATGATCTAAGATAGGGAGATACTCATTAAAAAGTTTTCTTCCTTGAGATTAGTAGTATTCGAAACATATGCAAAAATTGAAAATATTAATTTTTAGAGGCTTCGAGTAGTACTCGGTCTCCAAGTCCAAAAACCCTATAGATACGCTCTTGCTTATTGTTCTAGTGCTTTAACCATTGCGAGGCATAAGAAGTATGAATGCGATGTTGGTGAATTTAGATATGAAGTCGCATAAACTCTAAATCTGGTTACATTTATATAAAACCAACGCACATGCACACAATCACTTCGATTCATAGCGAGTAGTGGATAATGCTTATCTTGTGAGCATATTTGGTATGAGTTGACTCGGGTTTCTTGTGTAAGTATGAGTTGACCACGAGAAAATGTTGTCTTGGGAAATAAGCTGGTTGATGCTTTGTTCGGGACGAAGCAAAGTTTAAGTGGGGGCATTTTGATGACGGTTAAAATATACCTATTTATGTCATCAATTATAACCTTAAATCGGAGTTAATTATATATATTTCATATTTAATCACGTGTTTATATTTATTATTTAATGATAAGTGAT
Source organism: Gentiana straminea (assembly GCA_036785695.1). Taxonomy (NCBI): domain Eukaryota; kingdom Viridiplantae; phylum Streptophyta; class Magnoliopsida; order Gentianales; family Gentianaceae; genus Gentiana; species Gentiana straminea. The sequence goes on from JAVUPR010000477.1 coordinate 61,734, forward strand.
TATTAATATGATAATTGGTATTTATTTGTTTTTATTATAAAAGAGCAATTAATTGTGTGATAAATGCGATTTTGCGAGATCATGATAAATCGGGAAGATAATTATCACACAATCGGGAGATCTCAAGATAAAAGAGAAGAAAATCGGAGCATTGAAGAAAAGATTAATCGGATCGGCACAAACGAGTGAAGTGGGGAACAAGTCGAGACGGAGCCAAATTGAAAACGCGTAGAGAAGGTGGCTCGGTCGACCGAGCCATGCCATTCGGTCGACCGAGCGTAACGGTTCGGTCACCCGAGCCTAAGGTGATAAATGCGTGTCAATCTTACGGATTCTCCCTATGTCGGCTACAACTCCTATATAAACGACGGCTACGAAATTGAGAAGACACACCACTACAACACAAAACAATTTATGCAATTTAAGTTTTAGTTTTCTTTTCTTTTCTTTATGTTCGTACATTGTGGATTCATCGGATTCTCCGATTAGGGAGCGCATTAAAGAGTGGGAGTCACTCTCGTCTTCGAGGTATGACTATTCAATTATGCAATCTTTATTGGTAGATCGATATATTTTATTATGGAGTAGTTTTATTTGTATTGATTGCGTGATGTAGATTTATTTACGAACCCATGTGTTTAGGTTAGAAACGTTAAGAAGTAATCATGATTTGTTCCGGCACGGAAGCGTGTTCGGTAGACCTAGACATGTCACTCGGTCGCCCGAGTCTTTGTCATTCGGTCGACCGAGTGTGGTAAGGTGTAGGGAAATATCATGATCGGCTTCGACTACGTCGATTCTACGATTTGGAATTTAAACGAGCAATTAAACTGATCAACTTAATTATTCGTCATCATAATTTAACATGAAACTCAAAAAGTGATTGTTACTTAGGATATAGATTGAATCGGCATCTAAGAAGTACGCCTAACCATAGGAATGTTGCTTAGATGAGGTTACGGTTTATACCGGCATCCCTAGTTACATAATTGTGTCAGAAGTTATATGAGATGGAGGCATTAAAAAGCGAAGTCACGTGATGGAGACACGATGATTTAGATGGCCTAACCGGAGCTAAATCTACCTTAGGGGATGACTCCCGTAGTCATAATAATTAATCTTTAACGTTTGTTTTGTCTCGTTATCAACCTAATTTACATGGGGGAGTTATGATCTACTAGCGTAATCAATACTATTTGTCTAGATAATATCAACCGTATTATCCGTGTTTTAGTAGTCTTTAATTTGTCTTTGTGGTATTTTGTGTCTTGTGGTTGTCGCTATTTTATTTACGCATTTAGTTGGTCGTAGACCGCCACTTTCAATTTAGTTCGATAAAGTAAGTTGTGTTTTGTTTGTGCCGAGTCTCGTGGGATCGACCTCGACTCGTACGGCTATACTACAATTGAACCTAGTTCTCTTGCTAGTGGGTTAGTAGGTCTCGAGTTAATAATTTAACTTGACCTCCATATCCTCAAGTCACTTTGCCACCATCACAATCAATGAGGGCTCTTTGTAGACGAAAGGGTCTTCCAAGTATCGGGGGGACATTTTCATCATTTTCAATGTCTAGGACGTACCAATCAACGGGAAAGGTAAATTTATCAATTTGAACTAATACGTCCTTCAGAATCCCCATAGCTTTCTTAGAAGATCTATTAGCGAATTGCAAATTCATGGTAGTGGGTTCTAGAAGGTCATTTAAACCAAGCTGTTTGCACACAGACAATGGCATCAGGCTGATGGATGCACCCAGGTCACATAAGGAGTTTGGGAAGACTAGGCCTCCCATTAGCAATATGAGCACAAATTTCCCAGGGTCACCCCTCTTGGTTGGTAGATCTTCATAATTGATCATAGAGTAGTCCTCACCAATCAACCGATCCATGTCTGCTAATTTCTTCTTAGAAGAAACAACATCCTTGATGAATTTTGTATACTTAGGCATCTCAACCAAAACCTCGGATAATGGAAGATTAACCTGAGTATTTTTCAGAAGGTTTAGCACATTTTCATACTTTTTATCCTCACTCAAGGAGATGTTGCTCTTTCTAGGTGGAAATGGAAGCTTTTTCAAGTCACTCTCAGAAAAGACTTTCTTTGAGGATGAACTGATAGCTTTGTATTCCAAATCCTTCCACCTTACTGCCTTCTCATTCTTCTTACTAGTCAGGGGATCAGCCTCCTGACTCTCACTTGTTTCTTCACTCCTCAGGGGTTCAGCCACCTGAGGACTTTCAATTCTTTCACCTCTCAGGGGATCAGCCACCTGAGTATTCTCTTTCGGCCAAGGGGAGTGTAGGTGCTCCGCTTCCCCTCCTGCCTTATCACTGGCGGGAGGGGTTAGTGGTTTCCCTGGTGAAGGGGACCACTTAGTTGAGTACCACTTCTTAAATTCATTGCACTGGCCTCTTCTCTACCGTATGGAATTGCAGGTACGAGGTCAGTGCATTGGCCATTGTTCAAATCGGTTTGAGCAACTTGACCACCCTTTGGATTCTTTTACGTGAAGGCGGGTGCCGCCCGGGGGTCTAGAAGCTAACTGTTCAGCCAACCGCCCGATTTGCCTCTCAAGATTTTTCATTGATCTATTTTGCTCCTCCCTAAAGGAGTCCCATTGAGCTTTGATATCACTTGAGTGCGAGGGGCCTTGAGAGTTTGGGAGATTCTGCGAATATGGCTGGCTGGACCGATTCTGAAAAGCCGGATTAGAATTGGTAGGCCAACTCTGATTGAACCTTTGATTTGTATTGGAAAAATTATTGCTTTGGTTCTGATTCAAACCAGGGTTTCGATTGAAGTTTTGATTTGGATTAGGAGTTGAATTTGGATTAAAACTTGGATTCTGGCTGAAACCTTGGTTTTGAAAGTTATTTTGGCCAGAGAATTGATTAAACCTCTGATTGGACTGGCCAAAGAACGCATTCACTTCAGCACTCTGTCCGTTCATAGGACAGAAACGAGAAGTGTGCCCCACATCGTCACAATTCTGACATGTGACTTGATTATACTGTCCATAATCATGAACATCATTAACTTGACAGGGAGCAGGGGGATTAAATTGACACTGGCCAGTCATATGGCCAGTCTGACAGCAACTTTCACAATACAGAACCTGAGAGTTCTGTGGAAAATGGGAAGTTTGATTGATCGGATTGGAAATTTGAGATGTTGCCATCTGCTTCTGCAGCATGGCGATCAAACTTTGCATATTCACTTCCTCAATCTTAGGAGGAGGAGGTGCTTGAATGGCTTGATAAGAGGGAGCATACTTATATTTAGCAATGTCCTCTAACAATGCCCACCCCTCTTCAGGTGTTTTCTTCAAAAATGCCCCACCAGAGGAACTATTGACCATGCCCTTCGTGAGCTCGGTCAATCCGCTGAAAAAAGTATTGACTTGCCTTTGCAATGGCAAGCCATGATGGGGACACTTTCTGAGAAGAGACTTGAATCTCTTCCAACATTCGAAAAACGACTCATTTTCTTTCTGATAGAACGTGAAAATGTCGTTTAAACACTGGGCTGTCTTTGAAGGTGGAAAATATTGACTTAAAAATTCTTTTTCAAGTTCAGACCAGGTGGTAATAGATTCAGCGGGGAGAGAGGTATACCACTCTTTAGCTTCTCCCTTTAAAGAAAATGGGAACGAGTTTCGGTTTATAGCATCCTAACTTACTCCTTGGATGCGTGTAGTACCGCATATCTCTAAGAATGTATGTAAGTGAGTATGGGGATTCTCTGACTGAAACCCGTGAAAAATGGATGCATGCCGCATCATTTGAATAAGTCCCGGCTTTAGCTCGAAGGTCTGTGCATTTATGGTTGGGAGAACAATAGCCGGGTTGACTTTGACTTCGTCAGGCATGGCGTAGTCTGCCAACGTACGTCTATCCTCTGCAGCCATAATTACGAAGTCTTTGATTTCTTTGGCTAAACGATCCTCTAAATCTTGATCGGCTTCTTCAGAAGGAGCCACAGAACGGATTTTCCGCCTGTTTGGCCGGACTATGGTCCGCTCTAAGTCAGGGGTATATAGTAATGGCCTCTTTTGACTTCGAGTTTGCATAAACCGAGACCAAATTCTAGTTGTCTAACGAGAACGAACAGATAGGGAAAATAGTGGCAGACAGACCAGACGTGCGTCCAAGTTACTGGACGGGCGTCTGCCTGGAGAATGAACAGGACGGGCGTTTGGATAACCGGACGCTCGTCTAACTGGTAAGATAAATGAATAGAATTATAAAAATAGACCGGACGGGCGTCCACCACCCCAGACGCCCGTTTACTGGAACAGAAAACGAAACAGAAACTGAAAAGAAGACAGAAAAGAGATAGGGGAAAAACGAAACAAATTTAGGAAAACCTAATTGCACGTCACAAAACCTAACTACTAAAAACCCTAATAACCTAAATATAACTAACTAAGAAGATTAAAAACGAGAAACAAAATTAAAACAAGAAAATAAAAACTAGACAACCGTCCGGTTCCCCGGCAACGGCGCCAAAAACTTGTTCACGGATTTTATCTAAGCAAAATAAACAAGTAATAATATTTATAAATCCGGTATACCTCAAGTGCAAGGATCGTAGTAAAGAGGTTGATACCGGGTCGATCTTACGGGGAATCGAGGTTGTGAATTCTAGTTTTTATTTCTAACCTAACTATGTCACGATTACTATGTAAAAGATACTAAAAACAAAACAGTGAATAACTAACAAGAAAGATAACAAACATAAGCTGGACAGAAGATCAAGATCTAAAGCCAGGAAGATAAAGTTGCTAACCGATTAAACTAAATCTAATCCTAATATGCAATAAAAAGACTAACTAAGCTAAACAATTCAAAGTTCAAGGGATTTTTTGATCAATAAGTTACGAACGAACAAGCAATTGATCCACCTATCCTACAACATTCAATTTCAATTCGGGTTATCTCGTGATTTCTAACCAAGTTGTGATTCACCTAATCAAAGGTATGAACTCCTAATTTCTTAGAAAAGTTCGTTTCTTAATCTTCTCGTCTCTCGATTTTAAAGATTATTACTTTCAAAGCAAAGGTGTAAGATTTCTCAATCTAGTTATCTAGAAGTTCAACCTAATTAACTCTCGTTATTTTATAGGTCAAAAATCTAATCTTTATTATATTGATTCTAGGGGTTCAATTATGATTTTCATCCAAATCAAACAAACAATCAATCATGCAATAATCTATCGATATAATTGCAATTAACAGTGATAAACAATAATAAAGATACAACTTGAATAAAATACTCACAAGATAATCCTGAAACGAAATCAAAGTGTTGGTAGAACGGCCTCACAACGCTTGTTCAAGGGAGGTCAAGCCTCTCAACATCCTCTTTGAAACTTGAATTTGTTGGAATAAAAGTGCATAAAAAGTATTTGAATAAAAAAGCGATTGTAAACTAAGGAAAAACACAAAGTGAGCCGCCCACTAGGGTTTAGGGTTCGAATGTATGATAATTATGTGGAGAAAACCGCAGCTATTTATAGATTTTCGGTCGGTTCCGCTAAGTCGGCGCTCGGACGCCCGTCCGCTATGCGCGGACGCCCGTCCATCCTTCAATGCAAACTTCGAATCGGGCCGAGTCATGGCCAGACGCCCGTTCTTCTTTATTTTAGACGCTCGTCCACAACTTTTGGGAGAACTCTGAATCAAATATTCCATCCTGGACGCCCGTCCAGTGGCTTGGACGCCCGTCCACTGGACGGAACTTAGGACGTGCGTTCACTTGGTCAAAAATTGATTTTCTCATCTTTATCTTCAACCGATTTCACCTTTATCTCTTTTCCTTCATATAAACTCGATCCTTGACACCTTTTAATCCTCTTTTGAGCCAATATCGTGCATCTACAAGATAATAAGAACATCGCAAAATGTAATACCATTCAAATAAACATAAAATCATCAATAAAACACATAAATTAACCAATTTTGCGATTAACCCGTTTAAAATCACATTTGCTCAATAAATCAATTAAACACTTAATTTCTATGCAAATTATACGAATATGGAGGAAATTGTTACAAAATATAACGTTATAAATCATATAAAATCACCCTTAACAGTAAACACACAAGAGAGTGTTCTTGGCCTGCTCAACCGTTTTATTGATGATATCAATAAATGGGGAAGAAGGTCAGACAGCAGAAGCAAAAGAAACAGCATGGATCTTTAACAAGAAGATATGGGAAGCAGACATCAATGAATTCAGAAGCCTGAACCTGGCAGAGTACAGCTTACTGATGATCTGCTGAAGGAATTTAAAGCTGCTTATGGTGCAAGAAGAAAACCCTACCAGGGTGTGTCTTTTCAGGAAGGTCTAAATTCCTATCTTGGACTTAAATTGTGGGAAGCAAGGAACAAATCCTAGAAAAGGTCAAACTGGTAGAGGAGGTCATGCTGGAAGATCTGGAGGTAGACAACAGGCATCTGCTGAACAAAAAGCAAAGGATTTTTTAGAGGATTTCAAGCTTTGCTATATGATAGGAGGATTTAACTGGCATGGTGTCCAGTTAACAATGATTGAAGCATGGAAATGGTGGAAACTATTACACATCTGGATTGATTTCTCAAGAATTTAAAATCAGTGGATGGGAGATATGCAAAGAGAAATCAGGGAATATAATCAGAATATAGAACAAGATAGATACTCAATCAACACACTTACATATGCATTTATCTTTATGCCGATCCTAGTTTGTAATAATTTTGAACAGATTTGAACATCAATGATATATCAATGAAATTTGTTCGGTTTTTGTGTTTTTATCTTTTTTCTTTGATGTAAGTAGGGTATTGGCATCATCACTAAAAAGGGAAAATTGTTACACATATTTTAGTTTTAATGATGAGTACCAGACTAGCTGTTATAGAGCAAAGGCAAAAATATGTCTAGATTAAATGTATAGGTTTACTAGAGTTTGATCTTTGTATAGGTTTGATCAAACAAGCACTCTAAAGAGGTCAGCTGACTTGATCAGTAGACCTATCTAGGTCGATAGAGTGTCTAGGACGGAGAGTCTAGAAACCTCGATGATTGAAGGCGAGGGTTCAAACTCAGTAAAGAAGGCTGAGGGTTCGAACTCAGTAATGAAGGCTAAGGGATCAAACTTAGTATTTAAAGTCAAGGATATGGAATTAGAATTTAGGGAAGTCTGTGATGACCTAAACCGATCACATATACCTTGTGTAGAAGGTCTAAGTTCCATTAAAGTTAAGTGGTGATTGGAACTTGGTTATGATCAAAATGGTGTACTCTAACTTAATAATAAAAATTTAGATGATACGCAGTCAGCTTAATAATAAAAAGACTAGAAGTCAGCAGACATACAAGGACATTAGCAGACCTATACAACAGACGTCTGCTGAGTGTAATATTCGAATTAATCCAAGTTTTTCTAGAAGATTAAATGGATAAGGATGAATTACAAGCCTTGGATTAATTAATCAATCAATGGACAAGATGAAATGGACGTTGTAAGGATTTCAGAGCCATGTCAAATGGAAATAAACCATTGGTTGACTGACTGGACTGTCAGAAGGACATTGTCAGTGTCAGTCAGGTACTGCAGAGAATTTTCAAGAATATTCAGACAATCCTGTAACGGTTATCATTCAAAATCAAATTCAAATCACAAGATCTACACCTATAAATAGAGGACTCCTGATTCAGATTGCAACATACACAAAAACAAGAATTCATACGAAGCAATTAAGTTTTTGAGCAAGCAATTGATCAAAGTGCAATCTGACCCTGCTGATACCATCAGAACTTGAATCTACTGACCAAGTTTTTCTTCAAGTGTTATCTGCAATCAAGTTACATCTAGTTTATACACTTGGAGATCTTAAGCTTCTGATCTTATCATCCGATCGAAGCTTTCGAAAAAGTCGAATCATTTTCTTGATTCAAACCCTTCTTTTCAAGAAGTTTTTGAAGATTGAGAAGCACTTTGAAGTGTCAAGAATTTGTTTTGTTTTGTGGGAGTGGTGAAGAGGCAATTCTACCCTTCAAAGACCAATGGAATACTTGGGAGCGACAATCTTACCTGTTTCTAGTGTTCGGTTGTGAAGCCATAGTCATTGGTCAAGGAAAAACAGTTTTGGGATTTTTGTAACAGCTATCTCAAGAATCTCTAGTGAATTTCCTCCAACGTCATAGGAGAAGAGTGGACTGACAGGATTACACCACCTGGAACCACTATAAAACTGGCCTACTTTACTTTCTGCATTTACATTCTGCAATTTACTTTATCTGCATGTTTATCACATCAACCTAATGAAACTAGCTATTGAATCACACTACTGCACTATCGAGTATCTAATACTTAGTATCATATTTGACCAACAAGTAACAAGGCTTAATTTAATATCTTCCATTTGCAACAAATTCAATAGTTTTAATAGTCGGCGGACTGCGAGTGGTCAACGGACTATTAACCTGTCGAGTTTGAAAAACTCCAAAAAGTTTTAAGTGTTAAGTTTATTACCCCCCCCCCGTAAACTTAACCAAAGCCTTTTCAAGGGACCAACAATTGGTATCGGAGCGAGCACGTTTCGAAGTAGTCCTACTTGTTGTGCTTGTGAAAAATCTTTGAAAACTTTTTAAAGTTTCGTTTTCAAGTTTTTGCATCATGGATAACAACCGGTATGCTAGGACAATGTTGATGTGCTCTCTAGATCGTTTTGATGAGTATAAATGTCGTATGCGGGCATATCTATTTGAAACTCAAGATGAAATGATGGATGTGCTAAGCGATGGACCACGGAAATCACCAAAGTCATAAGCGTGGATGGTCTAAATTAGAAAGTCCTAAAGCCAAAAAGTGAGTGGAAGTCTTGAAGATAGAAAAAGGGCAAACCCGAACAATATTGCTATTGACATTATCTACGGAACTCTAGATAGCAATATATACATGAAGGTGAAAGATTGCAAAAGCGCCAAAGAACTATGGGAAAGATTGCAACTTATCGTGAAGGCAACGATGCAATCAAGAAGAACAAGATCAGTGTGGCCAAACAAAAGTTTCAATAGTTCAAAATGAAATCAAATGAGACCATTGAACAGATGGAATCAAGGTTTAATGCAATCCTGGATGAACTCACCCTGCTGAATGTGGTTTACACAAGAGAAGAGATCAATACTAGAATTCTCAAAGCTCTACATTTGCAAATGAAGTTTGGGAAATGAAGGTTACCGCAATGAAAGAGTCTAGGAGTCTACATGAGGAAGATACCTTCAAATTGTTCTCTGATCTTAAAGCATATGAATTCAGCAAGGACCTTGTTGCACATGCTAAAAAGGAAGTAACAAAGACTACTGCACTTGCTGCTACTCATAATGAAGAATCATCAAATGTTCAAGATGATGTCTTGGATGAAATGCAAGAGCAGATTGCCCTATTGACCAAAAGAATCAGAATTATGAAAACTGGAAAGGCATCTCCAAGGAATTCTTGCAAGAAATCTCGACAAAAAGGAAGAACATAAAAAGTATCATGACTTCTTGTGCTTTCATTGCACAAAACCAGGACACTTCAAACACGATTGTCTGAATTAAAACAAAAGAAGGATCCCGATTATCTATGTTATAAGCTGTTAGGTGTAGTGTACGAAAGACAATTTGTGTAATTGTTTTTGATAATGGATAACGAGAATTTATCTCACCTTATTACTTGCTTTGTGCTTGTAAGTAATACTTGCACTGCGCAAACCCTAAGTATATCAAGTATGTAACCACTTAACTCAGTGTATGGCATGCACGTGAGTATTGAGTTAGTGGTGATATACTTAAATTGTTAGTCCGTTGGTGAACTTAATCAGAGTTTAGGGTCTCATGATTAAAACACCAATAATGCGCCCAGAACACCTTAGGGTGTGATAGTCTTATCCGGACTGTCGGTAGAGGGTACCTAAGTGGGGCATTTATATATGATGGTTTCCAGTGCTCAGCAGGTTGTAGTCCACGTTCAAAGATTAAATGCTGAATTAAGAACTCTCAAGGGTAAGGAAAAGGATTATGAGCATAATCAACATAAGCCTGCAGCTCCTCTAGTAGCTGTTGAATCAGATGCACAATTCAGTTCCACCACTGCATTCAAATCTGGAAAGCCTTATGGTGATAAAAATAGGGCTTGGATTTGAAACTCAACATCTTCTAAGGGTGGATCTAGTAAGGGTGTTGAACCTAGTACCAGAATTGGTCCTAAGTTTGTACCTGCACAAAATCCAACACCTCAAAAGGTTGATGAGGCAGTGAAACCCACTGAGAATGCCTCAACGAAGGAAAATCAGAAGTCCAAAGGGACATCACCTCCTAACAAAAAGGGTGCATCCAAAGGTAGGACTGTTGGACCCTCTACAGACCTGCGATAGCGGACACTGCTTGCAAAGTCTATTTGGACCACAAAAAGGGAAAATTAGGAATATTCCAAAGATAAGAATGCTAAACCTAAGAATATCAATCATTCAAGGGATACTTATCTCAGGGGGAAAGGCGGATTGTTCCCTACCGATGAAGGCGGAATATTCCCGCCCCCTCGCTTTGGTGGAAACAATAGATATAACCATAATGCTAGGCCTAGACCTCGGCGGTGGAACCAACGAGAGGCCACGATACGGGGATGTTCATAATAGACGGCAAACTTATGGTTATGCTAATGATTTTAACAAGCGAAATCACTTCAAATGACATTATGTATCAAAAGGCCGAAACCATATATGAATGCTATACAAACAAATGTTAGATTCTATGGAAATATAGCATACATATATGAAAAAAAAGCGCAACACTTTTCAAAGAAGATCGTATGGAATTTGCCAAGGGTTGTGCTTACCTTGACAAATATGGACCCAAACGGGTTTGGGTACCTAAAACATATTAAATTTGTTTTGTAGGGTGTACGTACTTTGACGGTGGATGTTCCGGACATATGACAATAAGTAAGCATTTGTTTGACAAATTATGTGGAAAAGGATGGACATAAAGTCAATTTTGGAAACAAAAGTACGCAAGGATATACAAGAGGCTATGGAACAACTTTGGTGAGGAATGGTTTGACAATCAAAGCTGTTGCATATGTTGAAGGCTTGGACTACAACCGCCGAGCACCTTTGGAAAATTCGTGACATGGGTTACAAAGTCACTATTGACAAAGTCTCCGCATTGTCATGAGTGAAATGGGAGAACAAGTTGTGTTGGGCGGAAAAAGACAACAAAACATGTATGTAGTATATTGGTCTATTGCGAGTTCCGAAACATGTCTTATTGTGCATACAAAGTCGGACTCCATTGGTTATGGCACAAGAAGTTGAATCATCTAAACTTTGAAGATTTCAATCAGTTGGTGAACAAAAAGTTTTTGGTTGGTTTACACGAAATCACTTACAAGAAGGATGGAGTTTGTGATGCACGTCGGTAAGGTAAACAAACAAAATCAAGTTTCAAGTCAATGACTAAACAATCAACCAAAAGAGTGTTCGAACTGATGCATATGGATCTATTTGGACCAGTTATACCAACAAGCATAATAGGGAAAAGTACACTCTAGTAGTTGTGGATGATTATTCAAGATACACTTGGGTAATTTTCATGAACAAGAAAAGTGAAACACTTCAAAAGATGCTTGAACTTTTGAAGAGATTGCAAAATGAGAAAAGTGTGACAGTAGTGAAAATCAGATCAGACAAGGGTACTGAGTTCTTAAACAAAGTCATAAGATAATACCGTGAACATAATGTTGTGCTGCATCAATTAGCAGCTGCTGGAACACCTCAACAGAATGGGGTTACTGAGAGAAGGAACAGGACCCTGAAGGAAGTAAGGAGGACTATGATATGTGAAGCAAAGTTACCTGAAACATATTGGACTGAAGTAATCAATATAGAATGCTACACACGGAATAGAACTTCAGTGAACAAGAAGCTGATGTAGACACCTTATGAAATATGAAATGAAAGAAAGCCAAACATTTCATACTTCCATCCATTTGGTTGTAAATGTTTTATCTTGAATCATAAGGAACAACTAAAGACCTTCCAACCAAAATCAGATGAAGGAATCTTTTTAGGATATTCTTCAGTCAGCAAGGCATTTAGTGGTGTCGACAAAAGGACATTGAAACATGAAGAATCTATGTTGTGTTTGATGAACCTAAGTTCACCGGAATGGAAGATAATGAAGTTTCGAACATCGTGAATCGAATCACCGATCCGAATATGTTGATGTTTTGAAGAAGATAAGTGACATAAAAGTTTCGATTCCGGAATTGAAGAAACCCTATTTGAACAACCTTTCTTTGAACAACCCGCCGATAACTCTGCGATACAACAACAGATGCGGTTCAAGGATGTGTTGATCAACATCTTGAACCAACAAGCAGACCCTACCGAAGATCGGGTTCCTATAAATCAAACAAATTAAGATTTACAATGGTTGAAGGATCACCGCTTGAACAAGTAATTTGTTAGGAACATTTTATGATGTTTTGATGATGGTCATACTAATTTGTTATAGCAAGCTGAAATAAGTTAGAAAACTCGTATAAGTTTTACTTAAGGTCTGACATGTTGTATAAGTTGAGTCAAACAAGTATTATGCTAGTTGGTAGGACGGCAAAGCAAAAACAGATTTTCGGCAGAGTAAAGCCAGCCAAGCACCAGCAGAGAAGCAATGAAGACACTATGGTCTGACTTATAACCAAGGAAGTCTGTGATGACCTTGGATAAGTCTAAATTATGTTTTGAGTGATGAAACTTAATGTTTAAATATGGTGTACACTGATCTCACCCAAATCAAGGATCAGTGAAGTACAAGGGTTCTCCTTAAACTGAAAGAATGAAGGAAATAGTGAATCGGCAAAGTAAACTGACTTTCGGCTGAGTGAAGACAAAGCAGTGAAAGAAGATCTAAGCAGAAAAGTCGGATGGATCACTTGACCGATCAAAGAACGGCTGAGTAAACTTTACTTAGTCAGATTTTTGAAATATGAAGAAGATACAGAAGATCAAGCATTAAATGCACAATCAATAGAGGATCAATCAAGGACAGATTTTATGGTAAACGTTTGAAGAAAAATCCGATCACTAAAATCAAGGAGAATACAATTAAGGGGGAATCAAGAATAAAATCAAGGATTATTACCCTCATTAATATAGCCCACGGACGGAAATTCAAATCAAGAATAATCAAGGCTATAAATAGAAGGCACTGACAGACAAAAAAAACAAAACAAGAGAACGATCATAAATCTGAGCAGAAACTCTGTCAAAGTGAAATCTTCTATCTGTGCAAAAAGGAAATATCCAGTGATCAACTCAAATCTAAGAGCTACAAATCAAACATCAAGCATTGAGATTGATCAACAAGTTTGTGAATCCAATTCACATCAGTCAAGCAACTAAATCAGAGGCATCTGAGAAGGAGTTGTGTTTGTGATAGCTGCTGAAGGATTTGATCCCAATGAGCAGTGAAAGAGACTGAGTCACTGAAGCTGTTGCAGTCAAGGAGTGATAGTCTTGTAGATTGTGAAGCTTGTGAAGTCAAGGACAATCGTACTATTGTATCTATGAAAACAATAGGGAATTCCTCCAATCATCACAGGAGAAGAGTGGATTAAGGGATTACACCACCCAAAACCACTATAAGCCTTGTGTCAATTTACTTTACGCAAATTACCTTCGCATTCATTTAATTGCTTACATTATATCATATATACGTGATTGATCAAACTACCTTGAAATAACTTAGTAAGAAGGGACTTATCCATTTGCCCAAAAGCTTTTAAATATAAGAAAAGATTTTGAAACTCCACTATAGTCATTCACCCCCTCGACTATAGTTTTACCCTTCTCTACAGGACCAACAATTGGTATCGGAGCAGTGTTCCTAGTATCAGAACCTGTTCAGATCTAATTTTTGGTAACAAGAAGATCACATATTTTCAAAGTAGTTTTCAATTCTGTGCTTTCTACCTATATACATAAATATATCAAATCTGTACTTATGGATTCCTCAAACTTTATGTCTAAAGTACAGTTTTTAATGTTAATAATTTTGATGAATATAAAATAAGAATGTTATCTCATCTTGCAGCAACTCATGAGGAGATGCTGGATGTAATCAATGATGGCCCAATCATGATCATGACTGTGATAACCACAGGAGAAGATCAAGGAAAAGAAGTGGATAAACCCAAGAAAGATTGGACCAAGGATGATAGAAGAAGAGCAAATGTAGACTTTGTTGCAAAGGATATGATCTTGAAGACCCTAGATAGCAACATGTTCATGAGAATCAAAGATTTCAAAACAGCAAATGAAATGTGGGACAAGCTGGCACTAATAAATGAATGATCTGAGGCAGTTAAAGAAAACAAATTATCTGTTGCAAAATAGAAATTTGAGAACTTCAAGATGAAGGTTGGTGAATCCATTGATCAAATGGACAACAGATTCTCAAGCATCATCAGTGAACTGCAACAGCTTGGACACACATACCCCCAGAAAGAAGTGTGTTTAAAGATCTTGAGAGGCTTGCCTGAAAGATGGAAGATCATAACATCAGTAATTAGAGGTACAACAAATCTTGCAAACACTGACACCCTGACTCTGATGTCCCAACTAAAAGCTCATGAATTCGAATTGAACGGTGAAGATGGTGCTCCGGCAGAGACACAAAGAACCAGTGCACTAATTGCACCACAGCAAAGTAACTTTGTTGATTGCATCAGCAAAGAGACACTAGAATTCAAAGAACGGGTAGCTTTATTAGTTAAGCGTTTTGACAGGTTTATCAAAAAGAAGCCATTCAAAGGAAACTCGTCATCAAACAAGAGGTCAAGCTCAAACAATGAAATAAAGAAAAGAGATGATGAATACGGATGCTTCAAGCGCAACAAGAAAGGACACTTCAAGGTGATTGCCCGAGAAGAAAACAATAAATATGAGGAAAAGAAGAAGTACAAAGCATTTGAAAAGAAGAAACATAAGAAAGCACTCAAATTTGGATCCGGCGGTGAAAAGAATGGAGAATCATCTGATAATGACTCAGATGATAGTGATGAAGAAGACCGCTCAGACAATGAAAAAGCATGTCTATGTCTCATGACCAAAGAATTAGATGAAGGTGAAGGTGATAGCTCAGACATTGAGAAAGCAAGTCTATGTCTAATGGTCAAAGAATCTGATGAAACTGAGGTAACATCTAGTTCTTACTCTTCATCAAATGCATCCACATCTAACACTGCACAATCTTCTATTCTCCCATTAGATCCAAGCGGCCACTAGTCCAAAATCTCATGACTAAATTTGATGAAATTGAGATGAATCATGAAATTCGGAAAAGGAATGTAAGGATCTAAGAAAAGAAAATAAAAGATTGAAGGAACAACTTGTACAAATTGAAAGCGGAACTAGCTACTAAGGAGATATACTCACCTAATCAAAAAGAAGCGAGATGATGACTCATCCATCGCTAACGAATCACCGAGGAAATACACCTAACGACTAAAAACACCACTGCACCACTAAATGAACCAGCTTACAAACCCTCAAAAAGGTTTGGATCCAGATCTGGTCTTGGCTACAATAGTCAGGATGAGAATAGAAACAATGGACAAAACAATTCTGAATCTAGGACCAACAATGGACCAAATTTCAGAAAAGGACAAACCATAATTTCAACCACTCATCCCGTACCGGTGAAGTCAAAACCAAATATAGTAAAAAAAAACAGACTAAACCATCATTCCAGTCAACCAAAAACAACGACCTACTGAAAGGTAAAGGAAGACTTTATCCTTCAGAAGATGATTGGAATGTTGCACCTCCAAAATACAAGAAGAAACCATACCATGACATGCATCATGTGTTTAAGAAAAGTCAATCTAAACACATGAAGCAACATAGGTTTCCCACTGCATATTGGAAGGTGAAGAAGGATGCAAATACACCAAAAAGTAGAGAAAAGTATCAGAATACCTTCAGTAGAAATATCAGAAGCTATTCTGCCATGCCTTATACATATGAAGTTGATGACTTCAACTATCCAAAAAGAAGATCATTTGGATATACACTTGGAGTAGGAGGCATGACTACTAACAGATATGGACCCAAACAGTGTTGGGTACCTAAACATATTTAACTTGTTTTGTAGGATGTCTGGTACATAGACAGTGGATGTTCCAGACACATGACAGGGAACAAAGGATGCCTCACTGATTTCAAAGCTTTTGATGGACCCAATGTAACATTTGGAGGCAAAGAAAACTCTGGCAAGATTAAGGGGGAAGGCACAATACTCAAGAACAATTTGAAAATTCAAAATGTGGCACATGTTAAGGGACTTAAGTTCAATCTGCGAGCATTAGTCAATTCGTGACAAAGGCTACAATGTACACTTCAATAAGGAAGGATGCAAAGTGATTCATGCCAAACCAACACGGTAGTTTTTGCGAGAAAAAAGAGAAGACAACATGTATGTGGTAGATTGGAAAACAGCTAAAGCAGAAACATGTTTGTTTGTCAAAAATAAAAAATCAACCAATTTGGATTTGGCATAGAAGATTAAACCATCTGAATTTCAAGACCATCAACACATTATCAAAGAACAAGTTAGTTGAAGGCCTGCCTGAGATCACATTCAAGAAAGAAAGTCTCTGTGATGCTTGTCAGAAAGGGAAACAAATCAAAAGTTCCTTCAAATCAAAGCCTTACCAATCTACAACAAGAATTTTGCATCTGTTACATATGGACCTGTTTGGACCAGTCACACCAGTAAGTGTAAGTGGAAAGAAATACACACTAGTAGTGGGTGATGATTTCTCCAAATTCACCTGGACCATATTCATGAACAAGAAGAAAGAGACACTCAAGAAGATGCCAGATTTACTAAGAAGAATTCAAAATGAGAGAGAACTAAAGATTATCAAGATCGGATCGATAGAGGCACGAGTTTTTAAATGAAGTAATCGAACTTATTGTGAAGAAAATGGAGTATTACATCAATTATCTACAAAGCGGGAACTCCACAACAAAATGGTGAAGTAGAAAGAAGAAACAGAACTCTCAAAGAAGCAGTCAGAACAATGATTGCAGAAGCATGCCTACCAAAGAGGTTTTGGGCTGAAGCAGCAAACACAACATGCTATACACAAAACAGATCAATCATCAACAAACATCATGGAACAACTCCATATGAGATATGGAATGGAAGGAAACCTAACATCTCACATTTACACATGTTTGGATCTAAATGCTTTGTTTTGAACAGGAATCAGTTGCACACCTTTGATGAAAAAGCTGATGAAGCAATCTTTATGGGATACTCAGACACCAGCAAGGCATTCAGAGTTCACAACAAAAGAACATTAGTGATTGAAGAATCAATACATGTAGTATTTGATGAACCAAACACAAATGGTGAAAGTCTACAAGATCAAGAAGAAAAAGCAACACAAAGGGAAGTATATACAAATACCACCATACCAGCTACCATTCTGAATCATCATTTTGAAAATCAAAATGAGCCACATGTCAACACAATAGAAGAAGCAACAGAACTTGAAGCTCATGCAGAACCTGAAGTTGCAGAAGCACCAAATGAAGAACAACTTCAACCTGACCTGATTTGGCTAAGAGATCATCCTGAAGAACAAGTCATTGGAAATATTCACACAGGAGTTAGAACCAGAAGACAACTGTAGCATATGCTAACATGTTTCCTATCACAAATGGAACCCAAGACAATAGATGATGCAATTCAAGATGCAGATTGGATTACAGCAATGCAAGAAGAACTAAATGAATTTGAAAGAAATGAAGTCTGGGAACTTGTTGACAGACCAGACACAGCCAACATCATTGGAACAAAATGGGTATTCAGAAACAAGATGTATGGAACTTTCTTTGATAAAGTCGAGGCTTTAATGAAAGTCGACAGTCGAGTAAATGGTTATTAATCTTATCCTTTATTACAGCTGTTACAAGTACATAACGGTTTAGTACTAATGGGATCAGTTAGTGGGACACATGGCAGCATCATATTTAATTTAGACTGAAATCGTGGTAAACGGTACAGTACGTGCACAGTACCTGCCTGACGGTTATCACCCATTATCTTGCTATATATATACAGACAGTTACACAGAGTATATTTCATACACATTCAGATCGATTTTCTCTCAATATACATAAGTGTGAACACTGATTTGCAAAGTTTTTCATCTTCAACATTCTCAAATTTCAACAATAGCAGAAAAGGATATACATCTTGGTACAAGTCAAAGTGTTAAAAGTTATATTGTTTATGCTAAGAAAATTGAGTTAGCAATCAATCTTGGAAGGAGAATTAGATGATATGAAGGGTTGGAAACCATCTTGAATCTCATATTAGAAAGAATATCATACGCCAATGTTTGCAATTTCTAGAGAAACATGGTGATAAGGGATGACATAAAGGCATTTATAACTACTGTAAATGGCCAAGAGATTGAAGTGTCCTCAGACCTTCTGAGAGATGCTTTGGGATTTGGTCCAGGAAATGGAGCCCCTACAAATCCAAAATTGATGGAGTTACCAAGGTTGATTTTTTTGAATCAATAAAGACAAACAAATCTACTGCAACATCCTTGAACATCAAGGTCAAGAATATGACTTTGGAATATAATCTGCTCAGTAAACTCTTTGCCAAGAATATTATGGAGTTTATTGGAAGTCTTGACACACTATCTGGGCCCAAAATAGACCTACCGATAATCATTTCAAGAAGCAAGAAGTTTGATTGGAATGGTTTCTTTATGAAATACATGAAGAAGATAATGGTGGAAGAGAGAGAAACCATTGACAAGAGGTGAAAAAGAAACAACCTATTGGTTACATAGGCTCGGTTTCTTTGTAAAGACCAAACCTTTAGGCTTAATGGTTCGGGACCAATTGCTGAATCATCTGGAGATTCCTGGTGTTGCACCTTCAAACATCAATAAATCAAGATACAAGCAAAAAATTCACTATAACATCCTATGTTTGGATGATGATGATGATGATGAAGATGAAGAGACAGAAAGTGATGGTGATGATAATGATGGTAATAATGGTGAGCAGGAAAGGAGGACAAAAGCTAGAGATGATGTGCAACCTGCAGCACCTAAGAAGACTGTTGAGAAAAGGAAAGGTGCTGAAACAAGAAAGATTACTGATATGTTAAAACCTAAGAAGACTAGGCAATCAGTAGACACTGCTGAGTCTACTGAGGTTCAAGTTGATGTTGAGGCTACTGAGCCTACTGAATCTGTAAGGAAAACTGCTGCTGATGTACATAAAGAACAAATCAGAGATGATGCAAGAAAACGGAAGGCTGCTAGCAAAGAGCAATTAGAAAAGGAACTAGCAGTGGCTGTTGAGCCTGCTGTGAAGGCTACTAAGGTTGTTGTTGAGCAGCCAATTGAAGAACCACAGAAAACTGCTGAGTCTGGACCTGCTGTGGAAATTAGGGAACCTATTGAAGACCCTGCGAGCTTGCAACAACTCGGGGGAAGAGCAACCTGTCAATATCCCTGCTGAAGAGCATGCAAGTCAGGGGGAAGTAAGTGTTGAACAAATGGAGGTAGTGGGCACAAATTTACCATCTAAAGAGCCTACTGACCTGTTTATATCTGCTGAGGATACACCGAGTCATCTTGTGGAGACTTTTGGAAGTCAACAAGTTGACAAACCTGCTCCTAGGAAGCCTACTATGCCATATGAAAGAAAGGAGAAGAAATCAAAGAAGAAAAAAGTAGATCCAAACTTCAGGAAGATCCAAAAATACTTTGAATGGAAATTTGGATTTTACAAGAGACAAAAACCAGCAGCAGAACCAATGAGTGATTTTGAAGAATGGGCTTTTGACAATCTGGGAGTGGAAAATCTATTGGGATTAATTGATACATATTAGTTAGAGATGAGGCTAATGGAATTAATAGAAGATGGAAAGCATAGAGGAAACATTATGTTCAGAGATCTCAAATTTACACCAGATAGTGATGAGTCATCATCGTCATCCTCAGATTCTGATGATGATCATCCTATGCATCCAAAAGAGTCCAGTGGTGTTGCATTGGAAAGATCTATTGAAGAAGCTGGATAGGGGTCCACTGAGAAAACAGCAGAACAGTCTGCTGATGGTGGCAAGTCTGCTGAGGGTCAGCAGACTGACAATTTAGATCAAGAATTGGTTGCTATCTATAATGAAGATTTGGAAGCTCAAATTGATGCAGCAACACTTCTTAAAGATGCCATTTTGGTGAATGTATCTGATATAGTGATGATTGAGCAGACTGATGTCAATTCTGAGACATCTAATCAGTATCAGGACAGCATTGACACTGAAGAAACCATAGCACAAAGCTTTGAAGTGCTAAGAGAGATTGTCGAGGTACATGGTGTGTTGGAGGAAAACATGGCTATTTTTCCTCGATCACGAGTTAAAGAAGTGGAGGTTCGGTCGCCGAGGTACGGACACAAGAACTAAACACAAAGTTGGAAGAGGAGGTCCTAAGTACTAAGGATCAGACAGTCTTGGGACAAAGGTTGGACTTAATGATGGGATTGGAGGAATCCCCGTGTCTAAGTTGAAGGTTAGTGAAGAAAGGGCTACTGATGGCAAAGATAGACAGCAAGGTTCTGCACAACCTGATGAAGAACAGCTTGTTGACTATGATTTTAGTGATGAATAATGTCAAATGCCTGAAGAAGAAGTAGAATAAGAGCCCCAACAAGCACAAGTACCTAATTTTGAGGAAGTACCAGTTGAGAATATGGTTGAAGAAGGTTTTGAACCTGCTAAATATGATAGAACAAGAGCTATTGTTGTCAGGATACCTAGAGCAGATGATAATGTTGATGAATCTGCTGGTAACTTTGCTGGACAAATGGATGGTGGTATGGATGGTGCAGTACCAGCATACATTTTGGAGGAGTTAAGGGCTGTGAGAGATGACATCACCCAACTAAGGACTCAATTGACAAGGAGTGAACAAAGGTTTGAAGACTTGGTCAATTAGGTTGAAAATAGAGGGAGAACTATCGAAAACAGCTTGCTTCCAATGTCACCCTCGCACAATTTTCAATAAATGATATACTCGAGAGGTTGCCTATGTCAAGCAAGATGCTGTAAAGAAGGACAAGAATATGGTTGAACAGATTTCATCTTTGCATAAAAAGGTTGATAAGTTGGCTGAGAGACCACACCCTGCTGAGACACCTCACCCTGTTGTACTAGATCCTAAGTTTACTGAGAGGATCAACCTGCTGGAACAGACAAAGGAAGGTCGAATTACTGCAGTTGATACAAAAATTGAGATTATGGAGGGACAACTGAGTAATTTGGTAAACACACAGGAGAGTGTTCTTGGCCTGCTCAATCGTTTTATTGATGATGTCAATAAGGGGGAAGAAGGTCAGACAGCAGAAGCAAAAGAAGCAGCACGGATCATTAACAAGAAGAGATGGGAAGCAGACATCAATGAATTCAGGAAGCCTGCACCTGGCAGAGTACAGATTACTGATGATCTGGTGAAGGAATTTAAAGCTGCTTATGGTGCAAGAAGAAAACCCTACCAGGATATGTCTTTTCAGGAAGGTCTAATTCCTTTCTTGGACTTAAATTGTGGGAAGCAAGGATCAAATCCTTAAATTGACTAGAAAAGGTCAAACTAGTAGAGGAGGTCATGCTGGAAGATCTGGAGGTGATAGACATCTGTTGAATAAAAAGCAAATTATTCTTTAGAGGAATTCAAGCTTTGCTATATGAGAGGAGGATTTAACTGGCATGGTGTCCAGTTAACATGGATTGAAGCATGGAAATGGTGGAAAATGGTACACACTGGATTGATTTCTCAAGAATTGAAAATCGGTGGATGGTAGATATACAAAGAGAAATCGGGAATATAATCGAAGAGAGAACAAGATAGAGACTAGATAATCACACTCACATATGCATTTATCTTTATGTTGATCCTAGTTTGTTATAATTTGGAACATATTTGAACATCAAAGATATATCAATGAAATTTGTTCGTTTTTGTGATTTTATCATTTTGCTTTCTTTGTAAGGAGGGTATTGGCATCATCACTAAAAAGGGGGAAATTGTTAGACATATATTAGTTTTTACGATGAGTGCCGACTAGTTATAGAGCAAAGGCAAAAAGATTTCTAGATTAAATGTATAGGTTTACTAGAGTTTGATCTTTGTATAGGTTTGTTCAAACAAGCACTATTAAGAGGTCACCGGTGACTTGATCGAGACCTATCTAGGTCGATAGAGTGTCAGGACGGTAGAGTCCAGAAACCTGATGATGATTGAAGACTCAATCTCAGTAAAGAAGGCTGAGGGTTCAAACTCAGTAATGAAGGCTAAGGGATCAAACTTAGTATTTAAAGTCAAGGATATGGGATCAGAATTTAGGGAAGTCTGTGATGACCTAAAATGATCACATATACCTTGTGTAGAAGGTCTAAGTTCCATTAAAGTTAATGGTGATTGGAACTTGGTTATGATCAAAATGGTGTACTCTAACTTAATAATAAAAAGTTAGATGATAAGCAGTCAACTGAAGTGTTTATAAAACACAGCAGACTAGAAGTTAGCTGACATACAAGGACATCAGCAGACCTATACAACAGACGTCTGTTGAGTGTAATATTCGAATTAATCCAAGTTTTTATGGAAGATTAAATGGATAAGGATGAATTACAAGCTTTGAATTAATTAATCAATCAATGGAGAAGATGAAAGGGACGTTGTAAGGATTTCAGAGTCATATCAAATGGAAATAAACCATTGGTTGACAAACTGGACTATCAGAAGGACACTGTCAGTGTCAGTCAGGTACAGCAGAGAATTTTCAAGAATATTCAGACAATCCTGTAACGGTTATCATTCAAATTCAAATTCAAATCACAAGATCTACACCTATAACTAGAGGACTCCTGATTCATATTGCAACATCCACAAAAACAAGAATTCATACCGATATACCCGAGCCGGAATGGGGCCCCGTTCATCTAGATTGAGCCTACTACCATGGCCCAATAACAAAGATATAAGATATAGGGCCTCTATCCTCTCATTCCGCACTCATAAGCCGGATCTTGCCCGGCATTCGTAAGCCGGGTCCGATCCGCTAACAGTAAGTCGGATCTTGTCCGCTGGTTGTAAGCCGGACTCCTCCTCTGCATGTGATTTCTACCCATATGGTCAAGCTGACATCAAGACAAGGCAAATATGAGTCCGCTCTCCGCCATACTTATCCAGACAGCTGACCGGTCCACCTGTATTTATCTATATAATTATCCAAATTATATCCCTTTAATTGTCTTGTCATGAACAGTGAACCGATTTAGCCTATAAATATGGGATCACAATGTAATAGAAAGCATCCAAGAACTAATACAAGCAGAGCTACTCTGCCAATTTGTCGATCTCTTGTGTCAACTCTCATAAGCATACCTCCGACTGCTTTGTTCTTGTTCACCACTGTGTTCTCTTCAGAGAAATCATACATATATAGCCACATATCCAAGTGTAAACATTGTTACCGCAAACCTGATATTTCTAACAATATCACATACAAAGCAATTAATTTTTTGAGCAAGAAATTGATCAAAGTGCAATCTGATCCTGCTAATACCATCAGAACTTGAATCTACTAATCAAGTTTTTCTTCAATTGTTATATGCAATCAAGTTACATCTAGTTTATACACTTGGAGATATTAAGCTGCTGATCTTTTCATCCTGATTAGAAGCTTGCTGAAAGCTGAATCACTTTCTTGATTCAAACCCTTCTTTTCAAGAAGTTTGCTGAAGACAGAGAAGCACTTTGAAGTGTCAAGGACTGTTGTGTATTGTGGTGGAGCAGGTGAAGAGGCAATCCTACCTTTCAAGGACCAGTGGAATACTTGGGAGCAGCAATCCTACCTGTTTCTAGTGTTCAGTTTGTAAAGCCATAGTCATTGGTCAAGGACAAATAGTTTAGGGATTTTTGGAAAAGCTATCTCAAGAATCTCTAGTGAATTTCCTCCAACATCACATGAGAAGAGTGGACTGATAGGATTACACCACTTGGAACCACTATAAAACTTACCTACTTTACTTTCTGTATTTACATTCTGCAATTTACTTTATCTGCATGTATCACATCAACATACTGAAACTAGCTACTGAATCACACTACTTGCACTATTGAGTATCTAATACTTAGTATCATATTTAAACAACAAGTAACAAGGCTTAATTTAAGATATTCCGCTGCAAATTCAATAGCTTTAACAGTCAGCAGACTATTGAGTGTTCAGCAGACTATTAACCCTGCTGAGTTTGAAAAACTCCAAAAAGTTTTAAGTGTTAAGTTTATTCACTCCCCCTCTAAACTTAAGCAAAGCCTTTTCAAGGGACCAACAAGGATCATTAGATCTGTTAAGCAATCCCAAACCTTCATATAGTATAAAAATGGGATTACCTAATGGAAATAATGTTTTTGTTACACATATAGGACAAGTCAGGGTCAACCCTCAGCTGGTCCTACATGATGTGTTTTTCATTCCCGGTTTTAAATATAACCTTTTATCTTTACCTTCCTTTATTAATTATACAAAAGGTGCAGCTATTTTTTCTGCTAACATGTGTGTTTTGCAGGAAAAGAACAAGAAAGTGATTGGTTCAACTGAGTTACACAGACGACTATATGTCATGGATCAACGAATAAGACTTTTTGTTGCCATTGTTGTATAAAATAACACTTAATCTGATAGACTAGATGATTCTCTTCTATGGAATTATAAACTAGGACACTTGCCAGATAAGAGACTGCAAGTTATTAGTTCACGATCGCGATGTAAATTTTTGTAATCGGGATCTTTTTTATGTCTATCATATGGAAAAACTAAAGAAAACCCTTTTCTATTAAGTACTACCGATGTGTATCCTACACTTGATCTTGTTCATATAGACATTTGGGGTCTATTAAGACAACATATACCGTGAATGGACAACAATACTTTCTTACTCTTGTAGATGATTTTTCAGATTCACTTGGGTTTTTCTTATGAAGCATAAATCTGAAGCTTCTGGTCTTGTTAAATCCTTTGTTAAATTTGTCTCTACTTAGTTTCACAAAATTATTAACGTAATTAGATCTAACAATGGAGCTGAATTTCAGCTCACCGAATTCTATGCTCAGCAAGGCATCATGCATCAGACATCCTATGTCAGCACACCTCAGCATTTGTTGAATGTTTCCAGAAGGTTGAGGTTCCAGAGTAATTTAACCAATGAGTATTGGGGTTTTTCCTTTTACAAGCTATAAAATTGATAAATGCCACACCTACATCACTGCTGATGGAAAGTAATCTGTATGAGATGCTTTATGGCACCAAACCAGACTATTTTGTGTTCACTGTTTTTGGATGCCTCATTTTTCTTCCACACTTCAGCAATATAGAACCAAGTTTGATTCTAGATGTAGGATTTCTGTCTATCTTGGAAATTCAAACACCACCAAAGGTGATATCCTATTGGACATTACTAACAAAGATATTTTTGTTGCTAGAAATACTCAATTCCATGAGACTTATTTTCCTTTGTTTCAATAGGTATTAGGCAAGGCCAGATATCTTACTGACATGCCAGTACCATCACCAGTAATGGACAACTTTGATGATTTGCTGAATGAGTCAGCATACCACCCAGACACAGGGTCAGCTACAGCTGAGGCATCTAATGAAAAGCATGCTCCTATCAACAAGACACCTGAACCAACATAATTGAGAAGATCCACACGGACGAGGAAATCACCAACTTTTTATCAAGGTGGTGCTCATACTGTTCAGCAGACTCCACACCTGCTGAGTGAAGTAACGAATCCGGAAAACCTTTCAGCAAAATTTTCCAGATTTATTAATGCCATTGATGCTCTTAAAGAACGTAAGACTTATAATTAAGCCATCAAGCATGGTGAGTGGAAAGAAGCCATGCAAAGGAGATTGAAGCTCTACAAAAGACTCATACATGGGAAATAGTTGACCTACCCAAGGAAAGAAACACATTGGGTGCAAATGGGTATACATAATCAAATATAATCCTGATGGTTCAGTGGAGAGATACAAGGCTAGACTAGTAGCAAAAGGCAACACTCAGACATATGGCATTTATTATCAAGAAACTTTTTCCCCTATTGTCAAAATTACTATAGTTAGGGCTTTACTTGCAGCAGCAGCACCAACAAATAATTGGCATCTTCATCAAATGGATGTTAATACTTCTTTTCTACATAGAGATCTACATGAAGAAGTATACATGAAACTTCCTTCACGTTGTGAAGCAACAAACCAAATCAAGTTTGCAGACTAACCAAGTCCTTGTATGGCCTAAAGCAAGCTAGCAGACAAATGAATTGCAAGTTAATTGAGTCCTTGGAAGCTCAAGGATTTATTCAATCTAAAAATGACCACAGTTTATTCACAAAAGGGTCAGGACAATGTTTTCTTGCTTTGATGGTGTATGTAGATGACATCATAGCAGCAATCCCCAGTGAGTAGTTGATTCAGCAGGTCAATGATTTCCTGCACCAGCAATTTACTATTAAGGATCCTGGAAAATTGAGATATTTTCTAGGCATTGAAGCTTCTAGAACTCCTGCAGGCATATCCATTTCACAAAGTAAATACACTTTCAACCTCCTACAAGAATATGAATTTTTGGGAGCAAAACCTGCTAAGGCACCTATGGAGTTTTGGGTGGTGATCGGGTTTTAGAAGAAGATGAGTTTTGGGAGGAGGAGGAACGAGAAGACGACGAAAAAGAGAAGATGAGGAGTATGGGGCAAGGATTCTAATGATTTGATACCATGATAGGTTGAAATAATTGTGTATTGCATATTACAAAGAGGAGTTTACGGTATTATATCCATACAGATGTCTTAGAGCCTTTGGGCATTAATGTCGGAGATTGTGTGCTCGCTAAATATAGAAGGTAAATATATACCTTTGTACACAATAAATGAGTATTTTACACAACAAATATATATTATTCCCTATTAGTAGTATTGTCAAGTGATGGATCGGTCATGAGGTCCCTTTTCTTTTCTTTTCTTTTTTTTCTTTTTTTTGAGAGGTTGAGGTCCCTTTTCTAAGCGTCCCTGTATCCTTGATGAAAATTGTAATTCATTTCTGCTCAGCGCGCATGCCTCTCTCTAATCCATTTTTTTTGATTTGTTGTATGTTGTGGCTTAGGTTCGTTCCGTGTTTGTAGTTGTCCAGCTGACGGAAGTCGGATCAACACCGCCACGTGTCATCCTCATAATAATCCAAAGATAAATGAAGATAGAGAAAAGTCCACCTTAAGGGTCAGAATCCCCAAGATCCGAGCTAAACAAACTCGGTCACTCACTCCCGACCACTATAGGTCGGCCAAAGCATAAGGTCAGCCAACCTATATCTGACCTGACAGGTCGGCCTAAGTCCGCCTCGGACCAAAGTCCCTGTGTGCATGCTAAATCCGGATAAATATGGAAATAATCTTAAGTACTCTGATCCTGGAATTCAAATATGCCCATAATTATCTCCTAAAATCAAAGTGATCAAATCATCATTATCTATTCCTTAGGGAACACAAAATTAGGGTCCACCGGGGACACGCTACACGCAAATTCTAGGGCACAAGCCCCTCGATATAAACAATCCCTAAGGAACTACGAAGACTTGATTCCAATACACCTATTGGATACGCAGGCAGCTTGAGATACAGTTTCTCGAGTGCAGTCTAAACCACCAGCAAAACACACCCTTCTCTTATCGTTATTATTATTCTTGAAGCTTGTGCAGATTGTCATTAGGATAAAAGACCCGGATTTATTACTCGATTATTTCCAGCATCGTCAATTGGCGCTAGAATGAGGGCCTCCCACTGACAATCTTATTAAAAGCTTTGGACTCAACATAGTAACCACGCGACAACAGGCAGAAAACGGTAACCACGCAAACAATGTGACAGAGTCAAACGCCGATAACCAAAATCTACATCAGGAAGAGATCGTTCTTGATGCTACCCACCAGGCACTGGTGGATCAGCTTGTAGCCCTTGAGGATGCAACCAAGCAAGCCGTCTTCGATGTTGCCTTGGCAGAGGAGGATGAGGAAGATGAAGATTTGGAGGAAAAGGATCCTCTGGACTAAGATTCACAGGAACATGATATGTAAGAGGAAGATCTGTTGAAGCAGAACTCATTGAAGCAGAATTCAGAAGAAGATGATCCCAACGACGAAACATGGGAAGAAACACTTCCTCCTCGGAGGCCTAAAAGGGCTAGAAAGGACGACCATTTGTCCTCTTCCAATTTGAGGAAACAGCTGATAGTTCCCCAAGTGATAGATGCGGCAAGAGCCGAATTGGACGTCATAGCAGGAAAGAGAGCTGCGAAACTGGCCTTTGAATCCCCTTTCTCCGAGCAGGTGGGTAGCTATCCTAGACCCAAAAGGTTCAAAGCTGGAGCCTTACGACGGAACAAAGGATCCCCAGGATCACCTATTTCAGTACCTCATGCATATGAATCTCGACTGCACCCCGGATGAGATGAAGTGCAAGGCTTTCCCTGCGTTACTCACTGGCCGAGCTCGAGAATGGTTTAAAAGAATCCCGGCCTGAAAAATCTCCAACTTTGAGACCTTAGGGAAGATGTTCCTTAACGCCTTCAGTACGGCTAATCCATTCCAGAGGAATGCTACCCATCTGTTTACCCTCAAGCGGAAGCGATATGAGACCGCGCTGCAATATCTTAAGCGATTCAATAAAGAGTCGATGCAAGTTTGAGACGCAGATGACCACATCCGAATTGCATCCTTCACGGTAGGGCTACGAGAGGGTATATTGTACGCTAAGCTGAGTAGCAGGCTCCCCATGTCTATGGAGGAATGCATGGAGGTGGCCTTCAAGCACTGTCAAGGAAAGGAAGCAAACCGGCTAAAAAAAAGAGTCGGGAAAAAGCGAGCACAAGAAGGAAAACACCGAGGACACTTCGATAAGAAAAGAAGATCATGCGGGGATCGGGCGCCCGGCTCGACCACATACCGATCCGAGAGAAGATGTGCTTTACGAGCCGGGATTTTCCAACATTGAACGGACCACACAAATAGGTCCTCACGGTTATGGAAATGAAGGGTCTAGCATGAACTCCCCTCCGATGCGAAGTCCTCCGAGAGGAGAGACCAAAGTAAATTCCCGCACGTATCATAAGGACATTGGGCATGATCCGGACGGCCGTAGGGATTTCCGGAGAGATGTGGAGGAATTACGAGCGGGGTCGGCGATTGCTGAAGGAAAGCTGGATGAGGTCGTGGATCAACCTCATTCTAACGAACAGCAGGGTCGGCGTGACTACCCGTGGAGGAATTACAATCAAGACCGGGGGGCGACGGGGGGAGCTAGCCCTAGAGAAAAGAGGGCGATCTCTCGGAGGAGACCGACAAATAGACAACCGCCCGATCAATACCATCAACACTATCGTGGGCGGCCCCAATAACACATTTGGGGAAGTCGGCGGCCCTAACGCTCGATCCGGAAGCTCTCGGGCAAACAAGAGGTCAAACACCTACTCGGGAAGTGAATTATGGTCCCGGGGACCCGTTCCACCGATTACAAATAATGAAGACCTAGTCATTGAAGGCGTGGTGAACAAGAATGCGGTAAAGAGGGTCCGCGTTGATACCGATAGTGCTTGTCAATGTTCTCTACTATTAGGCTTTTTAGTCGATGAACCTTAAAGAGTCGAACTAACTCCCCGTCCGGGCACCACTTGTTCGGATTCTCCGGCCCCTCGCCTTATCCTATGGGAATGGTTTGGCTCACAACAACATTTGGAAAGGAGCCGAGAGGGTAGGACCCTTATGGTTACTTATATCATAGTTAAGGCCTCATCGGCGTATAACATCATCTTGGGAAGTCCCGCTCTAATCGACCTCCGGGCCATAATTTCTCCAAAGACACATCGCCTTGAAGTTTCCAACCGCCGAGGGCTCACCGCAAATCAAGATAGATCTAGAGGTCACCGTGGCCGCTACGCGGCCACAATAAAGAGCTAAAGAGTAGTCTTGGCTTGAAGAGCTCGCGCGAGATTCCTTATATCTCAGTTTTCCATTCATGCAATTTTATTTATTTGTGTTTGAAACTACGTTTAAATAAATTTCGCTTTATGAGCGCCTAGTTTTTCAATTTTGGTGATATACTTAGTGGCCTTGTCTTATACGAATTAACCAACCTCCTCAATTCGGATACATAAAACATTAACGCGAGAAGTCAGTCCGACCTGGCCCCGCTCGCCATTTCTTAAAAACGAGAAGTCAGTCAAATTTGGCCCTGCTCGTCCTAAACGTTAACGTGAGAAGTGAGTCCAACCTGTCCCCGCTCGCCATTTCTTAAAAATGAGAAGTCAGTCAAGTCTGGACCTGATCATCTGAAACATTAACGTGAGAAGTCAGTTTCATCTGGCCCCTCTCGCTATTTCTTAAAAATGAGAAGTCAGTCAAATCTGGCCCTGCTCGTCCAAAGCATTAATGCGAGAGGTCAGTCCAACCTGGCCCCACTCACCATTACTTAAAAACAACAAGTCAGTCAAATCTGGCCCTACTTGCCATAAACTAAAAGATGAAAGCCAGCATAGATAGACCCAGCTCACTTAAATTCGGTATCCGACCTACGACAGGTCAGACTCAGCAAAGACAAATCATTCGAACTAACCCCGACCACCGGACGTCAAAGTCGGCCAAAATGCCTCACAACGAGCAAAAGTTTAAAGTATGCCACCCATAGGTTAATGAATGGCATACTCGGGGGCATCATACCCCATCAACAATAAAGTAAACAGAAAAGACATAAAAAATAAATGCATTGACAAAAAGTGTTTCCATTATCAAGAAGAAATTTACAATACATCCGAAATTTCAAAGCAAAAAAAATCCTTAAACCCTATTGATCTAGAATGCGGGGTCGGATTCTTCGTGGCTCGAAAAGAGAATCCGAACCGGAAGCGACGAGCTTGCCGGAATACTTGGACCCAATGTCCACCCCAGCCTTTGAAGTCCTTCACTTGATCATCATAAACCCCGCTCATCCCTTGTTTGTAGTAAACCTTCTTAGGAAGATCGTCCACAACAAGGGCAGGAAAATGAATCATCGCCTCGTCGACGCCTTGGGTGCAGCTGTGATTTAGTACAGGGATGAGAAGCAGCTTCAAAGATTTTTCAAAATCCCCTGAGGCTTTGTATCCTTGTATAGCCTCGGTGCACCGAGCCGGGATGGCAGCTTCCAGTTCAGACAACTTCGTCTGGAGTTCGGCCATATACTGCTCCCTCCTTTTCTCCTCCTCATCAAGTTCACCCGCTAGAGACTTCACCTCAGTATCTCGGGCTAAGAGTTGATCTTGGATAGTATTTATCTCCCTATCTTTGAGCTCGGCAGCAACCCTAAGCTCTCCCCGCGTTTGCCACAACTTGATAATCGTATTCTTCTGATCCGCTGAATCTGTAGAGGCTTTCCCTAATCTCCGGAAAACCTCCTGACTGACCAAGGTTCCCTACACAATCAAACAGAGAAGGTTAATAAGGCCCTAAAAAAACTTAGCATTAAAACAAGAAGTATGATTACTTACAAACTCCATGGATCTAAAGCCGACATCGGCCAGCTCTTCGTCCGACATACTGGCGATTTACTGCTGATCGGACGCCACCTCTTCTTGAGGACCGGGTTGGTCCTGAGCTCCTCCTAGAACCTTTGATTTGCCTCTTTTCAAAGGCCTACTCTCGTGTGAGACCGAGGCCGGCCTGAATCTCCCATTCTTTTCGAGGGGTGGGTCCATTTCCTCTGTCTTCTCTAGATCAAAATTGTCCAGGGGATGCAGATTTGCTTGTCCCTGATGGGGGACAGAAGAGGAGTTTCCCACCGCGGTAGCATCCGTAGGAGGCCCCTCATCCACCACGTTCTCGAAAGAAAGGGTCGGCTCAGGTTTCCGGACCACGGCTTCAACCTCGCACTGTGCAAAAGATCGGCAAAGTCGATCACCGTAAACACGGGCAACCGTTAGTCAAATAAATGCATAAACACAACAACAAAAGTACAAGAAAAAGACCCCACAGACTTCCAATCGGCCTCCTCAAACTCCTTGCGGGCCGGGCCCCGCATCCTCTAACCGAGCTACCATAATCACTCATCATATAAGTCCCGCCACTCGGGGCGTTCATCTTTGTCCATCTCATCCATATTCCACCGGCTCGGTTCGGGATGATTCTCGCGACGGACAAAGAAGAAGCGATCATCGCATTGCTTGAAAGAGTCTTTACTTTTGGGGATAATGGGGACGTCGCGAACGACATGTCCTCCGGGAAAAATAATATCGATAAGGGTGGTCCTTCACCCTCACACGATGATCAAAATACCTAAATTTCTTCACGGTGAACCCGATATTGAGCAACCGATGCCAAATCGCAAACCCAATGATATACCCCGACGCAAACCCAATGATAGCCCTAACTAGTAATAATGAAGGACGGCGAGGAGAGCCCGGCGAAAAGAAGCCTCATGCCAACCTAAAAAAATTCCCTATAAACCGCGCAAAACCCCTCCGGCGGCTCGGGAGCAAAAAGGTGTGGCTCGAGGGTAACATTGGAGCATACATTTTCCTGCTAATCCCATATAGCTCACAAAGTTCATCCAAGTCTCTCTGACGGAGAAAGGATTTAACGTCCCTACCATCAGCAATGGCCATCTCAAGGTCTAGGATTCCGGTGAAATTAGCTTAACTGGGTTCTAAAAATAACAAAAGGCAAGCTACAAAGAAAGCTAAATTGCGAAGAATACAAAGAAGCAACTTACTTGCAAAGGCGGTTTGAAGATTGGAAGGAGATGAATAGCAAGCGTAAATTGGATCCTGGTCTTCTCGTTTTAATAGCGAGCGATATAATGAAACGATTAACATGACGAGGTTATAACCCCCCGCTCACCTTGAAAAACGCTCTTAATTAGAGTTAGTGAACAACGATGCCTCGATTCTCGGGACAACTGTAGCTGCGTCATGAACAGCCTTGCCACCTGGCACTTTCAGTTCAAAACCTATGATCTATATGGCCGAGCCGAGCTTCTATTTAAACATATCCGAGCTGACCTCAACAGGCTCAGCTGGATCCAGGGGGCTTATGACGGAATTCGGATCAGCACATCGCCACGTGTCATCCCCATAATAATCCAACGATAAATGAAGATAGAGAAAAGTCCACCTTAAGGGTCAGAATCCCCAAGATCCGAGCTAAACAAGTTCGCCACTCTCTACCGACCTCTGCAGGTTGGCCAAAGCATAAGGTCAGCCTACATGTATCAGACCTGACAGGTTGGCCTAAGTCCGCTCGGACCTATTTCCCTGTGTGCACTCTAAATCCGGATAAATACGGAAAGAATCTTAAGTCTTAACTACTCTGATCCTGGCATTCTAATATGCCCATAATTATCTCCTAAAATCAAAGAGATCAAATCATCATTATCTATTCCTTAGGGAACACGAAATTAGAGTCCAACATTGACACGCTACGCGCAAACGCTAGGTCACAAGTCCCTCTATGTAAACTATCTCTAAGGAACTACGAAGACTTAATTCCAATACATCTATTGGATACGTAGGCAGTTTGAGATACAGTTTCTCAAGTGCAATCTAAACCACCACCAAACACCCCCCCTCTCCTATCGTTCTTATTGTTCTTGAAGCTTGTGCGGCTTGTCATTAGGATAAAAGACCCGGATTTATTACTCGACGATTTCAAAGATCGTCACCAAATTTGTGTTATGTCGTAGTCTAGTTTTTTGCTGGGTCGTAGTCTAGCCAGGGGGGCTAGTGTTGTTGTAAAATATTTTTTGTTCGGTTTTGATAAAACTTTCGTTCTTTGGAGGAAAAAATCAACAAATACACAAATGACTTTGAATTTTGAGTTACAACTTGTTCCGATTAATGAAAACTCGACACGTGGCAATATAATGTACTTTTCAAGGGGAAAAAATGCGTAGATGAGAAACATAAGTGACAAGATGAAATGTTTGTGGTAAAAAAACAAAATCGTAAAACCAAATGCGATCAAATGTGTCATTATCCTATTTAAAATATTAAAAGTATTCAAAAAAAATATTGAAAATATTGATGGTTTTCTATTTTACCATAACCGTAAAAGTAGGCAATCCTTTTTATTTTAGAAAAATTAAAGTAGTCAACCTTATTATTTGCACCTTTGTGATTTTCTTTTAACACATTCTCTAAGACACTATACCAAGAATTCCGTCCTTAACCGAATTTCTCGCCTCCGCCAATTAATAGTGATGAGCACTGATATTGTCACAACAAAATTATACAATAATAACTTTTTTTTTTTTTTTTTGTTTAAAGCCTCCGACATCCGGAACTCACCGTTCTGATTAATCCGGAGTTCGGCCTGAGTCGTGTTTGCAGAGTCTGATTCTTATTCAGGGGTAAGGTCCAGTTAACTCTTTCAAAATGACGTCTCGAGAGGAAAATCGAACCCGCGACCTTCCTGACATTTTCAAGAAACTTATCATTTGAGCCAATCTACTTGATTGCATAACAATATATTTTAAGACATTTGATTATTATCTGGGACCTATTGAACCATACGGTTCAAACATTTCTCTACTATTAGTATCTAATCATCTCCTTCATTATTTTGATAGGAAGAAAAAACATCAAAATTTCTACCAATGTCGCCTTCGCATGGCCACTCCATCCGCCCAAACCACTCTACCACCGCGGCATACGAATTCCTACACTCCTCCGGCTCCTCCTCCTCCACCTCTTACTTTCTAAAAGCCGTCAAGTTTAACTATTCTAGAACCTCATCTTCTTTGTCTCTCAGTCATAGAATAGACTGTGTTCTTACTAAGAACCCCATGGGCAAAACCGAGGCGGTCAAACTGAAACCGGTTGTTTTGCAGCGGCCTGACTCATTCGGCTGGTTTGGGAAATTCGGCAGAAAGTTCGTACCTGAAACCTTAATGGACGGACTCAACGAGCTTGAAGAAGCCTTCAAATCCCTCTCCGGTGATCAAGAATTCCAGGTTTTCGTTAATTCTGCATCTCTGCTTGGAAAAGAAAAAAAAAATGGAGCTGATGTGTTCTTGGACAGCTATAGCGTTATTCTTCTTTATTTTCAAAAGATATTATAAGTTCATGTTGTTTTAGTTAACAAAAAAAAAATAAAAAAATAAAGCAAAAATCAAAGTTTCTTTCTAAAATAAATTCAACAACCATTTTTCTTTAGTAAATTTTAGGGTGATTACTTACCACAAAAAGTCAATTTTAATTTTAATGGTTAATAACTAATACACATCACAATCACTCTTATTATAAATTACATGTTATAAATCATTAAGAAAAATACTTTAAATTACAAGTTATAAATCATATGACATAAATACTTCTTGTTTTGTTTTGTTTAAAATCCGGTATCCGGAATCACTAGTCCGAGTAACAAAAATAATTTTTTCTGATGATCACGATACCACTACCATTCTCTGCTAAAATTTTGCAATTCTTTACCATCAATTGAATTTGAGGGGTAGTGATGTAAAAAATGATTTGATATTAAAAAAAGTAAAAGAGTATGTCCTTTTGAATTTAAAAAAAAATCCTTTCAAGAAGGAAAAAATTAGTGATACTTACACAACGGTTGTGCAGCAAGACAATAACGATACAACGGTGATACGCACCATCGATCTTTATAAATTTATATCATGATCAATTTAGACTATATGATCAACAGTGTAGTTCATCGGGTTATCACTCGTCAAGCACAACCGTTGCGCTTCGTATCCGTACTCATTAAAAAAACCTTTCAATTTGAAATTTTTTGTTCCATTTCCCAAAAGCTTTTTGGGAATTTTTGCGTAGCATCTCCATATGCACCGAAGTGACGGGAGGATTAATCTGGACCACGCATTTTAAATCCAGTTTAAAAACAGATGTCCATGTGTCTCCACAATTATCTCTATACCGTGCGGAGACACCACCCAAAAATCTCCCAAGCTTTTTATGCCAAGTGAACACATCATATGCTGCGTCAACTTCAATCGTCATTCACAAATACGAGTGTTAGCGAATTTAGAATTTTAATTTAATAGGGACATGAATTGAAAATAACATGGGATAAGGGTTTTAAAGGATATAATATTAAAAGATATCAGGTAAAAAAGGCGTAAGAAATTATTGGTGAAAGTGAGAGTGAAAATGAATTTGAAAGTAAATTACGTTGATTTTATTGTAAGACAAAACCAATGTAATTTATTTTCAAATTCATTATCATTTTCACTTGCACAAGTGAAATGTCCTTTTGAAAGAAAAAATCATTATAGTTAAAATTCGACAACTTTCAAAATATATCATAATTAACAATTAACTAAAATAACATTGTATACCAGCGGGGACAGTAATAATATATGTGTGTAATTTTCTTAAAACCAAAATTACATGTTTCAATCAAGGTCGGCCTTGCACAATTTGGTGGCTCAGAACCGGTCTTTCAGACTGAATCATTCATCCGTTAAGCTATATATAAAAAGTAAACTATATATAAAAAGTAAAAGCCATTCATAACAAGTAGTAAGAATAAGAATTATAACAAGCATAAAAGACAATATAACATAGGTACACAAAATAATAAATTCTATCCTATATATATAAGTTGAAAAAATCATACCAAGTGCCATTCATTTTATTTAACTAAACTTTAATATTATCTTTCACCGTGCACATCCCTACACTACGTAACAGAAAATAGAAATATGTTGTCGTAAATACTCAAATCGTAACGCCCGTTCCCGACACCGAGAAATCTTTATCCGGAAAAGGAACGTTCGCACGTATAAAATAAAAATAAATTCACTTTATATGTAAAGATCTACTACGTCGTATCAAAATAAAGGAAACGGAAGCAAAAGAGTCGGGTAAATTTTTTCAAATATCCAAGAATAGGAATTCACGTTTAAAGATAGAAATGTAACATTATTACATTGGGGAAAAGAAATCAACGAACCCAAATGTGTACGAATTCGAAAAGTACTAAATGTAAACTACAAGTTCCAACAATAATCAAAGTCTATTAAATAATTAAAACAGAAAATAAATCAAGGCCTTCAACTCCGGCGTCCTCAAACGTCGTCATCAAAGTCCTCCTCGAAATCTTCACCAACATGTTCGTCTTCTCTCCCCCAAACAAATAAATAAACATACATTTGAGGTAAATACATTGTACAAGTAAGAAGTAGAAGCTACAATACAATTAAGGTTTATTATCAAGTTTTAATAAAAGATTAACTTTGTGAGACCGACTCCATCTAAGGTTCATTTCATGTCCATCGACATTTCATGACTATAAGTTTCTAACTTAGCTTATCTTGGTTACATCATTACTCAAGGACACAATGCATGGTGAAAATTCCACCACGAGATATACTTGCCAACTACGGTAATTAGCACCGGTAGTCCCGGGATCTCCCCG
Source organism: Gentiana straminea (assembly GCA_036785695.1). NCBI lineage: Eukaryota > Viridiplantae > Streptophyta > Magnoliopsida > Gentianales > Gentianaceae > Gentiana > Gentiana straminea. The sequence continues at coordinate 99,336 of JAVUPR010000477.1, forward strand.
GTATGCATATACGCTCGATGGACTTCCTCAACTACCCTTCATCCTTTTGAGCAAGTAGCGTTGTCCACCTTTTATGAACGTATCACATCACCGATTTGAATCAGAGCCTAACCGAGAATAAATGACGTTTTAGCTTTTACTACACATATGTAATTATTTACCGTTGTTATCTAGCCACCTAAGTGTTTTCAAGGTAAAACTCACCTTATCAACTCTACTCCCTCACTTAGACAGCTAGACATTTCAACCTATCAATTACACAGACATTGATGAAACTTTAGTTCATCAAAGCACAAGCCCTTTCATGCCCTTCCGACGGATCCGAACTTCAACTCCCTTTAAGAGTACATTTGGTGTTTTAACTGAACGAATCGGAAGTTCAATCGAAGTTTGTTTATGTTTAATTATTGTTATCAGATCAAGACACGTCATTTAGAACTCACCTCGTAGCTTAAAATATAAGAAATAATCATTCAAACAAGTGTTGGGGGGCACCAACACCTTTGGCGTGCGCCAAAATGCACCAGAGGGTGCTCTAAACTCTCTGTTTCAGGTTCGGGGCGCGCCAAAGCTTTCGGCGTGCACCAAAACTGCTCCATAAAGTCACTGAACTCTCTGGTTCAGGTTTGGGGCGCGCCAAAGTGTTTGGGGCGCGCCAAAAGGGCCAAAAACTGCTCTAATGTGATTTTCTGAACTCTATCGATTTCTACTCGAATCCAAACATGTTCTAAACGATTTTCCTCATAAAACACCAGAAAAACATACCCTTTATGATCCAAAACAACCCTTAATCTTAACCATCATATAAGCATAATATTTGATACAAAAACGCACAAAAACACAACCTAATCACTCTAAACCATAATCGAATTGTAGGAAGAGCTTCTTACCTTTAAGCAAGCTAAAAACCCGGTCCAAAACTCAAAAAAAACAGCAGCAAACGATCCTTCCTCTCACAGAAAACCTATGTGATTAATCCATAATTCGCATTAGAATCGATCACAAGATTCGATCAACACGAAACTACGAAAGACATGAGGTTTGATCCCCAAAACTCATCCAAAATAGAAGGTAGGTCGAAATCACATGCCTCAACAAAGCTCTGAACTTTGAGTATTAAAACGACGCTCTCTTCACGACGATTCCAACGCTCTACTCGAATCTGAAAACGATCAACTATTGACTCAGAAATCAATGAAAGTCTCTCAGCCCTTTTCTTTTGCTCTTAAACGCAGAGAACGTAAAGTTTGGGGAAGAAAAATCGATTAATAATTAGGTTATGGAATAATCGAATTTATTTTCCTTAAATATATTTTCCAATTATTCCATTTTTCCTTAATTACCCTTAATTACCAATAAATTCGAATTTTCCTTCCTATATATATATATATATATATATATATATATATATATATATATATATATATATATATATATATATATATATATATAACTTATAAAATACTTAAACTCCGAATAAAAGGAACCAAACCCAATATTTCATTTTCGCAAAATGACACGTCTGCCCTTTCCCGAAAATTGGAATATTACATTCCTTCCCCCTTAAAAGGAGTTTCATCCTCGAAACTAGAACATACCCGGTAAGTCCATAAAATCTGAGAACTCGCTAATCATATCATCATCGACTTCCCAAGTAGCTTCCTCCGGTGAATGATGGCTCCATTGCACCAAAGGAGTCAACCGTCTCTTAACCATCTTTTCCTTCCGGTCCAAAATTTTGATCGGTCTCTCATCATAAGCTAGATTATCTTGAAGAACTTCCGGATCAATGGTGGTTTCAACATCCGCCTTGGTCAAACACTTCTTTAACATCGAAACATGAAACACGTTGTGAACTCTCGACATGGATTACGGTAGTCTAAGCTTATAAGCCAACGGTCCAACTCTTTCCAGAATCTCAAAAGGTCCAACAAACCTCGGCCTTAGCTTTCCCTTTTGTCCAAAACGTTTCACTCCCTTCATTGGTGAAGCGCGTATGTTTGGATGGTTTTGCATCATTAAACAAAAACAATTTATAAACCCTAACCTATATGCAAAACTAACTCCTAACCGGCCGAATACCGGGTAATTGCTAGTAAAGCGGGATAAGTAAGGGTCGATCCATTGGAATTGGGTTGTTGAATCTAGTTTTATTAATTCCTTTCAATTGTTACTTATGAAAACAAATAAACGAAAGAACAAACATATAAACACATAGAACAGATAAAATAAATCTAAGCTATAACAACTAAGAAAAACATAGAAGAAAGATACATGGAATCAACCAATATACAAACCAAGTGATTTCAATCCAAGTTCATCTCATGATTTTAATTCGATATTGTGGTTTCACCTTTACACGAGATACAAACTCCTAATCTCTTAGTGAATCCGTTTCTCAAGCTATGAACTCCTAATCTCTTAGTGAATTCAATTATCGATCTCTCCTCTCTCGAATGTTGAGACCAATTTCCATACAAAACGAAGGTGTAGATTCAAGTTAACTCTCGTATTTTAGAATCTAGCAACCTAGATAATTAACCAATTAATTTGTCACGAATTAACGATTAAGGATCCTATCTTTCTATGGTGATCTAGCCTAACAACGATTCTCATCTACGTTAGACAACAATTAGCAACCAATCTCTCGATCTAGTCACACAATAGCATCATAAATCATAGAAAGATACAAAACAAATCAAAGATCATGAAAATAAACAAAGGATGAAATAAATTAAAAGATAAACTCACATAGTTTGGTATAATGGATGATCTCCATGAATCAACAAACGAAAATAAAACATCATAATCTAACCCGGATCACCCGAGCACAAGGCTCGGGTGATCGGCCTCGGGAACCCTCGGAAGTGCGGCCGCCGAGTAGTATTTGGTGTATGAAGAATTTTTTTGATATCTTTTAGGGTTGGGGCGCGCTTGTTTTTATAGAGTTTTAAGTCGGCCGGGGCTAAGTCGGCGGACGGATGCCCGTCCGAAACACCCGGACGCCCGTTCAACCGCTTTGGACGCAGGGCGTACGCTCGTCCATACAACGTCCAAACTCTCTCGTTCGATTTCTTCTCCCGGACGCCGCTTGATTTAATGGACGCCCGTCCATAGTGGACGGGACATGAACGAACGTCCATCATGCCCGGAAGCCGATTTCTTCATCTTTATCCTTTCCTTCTCATCCCTATCTCTTCTCTTCATCGAAAATCCGAATGCGCCTCTTCTAATCCTCTTTTAGCTCGAGAATATGTATCTAAAAGATAATAAAACATACCAAAGCGTAACATAACTCCAAAATAATATAAAATCACAATTTAAGCACATAATTCGTTACGTTTTGCAATTTAACTATTGAAAACACCACTTGCTCAATATTTCAATTATAAAGCTCGATTTCTATGAAAAACATCCATATATGGGGAAATTGATATAAAACATATCGTTAAAAACACTATAAATTCACCCTAAACAGCGTAGGTACACTCTTTCACCAACTTCAAACTCAAGAGGTCTTCTTCTAACATCTGCCCAGCTCTTCTGCCTATCTTGAGTTGTCTTCAGATTCTTCTTAACCAACAGAACTTTTTCTTTAGCTTGTTCAACCAATTCCGGCCCGGTGATTTGTCTTTCCCTGACTTCATCCCAAAACAGTGGCGTTCTACATCTTCTTCCATACAAAGCTTCAAACGGTGGCATGCCTACACTTGCATGATAACTGTTGTTGTAGGCAAACTCCGCAACCGGTAGGTAATCATCCCATGATCCGCCTACTTCCAAAACACAAGCTCTCAACATATCTTCGAGTGTTTGGATGGTTCTCTCAGATTGTCCATCTTTCTGAGGATGAAAGGTCGTACTCAAATCCAACTTGGTTCCAAAAGCTACTTGTAAACTTTTCCAAAACCGACTGACGAACCTCGGATCACGATCCGAAACTATCGAGATAGGTACTCCGTGTAACTTCACTATATTATCCAAGTATAGTGTGGTCATCTTCTTATCCAAGTATATCCAAGTATATCCAAGGCTTATGTACTCCGTGTAACTTCACTAAATTATCCAAGTATATCCAAGGCTTCAATGGCATATCAACCTTATACGGTAAGAAATGAGCGGATTTGGTCAATCTATCCACAATCACCCAAATCACATCATGACCGCCTCTTGTCTTAGGTAAACCGGTGATGAAATCCATCGTGATCTTATCCCACTTCCATTCGGGGATATCCAACGGCTTATGCATTCCTCCTAGTCTTCTATGCTCTGCCTTCACCTTCTGACAAGTGTCACATTCTGCAACGAACTTGGCTATCTCCAGTTTCATCGAGGGCCACCAAAACTTTTCCTTCAAGTCTCTATACATTTTAGTAGCTCCTGGATGAACTGCAAAAGAAATCCTATGTGCCTCTTCCATAACTCTTTGCCTTAAATCAGCAACATTAGGCACACACAAACGATCCTGGTACCAAAGGTTCTCATTCTTATCTAACACATATCCCACTGTAGGCTTTTCTTTTGCAACTCGCTTCAAATCAACTAAAACTGGGTCTTCGTCTTGCTTTTCCCGAATATCATCCATCAACTCTGATCTTGCTAACAACGGTGCCACAAACTGCCAATCTTCAATCTGATCAAAACTTCGGATTTTCAGCCCATCCAACTGTGGAAATATTACATATCAAATATTCATATCAAATATTATGTAATATTTATTTATTTCGTGTATACATTATTTTTACACTTTATTTGTAAAAGGACATATTAATTGTGGTACATATAAACAATTAATATGTCAAACTCTAGTTTACTTTATGTCATAGACATAGCTTTTACTTTTTACATGCTTGCTTGCCGCCCGTAGCTATATACTCTAGTGGCCGCCCAAGCTAGCTAGTCTCTCCCCTCAATTGTAACTATTTATACTTCTTTCATTTTATGAATAAACTAAGTTGAAGTTTACTCTAGTGTTTATCACTTTCTCAAACTCTCTTCATGGTATCGGAGCCTTACTGAGTTCTAAAATCCGCTGCAAACTCAGTTCTGTTTATTCCAAAAATGTCAACTTTAATCGACGTTTCATCTTCATCGTAGACTCCCGTACCGCCACAGACTGGGTCACCGAATCTTCATCATACACAAATCATAGACTTGATGGTAACAACTACTTGCTGTGGTCAAGATCTATGAAAATGTACATCTCTGGACAAGGTAAGATGGGATACATGTCCGGCTCTAAACCTTCCACTGCTGAAGATGACCCCGGATTTGAAGCATGGGACACTACTAATAATCAAGTCATGACCATTCTCACAAGATCCATGACAAAAGAAATTAGTGAGAACTTTATGATGTATGATACTGCAAAGGAAATCTGGGATAATGCCAGAGATCTTTACTCCAAGAAAGACAATACATCAGAAGTGTATAAACTTGAAGCTCAGATTCAAAACTGCAGACAAGGAGATATGTCTATAACTCAATACTTCAACCAACTATCTAGGGCATGGCAACACCTAGTGGAAACACACCCCTGGAATGATGTTAAGGATGCTGCCCTTTATAAGGACATTATTGAGACTAAGAGAGTATTCAAGTTTCTTAATGGACTAAATCCTACTCTTGATGATGTTAAAGGAAGAATCCTTGCCACAAAACCTCTCCCCAATCTCAAATCCATGTTTGCTGAGGTCAAACATGAGGAAAGCAGGAGGAAAGTGATGCTGCTGAACTCCCCTGCTGACAACCCTTCTGAGAGTGCTACCCTGCTGACTGTCAGGAAGCCTGCTGAGGTTACTGAGACATCTAAGAAGCCTACTGATAGAACTGGAAAGTTGTTCTGTGAGCACTGCAAACGCACAAATCACACCAAGGACACTTTCTGGAAGCTACATGGCAAGCCTAACTCCTCCAAGCCTACCAGGGAAAGTCGTATGTGCATGTCAATGAAGAGGAGAATGATAACAAGTTGAATGCTCGGCTTGTCGCATTCAAAGCTTTCCTCACTCAACAAAAAGAAGGTAGTCCCTCTACCGACACGGCTACTCAAAGCTAGTGCAGGTAAATTCTACTCTTCTATTAGTAATGAAACATGGATTGTTGATTCTGGGGCCTCCTCCCATATGACTGGCAATAAAAACCTCATAACTCACCTTATGCCATGTCATCAAATTCACAATGTTAAGACTGCTGATGGATCTATCTCGTGTGCAAAAAGTTTTGGAAATGTTAAACTCACTAATAAGATATTCCTAAAGGATGTCCTATTTGTTCCAAAATTAGATTGCAATCTCATATATGTCAGTAGACTCGCAAAAGATTTGAATTGGACTGTGGTTTTTAATAAGAATCAGTGCACTTTCCAGGACCCTTCTTCACAGCAAGAGATTGGGAGGGCTAAACCCTGCTCAGGATTGTATGTGGTCAACCCTGCTGAAGACTGAAGACTGAATCTGCCTCAGCCGCCTGCACTCAAACCTTAGACAATATCATGTTATGGCATTATAGACTAGGACATCCAAGTTTTGGTTATTTGAAGTCTGTAATTCCTGAATTATTTAAAGGATGTAATATCAATGATCTTCAATGTGATATTTGTCAATTTGCCAAACTTACCAAATCTGTGTATACCAAACTACCTTATTTGCCATCCACACCTTTCACTTTAATTCATAGTGATGTATGGGGACCTTCAAGAGTAAAAAGTATAACAGGAAAAAGGTGGTTTGTCACTTTCATTGATGATCATACCAGGAAAACATGGTTGTTTTTAATGAAGGATAAATCTGAAGTTGGAACAATTTTTCAGGAATTTTACAACATGATCTCCACTCAATTTGACACTAAGATCAAGATCTTAAAGATCGATAATGCACTTGAATACTATGAGTCTAACCTCGCAATTTCTTGATGAATAAGGGATTGTTCATATCGTAGTTGTGTGGAAACACCTCAACAAAATGGGGTTGCCGAGAGAAAGAACAGCACTCGTTGGAGATGGCTAGATCAATCATGTTCACAACACATGTTCCAAAGTATATGTGGGGTGAAGCTATATTAACTGCCACATACTTAATCAACAGACTTCCCAGCAGAGTGTTAGGCTTCAAAACTCCTATCCAAACCCTTCTGACCACACACTCCTGCCCTCATCTTATTTCCCAATTACCTCCAAAAATCTTTGGTTGCACTGTGTTTGTTTATATCCATGCCAGCAAACTTGATCCCAAAGCTCACAAGTGCATTTTCCTAGGATATGCAAAGGACAGGAAAGGTTACAAGTGTTATTCTCCTTCTGAAAAGAGATTTTATAATTCTATGGATGTAAAATTCTTTGAAAGAACTCCCTACTACAACAAGTCCACTGAGGCAGTCACTGATGGAAACCTGATTGAAATTGACCTAAATACGTTCCCTCAGCAAACTCTTAACCCTCAGCAACCTACTGATTCTCAGCAGACTGAACCTCAGCACCCTACTGACTCTCAGCAGCCTACTAACCCAGAGCCTACTGATACTCAGCAACTTACTGACTCTCAGCAGCCTGCTGACATTGATGATAGACCTATTGCTATCAGGAAGGGAAAGAGATCTTGCACTACTGATCATTCTATTCATAATTATCTATCTTATGATCGTTATCACCGCTTTTGCCATGTTTACACAGGACTTGGACTCTCACTCCATTCCAAAAAATATTCGGAAGCTCTTCAACATGATAGGTGGAAGGTCGCGGTAAAAACAAATGACCGCCCTCCCGGATAATCATACTTGGGATCTAAATGCCTCTCCCTAAAGGCAAGAAGACGACCAAATTTGCAGTGGTTATTTACTATCAAATACAATGTTGATGGTACAATTGACAAGTATAAGGCCAGAATAGTTGTAAGGGGTTTCACTCAAACTTACGGCATTGACTACAAAGAAACTTTTGCACCAGTGGCAAACTGAACACTGTCAGAATACTGATATCTCTTGCTGTCCAACTTGACTGGCCTCTTCACCAATTGGATATCAAAAATGCTTTTCTCAATGGTGACCTTACTGAGGAAGTCTACATGAATGTACCTCCTAGTTTTACCAATCCTCACACTCAAGGAAAGGTTTGCAAATTGAGGAAATCTCTATATGGCCTAAAGCAATCCCCAAGAGCCTGGTTTGGGAAACTCACTACTGTGGTTAAAGCTGCTGGATATCATCAATGCAACTCAGATCACACCATGTTTATCTAGACAACTAGCCAGAAAAGATTTATTCTTATTGTATATGTGGATGATATCATCCTCATTGGTGATGACTCTACTGAGATCCAGAATTTGAAGACTCTACTGGCAAAGGTTTTTCAAGTCAAGGATTTGGGCTATCTTAAATACTTCCTGTGTATGGAAATTGCAAGAAACAACCAGGGTATCTCTATTTCTCAAAGGAAATATGTGCTGGACCTGCTGAAGGAAACTGGTATGCTGGGATGCAAACCTGTTGTATCCCCGGTAGACCCGCCAGTAATACCCTGCTGCATGGTGACATTGCTGTCAGGAAGGATCAATATCAAAGACTTGTAGGGAAACTCATTTATATGTCCCATACAATACCCGATATTGCATATGGAGTCGGGCCTCGGTTAGCCGCTCATGCATTGCCCTACCGAGCAACATTGGGATGCCGTGAACAGATACCGAGGTACTTGAAGTCCACTCGGCCAAGGCTTACATTTCACCAAGTCCGCCGAGAGATCTATCAAGGTTTACACCGATGCCGATTGGCCGTCGTCACACGTACGTGTATAGGTCTACTACAAAGCTACTGTTCTTATGTATGGGGAAATCTTGTCACCTGGAGGAGCAAGAAACAACCTATCGTCTCTAGAAGCGAAGGTCGAAGTTGAACTCGTGGCACTAGTTTTGGGTATTTGTGAAGCTCTATGGATAAAAAGGGTCATTACTGAACTTCAGAACCTATTACACTCTGTTGTGACAATAATTCAGCCTTATGCATGGCAGAGGATCCAGTCCATCATGATAAAACCAAACATGTGGACATTGACAGACACTTCCTGAAGGAGAAGATTGATGCCCAGATTATTCAACTCTCAGTATGTTCCCTCAGCAGACCAGAATGCTGATATTCTCACCAAGGCCATTCCGCCACTTATGTTCAGCAGACAGAGTAGCAAACTTGGCTGTATAAACATATACAACCCAGTTTGAGGGGGGTTGTGGAAATATTACATATCAAATATTCATATCAAATATTATGTAATATTTATTTATTTCGTGTATACATTATTTGTACACTTTATTTGTAAAAGGACATATTAATTGTGGTACATATAAACAATTAATATGTCAAACTCTAGTTTACTTTATGTCATAGACATAGCTTTTACTTTTTACATGCTTGATTGCCGCCCATAGCTATATACTCTAGTGGCCGCCCAAGCTAGCTAGTCTCTCCCCTCAATTGTAACTATTTATACTTCTTTCATTTTATGAATAAACTAAGTTGAAGTTTACTCTAGTGTTTATCACTTTCTCAAACTCTCTTCACTAACCTTTCTGCCACATCTTCAATGCTTGAAACTGCAAACACTGGTTTTCTGCTCAAAGCATCAGCCACTACATTTGCTTTACTCGGATGGTACTCGATATCCAAGTCATAATCCATTACACACTCTAACCATCTCCTTTGTCTCATATTCAGATTTTCTTGGGTAAAGAAATACTTCAAGCTCTTGTGATCTGTGAAGATCCTAGCCTTAACTCCGTACAAGTAGTGCCTCCAAATATTTAAGGCAAACACTACCGCTGCCAACTCTAGGTCATGAGTTGGGTAGTTCTTCTCATGTACCTTCAACTGTCTAGATGCATAGGCGATGAATTTTCCTCCTTGCATCAACACACAACCTAAACCTTGTCCCGAAGCATCTGTATAAACATCATAATTATCAAAAATCTCAGGAACTGCCAAAACTGGGCATGTAGTCGATTTCTTCTTCAATGTCTGAAAAGCCTCTTCGCACTCACTGGTCCACTCAAACTTTATATTCTTTTGAGTGAGCCAGGTAAGTGGTGTAGCTATCTTTGAGAAGTCCTGAACAAACTTCCTATAATAGCCAGCCAAACCGAGAAAACTTCTAACCTCTGAAACTGTAGTCGGTCTGGACCACTTCTCAACTGCTTCAATCTTCGCTGGATCAACCTTAATGCCATCTCCAGAAATGACATGACCCAAGAAACTAACTTGATCCAACCAAAAGTCACACTTAGAGAACTTAGCATACAACTGGTTCTTCTTCAAAGTATCCAACACTGTCATTAAGTGTTCCTCGTGTTCTTTCTCATCCTTAGAGTAAACTAGGATGTCGTCTATGAATACTATCACAAACTTATCCAAGTAAAGCATAAAAACTCGCTGCATTAAGTCCATAAATGCAGATGGAGCATTAGTAAGTCCAAATGGCATAACCAAGAACTCATAATGTCCATACCTCGTACTAAAGGCCGTCTTCGGTATATCTGCTACCTTGATCTTCAACTGATGATAACCCGACCTGAGATCAATCTTAGAAAACACTCTCTTGCATTGCAACTGATTAAACAAATCATCTATTCTTGGCAAAGGGTACTTATTCTTGATGGTAAGATTATTCAGCGCTCTGTAGTCTATACACATCCTCATGCTACCTTCTTCTTCTTAACAAACAACACCGGGGCTCCCCAAGAAAGTACAAGGCTGAATTATATTCCTTTCAAGCATATCCTTAAGTTGAGCTTTCAACTCCTTCAATTCAGCCGGTGCCATTCTATAGTGGTGCCTTAGCAATCGGTGCCGCTCCCGGTATCAACTTGATTTCAAACTCGATCTCCCTATCCGGCATGTTTCCCGGTAACTCTTCCGGAAACACCTCAGGGCATTCCTTGACTACAGGGGTTTCCTCTAACTCGGGCTTCACTTGTTCCACATCCACTGCGTACAACAAGTAGCCTTCACAACCTTTCTGACAAGCTCTTATAGCCTTAACTGCTGAAATTATAGGGTGAGGCTTCTTACATGGCCTGTAAACATTATCTTGATAAGTCTTATCTACAATTCCTCTCTTCGCAATAATCGCATCAACTTCATAATCCACACGGTTTGTTCGTAAAGTCCACTTTACTATCGACACTCGTCCGTAAATTCTGCAGTGACACCTTCACTTATTCTTATGTTCTTAATAGGCTAAACATCTTCAAATGACCTGAATTTTTGACGTGTTGCATGACTCTTTTGTCTATGATTCTTTTCTTGGAACCATGTCTAAATTCTTTTCCGTTTGGTCACAACCGCAACTCAACTCGGGGTAAAAATCTGGAAATTCGACAGCTCATGCACACCGCAAGGAAACTTGGTTTTGACCAACTTCCTCTCGTCCAAAAATTCCAAAATTTTTACACCACCTGGAAAACTCCATTATCTAAACATTTTCTCTTTATATAATACTCATATTCCTTTCCGTATAGGCTGTAAAATTCTGACAACTCACTAACCATTCCATATTCCATTTCCCCGTTACTTTGGTTGGTGGGTGATTACTCCTTTCACTAGACCCAAAGAATTAACCATATTTTGTCACTTTCTAAACCTTTAACACCCTTCATTATAAACACACCATTTAAGTTCCTTAGCACATTCTCTCTTCATCTCTCACTCAAACAGAAGCTTCACTTGATCAAACTTTAATCTTCAACAACCGCTTGATCTAACCAACCCAAGAACCGAAGATCTACAACTTTCCAAACCCAAAACCAACTCTTGACCGCTGAAACCAAACTAAACCAAATTCTAACCAACGAACAACCCTCTATAGATACTTACCCGGATGGTGTCCGCAAGATTTCCTAATGGTTGGAGGGTAAGCTTATCTTACTTAGCTATCTTTCTTAGTACCAAAACTCTTAACCTCTTATGCTATTGATAGTTAGTATAGCTAAGTTGTCCATTACTGACGTATCTAAAAGTCGGTTCATCAACTTTTGCACTTTTTCAACGTGAATTGATTCATGTCATAAAGTACTTAAGGTAAATAAACAAACTAAAAGATGCTTGGTATGACTGCGTCCAAAGAAAACACCTTTGTTGGTTAACTTTCACCTCTTCGATGGTTTTCCTTGCTTCCTTCAAATACCTCTTATAGGACCAACTTCTGCAATATGTCCTTTATCTCCACAAAGGTAACATCCTTTTGTACAAGAGAACCAACATTCTGAGGTAGTTCCTGATTCTAATAAAGTCTTAGATGGTCAACTCTTCTCACTCTTCCAACAATCGTTGCTTCATTCGATCTCGTCAAGTCTCCGGTACAACTCTAGAACTCCCAACTCCAAAAACACCTCTTCGGGTTACTACCATTCCGAGAGATCAAGGGAGATCGAATGTCACTAAGTGGTCTAAGAACTTATCTTAAGGAAAAAAGCCTACTAAAGCATGGAACACTTTGGCTCTGATACCAACTGTAACGCCCCATTCCCGGACACCGAGTCCTTATCCGGAAAAGGAACGTTCGGCACGTATAAAATATAAAAAAATTCACTTTATACGTAAGCCTCTACTACGTCGTATCAAAATAAAGCAAACGGAAGCAAAAGACTCGGGTAAATTTTTTCAAATATCCAAGAATAGGAATTCACGTCTAAAGATAGAAATGTAACATTATTACATTGGGAAAAGAAATCAACGAATCCAAATGTGTACGAATTCCAAAAGTACTAAATGTAAACTACAAGTTCCAACAATAATCCAAGTCTATGAAATAATTAAAACAGAAAATAAATCAAGGCCTTCAACTCCGGCGTCCTCAAACGTCGTCATCAAAGTCCTCCTCGAAATCTTCACCAACTTGTTCGTCTTCTCTCCCCCAAACACATAAATAAACATGCATTTGAGGTAAGTACATTGTACAAGTAAGAAGTAGAAGCTACAATACAATTAAGGTTTATTATCAAGTTTTAATAAAAGATTATCTTTCTGAGACCGACTCCATCTAGGGTTCATTTCATGCCCATCGACATTTCATGACTATACGTTTCTAACTTAGCTTATCTTGGTTACATCATTACTCAAGGACACAATGCATGGTGAAAATTCCACCACGAGATATACTTGCCAACTACGGTGTTTAGCACCGGTAGTCCCGGGATCTCCCCGGTATGCATATACGCTTGATGGATTTCCTCCACTACCCTTCAGCCTTTTGAGCCGTAGCGTTGTCCACCTTTTATGAACGTATCACATCGCCGATTTGAATCAGTGCCTAACCGAGAATAAGTGACGTTTTAGCTTTTACTACACTTATGTAATTATTTACCGTTGTTATCTAGCCACCTAAGTGTTTTCAAGGTAAAACTCACCTTATCAACTCTACTCCCTCACTTAGACAGCTAGACATTTCAACCTATCAATTACATAGACATTGATGAACTCTAGTTCATCAAAGCACAAGCCCTTTCATGCCCTTCCGACGGATCCGAACTTCAACTCCCTTTAAGAGTACATTTGGTGTTTTAACTGAATGAATCGGAAGTTCAATCGAAGCTTGTTTATGTTTAATTAATGTTATTAGATCAAGACATGTCATTTAGAACTCACCTCGTAGCTTAAAATATAAGAAATAATCATTCAAACAGTGTTGGGGGGCGCCAACACCTTTGGCGTGCGCCAAAATGCACTAGACGGTGCTCTAAACTCTCTGTTTTAGGTTCGGGGCACGCCAAAGCTTTCGGCGTGTGCAAAAACTGCTCCAGAAAGTCACTGAACTCTTTGGTTCAGGTTTGGGGCGCGCCAAAGAGTTTGGTGGGCGCCAAAAAGGGCAAAAACTGCTACAATGTGATTTTCTGCGCTCTATCGATTTCTACTCGAACTCAAACATGTTCTAAACGATTTTCTCATAAAAACACCGAAAATCATACCCTTATGATCCAAAACAACCCTTAATCCTAAACATCTTTTAGCACAATCATTGATACAAAACGCATCAAAACACAACCTAATCACTCTAAACCATAATCGAATTGTAGGAAGAGCTTCTTACCTTCTAAGCAAGCTAAAACCGATCCAAAAAAAAAAAAACACCAAGCAACCGATCCCTTTTCTCCCATAAAACCTATGTGATTAATCCCAAAAACAATTTAGAATCTATCAATGGCTTCTAGAATGATCAAACTACGATTAAACGAACCAAAAAAGATCATGACTGATCAAGAACAGCCCTTAGGGTGAAAATCATACCTTAGCCAAAGCTTCAACTTTCTGGTACCGAAACGACCCTCTCCTTACGATGATTCCGATGCTTCTCTCGAAACTGAAAACGATCAAATATTGACTCAGAAATCGATGAAAGTCTCTCAGACCTTTTCTTTTGCTCTTACACGCAGGAACATAAAATTTGGGGAAGAAAAATACGATTAATAATTAGGTTATGGAATAATCAGAATATATTTTCCTTAAATATATTTTCCAATTATTCCCTTTTTCCTTAATTACCCTTAATTACCAATAAATTAAAGAATTTTCCTTCCTTATATATATATATATATATATATATATATATATATATATATATATATATATATATATATATATATATATATATATAAAATACTTAAACTCCAAATAAAAGTAACCAAACCCAATATTTCGTTTTCGTAAAATGACACGTCCGCCCTTTCCCGAAAATCGGAATATTACAGTAAAAAGGACAAAAATAAATTCGTACGACAAAATTACCCCTTTAATAAACTGAACGCGGACATATCATTCATCTTTCAGTTTCCGCTTCAGGTGCGTTTGTTTTTTTTTTTCAAACACTCGAAACTTTTGATTTATAACTCCGATCATCGAAATATTTTCACCAAAATTCATTTATTTTTTTTGCACTTTGATTTGAGCCCAAATACAATACCCTTCCGACTTAAATTTTGAAAGTTCGAAAAAATATTTGCATTAACCGGAGGTTTTTCTTATAAACGACCATAATTTTTGATTTAACACCGATCATCAACATTGTTTAACCAAAGTTCTTTTTTTATCTTCATTTTGAGACCTCATTTGATACCTTTTCGATGTAGTATTTGAAAGTTCGAATTTTATTGCGGCGTTTACACTAATACAAGAATAAGAACACAAAGAATACAAAGAACGGTAACAAGAATACCGATAACGTTGCGTAATACAACAATCTATCAAAAAATGATGGATATCGTAATGAAACAATCTATCAAAGCTTTATGGAGATCCAACTCCCAGGGAATCAAGAGAATAAAAGCCTAATACTATTGAATATAATCAAAAAGCATATCAGGGGAACTAAAACAATCTTCAAGTTGTTGAAGACCAAAGCAGTACGTTTTACCATGTATAGACCTTTATCCTTCAAACCCGCACCACATCAAACCTCATGAAAGACGTATGAAGCAGAAAATGCATTAAATAGCAAAGAACTCGGCCTCATCAATAGAGAATCTAGGCTCCTCCATTTTTCTAAGGACAAAAAAACACCAACATTGCCTCACCATTTGAATCAACAACCTTCAATCACCTAGGCCAAAACCACACCACAACAAATAGTGGAATGCAAGGAAAGACTAAAACCAAATAAAGACACCATATTCTTGCAATAACACCTTTTACGAAGAATACATAGCGATATTAACAAGAATAACACAAGAACACCCTCCAAAACTAGTGTATTAGAAAGTTTAATGATATGAACCAAGTGAACAACACAATCAAATCTTATTTAAAACATCATAGATGTATCCTTAAACCAACCCTTTTTCCCGTGGGATCACCAAAATTATCAACCACAACGGACTTACCATTATTTGTGTTCTCGACGTAACTATTAGTTTCGAGTTCCGGTTATCAAAAGAGTTGACAATGGTAGTTTCAATATCTACCATGGTAATTTCAATACCCGCCTTGGGATACCCCTCAACCCCAATTGCCCGAGGAACGGTCTCGTACTCAATACGCGAATTTCGAGAATTTATAACACTTGAAATGTCCAAAACAGAAAAATAAAAGAACAACTATAAGCACATGCTTTAACAGTTGTTTCAAATAAAAAACAATTGCTTTAACTTCTTTCCACCAGGCAAATTTAGTTTCACATATTGTAGTCCGTTAGGCACCTTAAATCTCTATTAAATCGTTTTTTTCTTTGTCCAATAAACTAGATATAGTGAAAACTTCAAGTTCTAAATTTTATGCTATTCTCATTCCATATTTAAAGGTAGTACTAGTATGTGCTAGTATTGAAAAAGACCCAAAAAAGAAAAAACAGAAGGAAAAACACGGCCTTAAAGAAGAACTTCACATATGAAATAATTCTGACAGCTTTACACTTACTGAAAGAAAAAGAGATGGAATAATCATCAACAAAGCATATACTATAATGAAAGAGGCTCATCTTTTGAACATGGGAAATGGTTACTGGAATTGGAAATGAACAAAACTTGTAATTAATTCCAATGCAAGTTGTATAATAAAACAAGACTTATATTTACAAAGCAATTCACCTTCAAGGATAAAACCTAAGGTCCATGCAATACCAAAATCAATTCCAGTCATATATTAACACTTCTATCAAGCTTGCAGATAAAAGAAGCAATAAACAATCCCACAACACAGTGAACTACCAAAAACATCAATATCAATCCAAAATAATCATATTCGTAAAGCTATGAAACATTACAGATTAATTGCAAGCTGTAGAACCAAGATTGTTCATTTTATACCCAAGAAAATAAAAATGGAAGTGAAACTATATGTTTAGGGAGTGTTGGAATTCTAACTCAATCGTAGCTTCCCCAATGATTGAGTGCTCGTTGCTCTTTGCCACCAACAATGAATAGCTCTCATCTACTCCAAGGTGAAGCTGTCAATTAACACATGAATCATCAAAATCGAACACAAAAGCAATCAACTTTAAAGCAAAGCTCAAAGTTGAGTAAAAAGTCACATTACACAGGTAAATTAGATTTTTAAGCAAAAAGATTAACATGCCCAATTTGTCTGAACCTGATGAAGCGCTCGACTTCGGTGTGGCTGCAGCCGGTGCTTGTGAAGGAGATGAAGCGCTCGACTTGGGAGCTTCAAATGATATTCATGTCCCTATTATTTCTACATTGCTGTTAATTTTCTGTTTTGATTTCCGTATTTTTGTTCTTTCGGACCCTTTATCAAACAACAGGCATCGACTTTAAAAGAAGGGAGGTCAGTTGCTTAAATCATTTGCATCACTTTTTTTTTTTGTTTTAAACCCAGTTTGTCTGATCTATTTTAATAAACAGATGGGTGACGATGACAGATTATGTCACCTTAAATAATCCGGGCCCCAATTGAATCTAGTGATAAACACACACAAAACCCTAATGCCTAAAAGAGTGCGATGGTGGATTTTAGTATTTGCGGCTGAGTCTAAGACTGTATCTTAGATTGCCTACGTATCCTGTTAGGTTCCAGGAATCAAGTCTTACGTAGTTCCTGGAATGAGGTATTTATAATGACAACACTTGCCTAAACCTTAAGGTTAATTCGGCTTATGTTATTGTCAGATTTACCCTTTAATGGGCCTTAACCCTTGCCCAAGCTACCGCTGTTAATGGGCTTAGACAGCTGGTGCGGACTCTGTCCTCGATGTCGATACTCCCGACCTGCGGTGATCGACTCTAGGCTCGTTGTCCTACACTGCTAGCTGGTGTGGACTCTGTCCTTGCGGACTCGTCGTCCCACACTGCTTGGTGTCGATAGTCATTATCCCGAGTATGGGTGTCGATATGAACGCCTTGGAGTTAACACATAGTGTGATGACCAACCGATAGACGACACGTGGAGGGAGTGAAACCCTGTATCTTCATAAGCCCCCCAGACTTGAGAAAGGCGACTCCCGTAGTCCGAGGTCTAGTTTGTCACTTGAATCGCCTTCGAGTTGGGTTTTCCTTTGGGCGGGAAAAAGCCTGCCTGTATCCACGTGGCGTGATATCCTGGCATCCAAACGCTTCGTATCCCGCGAAACGCGTCACTGCCTTGATTGTCGCGATTTCCAGGGGTTATAACTCCCCATTATCCCCTGTCTTTTCAAATCATTCGTGTATTTTTTGCTAGCATATAAAGGAGAGAAGGTAGAAGTTGAAGCAAAGCTCATTCATCCTTTCATTCCCTCAATTTCTCGCCGCAAAGTAAGCTTTTTCTGTTATATTCATCTCTTTCTTTGAATTATCCATGTCAAATAGTAGTAGTGCCACAAAATCCGATAGGGGTAGCGAGACGTCTTCCCGTAGCCCAACTCCGGCACCTGTTATTTCCGATCATCCTCTCCGGCAAGACTCCGGCGAGCCTACAGCTTCCTCCCCTCCTGTCCCCCATCAACCTAAGAAGTTAGTGACTAGGATGGATGGAAAATGTGCCAAAGGGTGCCTTAGTACGCTTTTTCGAGGAGATCACCAGACTTTGCCAAAAATACAACATCACCAGTTCCCCATTCGAAGCTCGACTCCCTTCTGGCCTGCATCGATTGGTTGATGAGCCCCCAGAAGGGTTTTGCGCTGTCTACGAGAATCAACTCGCGAGTGGATTAAGATTTCCGCTTTGTCCGTCCGTTCTCGCGATCCTCAATCATTATGAGGTAAGTGTTTCCCAAATTGCCCCGAATGGGGTCAGGATTCTAATGGGATTTATCATAGCATGCCGAGTCGCGGGGGTCTGCTTCTCGATACCTTTGTTTCGGTATCATTATCAGATGGCAGCTACGCCCGACAAACTATGGTATACCTTCCAGAGGAGAGCACATCGACACGAATTTATTACCAATGGGCCTTCTTCTCACGGGGAGTGGAAACCTCGATTTTTCTTTCTTCGACATGGCCTGGAGAACCCCTATATAGGGCAGTGGAGGTCGAGGGGGGGTGAAGAAAGACAACCGGGAAATGCTCCCGTTCCTCGAAAGAGGCCCGGCCGCCGGGTGGACATAATTTTGAGGTGTGCACTCGAGACTTAAGTCTCCTCTATCACCTAGCCCGCTTGGAGGAGGCTGGGCCGGTTCCATACGCAAACCTCCACGCCTAAGATCAAAAGAATCATAGGATGTCCCTTATTTGTTTGCTTTTATATTTGCTATTTTGTCGAGTCTGATAACTTGTCGTTTGTTGACCAAAACTAAACTGTTCTTTTCATTTTGCAGTGGGAAGGTTTTCCAAGGTCAGCGATCCTACCCGCGTTCCTCTGTCGGCGGTTGTGGCTGCTCTGCCTCTCGGAGGTCAGGCTACGCCTGAAGTTCCTGTGGCTGGAATCAGGGCGCCTTCTTCTTCTCGAGAGGGGGGTGCTACTCGGCCTGAACCTACCCCTGCTGCTGTCGAGTCAACAGTGCCGGCTGGATCGACCGAGCTATCTCCGACCACCAGCGGATTGACGGTTCGCTTTGGTTCTCTGCGAGATAAGGACGAGGAAGAGCTTGTCGACTTGACCCCAGCTGTTGAGGTTAACATCGAGGAACGGGTGGCGCCGACAAAGAAAAGGCCGACGGTCCCTGAGCTGGTGAGGGAGCGGCATCGATAGTCGAAGAGAACCAAAGCTCGTTGAAACCCCTATCGAGCTTGAAGTCGATGTGAACTCGGGTCGGCGAAGATTGTGCGGCCTTGGAGGATAAGGCTTTGGCTGCGGCGCTCCGGAAGTCGAATCGTCTCGTAAGTCGAGTGTATTTCCTCTCTTTAAATGTTGATTTTTCTCGAGGCCTATGCCTTGCCTATTGTTTGACATTTCCTTGTCTTTCTGTAGAGTAATCATCTTAGTCGAGAGGCTGCCCGAAGGCTGGCCAAAACGAGTGAGTCGGCAGACGATATGCGTAAAGAAAATGGTAAACTGTTGCAGGAGGTCGTTGCGAAGAACGCCGCCATCTCCGCCATGAATTCTCAGTTCGATGAGTTAAAGCGTGAGGCGTCTTCCGAATGCCAAAGTGGCAGGGTAAGCTGACGGTTGCTGAGAAGGAGCTGACCCGACTGCCGGCCGAGAGGCACGACCAGGGCAAGGAGCTGCTCAAGTTGGCCCAGGATTTCGAAAAGGTGCAAGGGTGGCACAAGGCTTCGTTGGAAGATGTGGCGAAGGCTCGACAGGATCGAGATGCGCTACAAGCTGAATTGGATCGAGCGCGCGTGTAGGTCGAGACAACTAAGACGGATGCGATCATGGAGTATCGGAAGTCGGCCAACCTTGATACTGATCTGGAGGTGCTCATGGGTGCCTCGATGATGGGTGGCTACACTCTGGCAGTGGATCAAGTGAAGGCTGTCAACCCGGAATTCGACATGTTGACCCTCGAGACACCGATATATTATAATCCCGACTCGGAGGCGATATACGATCGGTACATCGAAGAGTTCCAACAGGGAGAGTCTTTGGCCATCAAGTATGGTCCTTCTACTTCTGCTCCTGCTGCTGCCGATCCGACTGCTGTTGATCCGACTTCTGCCATTTCTGAGCCGACTCCTGAGGCCGACCCTTGATTGTTGTCTTTTCGACTTTTGCTTTTGTTAATTTGTAATTTTAACTTCAACTTTATCATGCATTGTATTGAATCGACTTGGGCTGGTCTTTTGACCTGGCCTTATCTGTAATGACTTTGTTTCAAATTTTGATTTAATTTTTGCAATGTTCTTATTGTTTTGCTCGTCTTCTTGATGTGTTGTAGTCTTCTTCTTGCCGAGCCTTTGGCTCCGCTCGTATTTCGCTTGTCGAGCCTTTGGCTCTGTTATTTATTTTATCGATGTTGTACAGCACCCCAAGTGTGTTATGAACCTTTGGTTCTTATTGCACTTGTGAGTTTGACTCTGATCGACCCGCTTGCCTTAGTCTATTTGCCCCCTAGGCTTATTCGACCCCCGACTGAGCGTTTTTAATTCGACTATGTGAACTGTCCCTTGACCTTGGCCTTTTTCGCTCTTTGGGCTCGCTTGGCTTTCGGTTGGGACAGGTGGCCTGACTATGCGAACCGTCCTTTGTCTTGGTCTTTTTTGCCTCTTAGGCTCGTTCGACTTTCGGCGGGACGGAGTGGCCCGACTATGCGAACCGTCCTTTGTCTTGGCCTTTTTGCCTCTCGGGCTCGTTCGGCTTTCGGCGGGACGGGTGGCCCGACTATGCGAACCGTCCTTTGCCATAGCCTTATTCGCCTCTTAGGCTCGTTTGGCTTTGGCTGGGACTGGTGGCCCGACCATGCGAACCGTCTCTCTGCCTTTTCATTTGTTGCCTTATAGGCTCACTTTGCTTTTGGCTTTACTAAGATGTCTGGCCTACGGATTTCTCTACTCGTTGGCTACTGTTTTGCCTTTAACTTTTTGTATCACATTGGACTTGTAACGTTACGGCTATAAGTCCTAACAAACACATAAACATCTCGAGAAAACACAAGTTCATTAGAATACTCATAAAATTGTCTCGTGGACTTATTACAAGATTTGAAATCGAAAAAACAAACAAAAGTTGATCGGAACAAAGCTTATCTTAAACATAGTACTTCCTCAGGTTGTTGACGTGCCAATGTCGAGGAACCGTGGTTCCATCTGCTCGCCCAAGTTGATAGGACCCTTTAGGGTGAACCTTTAGAATCTGATATGGGCCTTCCCAATTCGGGGTCAACTTTCCAATCGCTTCCTGTCGACTTGCTTCGTTCTTCCTCAGAACCAGATCTCCGACTTTGAAGTATCTGTGTCTGACTCTCGAGTTGTAATGCGAGAGATCTTACGCTTGTACCTTTCCATTCGGTGAGGCCATCTCTCTCTCGCTCCTCAACATTATCCCTTTCTTGTCGGAGTTCGGGGTCATTTGTCTCAACGTTATAAGCCAGAACTCGAGGAGAAGGAACAGCAATCTCGGCGGGTATCACCGCTTCGCACCCATACACCAGAGAGAAAGGAGTTTCTCCTGTTGATGAATTAGGAGCTGTCCTATATGACCATAGGATGATCGGAAGTTGCATTTCCCAATCTCGACCTTCTGCCTCTAGTCTTTTCTTTAACCCCAGCTTTATCTGTCGGTTAGTTTGCTCAACTTGACCATTTGCACGTGGGTGAGCCTGCGAGGTGAATCGGCGATCGATATGATATTCACCGCACCATTCTCTAACTTTCCGATCTTCGAAGCGGGTACCGTTGTCCGAGATCGAGCCTTCGGAATGCCGTATCTCGCATAGAATGTCGACCCACAAGAACTTTTTGATGGTGGCAGCTCGGATATCGGGCAAGGCCTTAGCTTCTACCCATTTCGTAAAGTAGTCTACAGCAACGACCACATATTTGAGATTTCCCGGGGCTCGGGGTAGAGGTCCAACTATATCGACTCCCCACTGATCGAAAGGCCATGCTGACGAGATGGCATTCATGTCTTGCGCTTGTTGATGAGAGATATTATCATGAATCTGACAAGAGTTGCATTTCTGGACAAGATTATTCGCATCTCGCTGCATCGACGGCCAAAAGTAACTAGCTAACTTGCATTTTCGAGCCAACATCCTGGCCCCACTGTGATTCCCACAGGCTCCTCTGTGAATTTCTTCTAAGAGATATTCGCCTTCCGTTTCGGAAATGCACCTTAACCATGGGCTTACGAAGGATTTTCAATAAAGGATGTCGTCGAAGAATGCGTATCGAGCTGATTGGAGTCGAACTTTCCTGGATTGTACCTTGTCGGATGGTAGAATTCCGTCTTTGAGGTAAAGAGCGATCGAGTCCATCCACGTGGCTCGCCGAGTGATCGGTGGGCCTTTGCTTCGATGTAACTCTATCGGTCAATAACTCGACTAGAACCTTCTTACTCGAGACGAAGTTCGATGCAAGCTTAGAGAGTGCATCGGCTCTTTTGTTCTAACTTCGGGGAACTTGCTCGAATTGAACCGTTTTGAACTTAGGTATGAGGCTTTGGACCCTTGCTAAGTAACTCTTCATGGTTTCTTCCTTAGCCTCATAATCCCCTTTCACGTGATTTACCACCAATTGCGAGTCGCTGTACACCAACAAATCCTCGACACCCAGCTTCAGAGCAAGTTTCAGACCAGTTATCATAGCTTCATACTCGGCCTCGTTGTTCGTTGCTTTAAAATCGAATCAAAGGGCGTATGGGAATTCTTCGCCTTTTGGGCTTACTAGGAGGAGCCCTGCTCCTGCCCCTTCCTTGCTCGACGCTCCATCGACTTGGAGAGTCCACTTTTCCTCTAGACTTTGCTTCTCTTGATCGAGTTGGATGGAAATTCCTTCGGCTAAAAAAATCTGCTAGGGCCTGTGCTTTTATCGCAGTTTGAGGGACGAACTCGATGTCGTACTGGGCCATTTCTACCACCCACTTCGCCAATCAACCTGAGGTGTCGGGCTTTGCAAAAATCTGCTTCAGTGGTTGGTCCGTGACTACCACAATAGGATGAGCTTGAAAATAGGGCCTCAACTTTCTCGAGGCATGAACAAGACATAACGCTAACTTCTCGGCTGGTGAGTACCGGACCTCGGGGCCATGTAATGCTTTGTTGACAAAGTAGATTGGCACCGGCCATGTACCCCCTCTCGAACTAGGACCGCACTCACCGCCTCCTCCCATACCGCCAAATAAACTAACAACCTCTCCCTTCTCGAGGTGAAGTGAGGGTGGGTAACTCTGATAGATAGGCTTTTAACTCCTCGAAGGCTATCTGACATTCATTATCCCAATGAAAAGGACTGGCCTTGCGGAGAATCTTGAAAAATGGTAGTGCACGCTGTGCGGATCTCGACAAGAATTTGTTGAGGGCAGCCATCCGACCGGTGAGTCTCTGTACCTCCTTGGTGCTTCGAGATGCGGGCATATTCTTCAAAGTGTCGTTCTTGTCCGGGTTTGCTCGAATCCCGTCTTTCGAAATCATGTATCCCAAGAACTTACCCGACCTGACCCCAAAGGTACACTTCTTCGGGTTTAATCTCATCTGCGTTTCCCTCAATACTTCAAAAACCTCTCGAACGTCGACCAAGTATTGTTTCATAGATCGACTTTTGATGAGTAAGTCGTCTACATACACCTCCATGCATCTACCAATTTGCTTTGCAAATATCTTATTGACTGCCCTCTGGTATGTTGCCCCAGCATTCTTCAACCCGAATGGCATGGTTACATAACGAAGGTGCCAAATTCCGTGATAAACGCCGTTTTTTACGCGTCTCGAGGATCCATTAAAATACGGTGGTATCCCTTATACGCATCTAAAAAACCAAACACTTCAAAATGATGGTGGAGTCTACCAACCTGTCGATTTTTGGCAACGGTTATGAGTCTTTTGGGCATGCTTTGTTTAGGTCGGTGAAGTCCACACACATGCGCCAACTGCCATCGGGCTTTTTGACCAATACTGGGTTAGCTAGCCACTCTGGATAGAACACCTCTCTCACTATCTGGGCCGCTAGTAGCTTTCCGACTTCCAACTCTATAGCCTCAAGTCGATCAGACGCAAAATTTCTCTTCTTCTGTTTGACTGGCTTCTTAGCCTGGTCAATTTTGAGCTTGTGAACTGCGATGTACGTAGACGACCACGGCATATCGGTAGCCTTCCAGGCGAAGACATCTCTGAACTCGATGAGCAACTCAATGAGCGACTGTTTTTCTTTCGATAGGATCCAAATCCCGACCTGCACGCATTGATCGTCCTCTCCTTCCCAGAGTCGGACATTCTCAACTGCATCACTGGAGACCCAGTTCTTTTCCTCTTCTTCCTCTGGAATCAGTTCCTCGACTAAGACTTGTTGAACTGCCATCTTCCTATTCATAACAACAGAGTTACAACTCCGTGTGGCTTCAACATCCCCTTTTACCTCGTGGGAACCGTTCCTGGTTGGAAATTTCATGCTATTGTGGAATGTTGAAATGATAGCTCGCAGGTCGAAGAGCGCAGGTCGCCCTAGAATAACGTTATAAGCAGATAGAGCTTTGACTACTACATAACTCAGCTCGAGAGTCCTTCCCTTCTCCCCGTCTCCGACTGTGGTGAGTAGCCTTATCGATCCCATAGGATGAACGGCTTGCCCTGTGAATCCAAACAGAGAGGGATGCTATAGGAGCTAAATCCTTCTCTTTCAACTTCATTGCTTGAAATGCCGAGTGATATAAGATGTTCACTGCACAGCCGTTATCGATGCAGACTCTCGATACACGGGCTCGGCTAATCACGGCCTCGATAACTAACCCTTCGCTATGACTCCTAGATTTTGGGATATCATCGCGGGGGCCGTACCCGACTTCCGTCGTAAATCTGAGCTGCTTGCGCTCTCTCGAGCTACCAGCTGGCTCCCGACTGTCTTGGTCTTTGTCGCTCTCCCCAGGCCCGAAGATCGTGTTAACGTAACTGTTTGGCCGATTATCATCATACCTGTCTCTACCAAAGTTTTCCCTGTTATTTCCATCTCGACCTGGAGATCGATTCCTCTTTGGTGATCGATCTCTCCGTCTCTGAGCGTCTCGACCTCGACCCCTATCTTGATCAGAATTTTTTCTTTTAAATTCTCCACGGCCCCTGGGCCCATCATATCGGGATCTATCAACCACTTCGTCTAGCTTCCCTTCCTGGATTCAGACGTCAATGTCTTTTTTCAGGTCGATACAATCCTCTGTCGTATGACCTATGTCTTTATGGAAATCGCAGTACTTGCTTACATTCCTCTTTTCCTGAGGTTTCTTCAACGGTGGCGGTTTTCTCGTTATGTTCTTTGAGAGCATGATCGATAACACCTCGGCTAGAGATCGATTAAGCGGAATAAAGTCTTTATCACGCGTGGGTCCCTTCCTGCCCCACGATCTGAGGCGGGTGTCTCGATATGATCCCAGACTGAAGGCTTACTCTCGACGTCATGTCTCTTGGATTGATTCTTGTTCGGACCTCGATTATCCTTCTTGGAATCCATTCAGTCGGATTGGGTGTGCCTACGCACTGCCTCTTCCCCTTGACAGAACCGATGCACCACGTTAACACACTCGTCCATGGTGTGGGGGACATCTCTGCTCAACTTTATGTATAACTTTGTATTACGCAGCCCCCCCACGAACGACGTGATCAGAAGTCGATCATCTGCGTCTTTGACCTGCATGGCCTCAAGATTAAATCTCTTCAAGTATTCCATTACTGGTTCATCCTTCTGCTGCCTCACGTTCATGAGGTGTGTGGCACTTAAATGAAACTTCTTGTTCACTATGAACGCATCCCGAAACTTGCGAGCCAGCATGGCAAAACCGGAGATCGACCCTGGCCGTAGCTTCGTAAACCATTCTATTGCTCGACCTACGAGTAGCGTCTCAAACGCCCGACATCGTATTTCATCGGGTGCTCCATCCAATCTCATCTGAGATAGATACCTGTGTAGATGGTCTTCCGGGTCGGTAGTACCATCGTAAGGCTCTATCTTCGGTATCTTAAACCCCTTGGGTTTAGGAAAGCTCTCGATCTCCTTGGGTATAAAATTGTTACTCACGTGTTAATGTTACTTTGTGTTTCACAATTGTTACTTCATATTTACTCTATTCCACATTTGTTACATCATATTTGTTACTTCATAATTGTTACTTTTGTCCTGATTAAATTACAGTTTCCTTTTATCCCGATTTTTTGATAATTTTGTCCTTCTCGACAAAAATCTATAAAATTTATTTACACAAATTTGAACTAAAACCTAATATTCCTTTTGTTAGGATCGTATTTATTATATATTTTGTCATCTTCAACATTACGATTTTTTCTCCTTCCACCTTTTTATCATTATATCCAGCTGATTTAATTTGCAGAATGAATTGGAAGGGATATTAAAGGATTACGTTGGAAGAGAAACTCCTCTGTATTTCGCGGAAAGGCTTACTGAACACTACCGGCGATCCAACGGTGAGGGTCCACATATCTATCTAAAAAGAGAAGATCTTAATCACACAGGATCCCATAACATAAACAATGCAGTAGCACAAGCTTTGCTAGCAAAGCGATTGGGAAAGAAGCGTATTATAGCAGAAACAGGGACAGGTCAGCATGGTGTTGCCACTGCAGCTGTTTGTGCTAGGCTTGGTTTGCAGTGTATTATATACATGGGTGCTCAAGATATGGAAACACATTCTCTTAATGTCTTCAATATGCAGCTACTTGGTGCTGAGGTTTATTTTCTTAATTTCTTCTCTCTTTTTTCTGTTTTTTTCTTTCGAGTAATGATAAGGTACAACGAGTGACACAACGGTGATCTGCACTGTTGTTTATGCTAAATTTACATCATAATCAACATAGACTCATTGTGATTAACGATGCAGATCCGTTGTGGCACAACCGCGTTGTGCCCGTATCATTACTCTTTTCTTTAATATTTGTGTTTGTTTGATTGCCTTTATGCCTAGTCAAGTTATTTTCTTGTTTTTTTTATATTTACAGCGCCACAACAAAATAGTCTCAACCAAATACATGATACACTTTTATATCATTGATTATGATTCAGAACTTATTAATTTCTATAGGTCCTATAAATATCAATGGTAAAAAATGTGATGTAACACTTGATTGTAATTATTTTGTTGTGTCATAAATATTTTTCGTCCTTGTTTTCCTTGTTGGTGAACTACCACCACGTGATCGTTGTACGTGGGAGGACCACGTGTCAATGTCCAAGTTTTTTTTTTTGTGATCGTTGTATGTGGGAGGACGTCAATGTCCAAGGTTTTTTTGTCAGTTTGATTTATTCTGAATAATCATTTAAATGTTTAACGTAATGTTATTGTCATAACTAACGTGTTACACAACATCTTTTTCGCATTAATCTTTGATGTAGAGTTTGATGAGAATGATATAGGATCCGTTGATTATGATACACATTCATCATAATTAAAGATATAAAAGTATATAGTGTTATTTGTTGTGGTTAAATAATTGTGATATTAACGTTATTCGTATGTTTATTACCTGAATGAAAAAGATACATATTGTATTGACATATCATGGAAACCGAGTCTTTTGAAATGGTCCTGCCAATTTGTGCAATCAAGTGTATACATTATCACACGTGTGACGTCATGTTCTCGAATACCGAGCCATTATTCGAATTTAAACATCCGGCACGTATATAACCTAAAATTCAATTAACTATATACATAAGCCTATTAAACTAACATCGAGTATAATTTGCGGAGGATAAAACGAACGACAATCCACCAAAAGATAAGGCTAAAAGATTAATAATCTAAACTGTTACAAAACTTCAAAGCTCAAAAGTATTACAAAAAAATAAATCATTAAAGCTCATCAAGATGCAAATGATAGAAGAATTGAATCTACACATGTTATAACAGAATAAGTTTTTGATGATCTCGAGTATCGGGATCGTAGAGGGTCTCCAAAAGGTGGTGAACCAAATCCACCAAAAATCAAACTCTTAACTTTGCCATATAACTTTGTGGCTCAACCATACGATGCAAACCTACATCTCAAATACAGTGTTAAAGTGAATCAAGTTAGCAATGTGGGGTGAATGAGTTGGTTCTCATTACAACTCGTCTCCCATGCACATTTTCCTCTAACTTTATGCATTATTTGCTCGTTCATCTGATATCCGAATCGAGTAATTTAAAAGTCCAAGTTATTAATTAAGTACTACCTCCGTCCTAGATTATTAGTCATCCTAGCATTTTTCTCCTTTTCCATATTATATGTCATTCTCACGTATCAATGCAGTAATTAATGCTATTTTCTTGTTTTACCCTTATTTAATGGTGATGTTTCATATCTCATCCTCTCACTTTTAATAAATGAGCTAAGGGTAATTTAGTCCTAAACTACCAAAACTAGATCATTTGTTGAGTTCCTTAATCTGTGTGCACAAACATAGGATGACTAATAATTTAGGACGGAGGTAGTAGTATATAATGATACAATTGGCTCGTTCCCGGTAATTTGTACCGTAGACTATTTAAAATTAATACTGAGTGGACTGCTCGTCACTTAAATTATAAAGCTCTAAAAGAACTATTTTCTCCAACAGAGTCATTCTAATATATATATATATATATATATATATATATATATATATATATATATATGCATGATGGTGTAGGTTAGAGCAGTTCATTCTGGCACAGCAGCACTGAAAGATGCAACATCAGAAGCAATGAGGGACTTGGTGACTCACTTGGAATCAACTCATTACATCCTTGGTTCTGTTATAGGTCCCCATCCATACCCAATGATGGTAAGGGATTTTCAAGCAGTGATTGGCAAAGAAACAAGGAAACAAGCATTGGCAAAATGGGGTGGTAAACCAGATGTACTAATGGCATGTGTTGGCCGCGGCTCGAACGCCATGGGCCTGTTTCATGAGTTTGTTGAAGACAAAGAGGTTAGATTGATTGGTGTGGAAGCTGGTGGTTATGGATTAGACAGTGGAAAACATGCTGCCAGTTTGATAAAGGGAGAGGTTGGTGTGCTACATGGAGCTATGAGTTACTTGCTACAGGATGATGATGGACAAATTATTGAGCCTCATTCCATTAGTGCTGGGTAAGAAAACTTTATATAATTCGGAAGGCCTTTATTTTCACCATCACGACTCGATCGATCGGTGTACCACACTATCATGTGAACTACAATTATGAGTAAAAAACATGATTTTTTATATACGTCTTGTTAATTTCTTTATTAGATTAAAGTATCCTGGAGTCGGACCAGAACACAGCTACCTTAAGGACATAGGGCGTGCTGAATACTACAGCGTCACTGACAACGAGGCATTGGAAGGTACTGCATGCCTCTTCCGTCCCAAAAAAAATGTCCTTAAATTACAGTAATTTGATGTGAATTTGTGTTTTGCACAGCTTTAAAGAGACTATGCAGGATGGAGGGTATTATTCCTGCTTTAGAGACGTCACACGCAGTTGCGTACCTCGAGAAGCTTTGCCCAACTCTTGAAAACGGAATGAAGGTGGTGATAAACTGCAGCCGTAGAGGAGATAAAGATGTTCACACAGCCATTCAACGGAATGAAGTTACTGATGGTATAATTCAAGTTAGAAAATTACTGATGGTATAATTTAAGTTGAAAAGAATTTAGATGAAAGTCTTGATACTGGCGACAAGTACTGTACGCCTTGAAAAAAAAATAATAAAAAAATAAAATACTACCTCCGTTTCAAAATATAAGTCATCCTAAATTAGAAAGTGATTGAATGTCATAAATTTGATATTTATGTCTAAAATACCCCTTGACTATCATTAATGAAATAGTTGTTAAATAATGAAAAGTAGTTGGATTGCTAGACTATCTTTTCACACAAATGTTGTTTTACACTTACCAAGAGCCGAGAGGGGGGTTCGTTTGGATATTCCACACGCCTGCCATTCTGACCGTAAATGAGTCCGGAAAATATATACTATTCTGGCCAATTTATTGTCAATTCACACAGCAGTCATTCTGACCCAATTTGAGTCAGAATACGATCATTATACTGATTATATTCTAGTCATAATTTTGAATGTTTTTCATACTCAATACCGATCAGAAAGACATTTTGACTAAAATTGAGTACAAAAAACTTTTAATATTCTGTCTGAAATTCAATCAGAATCAATAGTGGTGCTCTTTTATTGTTGTTGTTATCCTGACCCAATTCTAGTCTGAATGTGTAGAGTATTCCGGACTCAATATTGGTCAGAATGATGCTCTGACTATGTATGAGTTTGGAAAACTTCAAACATTATACCTAAAATATGGTCAGAATCAACCAGTGTGGACTCTCAACACGTATATTCTGACCATATTTCAGTATGGATAATATGTCATATTCTGACCAAACTTTGGTCAGAGTGAACGCGCGTAAAATAAAAAAAATAAGGGCGAAATTGGAAAAAAAATCTGTGTGGTAAGATAAAAATTTGTGTGAAAAGATATTCCCATAAATTAAGGATAAGATAGAGAAAATAGTAATAAATATTGTATTGGTAATGTAAAATGACTTATATTGTGGGACAAAATAAAAAATGTATGATGACTTTAGAACGGGGTAGTAGGCGTTTGTCCAACAATATTATTGTAAATATTATTTCTTTTTTTTAATTGGGAATGATGAAGGGGATTTTTATTATATCGAGGGTGGGATGAAAATCAAACATTGGTTCTCACCAGAAAATACTATTGAGCTAGATCTGATTCCCTTGTCGTAAATATAATTTTATTCTTACAATCAAAAAAAACATGGTAGGGGGCGTGAAGGATGAAGATAGTACAATTAAATGTATATTATATTATGATACAAGGGAAAATTTTACAATATAATTATTGTATGAAGGGTTGTATCAATTGAAATACATTACAAACTTTCATTTCAAATCTCACACGTGAAAAAAGTGTATTATATAAAAGTGAGTAAAAATAAAAGGTTTTAATGTATGTCACTTTATACGACCTTTAATACAATCGTTGCACCATAAAATCTCTCAATGATATATCTCTATCTCTATCTGTTGGTGTGTCTGCCAAGAAATATTTGTCCAAAAAGTGTTTCTTTCCATTTATAATGTTAGAAGTATAAGTTAATATTAGTGAAGAAAAGATAAGCATTAGACTTTGGAAAATGTTTGATTCACAATAAAGTGTCACAATACATTTTTACATCATTGATCATTATAGAAACCAAGTAAATCAATAGGTCACACATCATGATCAAAGTGTAATCAATAGGTCAACACCACCATTATTGGTGTAAAAGTGTATTCACTTTGTAGCGCCTACCGATTCAGAGAGTTTGGATGTTTTCCAAACTTGTTGGGCGTGTGCCTAAGGACCCGTAGGCGTGGGCCTAACTCCCGGAAGTACTTTTTGGGCTAATTGCGAATGCTAATCGATATGATATGGCCCTATGAACATAGGCCACTCTCTAAAGCAATGTTTAAGCATGTTTTGATGTGTTATTCTCGGTAACTTGGTATGCGTGCCTTTGAGGGCATTACATGTTAATTGGCAATGTCTAACTAGGACTTCTGGTAGCCTTGACTCAACACCACAATTGAGGCCCTCTGCGGGGAGAAGGTAGGAGCACCAGAAGACGTTTGTTTAGGCCTTGAGGGACGTTGATTTAGTAGTCAATGATCTCTTTACAACGTGCTAGGTAGTGTAATTAGACTGTGTAGGACTAGATGTACTTAAATCCGTAAATTACATATGTGTGTCTAAAAGCTAAAACATCATTATCATTGGTGAGACGCGTTTACTTTTCGAAGCATGAGGACTATTACTCCCCTACACTTGGTCTGATGCCAAGGGACGCGTGAAACTCACGGGGACCTAAGCATGTACCCCTTGAGAGGTGTGACGATGACAAATTATGTCACCTTAAAGATCCGGGCTTTTCCTTATGTTAATGATGAATAATCAAGAACCCTCTTGCCAAGAACAAAGAAGGGGTTTTGTATATTTGCGGCTGAGTCTAAGTGGAATTCTTAGAGTGCCTACGTATCATGTTCTTATTCCAGGAATCAAGCCTTACGTAGTTCCTGGAACCTTGTATTTATAAGGACAATGCATGACCTAACCCTAATATGAGTCGGTTTGTAGCTATTGTCATATTTACCCTTCATTGGGCTTTACCCTTTGCCCAAGTTATCCTGTGGATAATGGGCCAACGTAGCTGGTGTGGACTCTGTTCTCGATATCGGTCTGCCCGACCTGGGATGACCGACTCCTGGAACTCACGTCCTGCACTGCCCGTAAGTCGATAGTCGTGACCTCGAATCCCTAGCCATGCTTCAGGTTCGAGGATCGACATGCATGCCATGGCTTCCAAGTCGATAGTCCGACTTGTAGGCCTTATCCGGTTCATGTGCCTTAGTAAATATTTAATCCATGAGGTCCACTCGATGATGATATATCGAGGTGCGTAACCCGGTATCGTCATAAGCCCCACAGACCTGAGAGAGGCGACTTCCGTTGTCCGAGGTCAGATCTGCCAATTTGAAATCGTCTTCGAGTTGGACTAAGTCTTGGCGGGAAATGATGTGAACGCTTCGTCGCCCCTTTGTTTCCCTAGACAATCGTGGCCGTTCATTGTGACGTCAGAGCGCACTATCTTTTCGTCTTCTGCCATAAATGATGTCATCCTTGATTTTCGCGATTCCTGGGGAGTTATAACTGCTAGTAACCCCCCAATCACGTCTTTTCACTGTCATTTGGCATTAGCAACGCATAAAAGGGGGAGAGAAGAACCAGACGGTGAATCATTTCTGCCTATCCATTTCTCCATTTTCTCCTCAGAAAATACAAGTAAGCATCTTTTCTGCTATCATCTTTTTTTTGTTCCTACCGTTCTTGCTTGAGTCTGTCCATGTCTAGTAGTGCTACAATTTCTGATAGGATAGAGGAGTCTCGCTCCGGTGATCAAACACCACTATCTGCTCCTTCCGATCAACCTCTACAACCAAATCCTGAAGAACCCTTAGGCACTATCAGGGAGCCCAAGAAATTGTCCACCAGAATGGATGGAAAGGGGCCTAAGGGGTGCCTTTCCTGTCTCACCATAGATGATCTCAACCAAGTGCGGCGGAAATATGGGCTTTCTAGCCCTCAACTGGTGGTTCAGCTTCCTTCCGGCCACCATCAGTTTGCCGATGAGCCCCACAGAAGGGTTACGTACGGTCATGAGGCCCAAATTGTCGAGTGGGCTAAGGTTCCCTCTGTGTCCGGCGGTCCTGGCTGTTCTTCGCCATTACGAGATCGGCGTATCTCAACTGGGCCCAAATGCGATCCGAACTTTGATGGGCCCAAATGCGCCATTACGAGATCGGCGTATCGGCTTTACCGTTCCTTTATTTCGGTGGTGGTACAAGATCGCTGCGATGCCGGATAAGATGTGGTACACGTTTCAGAGGCGTGTCAATCGCTATGAGTTCGTGTCTCGGGGACCTTCATCTCATAGGAATTGGAAACCCAGGTTTTTCTTTCTCCGACATGGATCAGATAATCCTTATATCGGCTTATGGAGGTCGAGAGACGGAAGGGATGACAAACTGGGTCGTGAGGCCGCACCCAACGAGGCTCTTTCTCTCGAGAGATTCAAGTTCGAGGTGATTACAGAGGACCTGAGTCTCCTTTACGACCTTGCCCGTCTCTAGGAGGCGGGACCCTTACCCTACATAAGCCTTACTGCTGTCGATCAAGAAAATTGTAGGAAACTTTATCATTTTGTTGCTAAGTCTTATTGCTCTTTGAAGTTGTATCTTTACTATTCCTGATACTGACTCATTTTTCATTTGTGTAGTGGGAAGATTTTCGAAGGTCGCTGTACCAAAGGCTTTCGCAGTAGCTGGTGCTGTCAATGCATCTAGGTCGAGGGCCATTCCCCTAGTGTCAGATGAGAGACCCGCCACTGTTGACGGCTCGGCTGAGGGGGTCGAGACAACTACCCTTGTCACACAGCCAACTCCGCCTTCTACCTCGGGGGGACTCACCCATGAGCACCGGTCGATACGTGAAGAGGATGAGGTTATCGACTTTACTGTGGGAGGGGGTGAAGAGACTTCCGGCGCTGAGGCAACCCAGTTGCAGAAGAAGAGGTCAGCTCTCGAGGAGCTGGTGAGAGACCAGCAAAAGCAGGCTGAAAAAGCCAAGGTCACCAAACCCTCTCTCGATCTTGCTGCCACGAGTAGGATGTCGGCCGAAGATGTCGAGAAGCTGGACGGCCAGGTCCTGGCCTCTTCCCTCCGAGAACTGGGTCGTGTGGTAAACACTAACTCTTGTCAATTTCTCTCTCTCTCTCTTTTTTATATCCCTCGAAGCTTATGTCTTAACTTTTCCTTTTTGGCAGCACTACTTTATGAGTCGAGAGGCTTCTCGACGTATGAACATGCCGTCCGAGACTGAGGAAGAGCTGAAGGCACAGATTCGGAGGTTGAACGACACGATCATTGCCAAGTCGGCTGGGATCGTTGGTCTAGAATCGCAACTCAATGATGCTGATGCTGAGATAAAGAGAGTAAAGGAGGAGCGGGAAGCTGTCGTCGCCGAGCTGAAGAGAGATCTGGCTGCGGCTGAAGGGAGGGAGGCTGCTCTAAAAGAGACTCTCGAGCAGGAATTTGCACGGGGAGCGGCCATTGCGAAAGAGAGATATCAGTTGAAGACCGAACTGGATCAGGTCCCTAGGAAGCTTGAGGAAGTAAGGACTGCCACAGTACTCGAGTATCGGAAGTCTGACGAGTTGGGCAGGGATCTCGATGTAATCATGCAGACGGCCATACTTGGAGGATTCACCAAGGCAGTGGACCAAGTGAAGAAGGTCTACCCGGAAGTCGAGATCGACCAACTTGAAGAGCCTGGCCGTTATGACCCTGACTCGGAGGCGTTGTACGACGTATACTTCGATGAATTTCAGCAGGGTGTATCACTTGCCCAGAAGTATGGTGGTCCTACAACAGGCTCGACTCTCGATAATACGACTTCTGCTGCCATTGTTCCTACGCCGATCCCAGAAGATGCTATTCCGACTCCGACTCCGACTCCCGATGCTTCTATTTAATTGTCTTGTTTCCTTCGAACTTTGATATTCTGAACTTTAACTTGCACTTATTTGTAAATTTTATTAACTTTGAGCCGACTTGGGTGAATATTCACTTTATCATGGCTGGTCATTTCGACCTGGCCTTAATTTGTCTTGAAATTTCTGCCCTTTTGTCTCTATTTGTTGTTATTGGCTTTCTTGCTTGTCGAGCCTTTGGCTCTGTTCGCCTTTGCCTTGTTGATATAATATTGCCCCCCCCAAGTGTTTTATCAACTTTAGTTCATAATACACTTGGGCTCTATATGGCTTCAGGTCGATCCAGTTGCCTTGGCTTTTTAGCCTTATAGGCTTGCTAGATTTTAGAGTTAGTCCGTCATTGCGAACTGTCCTTGTCCCGGTCTAGCTGGCCCTTGGGATTGTTAGACTTCCGACTTGGACGTTTGGTCCGACCATGCGAACCGTCCTTTGTCTGCCTTATTCGACCCTTAGGCACGTTAGGCTTTTGACTTGGACATTTGACCCGACCTTACGAGTCTTCTTTTTGCCTTCTGCGTTGTATGCTTATGGCGTTGTCGGGAGTTCCGACTTTCGGATTGCTCCATTTTTTGTCGATTGTAACTTCGTGTCCTTTTGGACTTAGAATATTACAAAAATAACTTAGTAGAACAGTAGAAAAAGAAATCATCAATTATTATAACCAAGATAGAATTGTCCCATGGACTGATTACAAATCTTACCAAACAAATAGAAACAAACTGATCGACTAAGGCTTAGACGTAAAATTTCCTCAAATTATTCGCGTGCCATTGTCTAGGAACTGTAGTTCCGTCTGCTCCTAGTTGATATGAACCTTTAGGGTGGACTTTTAGAATCTGGTACGGGCCTTCCCAGTTCGGGGTGAGTGTCCTGATCTTCTCTTGTCGACTTGCTTCGTTCTTCCTCAAAACTAGATCTCCGACCTTGAAATATTTGTATTTTACTCCCGCGTTGTAATATTGAGAGATCTTCTGCTTGTACCTTGCCATTTTGGTTGAGGCTATTTCTCTCCGCTCCTCGAGATTATCCTTCTCCTGTCGGATGTCGGGGTCGTTCGTCTCAATATTATACGCTAGAACTCGAGGGGAAGGAACGCCGATCTCCGCAGGGATAACTGCCTCGCACCCATATGCTAGGGAGAAAGGAGTTTCACCCGTTGATGAGTTTGGAGCTGTCCTGTATGACCACAGGATGCTCGGGAGTTGCAACGCCCAGTCTCGTCCTTCAGCTTCTAGCCTTTTTTTCAATCCGAGTTTAATCTGTCGATTTGTCTGTTCGACTTGACCATTTTCTTGGGGGTGATCCACTGAAGTGAAGTGCTGGTCGATATGATACTCGGCTAACCACTCTCTAACTCTTCGGTCTTCGAACTGAGTGCCGTTGTCCGAGATTAACGCCTTTGGAATACCATACCTGCATAAAATATCAATCCATAGGAATTTCTTGATTGTTGCTGCTTTGATATCGGGTAAAGCCTTGGCTTCTACCCACTTAGTGAAATAATCTACCGCAACTACTACAAACCGATTGTTCCCTGGGGCTCAAGGTAGGGGTCCTACAATATCGACTCCCCACATGTCGAAAGGCCATGCTGACGAGATGACATTCATTTCTTGTGCCTGTTGATGAGAGATGTTATCGTGGATTTGACAAGAATTGCATCTCTGCACTAGATTGTTCGCATCTCGTTGCATTGACGGCCAGAAGTATCCTGCGAGCTTGCATTTCTGAGCTAACATCCTAGCCCCACAGTGATTTCCACAAGCTCCTCTATGGATTTCTTCGAGAAGATACTCTCCCTCTGTCTCAGATGCGCATCTCAACCATGGACTCGTGAATGACTTTCGATAAAGTATGTCGTTGAAGAATGCATATCGAGCCGACTGTAGTCGGACCTTTCTTGACTGTACTTTATCATTGGGTAATATTTTGTCCTTTAAGTACAGGACAATCGGATCCATCCATGTGGCCTGCTGAGATATCGGCTGGGCCTCTATCTCTTCATAGCTTCTTTCTGTTAGCAACTCTACTAACACCTTTTTACTAGAGACGAAATTCGATGCTAATTTGGACAGAGCGTCGGCCCTCTTGTTCTGGTTTCGAGGTACCTGTTCAATTTGAACCGTGTTGAATTTCGGCTTGAGGCCTTGAACTACTGCCAAATACTTCTTCATAGTCTCTTCCTTAGCCTTGTATTCCCCTTTGATGTGATTAACGACTAATTGCGAGTCACTGTAAACGTTGAGATTTTCGACCCCCCTTCGGCTTCGGGCGAGCTTCGGACCGGTGATAATTGCTTCATACTCGCCTCGTTATTAGTTGCCTTAAAATCGAATCGGAGAGCGTATGGAAACTCCTCCCCCTTCGGGCGACTAATAGGAGGGCTCGCGCCGCTCCTTCTTTGCTCGAGGCTCCATCAGCATGGAGCATCCATCGTTCTTCCTGACTTTGCTTTTCTTGTTCAAGTTGCACTGATATACCTTCGGCTAAGAAGTCTGCTAAAGCTTGAGCCTTGATCGCGGTACGCGGCACGAACTCGATGTCATATTGAGCCATCTCGATTACCCACTTCGCGAGTCGACCAGACGTGTCGGGCTTCGCTAGAATTTGCTTGAGTGGTTGGTCTGTAACTACCACTATAGGATGGGCTTGAAAGTATGGCCTAAGCTTTCTCGACGCGTGTACCAACGATAGTGCGAGTTTATCAGCTGGCGAGTATCGGGCTTCGGGGCCATGCAGAGCTTTACTTACAAAATATATAGGCACCTGGCCCTTTTCCCCCTCTCGGACCAAGACCGAACTCACTGCTTCCTCGCAGACCGATAAATAAACCAACAACCTTTCCCCCTCTCGAGGAGAAGTGAGAGTAGGTAGTTCTGATAGATATGCTTTTAATTCTTCGAAGACTGTCTGACATTCATTGTCCCAGTGGAAAGGATTGGGCTTTCGGAGAATTTTAAAGAACGGTAGTGCACGCTGGGCTGACCGAGATAAGAATCTATTCAGTGCTGCCATCCGACCTGTGAGTCTCTGAACCTCTTTCGTATTTCGAGGTGCCGGCATGTTCTTTAGTGTGTCGATCTTGTCAGGGTTACCTCGAATCCCGTCTCTCGATACCATGTACCCTAGAAATTTGCCTGTTCTCACCCCGATGGTGCACTTTTTTGGATTAAGTTTCATTTCAGTATCTCTTAACACCTCAAATACTTCCCTGGCATCTACCGAAAATTGCTTCATCGATCGGCTTTTGATGAGTAGATCGTCCACATAGACTTCCATGTTCCTACCAATCTGCTTCACAAAAATTTTATTGACTGCCCTTTGGTATGTAGCTCCAGCATTCTTTAGTCCGAATGGCATGGTAACATAACATAAGGTGCCGAACTCTGTAATGAACGCGGTCTTCTCCGCATCCCGAGGATCCATAAGAATCTGATGGTATCCCTTGTATGCATCGAGAAACGCGAATACCTCAAAACCGATGGTCGAATCAACTAACCTGTCGATCTTAGGCAGCGGATAGGAATCTTT
Organism: Gentiana straminea; assembly: GCA_036785695.1. Classification (NCBI taxonomy): domain Eukaryota; kingdom Viridiplantae; phylum Streptophyta; class Magnoliopsida; order Gentianales; family Gentianaceae; genus Gentiana; species Gentiana straminea. The sequence goes on from JAVUPR010000477.1 coordinate 138,441, forward strand.
GGGGCATGCCTTATTCGGATCCGTGAAATCTACACACACGCGCCGAGTACCGCCATCCGGTTTCTTTACCAACACCGGATTAGCAAGCCATTCTGGATAAAGTACCTCTTTCAGTATATTTGCCGACAGTAACTTCCCGACTTCAGACTCGATAGCTTCCAACCGATCAGGCGTGAAGTTTCGCTTCTTCTGTTTGACTGGCTTTCTGGCCTGGTCAATCTCGAGTTTATGGACGGGATATCTGTCGGTAGACCTGGCACATCGGACGCCTTCCACGCGAAAACGTCCTTGAACTCTTTTAGCAAGTCGATCAATAACTGCTTTTCCTGAGTCGGGATCCAGACCCCGACTTGGACACTCTGATCGTCTTTCTCTTCCCACAAGCTGACATTTTCAACTGCCTCACTCGAGGCCCAACACTTCTCTTCCTCTTCTTCCGGAATAAGTTCCTCGACGAGGACTTGTTGTACCGTCATCTTACCGTTCATCACTATCGAATTACGACTTACGGCGATTTCAATATCCCCTTTTACCTCGTGGGAACCATCTCGAGTCGGGAATTTCATCTTTGTTGTGGAACGTCGAAATTATAGCTCGTAACTCGAAAAGAGCCGGTCTACCCGAATGACATTATAAGCGGAGGGGCTTTAACGACCACGTAGTTTAACTCTAGCGTCCTCCTCTCTCTCTCCATCACCTACCGTCGTGAGTAGCTTTATGGAACCCGGGATGAACCGCCCGACTGTGAAACCGAATAGTGGCGAGGCTATGGGCACTAAGTCCTTCTCTTTGAGCTTCATACCCTGGAATGCCGAGTAGTATAAGATATTCACAGCGCTGCCATTATCGACGCATACCCTCGATACTCTGGTGCGACTTATAACCGCTTCAATCACTAACCCCTCACTATGACCCGTCGACCTAGGGACGTCGTCTTTAGGGCCATACCCGACTTCCGTGGTTAATCTCGGTTGCTTGCGTGGCCTCGAGCTGTCGTCTGGTTCCCGACTGGCTCGCTCTTTCTCGCTCTCCCCCGGCCCAAATATCATATTCACGTAATTATTTGGGCGATTATCATCATAGCGGTCCCGACCATAGTAGTCCCTATCGTTATCAGGAGATCGGTCTCTTCTTCTCTGATTCTCTCGACTTCGACCTCTATCCTGGTCAGTATTTTTTCTTTTGAAATCTCGTTGCCCCTTGGGCTCAGTGTAACGCGACCTGTCAACGACCTCATCCAACTTCCCCTCTTGGATGCGAGCTTCGATGTCTTTCTTCAAGTCGAAACATTCCTCTGTCGAATGGCATGTATCCTCGTGGAATTCACAGTACTTTGTCGACCTTCGTTTTTCTCGAGGTTTTTTGATCGGAGGTGGCCTCTTGGCTAGGTTCTTGGAGACCATGATTGATAAAACCTCCGTACGTGACCGGTTGAGATGAGTAAAATCTTTATCCTTTTTACCCCCCTTTTTCTCTGACCGGCCCGAGACATGTGCCTCGATGCGATCCCAAACAGATTTTTTCTCTCTACATCCTGCTGTCGAGACTGGTTCTTATTTGCTCCTCGACCATCTTTCCTCGAGTTGTCCATCCACTCGGCCTGGGTGTGCCTACGCACCGCCTCCTCGCCTTGACAAAATCGATGGACGACATTCACACATTCATCCATGTTCCGGGGAGGTTTCGCTTAACTTCTCATATAACTTTGTGTTGCGCGGTCCTCCTACAAATGAAGTGATCAAGACTCGATCCTGTGGATCCTTGACTGCATGGCCTCAAGGTTAAACCTCTTCGGATAATCTAACACCGACTCGTCTCTATGCTGCCTCACATTTGTGAGGTGCGTCTCGCTCAACTGAAACTTTTTGTTGACGATGAAGGCGTCTCTGAATTTTCGGGCGAGCATGGTGAAGCTGGAGATGGATCCGGGTTTCAACTTGGTAAACCACTCTCTTGCTTGACCTACGAGTAGAGTCTCGAATGCCCGGCATCGCATCTCGTCTGGTGCACAATCTAGCCTCATCTAGGATAGATACCTGTGAAGATGGTCCTCCGGGTCGGTGGTGCCATCATACGGATCTATCTTAGGAATCTTAAATCCCTTGGGTTTAGGGTAATCTTCAATCTCCTTGGTGAAAGGAGATTCTAACCACAACGGACCCTGGGTCTTCCCTAGGATTACGTCTAACTCCTGCCTAACGCTATCTTCATCGATACGTATGTGCTTCTGTTGGATTTCTCGCTTCCTCCTTTCGACAGAACTTGAGGAAGCGCTGATCTCTTCGAACCGGGCGGCTTAGGCTTATTGACGGCGATATTCGGACCGCCTTCCGCCGTCTGCCGCCGTTGCCGAAGTTTCGTCGTGTAAATGCTTCCGCCATTATTTTTCTCAGAGCATTGTGATCTGTCGCCGCCAACTGATCCACCATGGCCTGATACTCTGGGGCAAGGCCCTGAGTTTGCTTTGGTGGATTTTCCTAAGTTTGCTTTGGTGGATTTTCTTGGACGGTCTCTAAGGCTGGATCTTTATCTCCCTGAGTCTCCATACCTGCCTGCTCACTTATCTGCGGATTCTACGGATCTACGTTTTTGGAGGTGGTTTTTCTGGCGGTTTTGTCTTTTGGTGGCATGATGATCTTGACGTATTCAACAAAAGAAGGAGCCCTCCTTCTAGCGCCAATGACGATGACAAATTATGTCACCTTAAAGATCCGGGCTTTTCCTTATGTTAATGATGAATAATCAAGAACCCTCTTGCCAAGAACAAAGAAGGGGTTTTGTATATTTGCGGCTGAATCTAAGTGGAATTCTTAGAGTGCCTACGTATCCTGTTCTTATCCCAGGAATCAAGCCTTACGTAGTTCCTGGAACCTTGTATTTATAAGGACAATGCATGACCTAACCCTAATATGAGTCGGTTTGTAGCTATTGTCATATTTACCCTTCATTGGGCTTTACCCCTTGCCCAAGTTATCCTGTGGATAATGGGCCAACGTAGCTGGTGTGGACTCTGTTCTCGATATCGGTCTGCCCGAACTGGGATGACCGACTCCTGGAACTCACGTCCTGCACTGCCCGTAAGTCGATAGTCGTGACCTCGAATCCCTAGCCATGCTTCAGGTTCGAGGATCGACATGCATGCCATGGCTTCCAAGTCGATAGTCCGACTTGTAGGCCTTATCCGGTTCATGTGCCTTAGTAAATATTTAATCCATGAGGTCCACTCGATGATGATATATCGAGGTGCGTAACCCGGTATCGTCAAGGTGCTTACTGTGTCGTGGTGCAGTCGTTCACCATGCGATGTGCCCTTTGATCTTGATGTAACAAACTTACGTAAGCAAGGATGTATTACGAGCTATTAGATGGTGAGTGAGCTCTATTGTTACAACCTATGTGGTAGTGATGGTAGAAAGTATTCATGTTATATATATATATATATATATATATATATATATATATATATATATATATATATGTATTGTTATAACTTGTGTCTGTTTCTTCTACCCCTTATTGAGTACGTGTGTACTTACACCTTTCTTTAATGTTTCCCAGCCCGAGAAGGTGGTATACCGTAGGTTGTTTTCGTGACCACTGAGGAGTGACCCGGAGATGATACAGATGAAGTCTGTTGTTCTTATTTCCGTTTTATTCTGGGTATACTCTCTTATTTTTGTAATGATAGAAATCGATGGGTGGAGTTTGTGGTTATGAAGTTGTAATAGATTCAGTGGTATTTGACGGTTATAATAAAGTCTTTGATGATGTAATAGATGCAACATGTGTTGCTTTCAATTGTTTAGTGGTTGTTTTAGTTACCCGAATCTGTCGTTTTGTTTTCTGCTATGTTCTCTGATGTTGGTCTACGTAAGGCTTACGTATATAATTAGGTTGATTTTTAATTATATGCGTGTCGGGCGTTCTTTTCCGGATAAGGTCTCGGTATCCGGGACATGGACGTCACAATTTATCTTGTTTAGTTTTTTCCATTATTGGTCTTTTCTAGCAAAGTTTATAATACATAACATACATGTTATGCACATCAAATCATGAAATCAATACACATGAGTTATTCACCAAGCATTATCTACTACAACATTCGGGAAGATCATTCTTGATTCAAAGAAGGTTTTCATAAAGGGACAAACACATGATCTTGAGAAGAAATGTGATGTGCAACAAAACTGATCAAGTGATAATCTGGAAGATGTATTCACTAAAGCTTTGGGCACCGCTATATTGATAAAGAAGACCGGAATCCACCAACTCATTGACCAGAACATATGCTTAAACGGGGTTAAACACAAATAAATATACTCTTTTATCTTTCACTAGGATTTTTTCCCACACTGCTTTTTTTTTATTATATCTAAGTAGGTTTGAACGAGACATATTCATTTGCTTTGTCTAATTGACTTCCACTTTATCTCATATGCTTCCACAAAACATATTATAGCTTCTTCTTCTTCTTCTTTGTTTCTGAAATCAAAATACAAATAAACAGCACATGAACCTAACTGTGCAAAAACCCTAATCTGATCCTTCCAGAATGATGTTTACAGTAAGTTCTTTCTAGGCAGTTTTCCTTTTGATCAAAAGCTTTTCTAACTAACCAAATACTTACAACTTTGATTCTGATATATGTTAATTAGCTTCATCTATGTCACCAGCCAAAGCAAAAACACCTTCACCTGTTGCAGCCTCCAATTCATGCGTATTGGCTGCCAAAAGATTCGATGCCCACCTCCTATTTATACGTACAAGAGCACAATTTATACATTATATACATTACAAAATGCAACATCATATAAAACCAAAAAGCATGGGAAATTCTATGGTGCCATTGCAGCATCATGTTCACGACATCTTGACCATTAGATCGCAATGGAAATATTGACATTAGTGGAAGGAAACTCGGAAACTTTCATGATGTCAATGGATAAAGAGATTCTAAACAAAAGTGACACAGCTTAGTTAGATCACACAATAGCGCGTGTTAGAAAACCAGAGGATGGCCAAAACTGGCATCTTAAGTTTCATCAGAAAACTCAAACTATGTCAGCATTTATCTTAAGATTCTAGCAGAAATGCCAAAAAAAAAGGGGGGTTACCTGAATGCAAAAAGAAATCGAAAAATGGGGTCATTTAGAACAGGGAGTAGTAGACATTGATTGGAGAAGAAGCTAAACAAAATGGTTACAAAAAAAGAAATTAATTACAGGAGTTTCACCAGAAAATGATCACACAGTGATCAAATCTTGTGGTGAGACTTTCGACTTTCTTCCTCCACTTCTGTTGTTCTTCTACATTTAACATTGATGTCTTGCAAGGAAAAATATTAATCTTCTGCAATGAAGTAGCTTTTTCTAGAAAACCTTTCACTAAAATTAGTTCCCCGATATTTCCACGAAAATCCCAGATGCCCAGAGTTTTGATGCTAGACAAGAGACAATTGGGCAGAGGTTTCAGCATCCACTCATCTTTACTGATGCTCAAGCGAGGATCAAGACCCTATAACAAATGAGCTTAAATTTAACACCTACAAAAAGCAAAAGTTCCAACGTATTATTCGATGATACGATTCTCACCTTAGTGAAATCAAGGGTGCCCAACTTTGGCAAGCAATTAAGGAACTTTAGTAATAGTTTAAGAACATGGTCCTCTAGTTGCATGCTCAACTCTAAATGTTCCAAACGTCAAAAAACTGGTAGATTATTCGAAGCATCGTCTTCCATAAAGAGTAACTGCACCAAAAGTATCATGCAGAAAAAATTACTTGAATTCATTCGAAACTGACTAATATTAGAAGGGGACAGCTAGAAATTGTACTAACCTCAAGGGTACAGTTAGATATCTTCAAAGAATTCACGTTTTCCAGAGTCTGAAGCAGCTCGATAACACAAGCCTTTTCCTTTTGGCTTTGGTGCACAGTAAGTGTGTGAAGGAAAACCTTCACTGACGATGAATGATTTGACAGATGGACTTTGTTGGTCAAGTAACCGCTGTATTTGAAGACTCTGAGAGATGGAGCCTCAATATTAACATTGCATCCTTTAACAGGGCCAAACATTGGTAAATCGTCTATTGTCAAGCTTTTTAATAAGGGGGTAGAAATGGAAATAGTGTTCAGACGGGTCCATTCACAATCCAAGATCACCAATTCCTCAAGAACAGGACAACAGGAGAATAGCTTTTGAATGGATTTATCATCAGAAAAGGTAACAAGACCTAAATGTAAGAATTTCAAACTCGGTAAAGATATATGACTAGGCAGATGAAGGGTACAATTCATTTCTAACTTTAAGGTAGCAAGAGATTTGCAATCAAACACAGAGAGAGGTAAAATAAACGGAACATCGACAAAGAGACAAATATCGAGCTCCTGAACTTTATGACTTACAGCAGAAATCCACGAATGAACACGAGTTGCACTGAAACAAACACGACAAGAAAGCCGGAACTTTCTAGTATGTGATCCGTCTCGAAGTAGAAGCACTCTCTCGACAAAGTTCATAAAACAAGATACCTCAATTGGACACCAGAAGCTAGCCCCACAAGAGTACAACAAGAAATCATCAAAGTCCAAATTAGGCACACCAGTCCACAATGATTTCCAACGTCTTGACAATATCCCAGTTAATACAGCATCTTTGGTAGAAAGAAATAAAAGGATGTGGTGAAGAAGGAAATCAGGCAAACAACTAATAATATCCTGGCTAGCATCACCTCCCAGGATCTCAGAAACCTTTCGCCGCTTGAAATCAACCATTTCTATATCTTCTATGACTGAAGCCAAAAGCAAATGATTGGTAGATTGTATTAAATTATTAACCAAGAAAAACGTAGAATTAGTGCATTAAGTGTCTTCATGAAGTTCGTTGTCTCCTCACCAACACTTTTCAGGAAAGTGTTACTCGCAGAGGAGATTGGAAAAGGAAAAAAAAATCATTTACAGCATAAGATTCAACCCCTACACAATCCAAGCCTGATGCATCTTTGCAAACACAAGAACCAATTATAAGAAGTTATCGTGCTCAACTAGAACTGAAAATGCATACATCAGAAGGATATATGCCTGAGTTTAAGGAGGTCGATGCAGTCTAAAATTATTGGCCTCTATAAATTTCTGAATTTTTTTCACTAAAAAGTACCCTTGTGCGTGAAGAAAGAAGAACACCATTTCAACAAGCACGTATCGAAATCAAAAAAATCATGTTGTTAGATCTGCCTGACTTTCTAGATCATTAACAATGTGGGCTATTTAGGCAAGCAATCATCAAATATACTATAAGTTACCTCAATGCATAGAGAGAAATGAAGATAATCCAAGGGAAATTAATCAAAAGAGTTGTGAACAGGGATCCTTATCATGTCTATCATTTAAGCAAAGCACGTTCTGCACGATTTTCATGATTCATGTCCAATAAATCATATATACTTTGAAGTCAAATCTAGACCCTTCGGCATGAATCACTCAGTACATTAGTAATTTCACTAATCAGCCAGCTCAATCACATCCTTGTATGTTTTATTTCAACATGTGGAGCAAGGCTTTATCATGATATAGAGTTCTTGCAAGTTGGAGCAAAGCATAAATTTATGCATATATATGGCTAAGCCCTCAGCTCATTATTATATATCATGAAAATGATCAGCCCATTGACCTTCCCACCATGATCATGTGAACATTTAAATTCTAACCAGTCCAATAGGGAACTTTAACCCCATGGACTTCAACTAGACCGGACTATGTGAAAAGAAAAAAGAAAAAAAAACCAACCACAACCACAATATGAGTGTAGACTCTAGTAAGTAGTATCACTATCATTTTTCAAACACTTAACGTGCACAACCATAATGTACTAGTAAAAAGACTCTGTGTAATAAAACTCAACCCAAAACGCTTTCTTTGGACATATCCAAGATTCTTGTGACATGTTAAAAAGTAATAAGGAAAATGGCTTGATGTGACACAAAAGCAGAGTTCCATAGTGATACTGCAATGAAATGATTTAAAGCTTTTCCCTTCAGCTAAATAAGCAGGAAAGAAAAAAATGAAGGCGGGAAAAGTTCAAAGAACCCATCTTTGGAACTAAACAAGCAAATAAGCTAAGCACGTATATTTTGGTAAGCATAACGAAATAATGAAAGCTACAAGTGATGAAATAGGAACAACATTCAGGGGCAGGTGTATAGAAATCATCCGACCATGAAAGGGCACTGAGGGCGTTACCTTAAGAACTAAAATCAGGCAGGACAGTAAGCATTGGTGGTGAGTACATACAAATGGGGCGAAAAGGCTGTACCTTTAAAACCTCGCAGACAGAAAGATTACAAACAAGGGTTTCGCAGATGAAATCATACTCATAATTTCAAAGAAATGTGGTGGAGAAATGTATAGGTATTTGCTATTCTCCAGCAATAGGAGGCTAGTGTTTGAACTTTGAAGTTAGAAATGGCGGAGGGTGGGATGGGATAGGCATAGGCATAGGCCACGTCGTGTAAGGGTGATGACGGATCACATTTTCAGAATCATCAATGGCGGTGGAAACGCAAATAGACTACATTCACAGAAAACAAATCACAGTCACATGTTGGGATTGTTTTTTATGAATGTAGTCTTTTCGACCGAAAAGATTACATTTATAGAAAACAATCACAAAAATATCACAGAAAACAAATCAAAGCCACATGTTGGGTTGGTTACAAAACAGAAAATTGGAAAATATAAACAATGAGCGATGATAATTTGTTTTCTGTGATATTTTTGTGAATATTGTCTTTTCGGTGGAAAAGGGTAGAGAAAGGGAAAGAGTGTTGGGGTTTAGGCCGTTTTGCTACACGTGGTAACACTTGTGAGGGCGAAGCGTCTAGGTCACATATTTGGGACATTTTAAGTGGTAATTTCATCGGAGGAGTTATGGTCTTATCGGATCAATTTAGACCATACAATTTCATTTCGAAATTAAATGTTTGGTCAAGATTCATAAGCATTGGATACATATATAATGTCTTGTTTTATACGCATGAAATAGAATTGAATGATTTTTTATTGTATTGTAATGTGTATAATTATAAGAAATGGAATTGAATGGGATGTAATAGAATGAAAATCGATAAAACATGTGGATAGTGGATAAGAGTAAGGTGGGTAGGGTAGGGGGTATGTGATGGAGTCAATCCTTTCATACATTTCACACGTCTTTTACCCCTATTTTGTAGCACTTCGAGCCTCAATTCAATCAATTAGATGCCTAATCACGCTTATTTTATCACTCAAGGTTCCACATCACACTTAGTCGGAAATATCATTTTTATCAATGAAATGTGGACTTTTTATCGCACACACGGGGTACATCGTACCCCATGATTTTACGGGATAGGTTTGTATTGTATTTTGCAGGTATAGGGATTTACGGGCCCCGAAAATGTCTCAAGCTCATATATCGGGATGGTTGGTGCGTTTGAACAAGCATTGGAGAGGAAGAAGTTTAAATTTTGGAAATTTGCATTCTTGGTACTTACCGAAGCCATCTTGGTAGTCACCAGAACTTGAAAGAATTTGTGTAGGATACACAGAAAACTCGGTAGCCACCAGACAAGCCTTGGTGACTACCGAAAATTGAGCAGAATGGTCCATAATCTGGGTACTTACAAGAAAGTTGCGGTGCCCACCGAAGTCTGTTTTTGAACTATATTAATCCCTCACCCTCATTTTGAACAAGGAGAGGAATTGGACAGTCTTGGGGTCAAAAATTGGGGCCGGGATAGCACCCTCTTCTCACCTCAAAATCATTTGTTCTAGGATAGATTTAGCCACAAAAAGAAGAAAAAATCCAAACCAATTTATGTAATCTCCTTCTACTTTCTTAGATAGTTTCTCTTCTTATTAGTTTCTTATTCAAAAACACAAAAAGACTTGATCTTAGCTTTAATTTCCTGCAATTTCTTGTAATTGGAGCATGGGCTTTGTTCATCCATGGTGGATACATCAATCTTTGGTTGAATCTTCATGGGAAATGGACTAATTTCATGTTTTCATCTTTGAATTGAGGTATCTCTTCTCCTTTTAGTGTAATTTTCTGTTTTTATGGATGTATTTGGTATGACTTGCTTTTCCATTGCATTAATCATGAGTAGCTAAGTTAAATGTGGCTTGGGTGATGAGAAAATGAGCTAGAAATCTTGTAATTGCTTGGATTCAAGTTGGATTGTCTTGTATGTTCTTGATTTGTTTATGTCATGGTGATTGATCTTCATGGGTGTGATTAATTAATGACTAATTGCATCATCTAAGTGTTAATTCGAGGCGTAATTGTAAGAATTGGCATGGACACTAGTCATCATGAGCACTTAGTAAAATCATCTAGAGATAGAATTGATTTCTAGAGTGTGTGTGTTACCTAATCTTAGATTGGGCGATTTGTAGCACTTTAATGCGTAGCCATTCATTCAATCTAGTCTAGCCGATAGATAGATGTTTGGTTATAGTTCGTTGATGCAAGAGATCGATTGCCGTTAACATAGTGAATTGCACCTTGAATGTGTTGAGAACTCATTAGTGAAGCTAGATTCCGAGTAGTTACAAGACCTCATATTTAGTTCATTGGAACATCACTCTAGCCACCTCGTTTCATATCATTTCCCCTTCATCCGAGTCATTATAGTTGTAGTTAATTTCACTATTAGTTTGCTTTTCATCTTTCTTTGTACTTGGTTTAGATTCTAATTCTTAGGTTATGAATACACCTAGACTAGATGTTTGGGCCGCTTTGGTACTTAATTGAGATTTCTCCCTGTGGATACGACCTTGACTCACCTAACTAGACTACAATTGACCCGGTACACTGCCGGTTAGATTGGAAACCTAGAAAGGCCGATCAAGCATTATTAGTATGGTGATGTATGGTATAGTTAGGGTATGCAGTAAAGTAGTGTTGCACGGTAGGTTAGGTGTGGTCGGTTTAGATACGCTAAGATGTATGGTAGAGTATGATAGGTAGCATGTGTGGTGACTGGTGAGAAAAGGTGGGGTGGTGGGGAGATAAGGTTGGGTATAGTAGGGTGGATGCGTGAATGGAGTGGGGTAGGGTGGGTGGTGGGTAAGGTTGGGTATGGATAGATGGATGCCTCAATGGGATAGGGTAGGGTAAGGTGGGTTAGTAAGTAGCGTACGGTGGGGTAGGGTTGAGTATGAGAGTGAATGGGTAGGTTGAGTGATAAGGTAAGGTACGGCAAGGTGAGTGGGTGAAGGGGTAGGGTGCGATGGGGTAAGGTATGATGGTAGGGTGTGGTAAGGTAGGGTGAGATGAGGTGTGGGATGGTAAGGTGGTAGGGTAAAGTAAGGTAAGTAGGGTAGGGTAGGTGAGTAGGGTAAGGTAGGGTGTGGTTATGTATAGTAGGTGATGAGAGACAAATTGTCGCTTATTATTATGACATTTTACCCCATTTCTGATACCACTTTGAGTATTATTGTACCAATTCAAGTCATTAATTGTTTAGTTTCATCCATATGTGTAGATAGTAATTATTATATAAAATATCATATTTTGATAGGTTTTGTACCGGTTTAGTAACCGGAGCGTCGTGTCGGGTTTACACTTGGTATTTTTTGTGTGATTTATTGCAGTATTATAGGTTAACCAAGACCCCGAGTGACGACACGTGTTGAGCCTAAAACACGTCTTTTGAGGGCTAGAAGAGTGTGCCGGAAGCTATCAAGTTCAAACGGATCAATTGTCTTTTGCGTTTCTACCGTAGCCTATCTTCAACGGACATTTGACCCAACTTAAATGCATTTTCTGGGGAATACTTCTTCATAAGAGTTGTAGATAAAGAAACGAGATTTCCAACACACTTTGAATCACCTCAACCGGAGGTCTACAACTCAAGTTATGATTATTTAACCGAGACCGGGCGCAGACCTAATCTTTACCGGCGTGCGCGCCGAATCGTCGCAGAAAGCTGTTAGATGCTGTCGGAGTTATTATACCGGCGCGCGCCGGATCTTTAGCGGCGCACGCCGGAACGCCACAGAAGCAGTTTTTCAGTATAAAAACTCATCAGAATCGAATTTTTTCACCCAATCTTCTTCTCCCCCCTCATTCTCTTCTCCTTGAAGACACCAATATCCATGGCTGCTAGAGCCAATATTTTAGTTCCATTAATTAGCTATTTTCATCACAAAACTCTAGAATAGTTAGCTTAATCTGTTGAGTAGTTGATTGGAGCAAGCCCAACACTTGGTGCAACCTCCATGGATGATCGCCGGAGATGGATACAAGCTTGCCGTTGCAAAGTCATCGGTTGTGATCGGTATATTCTAGTTTTATTTTGTTTTGATGATCTTATTAATATGAAGACTAATTTTAACATGTTAGTAATTGTAGTAATAAGTAGCTAAATTTGGTACTAGCCAAGATGATGTTGTTGTAATAGTTATTAATCTCTATTATGTTGATTGGGAATGTTAATTCATATATTTCATAGCTTTTGTGTTGTTGTTATCTTTTCCTATTTTCACCTTGTATTGCTTGTTGGTGTTGGATTGATCACTGGCACTAGCACACACACACTTAGTTGAGACCGAACGGAGATATTAGGTGTGGGAGAAGGAATAGGAGAACCGGAAGGTAAAATTGACCTTAATTGGAATTCGATTTCTTATCCGGGGATTATTGGCACCTTGTCATTGCATTCAAGATCTTAATCATGTTGAATCATTAGGTCTAGGGTACTTAGACCAAGGAGGAGACATAGAGTAGTTTCGTACACTCGTATGAGGGGAAACTACTAGCTTATGAGTGCACCGGTAACACACACTTGAACACTAATGGAAGGTTGGTAGGTAGTTTATTCCCATGATACTAGTAGAGATATACTTGATCAATGCATTGTCTTGGCTAGGATTTTTATCATTTTATCACCCATTGTAGTAATATTTTAGATAAATTTACTTCCTTGAATTATTGCGACTTAGATCAAGATAATAATAGCTTTTTGGTGTTCAACCTCACAATCCTCGTGGATACGACCTTGACCACTTACTAGACTACAATTGACCCGGTACACTGCCGGTAAGATTGGAACCCTAGGAAAGTCTCGATCAAGTTTTTGGCGCCATTGCCGGGGATTGTGTAACGGTTGATACTTATATTAGCTCAAAATTCTTGAGAATAAGTCAATCTTTTTCTAATCTCGTTTCTATTTTATTTTTTTTGGTGCTTACCTCTTTGGTAAGTCACCAAGTGCTAGTAATTGTGTTCTTGTTGTTTCCTATCTTGTAGTTGATGAACCACTCTCAACGTGGTAAGGCCCCGGATACTCCATACATCTCGGATATCAACACTTATATTAGGGATGGTTTGTTTGAGATAAAGGTTGGTCAAGCTCGTAGTGAATTGGATCTTGGTGAAGCATCTTCACAAGAGACATCACACCAAGAAGAGGAAATGAATGAGGTGCAAGGTAATGCACAATGATGGCATAACCATGAAAATGCCCTTTTTGAACAAAATCCCTTAAATCCAAATGACTATCCTCCACCACCACCACAAGAACCATATCCACAAATTCCACCACCCCCACTCGAACCACCACCACCAACTCCTCCACCACCCCAAGAATCGTATCTACCCCTAAATCCACTCTACCAATATAGACCGCTTTGTGAGCAATCCACTCAAAGAAAAAATCAAGTTCATAATCCTACTCGGCTACCTCACATTGATGCTAAAAAAATTTCAATCAAGTCTCATATGTTCGGTCTAGTGGAGAGTAGAGCTCAATTCCATGGAAAGACCCATGATGACCCGCATTTACATCTTTATAACCTTGAAGAAATATGCAACACAGGATTCCAAAATAATGCTTGTCAAGAATTTACCCGTCTTGCATTAATTCCTTTTTCATTGAAGGGGCAAGCAAAGGAATGGCTTATGTCACTTCCCCACAATCACTTGCAATCATGGGATGACATAAAAACTGAGTTTTTGAAGCAATACTTTCCACCGGGTAGATATTTGGAGTTGAAGGTAAGAGTTGCTAATTTCAAGCAAGATTTAATTGAATCTTTGGACAATGCTTGGGACCGTTTCAAGAAGCTTTTGAGGGCGTGTCCAAACCACGATTATACTTTGGACATGCAAATCCAATTATTTTGTAGAGGCTTGCATAAAATTTCAAGGGCACAAATTGATTTGGCATGCCATGGATCACTTATGATGAGCACGGCCCAAGATGTTTATAAGGCTATTGGAAGAGTGACAAGAAATGAGAAATTGTGGGATCCCGGCCCACGTGATTTGGAAGTTGCCATTAGGGATGAGCACAATTCAAATGAGAAAGAAATTTTGGGAGAATTGGCGGTGATAAATGAAAGTATGGTTGAATTACAAGTGGGGAAGAGAGAGTTAAAGCGTAGAAAGAGTGATGATGTGACATTTGGTGTTTTTCATATCGAAGAATTATCAAACTCCGATGTATCTACACAAGAAGAAATGAGTTTATTGAGACAACATCGGGATTTGAATAACACTCACACCAATGTTCTTGAACCACATCCTTTTCACCAACAAGTTCCTACTCAACAAGCCCCTGTTCAACAAATTTCTCAATCAACGGAAGAGGTTTCTCAATGGAAAAATTTGATGGAAAACTTGATGGGAGAGCTGTTGCAACTCAAGCCGCCAATATGCAAACCATGATGACTTCTATTGGTGGGATGTACCAAGATGTTGGCAATTTGAAAACATCCATTGTGGGACTAAATACAAGAATGAGAACGATGAAAGCCTCAATAAGAGTTATTGAAGACCTTTTGACTAGGAAAGGTGAGAGAAATAATAGTAGACCCCGGGTGGATTACCAAGCAACACCGAGAGAAACCCGAGAGGAGTGCATGTTATTACTCGATGTGGAAAGTCATATGGGCATAACAAGGGAAGCAATAAGGTTGAAGAAGATTTGAATGACAAAAAGGAGGAAGAGTGGAGTGAAGAAGAGGAAGAAATTATTGATGATTTCTTGAAAAATGATGGCTATGTTGAGGTGGAGAAAAAAGTAGAACAGATAAAAGTTCCAAGGCTATTGAAAAATCCAAGATTGAGTGATTTGAGGACTTTTTTCAATGAGCATGTTGGAAAGGAATCAAGTTTGAAAGGGCCGGTTCAAACCAAACCTCATACGGCTCAACCAAAACTCATATCGGTTCAACCCGACAGGCGGCACAACATCCGGAGCGGATTTTGAAGAAAAAGGTGCGAATGATGACACATGGCGTCCTCCAAATGCACAAACATTCAAGGAAGCTTCACCATCTTCATCTAACGACAAGGGTAAGGGAGGTATACATTCTAACCCTACTTTAATTGATCTTGAGTCACTTCCCTATCCGAGGGAGGAAATTAAAAAGATGAAGTTGGATAAGAAGTATGCACGTTTTCTTGACACTTTTCGGCACTTAACCATTAATATCCCTTTCATCGAAGCACTCACGAATATGCCGGCGTATGGTAAGTTTCTTAAAGACATACTATCCAAAAAGAAACGGTTGGAAGAATATGAGACGGTGTGTCTAAGTGAGGAGTGTTCCGCCGTGCTTCAACACAAGCTTCCACCTAAACTTAAAGACCCCGGGAGTTTTACTATCCCATGTGAGATTGGGGAATTTTCGTTTGAGAAGGCGCTATGTGATCTCGGTGCGAGCATAAACCTCATGTCCTGCAATGATTTCATGAAACTTGGCATATGCAAGCTTAAGCGTACGGATATGACTCTCCAACTTGCGGATAGATCCATAAAACGTCCAGAAGGAGTCATTGAGGATGTACTAGTGAAAGTTGATAAATTTTACTTCCCCGTCGATTTTGTTGTTATGGATATGGAGGTAGGGTACAATACACCCCTTATCCTCGGTAGACCATTTTTAGCAACGGTAGAAGCTGTAATCGATGTTCGTAAGGGAGAGCTTAGTTTAGGAGTGAATGATGAGCGCGTTGTCTTCAACATCTACAATTCATTGAAATATCCATGCACTACACTAGAATCTTGTTCTTTTGTGGACACTTCGTGTCCCCTTGTTGTGAATCATACTAACACGCGGGTAGTTGAAGAAGACGTGAGCGATAATATGAAAGCTCACAAACCAAAAGCTCGAAAATCGAAAGAAGAGGTCAAGAATCGTTGGGATTGGTGGCATTCGTCTACATTATGTTGGAGACCGGTTTTGATGAAAAAGACGGATGCGGTGCGCGAGGATAACCCACCACCCGTGCATTAAAGACCTAAGCAAGGAAAAGTCTAGCTATAGACTATAAATTTAGCAATCACGGGTACTATCCTTCCTGTTACTCCCTGAGCATTTATTTCCGGTTGGTTCGCGTGTTTAATTGCTACGTGTTTTGGTGAGTAATTGTTAAAAGTATCCCCTTTTGTTTAATATATTAATTAATGATCATTTTGATTGTTTAAAGTCTGTCGAGCAAACGACGTTAAACAAAAGCGCTACCGGGAGGCAGCCCGTAGAAATTAAGTATAATATTTTTGTTTTTTCTTTTGTAAGGCCCAAGTGTGGCCAAAGATCATTTTGTGTCTACATTTTGGTTGATACTTTGCTCGTAATTGGGATTGCTTGTCATTTCATTGGTTGTCTTTCTTGTTCATGCCCACCCACCCACCCTTTTATTGCATCCCGGTATTTGTTTTGGTGCACCATTGCTTTCCCAACCACTTCTTTACACTCACTTTACATTGGGGACAATGCAAGTTCGTAAGTGGGGAGTGGAGTCGTGGTTGGTCTAACAATAGAATTAGTGCTTATTTTGTATAAGAAAATCCCTTAGTTTTTTTATCTTTTTCGAGCATTATTTAGTTGATTAAAATAAACTGTACAAGGCATATATTTCATGGATTTGAAGATGTAATGATCAATTTGGATGTGTATAGCCAATGTGAACCGTAAGTGCATTTTAACCCCAAATCTATTTATGTAACATGAATTCCTTATGCACGTATAGTCTCAATCTTTTGTTAACATGCAAATTTTTGTGCAATCATGTAAGCATGCTTCCATAGCAACTAGAACTTAGGCTTGATATCCTTTCGAGACGAAATAGAAAGGTGTTTGGAATTGAAGTTAGGGATGACGGTCATGGTATTTCTTTGACTCAACCATAGCCAAATGGCCTTCCCGGACATATTTTCCACCTTTCCCCATCTCAACCTTGTAGAGTGGTGAGACCCCACTCGAAAATAGCCATTCGTGATTAACCTCATTATATCCGACCCTTAGCCTAATTTTGGTCTACATTCCCTTGATATCCCGCAAGTTTAGCAAGTTTCTATGGATTGTGTGGTGATGACTTTGGGAGTTGAGAGTTGGATGACATTTTTGGCACAAAGTTGAGATTGTATCTTATCAAGTTCGGAGTCCATTAGTGTATATATGTTTCTTTGAAGCTCAAAAAAAAAAATATATATATATATATATATATATGTGTGTATGTATGTATCACAAAAAATCCAAAAAAAATCCAAAACAGTTCAAAAACAAATCAAATGCAGTTCAATAAAGTTGTAAATAAAGATTCAATAAATGGTGAGCATGGGGAAGAAATTTTGAAGGACAAGTTCAACAAGTCCAAGTAATGTAAGTTTGGGTGATAAATCAATTGAAGTGGTACTTTATCTCTTATGTTTATTGTTGAGGAGACGTCTTTGGCAATTATGCGAGAGAGTTGGAGTTGCCAATTCAAAAATCATTGGAATTGAAGGTGTAAATTCTTGCTATCTTGCATTTGTTCTTTTTGATATATCCTTTCATCCCTTCGATTAGCCAATACCCAAGCCTAACGTTACAAGCTTGCAAGTCCTACCCGATCTAACTTCTTCACTCCGAATGCCTCAATTAGTAGAGATTGGTATCATTCTTAAGCCTATGTATTGCATTTTACAAGTCTTGCATGCATGATTTCAACTTTAGTTGCTAGATAACGATTTTGAGAGACTATTCACACACGCACTCTGTTACACACTTATATTGAGGTTAACGTGTGGTTATATATGGTTCGAATGGCTGCATCACCCAGTTGTACCTTACATCTTGTACCTCATTAATTTGTCCTTCATTCATTTTGTTTTATCGCTTGTTTTGCTCGAGGACGACCAAAAGCTAAGTGGGGAGTTGTGATGAGAGACAAAATGTCGCTTATTATTATGACATTTTACCCCATTTCTGATACCACTTTGAGTATTATTGTACCAATTCAAGTCATTAATTGTTTAGTTTCATCCATATGTGTAGATAGTAATTATTATATAAAATATCATATTTTGATAGGTTTTGTACCGGTTTAGTAACCGGAGCGTCGTGTCGGGTTTACACTTGATATTTTTTGTGTGATTTATTGCGTATTATAGGTTAACCAAGACCCCGAGTGACGACACGTGTTGAGCCTAAAACACGTCTTTTGAGGGCTAGAAGAGTGTGCCGGAAGCTATCAAGTTCAAACGGATCAATTGTCTTTTGCGTTTCTACCGTAGCCTATTTTCAACGGACATTTAACCCAACTTAAACGCATTTTCTGGGGAAGACTTCTTCATAAAAGTTGTAGATAAAGAAACGATCTTTCAAACGCACTTTGAATCACCTCAATCGGAGGTCTACAACTCAAATTATGATTATTTAACCGAGACCCGGCGCAGACCGAATCTTTACCGGCGCGCGCGTCGAATCGTCGCAGAATGCTGTCGGATGCTTTGTCGGAGTTAGTTATACAGGCGCGCGCGCCGGATCTTTAGCGGCGCACGCCGGAACGCCACAGAAGCAGTTTTTCAGCATAAAAATTCATCAGAATCGAATTTTTTCACCAAATCTTCTTCTCCCCCCTCATTCTCTTCTCCTTGAAGACACCAATATCCATGGCTGCTAGAGCCAATATTTTAGTTCCATTAATTAGCTATTTTCATCACAAATTTAACTCTAGAATAGTTAGCTTAATCTGTTGAGTGGTTGATTGCAGCAAGCCCAACACTTGGTGCAACCTCCATGGATGCTAGCCGGAGATGGATACAAGCTTGTCGTTGCAAACTCATCGGTTGTGATCGGTATATTCTAGTTTTATTTTGTTTTGATGATCTTATTGTTATGAAGACTAATTTTAACATGTTAGTAATTGTAGTAATGAGTAGCTAAATTTGGTACTAGCCAAGATGATGTTGTTGTAATAGTTATTAATCTCTATTATGTTGATTGGGAATGTTAATTCATATATTTCATAGCTTTTTGTGTTGTTTTTATCTTTTCCTATTTTCACTTTGTATTGCTTGTTGGTGTTGGATTGATCACCGGCACTAGCACACACACACTTAGTTGAGACCGAACGGAGATATTAGGTGTGGGAGAAGGAATAGGAGAACCGGAAGGTAAAATTGACCTTAATTGGAATTCGATTTCTTATCCGGGGATTATTGGCACTGTCATTGCATTCAAGATCTTAATCATGTTGAATCATTAGGTCTAAGGTTCTTAGACCAAGGAGGAGACATAGAGTAGTTTCGTACACTCGTATGAGGGGAAACTACTAGCTTAGGAGTGCACCGGTAACACACACTTGAACACTAATGGAAGGTTGGTAGGTAGTTTATTCCCATGATACTAGTAGAGATATACATGATCAATGCATTGTCTTGGCTAGGCTTTTTATCATTTTATCACCCATTGTAGTAATATTTTAGATAAATTTACTTCCTTGAATTATTGCGACTTAGATCAAGATAATAATAGCTTTTTGGTGTTCAACCTCACAATCCTCGTGGATACGACCTTGACCACTTACTAGACTACAATTGACCCGGTACACTACCTTTCTGTTGGTCCCAAAGAAGGGTAAAACTAAAGTCAGAGGGGGGTGAATGACTACAGTGGAGTTTCAAAAACTTTTCTTGTTTTTAAAAGCTTTTGGGCAGTGGATAAGTCCCTTCTTACTATGTTGTTTCAAAGTAGTTTAGGCAATCACAGATATAAGATATAATGTATGTAATTAAATGAATGAAGTAAGGTAAATTCTTGAAAGTAAATTGACACAAGGCTTATAGTGGTTCAGGGTGGTGTAATCCCTTAATCCACTCTTCTCCTATGATGATTGGAGGAATTCACTATTGTTTTCACATATATATACAATAGTCTGATTGTCCTTGACTACACAAGCTACACAATCTACAAGACTATCACTCCTTGACTGCAACAGCTTCAGTGACTCAGTCTCTTTCACTGCTCCTTGGGATCAAATCCTTCAGCAGCTATCACAAACACAACTCCTTCTTAGATGGCTCTGATTCAATTGCTTGATTGATGTGAATTTGATTCATAAATTTATTTATCAATCTCAATGCTTGATATTTGAATTGTAGCTTTCAGTTTTGAGTTGATCACTAGATATTCCTTTTTAGCACAGATAGAAGGCTTTTAACTTTGACTGAGTTTTTGCTTAGATTTTTCGTTCTCTTCTCGTATTTATTTTTTCTGTCAATGCCTTATATTTATAGCCTTGATTATCCTTGGTTTGAATTTCCGTCCGTTGGCTATATTAATGGAGGGAATAATCCTTGATTTTATTATTGATTCCCCCTTAATTGTATTCTCCTTGATTTCAGTGATCGGATTTTTCTTCAAACGTTTATCAGAGAATCCGTCCTTGATTGATCCTTTATTTATTGTGCATTTAATGCTTGATCATCTTCTGCATCTTCTTCATACTTTAATAATCTAATTGGGTAAAGTTTACTCAGCCGTTCTACGAATGGTCAAGTGATCCATCTGACTCAGCCGCTTAGATCTTCCTTTACTGCTTTGTCTTCACTCAGCCGAAAGTCAGTTTACTTTGCCGATTCACTGTTTCCTTCATTCTTTAAGTTTAAGGAGAATCCTTGTACTTCACTTATCCTTGATTTGGGTGAGATCAGTGTACACCATATTTAAACATTAAGTTTCATTACTTGAAACATAATTTAGACTTATCCAAGGTCATCACGGACTTCCTTGGTTATAAGTCGGACCATAATATCTTCATTGCTACTCTGCTTTGGTACTTGACGGGCTTCACTCGCCGAAAATTTGTTTCGCTTTGTC
The DNA here is from genome assembly GCA_036785695.1 of Gentiana straminea. Classification (NCBI taxonomy): domain Eukaryota; kingdom Viridiplantae; phylum Streptophyta; class Magnoliopsida; order Gentianales; family Gentianaceae; genus Gentiana; species Gentiana straminea. The sequence goes on from JAVUPR010000477.1 coordinate 159,571, forward strand.
GTCCTACCAACTAGTACAATACTTGTCGACTCAACTTATACAACATGTCAGACTCTAAGTAAAGACTTATACAGAGAATTCTAACTTATTTCAGGCTTGCTATAACAGCTAGTATGGCCATCATCAAAACATAACAAAATGTTCCTAACACTTTCATGTTTCTAAGAATGTGAATTCACAACTCAAAACCACGATTGGCCCAAAATTGGGAATGCAACACACTTCTGACATGGGCAAGTACTTGGGAACCCCTATGATTCACTCTCGGATTAAAAAGAGGACTTATGGGTATATTCTTGATAAAATACGTAAAAAATTAGCTTCTTGGAAGTCGAAGACTCTCTCAAAAGCAGTTAAATCGATTTTAATAAATACGTCTTTATCTACCCTTCCCTATTACACGATGCAAATGGCTAAGCTACCGAAGGGACTCGTTTTTTACATCGAGAAACTCTGTAGACAATTCTTCTGGGATAAGCTAGATGGTGTAAAACATTGTTACTATATTTCATGGGAAAATCTCTGCAAACCCAAAGAATTTAGGGGACCGGGACTTAAACGTCTTGGGGAGATGAACTATGCTTTTTTGGGAAAATTAATTTGGTGGCTACTTACGGTCGACACTTTTCCTTGGGTCCCCCTCTTGATCGGAAAATATGGAAATCCCTTTGCACCCACTAAACCGGGAGTCTCCTTTTTGTGGCGTAGCATCAGTCAAGCTGCAAAAGCTCTTCAGGCAGGCTTTGAAGCTGTCGTAGATGACATCAAATGGGTTCCTTCTGAGGATGGTAAATACTTGGTTCACAGTGCGTACATGTACCAGTTGGGCATCCTTGATGTCGCACAACACACCTTTCATTGGAAGCGGATTTGGAGCTTAAAGGGTCCCACAAGAAACAATTTCCTCCTCCGGCAACTTTGTCGAATTGTCTCCGGTTAATAGCTTCCTAGATTATAGACATATTTCGAGCTCATCTATTTGTCAACTTTTCTATGAGCGAGAGGAGACCCCTTTACATGTCATTCGGGATTGCACTTGGCCGAAACGCGTTTGGAAGCAAGTCATTGACCCCTCGATGGGAGCCATTTTTTGCCACCTCCAACACTCGGGATTGGGTGCTTGAAAATATAACACCTCCTCCGAAGGCTTCTTCCTCGGTCAAACAATGGCCTTACCTATTTCGCGAGATCGTCTACGGCGTTTGGTTCTGGCGGAACAAATTACTTCACTCTCCGGATGTTACCTACCCCCATCTATGTTTTTATTTCTAATGCGGTTAAACGCTCCGAAATCTTAGATTAGCACAGGCGATAGAAACATAATAGTCTATTCTTGTAACACCGTAGCTTTGGCCTCCAATTTTTAATAAAAAAGTTCTCTTTTCAAAACAAAAAAAACAAATGCGTATATGAGGAACATAAGTGACAAGATGAAATGTTTGTGGTAAAAATGCAAAAATCGTAAAACCAAATGCGATCGAATGTGTCATTATCCTATTTCAAATATTCAAAAATATTCAAAAAATAATAATATATGGTTATTTGTTTATAAGGACTAGTTTCAGTACTTAATTAGGCACTTAGGACACACTTAAAAGATAATTGGTTATAAGGACACATTTTAAACAACTCTCCTATTTTACCCTTACAATAACGCTACTCCCAATCGTCTCCTAAATTCTTTCTTCACTAGTAGATAAGTGGTTGAACCCATCTTTTGAGCTCCGGTGATTTGATTTACGGAGAAGCTTCTCCGGCGTTCTTCCCTGAGCAGAGCGTCTTCAATGATTCATGGGTTCAAATTGACGCTCTTCGCTGATCCCTCTTTCTCCTAAGCTCTTTCTTCACTCGTTTCGTGAGTTAGATTTCAAGAAATAAATTGGGGTTTGTCTCTAATTGATGTTACCCAAGTTTTGCACTTCTATTGTGCTTGAATCTCCGGTGGCCGAAATTTCTTTTTCTCTGCTGGGGCTTCTTCTGTTAAAGAAGATAAAGCTGAAGCTTTTAAATAGTTTGATTAAATTAAATCAATCTGCTTGCTTTAGATAAACCGCATAGTTTGAATACTTTTGCCATTTGAATTATCTTAGCTTTATCTTCTAAATAACAAACTGGGTGTAGTATTTATACGTAATCTCCCCTCTGATGAAGAATGGAAAATTACTTCATTCATGAGTTTCATCCTTTTAATTTGTCAGTTGTTTATTTTCATGGTATCAGAGAGGTAGTTTTTTTTTTTTTTTTTTTACACCTTACGCATGTTCCTTCCATGGCGGATCAAACGTTAGGGAGTACGAACACGGCATCAAGGGATAATCCCAAACATCCCCAATACAACAATTATAACACATGGAAGCAATTCAATTCTTTCCAATTTACCGAAGAAGAACCGAGATGTTCAAAATGCAATCGAACAAATCATCAAACGAGGGATTGCCGCGCACATTTTAATCGTGGCTATTGTGGCATCGGGGGCCACACAACGAGAATATTGTCGCAAAAGGAAAGTAGGCTGCAGGCACCAAAGCTGCGAAAGTAATCGAACCAAGCAGGAGCACACTAAACAATTCACAAAGGAGGAATCTGAAAAAATCAAGGAGGCTGCTGTGCTTGAAATCAGCCAATGTTACTCAAATATCCAACACACACCTGATGACGGGGTCAATCATGTTATAATATACTTGACCACCATAAACCAATACTAGCAAGAGGACTATGCCCATCGCAGTATAGCTATAGTGAATCAAGGTCGACCCCACAGGGAACCAATTGTGGATCATCTTATATACAAACAATTAATTAAACATGTCAAGGACATAGAGGCGGTCTACGACCAACATAAGACAAGAAAAGTAAAGACACGACTCGACACAACGTAATTAACCTCCCCAATTATAGTCTTTATCGTTTGGACCTAGATAATTTATATAATAAACTCGAACTTATTAACTTGTCAATCCGCTTGTATCTATCTTAGATTGGCTACGGGAGTCATCCCCTTTAACTTGACTTAGCACCGGTTAGGTTGCTAGATCACTGTGCTACATTACGTGACTTCACCTTTTGGGTATCCATCTCATATAACTTGCACGCTTACGACACTAAGGATGCCGATATTAATCGTACACCTCGTCTAGGCAACATTCCTATGGTTAGGCGTACTTCCTAAACGATCGCATCGATCTCTACGTCCTATTAACAATTACTCGCACGGTTTCATGTTAATCTACGATTTACGTACAACTAGATGACGTCAATTCCCTAATACAAAACAGATCTAGGTCTCGCCGAAAGTCCCGGAAGATCATTCGTGAGCCGACCTAGGAGTCTATATTGGTATTTTCTAATCATACGCTAATTAAAACGGACGAGCAACGTAGCCGTAGCCATACCTACCAAGATGATAAATCCTATTAAGTTAACCTAACTATAAAGACATGGCTATCTAACGGATGAACGGGGCTCGGTCGACCGAATATTTGGGCTCGGTCGACCGAATGGTCTTTTTCCCCGCAGATTACATCCCTGAACGTATCTCTCAGCGTTTCATCATACACAACGGATTAAACAGTAATTCGTAAAGCAATTATATAAATTAACATAGATGCACGGTAATTAAACAACATAGATTCATACATAGACTCTAGGTAGAGGACGTAGGGTATGTGATCCTCATAGACAAGGCATCGCCACCTCCCTAACGTCATAGCCTAGATCTACATCATCTAACTATGAACAATTAACTCAAACGATAAAACATAATTGGGGGGATTAATTACTTAAAAGAAAGAAACAGAAAATAAAGGCTTACAGATTTGCAGCCCCTAAATTGCTGGAAACCCTCAAATTATTCTACATTGTATCAAGATATGAATAGAGTGATTTTATTGAATGATATTCTAAGGTATATGTTGGTGTGTGTTTGGTGTCTATTACAATTCTCGTAGCTGCTTGCTTATATAGAGGTTTTTGCCAACTTAGGGTGGTTCTAGAAGATAAGCACGATATAAGCCGGAAACCGACCCAAACCTAAGGCTCGGTCAACCGAAGAGCTACACTCGGTCGACCGAAGCTATAGGCTCGGTCGACCGAACCTACTTTTGCACACGTTAATCGTTTTTCTCGTCTATCTTGCTCCCCACTGCACGCTTTCGTGTTGATCTGATTTCTCTAATTTATCTCTTGATTAATGCTCCGATTTCCTTCCTTATTATCTTGAGATCCATTGATTGAATGACATTTATCCTCCCGATTTATCACGATCTACAAAATCAGCAATTATCGCACAATAAATCGGTCTTTAATAATAAAAACAGCTAAATACCAAATATCATATTAATAATCACTTAACATTAAATAATAAATATAAACGAGTGATTTAATATGAAATATACATTATTAACCTCGATTTAAGGTCAACGTTGATGACTTTTACGGGTATAATTTGACCGTCATCAACACCATGATGAATTCTCAGGTATAACTCTGTCCTATAATGTTAATGGCACAAATTCTAGTTGGATTTTGGACAGCGGTTGCACAGACAACATCATCAGTGATCAAACTATGCTTCAATGCGCAAGGCCCGTGATGAACCGCATCGTGGACTTGGCTAACGGCTCCAAGGCAGCCATTACTCATATAGGAAGAGTACAATTATCAAATGATTTGGTTCTTGAAAATGTTCTGTGTATTCCACATTTCCGTCTCAATTTGATTTCTGTTAGTCAGCTAACCAAGCAGCAGCCTTGCGTCATCACTTTTCTTAATCGTTCTTGTCTTATTCAGGACCTTCGTTCGGGGAAGATGATTGGGACGGGTGTTGAAAAGGGGGCCTCTATCATTTTGAAAGAACCCCGGTCGTATGCAATCAAGCTCGGTCGGACAATTCCGTTATATGGCACCACGGGCTTGGTCACCCATCGGCAAAGGCGACCTCATTTTTTCCACTTCCTAAACTCAATAGTAAAGTTTGTCATGATTGTTTGACATGCCCCCTAGCAAAACAAACACGGCTTCCCTTTCCTACGAGTGGTAATTACGATACTTTACCTTTTAGCTTAATACATGTTGATATTTGGGGGGATATCGAGTACCATCCATCTACGGTGCTCAATATTTCCTCACTATTGTGGATGATTTTACTCATTGCACTTGGGTTTATTTAATGAGGCATAAATACGATGCTAAAGAGCTTTTGATTCGTTTCATTAATATGACGAAGAAAACCAACACAATTTAAAGGTTAAAACTATCCGAAGTGATAACAGGGCAGAATTTAATCTCGATGAAATATATGCGATCAAAGACATCTTACACCAAACGAGTTGCGTGAAAACACCACAACAAAATGGTGAAGCAGAACACAAACATATACACTTATTGAACATGGCACGATCTCTTCTTATCCAAGCCAAACTTCCCAAGAAGTTTTGGGGAGATGCGATCCTTACGTCCACTTACCTTATAAATCGCACACCCACACCCCTTCTGCAAGGCAAAACTCCTTACGAAAAGCTATTCAACAAGGTGCCTAGTTACTCACATTTACGCGTCTTTGGATGTCTTTGTTTTATGTCTACACACGCCAGCCATCCTTCTAAGTTCGATCCTAGAGGAACAAAATGCATTTTTCTAGGGTATCCCTTCGGACAAAAGGCACACCGTGTGTATGACTTAGTTGAACAACGAGTTAAAGTCTCAGAGATGTCATTTTCTTTGAAAATATTTTTCCCTATGAAGCACACGAACCCGCACTTGCCCAAATACCATCAAACCGAATTTATACTTTGATTATTATCCCACACTTGGGCGGCTACCATCAGAAGATGCCCCTGCCATTGAACCACAACCAGAACCAATAAGCAACCCTAATACCCAACCATCCCAAACAGAAACAATAACCAATCCTAATACTCAACAAGATTCGTTGCAAGAGCAACCAATCAGGAGAAGTACACGCTCCACCAAGGTTCCGAGCTATTTACAAGACTTTCATGTTGATGTGGCCCTCCCTTCAAGGCCTGATCCGACATCTACTTCGAACATGGTAAGCCAAACAGGTACATCTCATTCCCTCACCAATGTTTTATCGTATGATCGTGTTTCTTTTCCTCATAAAAAATATGCAGCTGCAATATCTATCCATAAGGATCCTACCAGTTATGATGAAGCTAAGCACGATCCACGGTGGAAAGCGGCTATGAATGATGAACTTCAAGCACTTGAACAAAATCGAACTTGGAGCTTGGTCCCGCTCCCATCTCATAAACGACCCATTGGTTGTAAATGGGTCTACAAAATAAAATTAAGGGCGGATGGAGCGTGGAGCGTTATAAATCACGCCTAGTTGCTATAAAGGCTATAGCCAAGTTGAAGGAATAGACTATCAAGACACTTTCGCACCGGTGGCAAAAATGATAACGGTTCACACCTTGCTTAGCGTTGCAGCCTTAAAAGGGTGGCATCTTCACCAACTGGATGTTAACAACGCCTTCCTACATGGTGATTTAAACGAAGATGTTTATATGAAACCACCGCCTGGATATGGACGCAAGGGGGAGAATCTTGTATGTAAACTACATAAATCATTGTATGGTCTTAAACAAGCTTCAAGGCAATGGTTTTTAAAGCTCTCACACTCACTCAAAGCTACTGGTTTTCATCAGTCTCAGGCTGATCACTCATTATATGTGCGTCAAAGAGGAGTGAATTTTTTGGCCGTGTTGGTTTACGTTGATGACGTCGTCTTGGCTGGAAATAGCATGCAAGACATAGAAGACGTTAAAGGATGCTTGTCTCAGCAATTCAAGCTCAAGGATTTAGGGAAGCTTAAATATTTTCTTGGCATTGAGGTTGTGAGATCAAGACACGGTATTAATTTATCACAACGTAAATATGCGTTGGAAATTTTGGAAGATGCGGGTTTCTTGAGGGCCAAACCACTCGCTTTCCGGTTAATCGAATATTTCCCTCATAGAATGCGAAGGGGAGCCACCGCTTGATGCCTCGGTTTACGAGAAGATTGGTTGGGAGACTCATATATCTCACCGTGACTAGACCGGATCTATCTTATGTCGTTAATGTGTTGAGTCAATTCATGGAAAAGCCTAGACGACCACACTTGGATGCAGCCCATCAGGTGTTAAGATACATTAAGTTTACTCCCGGACAAGGAATATTTTTACCATCAACGGGAACAATGCAATTGAGTGCTTTCTGTGATGCCGATTGGGCTCGATGTAAGGATACACGGAGATCTATCACGGGGTATTGTGTCTTACTTGGGAAGGCCCCAATATGTTGGAGAACGAAGAAGCAATCAACGGTTTCCCGTTCAAGTGTGGAAGCGGAATATCGATATATGGCTTCCACATGTTGTGAAATTACATGGATACGATATCTTCTCAATGATTTACAAATTTGTCATGTGAGCCCAGTCAAATTGTATTATGATAATCAGGCAACCTTACACATTGCGTCCAATCCAGTCTTCCACGAGCGAACAAAACACATAGAGATCGATTGTCATTTTGTGCCAGAAAAGATACATAAGGGAATGATTCAAACTTGTCACATTCGAACCAAAGATAAACCAGCTGACTTATTCACTAAGCCATTGAGCACTCAACAGTTTGAACATCTGCTATCCAAGTTGGGAGTCATCAACATCTACTCCAACTTGAGGGGGACTGTTAAAGAAGATAAAGTTGAAGCTTTTAAATAGTTTGATTAAATTAAATCAATATGCTTGCTTTAGATAAACCTCATAGTTTGAATACTTTTGTCATTTGAATTATGTTAGCTTTATCTTCTAAATAACAAACTGGGTGTAGTATTTATACGTAATCTCCCCTCTGATGAAGAATGGAAAATTACTTCATTCATGAGTTTCATCCTTTTTAATTTATCAGTTGTTTATTTTCATCTTCCGCTACGGTTTTGTCTCGAATAATGCTGCTCAATTTATGGTTTTGATGGTTTAGACTCTTGAAATAATGCTGCTTTGAAGGTCGACTGTATTTCCCATTGCTTCTTCTTCCTTGAATTTGAAGTCGGGTTGGTACTACATGTTTTTCAACCTTCAAAGAATTGTTACCTTCGCTTTTAGTGGCCGCAATTGCTTATGTTGTCGCTTAGTGATCCGAGTTGCCTTCTTCTTTGAATTCGATACTTCTAATGCTCTTGTTTTTGTGACTAGCACTCCTTCACGTCTGTATTACTTTGTCGCTTTGAATTTCGAATATCTTTGAGGTCAATTCTGATAATGCTTTTACCTATGCTGCACTTGGTGTCGAGTATAGTGTCCCTGCTGTTATTATTGTTTGCTATTGATGATAATATGCTAGTTCTTAGGTATCTTACTTGAAAAAAATTAGTGAGCCTACTTCTGCTGTTATGTTCCTCCTTGAAGACTTTGTTTTGGCTTTGTTTTCTGTGGATCTCAGTAAAGTGGTTTTTGAGGATGATTTTTTGTATACAATGGTTGGATTGTTTCCCTGATTGTTCCTCTTTGTTGCAACTTGTCATGCTTTTGTCTTCCCTAAACTCTGTACAACCTCCATGAGTCTAGGGCACTTGCATCTATTTGTGGTGGTTCAATGACTCTTGAATCAAAGATTTTTTTGGAACTTGATTTGCATGCTACTTCTATCTTTTCAAATGATATCAGGCTTGTTCCTGTTCTGGAATGATGGTGCTGATGTCTATTTGCAAGCTGGTGGTATTTTGAATCCTTTTTTGGTTACTTCTCCTGATGTTGTTTCTGTTGTGCACAACCCATTTCCTGCTCCAGTTGGTTGTGTTGTTGCCGGGATGTTGGTCCTGTTGTACAAGTGTTAAATGCTAGCATGGAGAGGATTTTTGTTGCAATTTTCTGTTGTTTTTGCTACAGAATGTCTGCTAGCATGAAGATTGAAAAGCTTCTGGTTCTTGTCTTGCAAGTGTTGCTGTCCCATCTACTGGTTGACATCCTTTCTTGTTTTGCCTTAGTTCTGGTACTTTTGATTCTTGATGTATTTTACAAATGTGTATGAAGGTCATTTTGCTTTGTATCTTTTGCATAACTGATAGTATTTATGTTTACCATTATGTAATTCTTTTTGATAATGAATGATAAAGAGAATGAGAAGAAAAAAGATTGATATTTCAATGTAGTAAACTATGTAAACTCGATTACATTGGGTGTCACTGCATAAAGGGTGTCACTTCATAAAATGTTTGTTGTCATTGGTTGTCACTTCATAAAATGTTTGTGTCATTGAGTGTCACTACAGAAAGTGTCACTTCATAAAATGAGAAATCAAAATAAAGAGGACGTAAAAATATGAATTGGGGTAAAAGAATTATGTTGATCATAGTTTTATGTTAAAAGATATAGTCGTTTGAAGTCGATTTTGTGAAGAAAATAAATCGATTTTCTGAAATTAAGTCAGAAAAATATCAAATGTGATCACGGTGTTGCTTCATCAAATGTCACTGTATCGCGATGGTCACTTCATCCCGATGGTAACTACATCGCGATGGTCACTTCATCCCGATGGTCACTGCATCACGGTAGTCATTGCATCGGGGTGGTCATTGCATCGCAATGATAAATGCATCGTGATGGTCACTACATCGGAGATGGTCACTGAATCAAGGTGGTCACTGCATCGAAGTGGTCAATGAATCGCGGTGGTGAATGCATTTAGGTGGTCACTGCATCGGGGGTGGTCAATGCATCGCGGTGTCACTGCATCACGGTTGTTAGTGCATCTTCATCACGGTGTGTCTGTATCGGGGGTGGTCACTGCATCACGGTGACTCTGCATTAGGGGTGGTCACTGCATCACGGTGACTCTGCATTAGGGGTGGTCACTGCATCGCGGTGATCAATGGATCGGCGGTGGTCAATACATCGCGATGGTCACTGCATATGAGGTGGTCACTGCATCAGGATGGTCACTGCATCGCGGTGGTCAATGCATCGCGGTGGTCAATGAGTCGCGGTGATCAATGCATTGGGGTGGTCACTGCATCGCGATGGTGAATGCATCGCGGTGTCTCTGCATCGCGGTGTCTCTACATCGAGGGTGGTCGCTGCATCGGGGTGGCAACTACATCGCGGTGGTCAATGGATCGGGGTGGTCAATGCATCGTGGTGGTGAATGCATCGTGATGGTCACTGCATCGGAGGTGGTCACTGCATCGGGACGGTCACTGTATCACGGTGGTCAAATGCATCGCGGTAGTCAATGAATCGCGGTGGTGAATGCATTGGGGTGGTCACTGCATCGCGGTAGTGAATGCATTGGGGTGGTCACTGCATCGCGGTGGTGAATGCATCGCGATGGCCACTGCATCGCGGTGTCAATGTATCGGGGTTGGTCAATGCATCGCGGTATCTCTTCATGTATTCAAAACGTGTAAAGGGGTTCAATGCTTAGACACACCCCAATACTCGAATATTTGAAATGTGTAATAATACTAGATGGGAATTCAATCTTCGTGACATTTTCATTGAAGCATGAGTTGACTTGTGTTATGACAAAGTGTTGTTTTGCTAAACCAAGGATTACACTTAAATGGGGGAGGAATGTTGGTGATTTAAGTATAATCACAAGCCGTTGAGGTAATCGGGGTTTAGTACAAGGGTGGATATACTCGTAACACTTAATAATAAGTTTGGAGGTGCGGAGTGCACGCTTATACAAGTGTATATGAGTATACGGATGGAAAATAAGCAAGTATAGTTCGGAAAATCACTTAAAGGACCGAGAAAACCGAGTTAAAGGACCAAAAATCAGATTTTGGTGAAGCAGAGTGACAGGCGCCCGCCTGTGGTGTTCCTGCTAGTGTAAAAGTGATTCAGAGAGTTTTGGTCGGTTTTGGCTTTCACAGGCTGGCCACAGGCGCCCGCCTGTGGTCCGAAAACAGTCCTGTAAGTGCCTTTTGGCCTTTTGGGTAGTTATAACCAAATGGTGCCTTTCCACTTGGGTTGTAACTTATATATTCGAACTTACAACTGTTTTTCCATGAACTAAGTGCTTTTTACAGGCTTTTTACATTGTTGAATATACACACAACAAATGTATGCATCCTTGATCCTATCAAAATTATAAAACACTTGCAAATTATCTCCAAGGTCATCTTCATCTTTTGTGCCTAAAGATCGAAGGGAAAACGTAGTCTTATCTCACAAAAGTATTTGTGTTACCCTAGGCATAAGATTCGGGGCAAATAACTTTTTTAGGAAAGTGTTTCACAATTCTGCGTTCATATCAAGTTATTAAATATTCTCCAAAATTTCTTGCGTTTTGTTTGTTTCGGACATTGTTGTTCCCGTGTAAGCCACTTTTTACAACAATCTACAAAAGTTATTTAGTTTACAATGTCGAGTGTCAAAGAAATGACTGCAAATTTTGGGAAATTGGAAAAATTCGAGGGAGTGAACTTCAGAAGATGGCAGAGAAAGATGCATTTCTTGTTAACAACCTTGAAGGTTGTGTATGTACTCAGTACACAAATGCCAGAGGTGTTGGAGGATGGTCCCCTGGAAGAATTAAGAAAGAAAAACAAATGGGAGAATGACGATTACATATGCCGAGGCCACATTCTGAATGGTATGTCTGATGCACTGTTTGATATTTACCAAAACGTTGAATCCGCCAAAGAACTTTGGGATTCTTTAGAATCCAAATACATGGATGAAGATGCATCCAGTAAAAAGTTCTTGGTTGGAAACTTCATGAAATATAACATGGTGGATTCAAGGTCGGTAATGGAACAGTACAATGAATTACTTCGTATTTTGGGTCAATTTTCACAGCATAAAATAGAAATGGATGAGTCTATTTCTGTTTCTAGTATAATTGATAAATTGCCACCCTCTTGGAAATATTTTAAACATTTTCTGAAACATAAGAAAGAAGAGTTGTCTCTGGTACAACTTGGTAGTCATTTGCGCATAGAAGAATCTCTAAGGGCGCAAGAGAACGGTAAAGCCAAGGGTAAGGAGACAATGGATTCTTCTTCCATTAATATGGTGGAAACCGGGGAAAGTTCTCAAAAGAACCAGAAGAAAAGGAAAGGGCAATCATCTAAAAACAACAAGCAAAGATGCCAACAAGAAACCGAAAGGTGCTTGTTGGGTTTGCGGGAAAGTGGGGCATTTTAAGGTGATTGTCGATTTGGCAAAAATCGAAAGGGCCAAACAACGAGTTCGGGGCAAGGGTCTAAGGACCAAGGTGCTCCTAAACATCAAGGTCGAATATTGTTTGTGGATTTAATTCGGATATGAATTATGTACCACCGTTTTTACGAGGCATTTTATGTGCGGGATGATGATGTTGCTTGGTGGATTGACTCGGGTGCGAAAAAGCATGTCCGCAAGGATCAACGTTGGCTTAAAGATTATGAACCGTTAACGATGGATCCATGCTTGTTTATGGGAAACGAGTCAAAGGCCGCCATCCGTGGAAGAGGAAGCGTTGTTTTGCCTTTTAGTTCTGGCAAATTTGTAACTTTAAAACATGTTTTATTTGTTTCGGGGATCCGGAAAAACTTAGTTTCAGGAAGTTTATTATGTAAAGATGGTTTTAAACAAGTCTTTGAGTCTGACAGATACATTTTAAGTAAGTGTGGTGTATTTATAGGATTTGGTTATCTTTGTAATGGTATGTTCATGCTTAACATTCAGCATGATGTTGTGAATAATGTTTGTATGAATCATGATGTTGATGTTTCTGTTTTATGGCATGCTCGGTTAGGACATGTTCATTACAAACGCATGTTATTAATGTCTAAGCATGATTTAATTCCATCTTTTGATATGAATATAAATAAATGTGATACATGTATGTTGAACAAAATTGTTAGACAGCCTTTTCATAGTGTTGAAAGGTCGTCTTCAGTTTTGGATCTTGTCCATAGTGATCTATGTGACTTTTGTGCTACACCATCTTTTGGCAACAAAAGATATGTAGTGACTTTTATAGATGATTGCACTCGGTTCTGTTATGTGTTTTTACTTCATTCTAAAGATGAGGCAATCGATAAATTCAAAATCTATACAAGTGAAGTTGAGTTGCAATTAACCTCTAAAATTAAAAAGTTGCGTACTGATCAAGGTGGTGAATACTTTGATCCAACCTTTTTCGGGTCATGTGGGATTATACATGAGGTTACGGCGCCTTACACGCCGCAGCAAAACGGTATAGCGGAAAGGAAAAATCATACTCTTAAAGAGATGGTTAATTCCATGCTATCTTACTCAGGTTTGAGTGAGGGATTTTGGGGAGAAGCCATGTTAACGGCTTGTTATTTGCTGAATAGAGTTCCTAATAAAAGGAATCCTATTACCCCATATGAACTTTGGTTCAAAAAGAAGCCAAACTTGAGTTACCTACGAGTTTGGGGATGTAGGGCTGTTGTTAGGCTCACCATGCCTAAGATTAAAACCTTGGGTGAAAGAGGCATTGATTGTATATTCATTGGATATGCTATGCATTCCAAGGCATATAGGTTCTATGTTATAGAGCCTAATGATTCAATTGCCGTTCATTCTGTGATTGAATCAAGGGATGCTATCTTTGATGAAAATCGGTTTTCGTCTATACAAAGACCGAATGATATAACTCCTATTAATATTGGAGTGGAGGACAATAATGATGTCAGTTCTCAAGATGAGCCTTTGGAGCTTCGTAGAAGCAAAAGGGCTAGGAAAGCAAAATCTTTTGGATCCGACTATCAAACTTATTTGGTAGAAGGAACAATAGATGAAGTAGGATTCCAATATTCATATTGTTATAATATTGATGAGGATCCTAAAACATTTAAGGAGGCTATGGAGTCTCGAGACGTGTCATTGTGGAAAGAAGCAGTCAATGATGAGATGGATTCCATAATGGGAAACAACACGTGGATCCTTTCGGATCTTCCACGTGGTTGCAAACCTTTGGGCTGCAAGTGGATCTTTAAAAGAAAGATGAAAGTTGACGGCACTGTCGACAGATATAAAGCCAGATTGGTAATTCAAGGCTTTAGGCAAAAAGAAGGTATTGATTATTTTGATACCTATGCACCGTTGCAAGAATCTCCACAATAAGATTGTTGATTGCATTGGCAGCAATTAACAATCGGTAATCCATCAAATGGATGTTAAGACGGCATTCTTGAATGGAGATTTGGAAGAAGAAATTTATATGAAACAACCGGAAGGTTTTGTTACGCCCGGAAATGAGCATAAGGTTTGTAAGCTTGTTAAATCATTGTATGGTCTTAAACAAGCACCTAAACAACGGCATCATAAATTTGATGAAGTTATCTTGTCTCATGGTTTTATGATTAATCAATCAGACAAGTGTATATATAGCAAATTTGACGATACCGGTAATGGTGTGATAATTTGCTTATATGTTGATGACATGTTGATCTTTGGAACTAACCAAGATCAAGTTGACCTTTGCAAAGCATTTTTGTCATCAAGCTTTTCTATGAAAGACATGGGGGAGGCGGATGTGATTCTAGGAATCAAGATAAAAAGGAGTGACAAAGGGTTCTCTTTGACACAATCTCATTACATTGAGAAAGTGTTGAAGAAGTTCAATTGTGAAAACTCCACTCCGGCTAATACTCCCATTGATCCTAATGAGAAACTCATGCCGAATATGGGAAATCCGATATCACAACTTGAGTATTCTCGGGTAATAGGATGTTTGATGTGTTAGTAATACCATCCGCAACGGAAGCGATTTTATGGATCTAGATCTATATGATACACGTAATAAAACAACTAGATCTATTCTACAAGGGGGATGTAGATCATACCTCTTGAATCTCAAAATTCAAGTTGAAGAACCGCAAAAGGATGAATGTGAAGGTGTGAAGAGCACCACAGTCTTCCGATCGTGTGATCCAAGCAATTCCCGGTGGAAGGAATTCTCGACTCGAACCCTTCCGATATGCTACCGGAAAAATCTCCAAGATTTCTCCCACTCTCTCCTTGGCCGAAATATTTTCTTCTCTCTACTATAGGGAGAAGTCGAAAATATGCAAAGTATGTTAAGGCTTGGGAGAACTCTCTTTATATAGGAGAGTAAAACTTAGCCTCCAAGGATTAAATAATTAAGAGATAATTATTACATTAATCCTTTTTCCAAATAAAAGATAAATAAAATAATTATCCCAAACAAATTAGGATAAATCATATTATTATCTAATATTTCATGAATTATCATTTAACAAATAAAAGATAAATCACACATTAAATAATTATCCAAGAAAACTAATTTCCTAATAATTATTAATCACAAAAAGTGGCGCCACCTTTTAATCAAAAAAAGGGTCACACGCACAAACCATATTTGACCAATTAGGTCAAAAAAAAAGTCAACACACTAATTTGGGCCGAGTCCACGAAAAATGTCTTTTCCGTGTATTTAATTATTTAGCCCAACTAATTTAATAGTCCACTAAACAATTAATTCACATATCGTTTTAATAAAGTCCAACAAGAACTAAATTAATATTATTAGGATTCGACGTCCGAGAATAGCTATGCTATATTAGGAGGCACGTCGGGGACCATGGACTAATAATCAGCGGCTCCGATAAATCAAATAAATAATTATAGAATAATTATATTCGATAAATCAATCACAGGAATATGCCACCATAATCCCGTGATTGCACTCCTCCGATTATAAGATTATATTTATCTCCTCACGAGAATAATAATAGGCTTCCATTGATATAATCATTACATATGGATTAATCTTCCATAGACTGTTCATTCTAAATCAGGAAGTTACCGTTAACCCTTTTAAGAACCTCTTATCCTTATTTACCATTAACCCCCTAGTGATCAATTAATTCATACAACTCACCGGTAGCTAATCGGTGTAATATGAACTCGTACGATCGATCGTTTCTAGGATTAACAAATAAGGGAATCTGTCTATCTACTTCCATAAATGGAAGGAATGGATTCCGTATCCGTGATAACACGGACTACTCACTCAATCCGAGTACAATGCCAAGATGGGGTAATTCGGACCACGGACTCGGTGTAATCCTTAACCGTCAAGTCAAACTTCATACTGATTCAAGCAGTTGACTGTGATCACCTCAGGATTAAGATATATCCATAAATATGATCATCCATTGATTCGATAAGACTTCTCGATTACGGAATTAGATCGTGAACTCTAATCAAATCGGTCCAGCCCTATATGATATATCTATCATATATAAATGCCCCATTAGGTTCTCTTAACCGAAAGTCCGGATAAGACAATCACACCTATTGTGTTCTGGGCGCATTAATAGCACGTTAAAGGAGAGACCCGATACTCTCGATTAACTTCACTACGGGCTAATTGTATTTTAAGTACATCTTCACTAACTCAATCCTCCCGTGTATATACCATACACTGAGTTAAGTGATTACATAAACGATATACTTTAGGGTTTTCTGTAGTGTAAATACTATTGTCACATCGGTGAATATGAGAATAATAAATATGAATAATAACATCATTTCATTTATTAAATAAAACAATTACAAAATTGTCTTTCGGGCATCACACCTAACATGATGTATGCTATGACTAGCACACGTCCGGATATTGCTTATGCGGTTGGAAAGCCAAGCAGGTTTACGAGTAATCCGAGTAGTCATCATTGGCGTGCGGTAACTCGTGTACTAAGGTATCTTAAGTTAACCAAGGATTTTGGCTTAACTTATGTTGGACATCCTTCAGTAATAGAAGGATATTCATATGCTAGTTGGATATCCAATGTAGAGGATCATTCTTCTACAAGTGGTTGGGTGTTCTTGCTTGGAGGAGGTGCCATCTTTTGGGCTTCCAAAAAGCAAACATGTATTACTAGCTCGACTATGGAGTCGGAATTTGTTGCCTTAGCAGCAGCCGGTAAAGAGGCGGAGTGGCTTAGGAATTTGATATATGAAATTCCATTATGGCCAAAACCAATATCACCCATTTCTATCCATTGTGATAGTGCTTCTACCTTGTCTAAAGCTTATAGTCAAGTGTATAATGGCAAGTCGCGACACTTGGGCGTTAGACATAGCGCGGTTCGTGAGTTGATCACTCATGGGGTGATTTCGGTTGTGTTTGTGAGATCTCAACATAACTTAGCCGATCACTTGACAAAAGGATTGGCTAGAGACTTGGTACAAAAGTCCGTAATCGGGATGGGTTTACAACTCATTTGAATCTTGGTGATAGGATACCCAATTCCCTTCTAATACAATGTTAGAGGCGAATTCAATGTGGAAGGCCTATTATCTAGATTTGTGCACATGATAATATCCCGAGGTATGTGCTATTACCCGTAAGTTAAGGACGAAGGGATTCTTCATAATGAGTCTTTGACAAAGTGCTATTGCGGGTGCACGATTATATAAAGGCTCACCTATATGAGTATGAAGTTTGGCCGCTTCAAGAAAGTTCGAGAGTTGGCTTTCTATATGCTCATGAATGGATATGGACACAAGGCCTGATTAATTAGTGTCAAGAATAAGCTTTTGGAGTTATATTAACTCATGTGTATGTTCTCTTCATGTATTCAAAACGTGTAAAGGGGTTCAATGCTTAGACACACCCCAATACTCGAATATTTGAAATGTGTAATAATACTAGATGGGAATTCAATCTTCGTGACATTTTCATTGAAGCATGAGTTGACTTGTGTTATGACAGTGTTGTTTTGCTAAACCAAGGATTACACTTAAATGGGGGAGGAATGTTGGTGATTTAAGTATAATCACAAGCCGTTGAGGTAATCGGGGTTTAGTACAAGGGTGGATATACTCGTAACACTTAATAATAAGTTTGGAGGTGCGGAGTGCACGCTTATACAAGTGTATATGAGTATACGGATGGAAAATAAGCAAGTATAGTTCGGAAAATCACTTAAAGGACCAGAAAACCGGTTAAAGGACCAAAAATCAGATTTTGGTGAAGCAGAGTGACAGGCGCCCGCCTGTGGTGTTCCTGCTAGTGTAAAAGTGATTCAGAGAGTTTTGGTCGGTTTTGGCTTTCACAGGCGGCCACTGGGCGCCCGCCGTGGTCCGAAAACGATCTGTAAGTGCCTTTTGGCCTTTTGGGTAGTTATAACCAAATGGTGCCTTTCCACTTGGGTTGTAACTTATATATTCGAACTTACAACTGTTTTTCCATGAACTAAGTGCTTTTTACAGGCTTTTTACATTGTTGAATATACACACAACAAATGTATGCATCCTTGATCCTATCAAAATTATAAAACACTTGCAAATTATCTCCAAAGGTCATCTTCATCTTTTGTGCCTAAAGATCGAAGGGAAAACGTAGTCTTATCTCACAAAAGTATTTGTGTTACCCTAGGCATAAGATTCGGGGCAAATAACTTTTGTAGGAAAGTGTTTCACGATTCTGCGTTCATATCAAGTTATTAAATATTCTCCAAAATTTCTTGCGTTTTGTTTGTTTCGGACATTGTTGTTCCCGTGTAAGCCACTTTTTACAACAATGGTCACAACTAAATACACGACACACTTTTATATTATTGATTATGATTCGGAACTTATTAATTTCTATGGGTTTCATAATTATCAATGGTAAAAAGTGTGTTGTAATTCTTGATTATAATCATTTTATCGTGACACAAATATTTTTCTTCGTTCTTTTCCTTGTTGGTGAAATCCCACCACATGATCGTTGTATGTGGGAGGACCACGTGTCAATGTCCAAGTTTTTATAGTGAGTTTGATGTACGTATTCTTCTGAATAGTCATTTAAATGTTTACCGTAATGTTATTGTCATAACTAACGTGTTACATAACACATTTTTGCATGTTAATCTTTGATGTAGAGTTCATTGATAATGATATAGGATCCGTTGATTATGATACACATTCATCATAATTAAAGATATAAAAGTATATATTGTCATTTATTGTGGTTAAGTAATTATGACATTAACATTATCCGTATGTTTATTACCTGAATGAAAACAGTACATATTGTATTGACATATCATGGAAATCGAGTCTTTTGAAATGTTCCTGCCAATTTGTGCAATGTGTCCACATTATCACAGGTGTGATGTCTCGTTCTCGAATACCGAGCTCTTATTCGAATTTAAACGGCCGGCACGTATATGACTTAAATTTTAATTAACTATATGCGTAAGCCTCTTAAACTAACATCATAGTATAATTTGCGGAGGATAAAACGACCCGTGATTTACATAATAATATTAGGAGTAGAATTAAAAAAATCTAATGATGAGTCCATTACAACATTAAATCAAAAGAACTCAACAACAATCCACCAAAAGATAAGGGCAAAAGATTAATAATTTAAGTTATTACAAAACTTCAAAGCTCAAAAGTCTACTCTATTACAAAAGATAAATAGTTAATTGTCAATTATGATACATTCAGAAAGGTGTCATTATTTTAGGACTACAAGAAAAGATTTTTGTCAAAAAGGACAATTAACTAGTGAAAGTGAAAATGATAATGAATTTGATAGTGAATTACGTTGGTTTTGTGCTGAAAATCAACGTAATTCTCTTTCAAATTCACTTTCAGTTTCACTTTCACTAGTGAAATTTCTTTTTTTGCAAAAATCTTTTCTTATAGCACTTTTTGTTTGACATCTTTCATATTGTGTCCTTTAAGACCCTTCTCCCAAAGATTAATCATTAAAACTCATCAAAGATGCCACGTATATTCAAGTATATTCACTAGTATACACAACAAACAAAGACATTAGTTACACATTGATCCAAAGACATTTATCTTATTACTAGTCTCACTAGTATGCACAACAAACAAAGACATTGGTTACACATTGATCCAATGACACTTTGCATTGCACGGTAGGTAACAATATGGAATAGTCCCACACCCTTGGTATCTAACCTTGGGGAGGGCTAATAGTTCCTTGTAGCGACATTGGTTACACATTGGTCCAATGACACTTTGCATTGTGGGTATGCACCCACAATGCACGGTAGGTAACAATATGGAATAGTCCCACACCCTTGGTATCTAACCTTGGGGAGGGCTAATAGTTCCTTGTAGCGCTAATCCAAGACCCACTAATAGTTCCTTGGTATCTAACCTTACGGAGGGCTAATGGTTCCTTGTAGCGCTAATCCAATACCCGCTAATAGTTCCTTGTAGAGCTAATCCAATACCCGTAAGACTAAGGAATAAGGTGGCTAATGACCCTGAATATCTCCCTACATAGGATCTCCACAAGGTACTGAGTCAAATCCACCGGAAATCAAACAAAGACATTGGTTACATATTGATCCAATGACACTTTGCATTGCACGGTAGGTAACAATATGGAATAGTCCCACACCCTTGGTATCTAACCTTGGGGAGGGCTAATAGTTCCTTGTAGCGACATTGGTTACACATTGGTCCAATGACACTTTGCATTGTGGGTATGCACCCACAATGCACAGGTAACAATATGGAATAGTCCCACACCCTTGGTATCTAACCTTGGGGAGGGCTAATAGTTCCTTGTAGCGCTAATCCAAGACCCGCTAATAGTTCCTTGGTATCTAACCTTGGGGAGGGCTAATAGTTCCTTGTAGCGCTAATCCAAGACCCGCTAATAGTTCCTTGGTATCTAACCTTGGGGAGGGCTAATGGTTCCTTGTAGCGCTAATCCAATACCCGCTAATAGTTCCTTGTAGAGCTAATCCAATACCCGTAAGACTAAGGAATAAGGTGGCTAATGACCCTGAATATCTCCCTACATAGGATCTCCACAAGGTACTGAGTCAAATCCACCGGAAATCAAACAAAGACATTGGTTACATATTGATCCAATGACACTTTGCATTGCACGGTAGGTAACAATATGGAATAGTCCCACACCCTTGGTATCTAACCTTGGGGAGGGCTAATAGTTCCTTGTAGCGACATTGGTTACACATTGGTCCAATGACACTTTGCATTGTGGGTATGCACCCACAATGCACAGTAGGTAACAATATGGACTAATCCCACACCCTTGGTATCTAACCTTGGGGAGGGCTAATAGTTCCTTGTAGTGCTAATCCAAGACCCGCTAATAGTTCCTTGGTATCTAACCTTGGGGAGGGCTAATAGTTCCTTGTAGCGACATTGGTTACACATTGGTCCAATGACACTTTGCATTGTGGGTATGCACCCACAATGCACAGTAGGTAACAATATGGAATAGTCCCACGCCCTTGGTATCTAACCTTGGGGAGGGCTAATAGTTCCTTGTAACGCTAATCCAAGACCCGCTAATAGTTCCTTGGTATCTAACCTTACAGAGGGCTAATGGTTCCTTGTAGCGCTAATCCAATACCCGCTAATAGTTCCTTGTAGAGCTAATCCAATACCCGTAAGACTAAGGAATAAGGTGGCTAATGACCCTGAATATCTCCCTACATAGGATCTCCACAAGGTACTGAGTCAAATCCACCGGAAATCAAACTCCTAACTTTGCCGTATTACTTTGTGGCTCAACCTTAAGATGCAAACCTACATCTCAATTACTGTGTTAAATTGAATCAAGTTAGCAATGTGGGATGAATGAGTTGGTTCCCATTACAACTCGTCTCCCATACACATTTTCCTCTAACTTATTGCATTATTTGTTCGTTCATCTGATATCCGAATTGAGTAATTTAAAAGTCTCTCATTAACAAGTAATTAATTAAGTAGTATATAATGATACAATTGGCTCGTTCCCGGTAATTCGTACCATAGACTATCCAAAATTAATACCAAGTGGACTGCTCGTCACTTAAATTATAAAGCTCTAAAAGAACTATTTCCTCCAACAGTCATTCTAAAATATATATATATATATGCATGATGGTGTAGGTTAGAGCAGTTCATTGTGGCACAGCAGCACTGAAAGATGCAACATCAGAAGCAATAAGGGACTTGGTGTCTCACTTGGAATCAACTCATTACATCCTTGGTTCTGTTATAGGTCCCCATCCATACCCAATGATGGTAAGGGATTTTCAAGCAGTGATTGGCAAAGAAACAAGGAAACAAGCATTGGCAAAATGGGGTGGTAAACCAGATGTACTAATGGCATGTGTTGGCCGCGGCTCGAACGCCATGGGCCTGTTTCATGAGTTTGTTGAAGACAAAGAGGTTAGATTGATTGGTGTGGAAGCTGGTGGTTATGGATTAGACAGTGGAAAACATGCTGCCAGTTTGATAAAGGGAGAGGTTGGTGTGCTACATGGAGCTATGAGTTACTTGCTACAGGATGATGATGGACAAATTATTGAGCCTCATTCCATTAGTGCTGGGTAAGAAAAATTTATATAATTCGGAAGGCCTTTATTTTCACCATCACGACTCGATCGATCGATCGGTGTACCACACTATCACGTGAACTACAATTATGAGTAAAAAACATGATTTTTTATATACGTCTTGTTAATTTCTTTATTAGATTAAAGTATCCTGGAGTCGGACCAGAACACAGCTACCTTAAGGACATAGGGCGTGCTGAATACTACAGCGTCACTGACAACGAGGCATTGGAAGGTACTGCATGCCTCCTCCGTCCCACAAAAAAAATGTCCTTAAATTACAGTAATTTGATGTGAATTTGTGTTTTGCACAGCTTTGAAGAGGCTATGCAGGATGGAGGGTATTATTCCTGCTTTAGAGACGTCACACGCAGTTGCGTACCTCGAGAAGCTTTGCCCAACTCTTGAAAACGGAATGAAGGTGGTGATAAACTGCAGCCGTAGAGGAGATAAAGATGTTCACACAGCCATTCAACATTTTCAAGTATAAAAATAAAATAGCTAGTCTCAAAAAAATCCCTTAAGAAATTTATAGTTACTGATGGAATAATTCAAGTTGAATAGCCCGGTATCCGGAATCCACTGGTCCGACTGATTCGGAGTTCGGTCCGGATCGTCGCTACATAACTCTTTAAAAATAAAAATAAAAAAGTATTGTTGTATGGGTTATTACCCTTAATCAGTGTATAAAATGAAAAGACGTGTACTCTTTTAGCAACCATCAATTGATTTTAAAACAGCTGGTCACATTAATTATTCCATCATTTAAAATTAATTCCAAACTATATAAGATTCCTGATAATAATACTTTTTTATTTTTGAAAAACTTCCCATTAATTAACGAATCATCCGGAGGCCTTGAGCCCCAAAGAAAAACACACACCTATATGATTAATACTAGCTCTAACAACGGTGAAATTTTAAAATACAACCGTTGTAGAAATATTTTACCAAGTGGAATACATTACAACCATTATTTCTAGGGGGAATGAGGGAGAATGACAGAAATATTTCATCAATTGAGTAGAAGGACAGTTTTTTGAAACTTTTGCATAAAGGACAAAACTATTTATTCACTGTCGAAATTCACTTGTGTTCGAAATTCACTTTTTAATTCACTGACGAAATTCACTGTCGAAATTCACTATTTTTCAAAATTCATCGTCGAAATTCACTAATTTTCGGGATTCACTGTCGAAATTCACTATCGAAATTCACTGATTTCGGGATTCACTAGGGAGATTCACTGATTTTCGGGATTCACTGTTTGTCCTTCTTGCTATAAAAATTATGCAGTTGTCCTTCTCCCTATAAAAAATATGTAGTTGTCCTGTTATTTAAAAATATTTCAGATTGTGTCATTATCCCTAATTTTCCATTATTTCTAATCTCTCACACACGATAAAAGTGTATTATGTGAAAGAGAGTAAAAACGAGAAGCTCTAATGTATGTCACTTGATATAACCTTCCTATAACCGTTGCACCATAAAATCTCTCCTAACAAGGAGGTGTGCTTGCATATTAGTCCAAATGTTCAAATCTTTAATTTTCATTTTCCTCGTTTTTATAATACGTACCTACAATGGGCGGCTTTTAGTGCTTAGTGTTGACACCCTGAGACAAGGAGATGTAAGGGGCTTGTTAGAAATATTTGAGTTTTGATGGTGAGTGACAGAGTAGCTCTTATAGATACAAGGAAAAAAATGTGTAAAATCTAATTTATAAGCCTTACTAGAATCTGATATTGTATAGATTAATTAGATAGGTTCTCATTAGACTAGTACTAGTTTTAAAAATCCAGCAGATTTTAGGAAACCTAAGCTAAGATGAAAGAACGGTAGAAGGTTGAGGGGACAAACTCAATTATAAAGATGAAGGCTGATGGTTCAAACTCAGTATTGAAGACTTAAGAGTTGAAAGCTGAGTGTTCAAACTCAGTATTGAAGACTGAAGAGTTGAATGTTGAGGATTCAAACATAGTAATGAAAATTTAAGTCAAGACTATAAGGTTATTTTCAAGTATGTCTGTGATGGCTTGAAACAACTTTATAGATCTAGTGTATAAGGCTTGAAGTTCAGTGTGGTGGAGCTGTTGAAAAGACAATCCTACCTTTAAAGGAATAGCAGAAGAACTTCAGTGAAGCATCTCAAAATACCTTCGATTGAACAGACAAATGTAGAAGAAAGCAAAAGGGAAAGGAAAACCTAATCGGGTTTCATCAGCCACAATTTTTATTGAAAATGATAATCTGTCAAAAAGCAGGGGACTTACATTGTGGGCTTCACCCTTATATACCTAGGCTATATTAGCAGGTAAAATGACTGCTCTGTCCTTTTACTATATTTACAAAGTAATACATCATTTAGCAAGTAACATATTACATATCTAGCACTACTTTTATTCAAAGATTAGATACATCATTTGTAATACCCTCCCGCAAACCGTGCCTCTGTAAATGTCCTTAACACCAAGCCCATGAAGTAACCGAGAGAGGCTAAATCGATCTAAGGCCTTTGTAAAAAGATCAGCAAGTTGAAACTCTGACCGAACAGGTAATGGCTTGATGATACCCTTCACATATTTTTCACGAACAATGTGGCAATCGATTTCAATGTGTTTCGTTCGCTCGTGGAAAACCGGGTTTTCAGCAATGTAGATTGCACTATCGTTGTCGCAAAACAGAGGAACAGGTTTGGTTTGATGAATGCCCAAGTCAGCCAATAGGTAAATCAACCATTGAGTTTCGCAAGTTGCCATTGCCATGGCACGGTATTCAGCCTCCGAAGAGCTACGAGAAATAGTGGATTGTTTTTTGGACCGCCAAGAGATCAGGGCCTGGCCCAAAAAGACGCAATACCCGGTGACAGAACGCCGAGTCTCAACGCAGCCGGCCCAGTCGGAGTCTGCATACGCCTTGAGTGAAAGATCATTTTTCGCAGGAAAGAAGATTCCTTGTCCCGGATTACCCTTAAGAAACCTTAGCAGCCGGATTGCTGCCCGTTGGTGATTGACAGTCGGAGCATCAAGAAACTGACTGAGTTGTTGGACGGCGAAAGAGATGTCCGGTCGGGTGATGGTTAAGTAGAGCAACTTACCAATGAGACTGCGATAGCTACTGATGGCTGAAATGGGATCCGATTCGCCATGAGAAAGTTTCTGATTCATCTCCATTGGGCTCACCGCGGGCTTGCAGCCCAACATTCCATTTTCTTCTAGAAGTTCCAGAACGTATTTTCGTTGATTTAATAACAGTCCAGCTTTGGACCGAGCAACTTCAATTCCCAGAAAAAAATGCAAGGGACCAAGGTCTTTTATATGAAAGGTTTGATCTAGATGTCTTTTGATTGACTGCACTTCACTAGGACAATTGCTTGCTATTACAATGTCATCAACGTACACCAAAAGTGCAGTGAAAGACTCCGAACTGACCTTCAAGAAAAGGTTGTAATCATTGATGGATTGGGAATACCCTTGTGCTAATAAGACTGCAGTCAACTTTGCGTTCCATTGACGACTGGCCTGTTTAAGGCCGTATAGTGATTTCTGGAGCATGCAAACTTGGGATGAAGAAGAAGGGAACCCGGGAGGTGGCACCATATATACCTCCTCATGGAGGTCACCATGTAAGAACGCATTGTTTATATCCAATTGTTCTAGTATCCAGCCCTTTGCAACACCACAACTAATAATGTACGAACGGTTGTCATCTTTGCTACGGGGCTGAAAGTCTCCAAATAATCAACCCCTAACTGTTGTGTATACCCTTTTGCAATGAGCCTAGCCTTGTACCGTTCTATAGACCCATCTGGATTGTGTTTCACTTTGAAGACCCATTTGCAGCCAATGGGCATTTTATTGGGGGGTAAATCGACAAGTGTCCATGTTTTATTTGCTTCTAGGGCCCTAATTTATGTCTCCATGGCCTGCTGCCATTCTGGGTACTTTGCAGCCTCAGCAAAGGAACGTGGTTCAGGATTTACCATAATATTGAATGCAAATGCAGGATTTACCCTTTCTTTAATGCTTCCCACTCCGAGAAGGTGGTGTATTGTAGGTTGTTTTCGTGACCACTGAGGAGTGACCCGAAGATGATGCAGATGAAGTATGTTGTTCTTAATTCCGTTTTATTCTGAGTATAGACCGTCTTACTTTTGTAATTATGATAGAAGTCGATGGGTGGAGTTTGTGGTTATGAAGTTGTAATGGATTCAAGGGTATTTGACGGTTATAATAAAGTCCATGGTGATGTAATAGATGCAACATGTGTTGCTTTCGATCGTTCAGTGATTGTTTTAGTTACCCGATCTGTCGTTTTGTCTTATGCCATGTTCTCTGATGTTGGTCTACGTAAGGCTTACGTATATAATTATATTGATTTTTAATTATTTGCGTGGCGGACGTTATTTTCCGGATAAGGACTCGGTATCTGGGACAGGTGCGTCACAATTTCTTGTCTAGTTTTTTCTAGCAAAGTTTATAATACATAACATACATGTTATGCACATCAAATCATGAAATCAATACACATGAGTTATTCACCGAGCATTGTCTACTACAACATTCGGGAAGATCATTCTTGATTCAAAGAAGGTTTTCATAAGGGGACAAACCCCATGATCTTGAGAAGAAAAAAACTGATCAAGTGATAATCTGGAAGATGTATTCACTAAAGCTTTGAACACAGCAATATTGATAAAGAAGGCCGGAATCCACCAACTCATTGACCAGAACAGATGCTCAAATAGGGGGAGTAAACACAAATGAATATACACTCTTTTATCTTTCACTATGATTTTTTCCCATACTGCTTTTTTTTTATCTAGGTAGGTTTGACATCCACTTTATCTCATATATTCATTTGCTTTGTCTAATTGGCATCCACTTTATCTCATATGCTTCCACAAGAGACTGATGTGATCCTAAGAAATGAGAGAACCCTAATTGGTAAATACAAAACATATTATAGCTTCTTCTTCTTCTTCTTTGTTTCTGAAATCAAAATACAAATAAACAGCACATGAACCTAACTGTGCAAAAACCCTAATCTGATCCTTCCAGAATGATGTTTACAGTAATTTCTTTCTAAGCAGTTTTCCTTTTGATCAAAAGCTTTTCTAACTAACCAAATACTTACAACTTTGATTCTGATATATGTTAGCTTCATCTATGTCACCAGCCAAAGCAAAAACACCTTCACCTGTTGCAGCCTCCAGTTCAAGCGTTTTTGGCTGCCAAAAGATTTGATGCCCACCTCCTATTTATACGTACAAGAGCACAATTTATACGTAATATACATTATATAATAATGCAACAACAAAAAAAGCATGGGAAATTCTATGGTGCCATTGCAGCATCATGTTCAGGACATCTTGACCATTAGATCATGCATAGCATCATAGACATTAGTGGAAGGAAACTCAAAAACTTTCCATGATTTCAATGGATAAAGAGTTTTTAAACAAAAGTGACACAGCCTAGTTAGATCACACAATAGCGCGCGTTAGAAAACCAGAGGATGGCCAAATATGCCATCTTAAGTTTCATCAGAAAACTCAAACTATGTCAAGCATTTATCTTAAGATTCTAGCAAAAATGCCAAACAAAAAAAAGGAGGGGGTTACCTGAATGCAAAAAGAAATCGAAAAAATGGGGTCATTTAGAACAGGGAATAGTAGACATTGATTGGAGAAGAAGCTAAACAAAATTGTTATAAAAAAAAGAAAGTACTCACAGGAGTTTCACCAGAAAATGATCACACAGTGATCAAATCTTGTGGTGAGACTTTCGACTTTCTTCCTCCACTTCTGTTGTTCTTCTACATTTAACATTGATGTCTTGCAAGGAAAAATATTAATCTTCTGTAATGAAGTAGCTTTTTCTAGAAAACCTTTCACTAAAATTAGTTCCCCGATATTTCCATGAAAATCCCAGATGCCTAGGGTTTTGATGCTAGACAAGAGACAATTGGGCAGAGGTTTCAGCATCCACTCATCTTTAGTGATGCTCAAGCGAGGATCAAGACCCTATAACAAATGAGCTTAAATTTAACACCTACAAGAAGCAAAAGTTCCAACGTATTATTCGATGATACGACTCTCACCTTAGTGAAATCAAGAGTGCCCAACTTTGGCAAGCAATTCAGGAACTTTAGTAATAGTTTAAGAACATGGTCCTCTAGTTGCATGCTCAACTCTAAATGTTCCAAACGTCGAAAAACTGGTAGATTATTCGAAGCATCGTCTGCCATAAAGAGTAACTGCACCAAAAGTATCATGCAGAAAAAATTACTTGAAATCATTCGAAACTGGCTAATATTAGAAGGGGACAGCTAGAAACTGTACTAACCTCAAGAGTACAGTTAGATATCTTCAAAGAATTCACGTTTTCCAGAGTCTGAAGCAGCTCGATAACACAAGCCTTTTCCTTTTGGGTTTGGTGCACAGTAAGTGTGTGAAGGAAAACCTTCACTGACGATGAATGATTTGACAGATGGACTTTGTTGGTCAAGTAACCGCTGTATTTGAAGACTCTGAGAGATGGAGCCTCAATATTAACATTGCATCCTTTAACAGGGCCAAACATCGGTAAATCGTCTATTGTCAAACTTTTTAATAAGGGGGTAGAAATGGAAATAGTGTTCAGACGGGTCCATTCACAATCCAAGATCACCAATTCCTCAAGAACAGGACAACAGGCGAATAGCTTTTGAATGGATTTATCATCAGAAAAGGTAACAAGACCTAAATGTAAGATTTTCAAACTCGGTAAAGATATATGACTAGGCAGATGAAGGGTACAATTCATTTCTAACTTTAAGGTAGCAAGTGATTTGCAATCGAACATAGAGAGAGGTAAAATAAACGGAACATCGACAAAGAGACATATATCGAGCTCCTGAACTTTATGACTTACAGCAGAAATCCACGAATGAACACGAGTTGCACTGAAACAAACACGACAAGAAAGCCGGAACTTTCTAGTATGTGATCCGTCTCGAAGTAGAAGCACTCTCTCGACAAAGTTCATAAAACAAGATACCTCAATTGGACACCAAAAGCTAAGCCGACTAGGGTACAACAAGAAATCATCAAAGTCCAAATTAGGCACACCGGTCCATAATGATTTCCAACGTCTTGACAATATCCCAGTTGATACAGCATCTTTGGTAGAAAGAAATGAAAGGATGTGGTGAAGAAGGAAATCAGGCAAACGACTAATAATATCCTGGCTAGCATCACCTCCCAGGATCTCAGAAACCTTTCGTCGCTTGAAATCAACCATTTCTATATCTTCTGTGACTGAAGCCAAAAGCAAATGACTGGTAGAATGTATTAAATTATTAACCAAGAAAAAGATAGAATTAGTGCATTGATTGTCTCATGAAGTTCTTTGTCTCTTCACCAACACTTTCCAGGAAAGAGTTACTAGATTGGTGAGTTATGAAGACTTGAAGATTAAGCAGAGGAGATAGGGAAAAAAATCATTTACAACATAAGATTCAACCTCTACACAATCCAAGCCTGATGCATCTTTGCAAACACAAGAACCAATGATAAGAAATTATCGTGCTCAACTGGAATTGAAAATGCATACATCAGAAGGCTATATGCATGAGTTTAAGGATGTCAATGCAGTCTAAAATTATTGGCCTCTATAAATTTCTGAAACTTTTTTTTTTATTAAAAAATACCCTTGTGCGTGAAGAAAGAAGAACACCATTTCAACAAGCTCGTATCGAAATCAAAACAATCATTTTGTTAGATCTGCCTGACTTTCTAGATCATTAACAATGTGGACTATTTAGGCAAGCAATCATCAAAAATACTATAAGTTACCTCAATGCATAGAGAGAAATGAAGATAATCCAAGGGAAATTAATCAAAAGAGTTGTGAACAGGGATCCTTATCATGTCTATCGTTTAAAAAGCAAGTTCTGCACGATTTTCACGATTCATGTCCAATAAATCATATATACGTTGAAGTCAAATCAAGACCCTTTGGCATGAATCACTCAGTACATCAGTAAATTCACTAATCAACCAGCTCAATCACATCCTTGTATGTTTTATTTCAACATGTGGAGCAAGGCTTTATCATGATATAGAGTTCTTGCAAGTTGGAGCAAAGCATATATATGGCTAAGCCCTCAGCTCATTATTATATATCATGAAAATGATCAGCCCATTGACCTTCCCACCATGATCATGTGAACATTTAAATTCTAACCAGTCCAATAGGGAACTTTATCCCCATGGACTTCAACTAGACCGGACTATGTAATGTGTAAAATTAATTTTCTTTTTGGGAAAATGATAGTTACTCTGCATAAAATCTACACCCAGCATCTCACCACACATTTATTCATTGTGAAAAAAAAAAAGAAAAAAAACCCTCACAACCACAACCACAACCACAATATGAGTGTAGACTCTAGTAACACTATCATTTTCCAAAACACTTAACGTGCACAACCATAATGTGCTAGTATAAAGACTCTGTGTAATAAAACTCAATCCAAAACGCTTTCTTTGGACATATCCAAGATTCTTGTGACATGTTAAAAAGTAATTTAAAAAATGGCTTGATGTGACACAAAAGCAGAGTTCCATAGTGAAACTGCAATGAAATGATTTAAAGCTTTTCCCTTCAGCTAAATAAGCATGAAAGAAAAAAAATGAAGGCGGGAAAAGTTCAAAGAACCCATCTTTGGAACTAAACAAGCAAATAAGCTAAGCACGTATATTTTGGTAAGCATGACGAAATAATGAAAGCTACAAGTGATGAAATAGGAACAACATTCAGGGGCAGGTGTATAGAAATCATCCGGCCATGAAAGGGCACTGAGGGCGTTACCTTAGGAACTAAAATCAGGCAGGACAGTAAGCATTGGTGGTGAGTACATACAAATGGGGCGAAAAGGCTGTACCTTTAAAACCTCGCAGACAGAAAGATTACAAACAAGGGTTTCGCAGATGAAATCATACTCATAATTTCAAAGAAATGTGGTGGAGAAATGTATGGGTATTTGCTATTCTCCAGCAATAGGAGGCTAGTGTTTGAACTTTGAAGTTAGAAATGGCGGAGGGTGGGATAGGATAGGCCACGTCGTGTAAGGGTGATGACGGATCACATTTTCAGAATCATCAATGGCGGTGGAACCGCAAAAAGACTACATTCACATAAAACAATCACAGAAATATCACAGACAAACAGAAAATTGGAAAATGTAAAAAATGAACAGTGATGATTTGTTTTCTGTGATATTTCTGTGAATCTTTGTTGTGAATGCAGTCTTTTATAGAAAACAATCACAGAAATATCACAGGAAACAAATCACAGCCACATGTTGGGTTGGTTACAAAACAGAAAATTGGAAAATATAAAAAATGAACGGTGATGATTTATTTTCTGTGATTCTTTTCTGTGAATGTAGTCTTTTCGGTGGAAACGGAAAGAGAAAGAGAAAGGTTGTTGGGGTCGCTTTGCTACATGTGAGGGCGAAACGTCTAGGTCACATATTTGGGACATTTTAAGTTGTAATTTCATTGGAAGAGTTATGGTCTTATCGGATCAATTTAGACCATACAATTTCGTTTCAAAAGTAAATGTATGGTCAAGATTCATAAGCATTGGATAACTCTAAATAGAATTGAATGGTTTTTTATTGTATTCTAATGTGTATAATTATAAGAAAATGGAATTGAATGAGATGTAATAGAATGAAAATCGATAAAACACGTGGATGGTGGATAAGAGTAAGGTGGGTAGGGTAGGGGGTGTGATGTATAACATTTATATGATAAAAATTACGATGTTTTATATACTTTATCAACTCTTTTTATATAAAATATAAGAAATTATAACGATAATCTTATGAAATATTAATAGTTATGAATAAATCTAAATACTATAAAAATCTAGTAAAAGTAATAAAAAGTTATAAATTTTGTACTGGTTTAGTAACCGGAGTGTCGTGTCAGATTTACGTGGGTATTTTTGGTATTTTATTTGCAGATTTTAGGTAAACCAAGACCCCGAGTGACGACACTTTTTGAAGTAAAAACATGTCTTTTGAAGGAAGTAAGGAAGTGCGCTACGAGATTTAAAGTTCAAGTGGATCAACGGTTCGTGATACTATTATCGAGATATATATTCGACGAACAAATGGTCCATCAAAAAGGCATTTTCTAAAGAAGAGTCCTTCATAGAAGTTATAGATCATTTCAAGATGTTTCCAACGCTTCTTGAATTATGACAATCGGAGATCCAGAACTCAAGTTATGATTTTATCAAGTTTCAGATCAAGATGTGAAAATAAACTACCCGGATCAATCCGGATTAACCTCGGATCGAACCGAGGAAACATAATGATTATCAAACATGTGGTCCTGCAGAGAATAATCTAGGGGATAATATTTTTTATTCCCGGATCGATCCGGCATCACCTCGGATCGATCCGGCCCTGGGAAATTCTGCCTATAAATAGAGCAGTTCATACAGCCTGCAGGGGGTACCAATATATTTTCTAACCTCTCTTAATTAGTAGTAGTATATATGTATATAGGCCTTATGCCATAAATAAAAAATAGTATCGTTGTAATGCTCGAGAAATTATCGAAGATCAATGTTCTTTCGAAGTCGTTGTAATGTCCGGAAGAATACGATCTCTCGATTCAACGAGTTGTAATCGGGTAAAATTTCTAAAGTATTTATGTTCGTATTGTTTGTTTTTATCTTTTTATAATGTTATTAGGCTAAATCTAATAACTAGCCAAAGTTATGTAATCGTTTTATTTCGATCTTTTCGGTAAAGGAATGCTGTCTGATTAAAATTGACTAAAATTGAGTTAATTGAATCTTTTTCTATTTTGCAACGTATTGATAATATTCGGATTGACGTAATTAACCAAGATGAATCGCACCATATAACCTAACGATGAACTGACCAGAGAAGTTAGGATATGAGATAAAAGATAGAAAAACCGGAGGGTAAAATTGGCCGTGCGAAAGCGTGACTACGAAATCCTATTTCCTACCCGGGGGCAGATTTGTCTTGGAAAAGATGAATCTTATTAAAATTGTGCTCGAGATCATAATAATGTTAAAATCAACGGTTTAATTGAAACTAACACCGGAAAGTTAAATCGATCCGCCTGACAACCGGAGCCTTTTGAATAACATCGGCCGTCTGACAAACGGAATAACCTCTTTTATCCGGGGTAGATTTGTACTCGGTACCTGTTCAAACTAACTAAGATTAGCATGGGGCAGTTGTGGAGATTGAACTGATGACAATGACATATGACAATTTCATACGCTCGTGTGAGGAGGAATTGTTAACCTCAGGAGTGCACCATTTCATTTACTCAATTGGACCTAATATAAAAGGAAAGATCGAGCACATTCCGTTTACTGCAAAGATCGTATAAATCAATTATATAAACTTTGGCTAGTTCTATAATAATATATTGGTATCTATATATTTATATCTATATATATATTTTGCAATCTATGTACATCTATATATATTTATATATCTATATATATTATATTAGAATAACTTTTAAATTACGCATTTATTTTATGTTAAGTAGAATAGTAGTCATCCGTGTCATAAAATTGCGATTTAGATCGAGTTAATAATGACTCTTTGGTGTTTAACCACACTTAGAAGAATTACCAAGTTTTCCCGAGGATTCGACACTCGACTCACCACACTAGCACTACGAGTTTGACCCGATACACTGTCGGTTAAGGACTGGTATATCACTAGAAAAGGCCACGTCAGCTTTCTGGCGCCGTTGCCGGGGAGACGTCGCTAATTTTTCTTTGTGTCTATGGTTACTACTTGTATTAGCTCAAAATTCTCGAGAATAAGTCAACACTTTTTCTTATCTCATTTCTATTTTATTTTTCATTGGTATCTACTTTCTTTTAGTTACCAATTTTTCTTCTTTTACCAAAGTCGAGTATTTTCTATTTTCGTTAGTTGATGACCAGAAGCTGTAAGGCCCCACTCACTCCTTATAAGCCTGACATAAACACTTACGAAAGGCAGTTAAGAGTAGAGAGTAAACGTGGTCATACTAGTCAGGTAAATCCTGACGAATCATCTTCAAACAAAAATACGAGAATGGCCGAAATCAGTGATGAAACACCTGAACAAGGGCTAGAACATGCTCTAGGGCATGGACAAAACCCTGTTAACCCTAATAATCAAAATAATAATAATAGAAATAATCAGAATCGGAACCAGAATAATCGTAATAACCCACCAAACCCGAGACCTATCTGTGATCAAACCATAAGAAGAAACCAGACTATAATCCCATTCTTTTACCCAATGAAGGAGCGAGTAATTTCGAAATTAAATCTCATCTTTTTGGTTTAATTGACGCGAGAGCCCAATTCCTATGAGAGGATGATGAAGATCCACATCATCATCTCTATCTTTTTGAAGAACTGTGCAATACAGCCAAAAGTCAAGGTGCTCATAAGGAACTAACGAGGATGACTATGTTTCCTTTTTCTTTGAAAGGACGAGCACGAGATTGGTTTATGTCTCTTCCACATCATTCACTTACTAGTTGGGAAGAGATTCAAACTGAATTTCTGAAACAATATTTCACTCAAGGACGAAATTTGGAATTAAAAGTCGAGGTTGCTAACTTTAGACAAGGATCTGAAGAAACGCTTGGGAATGCCTGGGAAAGATTTAAAAAACTATTAAGAGCTTGTCCCGACCATGGTTATTCCTTAGATATGCAAATTCAACTTTTCTGTCGTAAATTAAGAAAAGACTCACGTGCGGATGTAGATCATGCATGTGGTGGTTCTTTAATGATGAGTGAAGCTCAAATAGTTTACGATGCTATAGAAAAGATTTCCAAAAATAACAGAATGTGGGAAACCGGTTCTAGCACCAGAAAAGTAGCTTTTGCAGGAGAATGTACATCGAATACGGAAGTTCTAGCACATTTAGAAAATTTGAGTAGGAAATTTGATGGCCTACAATCAAACAAAAACCAAAGTTCAGATAATAGTACACCAACTGAATACTCAAATCAGGATAATATGCCATTAGGAATCGAAGAGCCAACAGGATATTCAAGAGAGGAGGTGAGTTTTCTTCAAAGAAAGATAGGAATTTGAACAATGCATACTCAAACTCGTTTAATGCTATTAGAAGAGATCACCCTACTTATCGATGGTCCGAAAACCCTAGTAAGCAAGGACAACCGCCATATCCAAATTCCCCATATAGGAATATGAATAATAATCAAGTTTATCAAGAAAACACATCTAATCAGAATTTACAATCATTACCTAGATCCTATCCTCAACATACCACTCAAAGTATACCAGTAACTCAAAGTTCAACTCAACCTGCAGAAGGGGTTGAAAAATGGGAAAAACTAATGGAAAATATGATGGGTGTAGTATCTACTCAAGCTAAGAATATGGAAACAATGATGACTTCTATTGGTACAAGTCACTAAAGATATGAGTACAATAAAAACATCTATGAGTGGCCATGATACCAGAATGAGAACGATAGAAGCCTCATTAAGAAATATGGAAGATCATTTGAGTAGGGAAGGTGAACGTAACAACAGTAGACCTCCAGGAGGATTATCAAGTAATACTGAAAGAAACCCAAGAGAGGTAAATGTTGTAGTTACGAGAAGTAAAAAACTCTGTGGTAGTAATGGAGTAGAAAACTTCGGAAATAATAAAGTAGAAAATGATTTAGATGGAAGAAATGATGAAACTAAAGATGAACTTGAATTCACTAATGAGGAAGAAGAAATTATAGAGAATTTCTTGAAAAGGAATAAGTTTGGAACCTGAGAATGAAGGTGAGAAATGGGTAAAAATCCCTAGGATTTTGAAAGATCCCATGGATAAAGATTTAAGGACTTTATTCAAGGAACATGTTAGAATAGAGGATAATGAAAACAAGGATGAAAAACAGGAAGAACTGAAGGAATCTGAAGTAGAGATTGATTCAGGGAATGTTTTAAAAGAAAAAACTCAAGATCATGATACTTGGCAATCAAGTAATACTCAAAGGTTTAAGGAGAAAGGAAAAGAGAAAATGTCTTTGGGATCGAAGGTTATAGATTTAGAATCTTTACCTTACCCACCTAAAGATCAAATTAAAAAGATTAAAACTAATAAGAAGTATGCTCGTTTCCTTGATACTTTTCGTCATATTCATGTTAATATCCCTGTTATCGAAGCTCTAATTAGTATGCCTCGCTTATGGAAAGTTTCGAAATATATTCTGTCAAACAAGAAAAAATTAGAGGAATATGAGAATATATGCCTAAATGAAGAATGTTCTGTAGTTTTGCAGCATAAGTTACCACCTAAACTCAAAGATCCTGGAAGTTTTACCATTCCATGTGAAATTGGAGGATTTACGTTTAAGAAGGTCTTATGTGATCTTGGAGCTAGTATAAATCTCATGTCTTATGAGGATTATAAGAAGCTAGGCATAGGAAATCTTACGAAGATCGAAATGACTCGCAAATGGCGGATAGATCGATTAAATACCCTAAAGGAATTATTGAGGACGTATT
The DNA here is from genome assembly GCA_036785695.1 of Gentiana straminea. NCBI lineage: Eukaryota > Viridiplantae > Streptophyta > Magnoliopsida > Gentianales > Gentianaceae > Gentiana > Gentiana straminea. The sequence goes on from JAVUPR010000477.1 coordinate 196,478, forward strand.
GGTTAAAGTAGACAAGTTCTATTTTCCAAGTAGACTTTGTAGTTATGGAAATGGAAGAAGGATATTCGAGCGCCACTTATCTTAGGTCGACCATTTCTAGCTACGGGAAGAACTTTAATAGATGTCCGAAAGGAGAGTTAATTCGAGAGTCAATGAAGATGAAGTTACTTTCAATATTTTCAAAGCTATGAACCATCCATACAGATCACCGTAATCATGTTCTTTTATAGAAGATATTCATTCGTCTATGATGTTCAGTCACCAACTTTTGAAGACAGATTAGAAGAATGCTTAACTCTATCTATATATAAGGAAAATGAGAAAGACACCGAAATGAAAGAAATAATTCTTTCTCTAGATAAAGGAAGTTTTACTTTTAAACCATCATGGCATAAGTATTTGGAATTAGAACTAGAAGGACCAGTTCTTAAACCATCACTGGAAGATCCACCTAAGAATCTGGAATTGAAACCGTTACCTTTAAATCTGAAGTATGCTTTTCTTAAAACTAATAATTTATTACCAGTTATTATTTCATCATCTTTAACTGAGCAACAAGAAGATCAATTACTTAGAATGTTGAAAAAGCATAAGAAAGCTTTTGGATGGACGATTGCCGATATTCGAGGTATTAGCCCGAGATTTGCGTTCATAAGATAATTCGAAGGAAGATGCTAAACCTTGTATTCAACCGCAACGCCGCCTCAACCCAAATTTGCGAGTTAATTGTTAAGAAAGAGGTCATTAAGCTATTAGAAATGGGGATAATTTTTCCCATATCAGATAGTGAATGGGTAAGTCCAACTCAAGTTGTACCAAAGAAAGGAGGTTTCACAATGAAAGAGAATGAAAAGAATGAATGGATTCCGACAAGGGAGATTACAGGTTATCGAATGTGCATTGATTTTAGAAAACTGAATGATCATACTAAGAAAGAACATCATCCGCTTCCATTCATAGTTCAGATGTTAGAACGTTTAAGTGGACATAAGTATTACTGTTTCTTAGATGTTTTTTCAGGATATTTACAGATATTCATTGCAGCAGGAGATAGAGAAAAAACTACTTTCACTTGTCCTTATGGAACTTTTGCTTATAAAAGAATGCCGTTTGGTTTATGTAATGCACCGCCTACGTTTCAAAGGTGTATGATGGCTATATTTGCTGATATGGTTGAAAAATTCTTAGAAATTTTTATGGATGACTTTAGTGTTTACGGAGATTCATTTGATGTTTGTGTGTTACACTTAGAACGAGTGTTACAACGCTGTGAAGATACCAATCTAGTACTAAACTGGGAAAAATGCCACTTAATGGTATCAGAAGGAATTGTTTTAGGTCATAGAATCTCTGAAGAAGGTATTGAAGTTGATAAGGCTAAAGTCGAGGTAATTGAAAAGTTACCTCCACCAGTTAATTTAAGAACCCTAAGAGGATTTCTCGGACATGCAGGGTTTTATAGAAGGTTCATTGCAGATTTTTCAAAAATAGCAAAGCCTCTAAGTTATTTACTTGAAAAGGAAGTACCTTTTAACTTTGATAGTAAATGTATGGAAGCCTTTCAGACCCTAAAAGCGAGGTTAACTACTGCACCAGTGCTAGTAGCACCAGATTGGAGTTTGCCGTTTGAAATTATGTGTGATGCAAGTGACTTAGCTGTAGGAGCAGTTTTAGGTCAAAGATATAACAAAATTCTCAAAGCAATTTACTATGCATCTCACACATTGAACGCAGCTCAACTAAATTATGCAACTACAGAAAAAGAACTGTTGGCTGTGATTTTTGCCTTAGATAAGTTTAGATCGTATATTGTTGGATCTAAGGTAATAATTTATACGTACCATTCAAGCCACGAAGTATTTACTGAGTAAGAAAGATGCTAAACCACGTCTTCTTAGATGGATTCTCTTACTTCAAGAATTTGATATCGAAATTAAAGATAAAAAAGGAAGTGAGAATGTAGTAGCAGATCATCTAAGTAGAATGGAAAATGGTGAAGAAATAGGAAATGAAATTAAAGATTCATTTCCTGATGAACAACTATTTAGAATAGATACTCCTTCAACCATGCAGTTATTAAAGAATAGAATCCCTTCTAAGGAAATGTCACCTTGGTTTGGAGATATCATTAATTACTTAACACATGATTATATTCCGTCTCATTGGACTTGGCAACAGAAAAAGAAGTTCTTTTATGACTTAAAATTTTATTACCGGGAGGAACCGGACCTTTTCCGTAAATGTTCGGATGGGATAATCGTAAAATGTGTGCCTCGATAATGAAATTTTAAGTGTTTTGTCATTTTGTCATGATCGTGAGGCAGAGGTCATCATGGAGGTTGGAAAACTCGCTTTTAAAGTTTTACAATGTGGTTTTTATTGGCCTACACTATATAGAGATGCTTATAAGTATGTTAAATCTTGTGAATCTTGTCAAAAATGGGGAAATGTATCTAAAAAACATGAAATGCCTATGCAACCTATTTTAGAATGTGAGTTATTTGATGTTTGGGGTATAGATTTCATGGGACCTTTCCCTATATCTTTTGGAAAAAGATTTATTCTTGTAATGGTAGATTATGTTTCAAAAAGGGTAAAAGCTGAAACTCTTCCCACTAATGATACCAAGGTTGTCATACGATTCCTTAAAAAGAATATATTTACCAGATATGGCATTCCGAGGGCTATCATTAGTGATAGAGGTTCACATTTTTGCAATAGACCATTTACTACGATAGTTGAAAAATATGGTGTAACACATAAACTAGGAACGCCCTATCATCCGCATACCAGTGGTCAGGTAGAGGTGTCTAATAGAGAAATTAAAAGAATTGTAGAAAAGACAGTGGACTCGAATCGTAAAAACTGGGCAGTTAAATTAGACGATGCATTATGGGTGTACAGAACAGCTTTTAAGACACCAATTGGTTGTTTTCCCTATAAGCTAGTCTTTGGTAAGTCTTGTCATCTCCCAGTTGAGATAGAACACCGAGCCTTTTGGGCTATTAGATTTTTGAATTTCGATCCTAAGGCTGTCGGTGATCACAGATTGCTTCAGTTAACAGAACTAGAAGAATTTCGTCTCGATTCTTATGAAAACGCTCGAATCTACAAGGAACGCATGAAATCTTTTCACGATAAGAGAATCTATAGTCGTGAGTTCCATGTAGGTGATCGAGTGCTCTTGTACAATTCACGTTTAAAGTTATTTCCGGGTAAGCTTAAATCAAGATGGACGAGTCCATTTAAAGTAACAAGGGTTTACAAACTGGAGTCGTTGAACTAACCGATGGAAATACGACTTTTATAGCCAATGGCCACAGAGTGAAGTTATTTGTGGAGGGAGAATGAATCACGTTAAAGAGAGAAGTAATGCTACCGATCGATCCCCCGACAAATTGAAAAAGCGAGAGAAATCAAGAAATTGAAAAGCGAGAGAAACTCAAAACAAACCGAATACCGGGTGCTATCCATCTTTACTCTACTTTTTCGTGTTTTATATGTTTAAACTAGTCTCGTCTTTTACCGGATAGACGTAAAAGAACTGGATGTCTTTTTTAGATAGAATAGGAGTTTTTATTTTACTTTTGAAGTTAGGCCTTGATAAAGATGTCGCATTTGCTATAGAAGCTTTAGTTTTTGAGGAAAACAAGCAATTGTTGAGAGAGATCAAATTGAAAGAAGTATGTAATGGAAAATCGAGAAGTTCGATAAAGAGAAGGGAAAAGTTTTTAAGAAGATGCAGAATCTGTGGAAAAAGTGAGCATGATGGGAAATGCGGAGAAAACACAACCAAATCTCAGGATGAGTGTTTGAATGTTGTTAAGAAGGGAACGATTAGGTGGTTATCCGAAAATCCCGATGGAGATCAAAGAGAGAATTCGAACGCCTCATTTCTTAAGGTTAGGTTGATAGAACGTTATGTCAGAACCCTGAAAGATTTAGAAATAATGGAATTAGGACCCTTATAAGTTTTATAAAATTTTTATATAACTTTTGAAAATTTTATATAAAGGATCTTTATGAAATTATTAAAAGTTTTATAAATTTTTTATAAAAGGTTTTAATTAAAAATTTGCAGAAGTATTATTAAGGTTTTATAAAAATTTTATTAAGTTTTAAAGAGTTTTAAAAATAAAAATTAAAATATATATATATATATATATATATATATATATATATATATATATATATATATATATATATATATATATATATATATATTTTTTTTTTTTTTTTTTTTTTTGTCGGATCGATCCGACATGACCCCGGATCGATCCGGAGACTAAAAAAAGGGAACGGGGTCTCTTCTTCTTCTTCTTCTTTCATTTCTTTCAAACAGCCGCCCCTCCCCTCTCCCCCATTCGAAATTTTTTCTTCAAATCATCACATAAAATTACTATTAAACTACCACAATCCTTACACTCTTCTCATTTTCCTCTCTTCTCTTCAAATTTTCATTTAAATTGGAGAAATTTTCAAGGGAAAGCTTCAACTTTCATTCCGGCGACTTTTCATCTTTTCCGGCCAACTTTTCAACCTTTTAAGCACTATAAGGTAACATTGTAGTCATTTATTTTGTTAATTTCGTTTTTTGTTCAACTTTTTATTTAATTTTAACTATTTTGTTACTCATTTGTGTTGTTTTGTTTGTTTTGTTGTTTGTTGTTATTTTGTTATTGTGTCACTATCGTAGAATGGCCGAATCATCAAAAGCCACTAAAAAACGTAAGCCACATATCCCTACCCAAATCCCGGTCATAGAGACAAGACCTTTAACGAGAAGAAGAATTGGCCGTTAGTTTTGATAGAACCGCGTCGTCGCCGCAAACTAAGAACGTGTTGAAAAATAAATTTGGACAAAGTGTTTAGTTGCAATAGAGAGGGGTCTAGATTTCAAGGATTTGGGAAGGGAGGTGAAAGAGATTTTCGAAAGACGACAAGGTGGTTGGAGTTAGCCGGTTTAAGGGCGAGGTGAAGTTAACACAACCTTAGTAGTGAATTTTATTCTCCGGTAGCAACTCATAATGCAACGAGAGAATGGTGAGTTAACTTCGTAAGCCTAAGAACCGGGACGGTGCCGTTTAATCCCCAGGTTATAAATGCTATTTATGGTATCCCTGATATACCAGAGGATGAGGATTATTATACAGTATGGAATTTAGATTAGCCTGCAGACTTTGACTATATAGTCTCGACAGCCCAGCACGAGTTAGATCCCACAGCCGTCTGGCATGAAAACAGGTTTTCCTATGGAAAATGTATAAGGGATATGAGAGCTATTAAACGTTTTATTAGCCACACTCTTTACCCTACTCGTCATTTGACATCTTTTGGTAAAGAATATCTGTGTATTGCTTGGGCTATGGTCAACGATGTACCTGTGGATGTAGGCAAGGTTATGTATAGGCGGGCCAAGGAATTTGTCTCAACTGCTAAACCAGGCAGTCGCATGCCTTTTCCTTGTCTCATTTCTTCCTTATGTCGCCAGATAGGTGTCCCTGAACTTCCAAATGATAATCTGATTATGGTTGATGAGACACTTATAGGTCCTAGTTTACCACTTAGGCCGGCGGGAAGAATAGATTTTATGAACCCTAACCGCCAACGACCTCAGCCTACTCCACATGTTTCTCAATCCACTACTGTTCCTCCATCATCCAGTCAAACTCAAACTCAACTTCCAAACACCATCACATACGACATGTTTCAATCCTTGGCCTATGATGTTCATCGGGCCAATGCCAATATGGCTGTTTTTGCGGAAAGGAATATGCAGTGGTCTGAAGATTTACGTCAAGGCATGCGAGGTATATATCAAATGAATATACTGTAGAACCCTACCTATGCCGAGATGGATATTCCGCATTGCCAATCCGAGCCGTATACCTTGCCCGACTTTATTCCACCGATGCCACCTCGATCAAACTTCCAACAAATGCCACATTCTTTTGGATTTCAAACTAGTGGTATAGGGGATTTTTCGACAGGTACTACGGCAGCTACGACATCTGATTGGGAAGGATTTGGATCATTTAGCCATACCACGACGGGATGGGGAAGCACTTTTTCCGATGTCACGACAGGGATGAGCTCGATGGGATTAGATGGCTCGATTAGGATGTCGACACATTTTCAAGAACCATTTCATGATTCGACTTATGATCCGGCCAGTTCTCAAGCCATGCCAAGTTCGAGCCACGTCGAGATGAGTGATGAGGAGGATTGATTTAAACCATTTTATGATTATTGACATTGAAAACAATTTATTTTTCGTACGATTTTATGTTACTTCGATTCTATTTTCGTACGATTTTAGGTTATTTTGATTTTATTTTCGTAGAATTTTATTTTACTTTCGTTTGATTTTATGTTATTACGCACCGTGTAGTAAAATTTATCGTTATCAATATTTTGATAACATAATAAAAAGAAACCAAAGTTAGGGAGACAACATATCAAACTAGGAAAAAATCTGGGCATTTTTCAAGCCAAAACAACTCTGTCCATGAATAGTGAGTTCCCGGATCGATCCGACCTAACCCCGGATCGATCCGGCGTGAGTGTACCGACCTGACAAGATTTCTAGCTGCTAGGCCGGATCGATCCGGCCCTTTTCAGGATCGATCCGGGAAGTACAAAAACGCCAAAAAAGAGATCTTTTCTACTTTTACATGATAGATACATTTCTATAAAAGGAAATAGCAGCAGCCTTCAAACATTGCTCATTCCTTTTCTACTTCTATCTGTCTGAGCTTAGTTTCTTTATCTGATAAAAATGTCTAATCACTCCTCCCTCTCGGTTAATAGTTACGAACCACATACGCCTGACGGTGTGGTTCCCGAAAGCCATGCCTCGTGTTTTCACAATGACGTTCCGAGATGTCTAAATTTCGTCCATTCTCCTATTCTGATGGAGAAAGGCTTAAATACGAAAAAATTGATCAGTGGGGATGAAATCTAATCCGAGGTTGCGGATGGAGAAAGCTGATTAGGACTCCCAGAGGTAGAATTAACATTTCAATTGTTAGAGATTTTTATGCATCTCTTACTGATATAACGACAGCAGCCTCGTCTCATCTTATTACTGTTAGGGGCATCGTTATATCCTTTTCTCCAGTCATCATAAATCAAATCTTTCAAATCCCACCATCTACCTTTGATCAAAACCCACACTTCGAGTTTCTATGGGAACTCGGAAATGCTTATAATGTTGTCAATCGTCTTTGCGAAGCCTTTCAATATGTGTTTCCATTGTTTGATCATAACTATGATTCTTAAACTCGGCTTTACCCCTCATCCGAGGGCGTGGAAACGCTTCATTAATTCCCGGATCTATCCAACTAGAGATTTTTTGGAGTTACGGATGATGAGATCGTCGTTGTATGCACTGACTGTGGGGGCATATATTGACTGGGGGATTTTGATGTTCAAAACGGCAATTAATTTTGCAGTGGAGAGGCGTAATGGGGGAAGACCACTACCGTTTGCTTGGGTTATCTCTCAACTGTGTGTTCATCTAAATCAAGTGCCTGAGTTTACTACAGACGAGATTTTTCCATCTCGTGATTCTCAGTTGGGATTACTTCCGGTAGATACTCCCGGATGTTCATCGACAGTTTGATGTGTTGTTTGAGTTGGTAGAAATCGGATGATAGATGTCAGTTGGAAGTTTGTTAAGTTGGTAGTCAATTAAGTTAGTAGTTTAATCTCTTGTTTAATCAGTTTTATTTAAGTTTGTAATAGTTTTCATAATGTTTAATATATATGTCATTTTCTTTAATCAAAGTAATATATGTTGAGAAAAATAATAAAAATCAAAATCGTATAAAATTTTAATTTTTTCTTTCGAACCTACTTTTTATTACTCACTGAACATCGGGACGATGCCACTTCGTAAGTGGGGAGTAGAGGTAAGTTAGTAAATAAAAAATTAAAATTTTCTCATATAAATTTATACTTAAGTGCTTAATACTTAGTTTAATTTTTATTGAATAAAAATAAGTAGATAGTATATAATTAATATGAATAAAAATAATATAAATTGGTAAGAATAGATTTTGATTAAGTAAAGTAAATTAGATATATTATAATTATATTATATGTCGAGTTTTAGATTTTTATAAGATTTTAAGTATATGTAACTATACATAAATATTATCAAGTAATTTTCTTATGAAATTTAGTAGATATACTTATATCTATAATAAAATGTTAGAATAATTTTCTTTTCAAAACGAAATATGAATATGGAATCGGATTAGGAATGATGAGATTTTTGGCACCACAAAAATATAAACTATAGCCAAATAGCCTACCTAAATAAATTTCTAATTTTTGTCCCTACCTCAGCCTTGATTAGAGTGATCAAGACCTCACTCGAAATAGCCATTTTGATTATAACCGACCCTTAGCTTATTTTGGTCTACATTTCCTGAAAATCCCACGAGTTTGTACGTACTTATGAAAGGAGATGATGACACAAAAGCTAAGAATGGTGTATGCTGAGATTGGAAAAATTAGATAAGTATTAGTATATTCGATCTTACCTCACGACGCTTGCAAGATAGTCGATTTTGGTAATAAGTTCGGATATGTTAATATTCTATAAAAGAATTAAGAACGAAGCACCATATTTTCACAGAATTAATCAAATACCAGGTATCTTCCTTATCTTTGATCGGCAACTAAAAAATAAAAAGAACATATCGGTTGTAGCTACCAATGATTTGAGTGCAGTAGGGTGTTATCTCGAAATGTCCTATATCACTATGAGGTTTAAAAGCTCCCGATTGCCTGATGATAATAGTCCAGCTAGGGTATTATCTCGAAATGTCCTATTGCTGGGAATGAAGGCATATATATAAAATAAAAATAAAAAAGTCGAATCATAAGATCTCAAGAATGATTACAAGTTTAAGGAAACCGGACTTGTAATTTTCGATCGAAAGAGTAGTACTCCGATCAATCTTGATGAAGCAATGCTTGTAAGTTTGATTTTCTACACACACGCACGCTTTTAGTTCTTAAGTTTGATAAAAAAAAAAAAAAAAAAAAAAAGAGAAAATCTGGAAAAAAAGGGGTGAAATAATATCAGAATGTTATTAATCGAGATATTTTTGATCAAAATTATGAAGGTGTAAGTACGTACGACTTGCTTCTTTCTCTTTTGATTTTCTTTTCTATCGTTTCGATTAAACCAATACCCTGAGCCTAAAACGTATAAGCCATTTTGTCAACTACTTGACTTAGTCCTTGATTCCAAATATTTCATATAAGTTGAGACTATTAAGATCAGGCACCGTGCCCAGCACGGTGCGGCCCATGCTATATGATTTAACCTATTAAGTGTAAATGAATTATGAAGTTAAATACTATTTGTTAAAGTAGAATAGAAAATTGTGTGTGCGAATATGCCACATCCCAGTAAATGTGCAATCCTATTAGAAAATGATTGTGTAACATCATACAATTTGACTACACATAATATAGTAAATGATGAAACTAAGGCCCAAAATTTATTATACATAGCATTCGGATATCAATCATTTCACATGATGACAATAAGGCAATTGTTTTAGCCATGCCTACATCTAGGATAGGGTTGTATTATAGTGTGGTCTTACACATTAATTTTTTAGATAGGAATGAGCACATTATGTGTCAAATTTTCTTAAAACTTATATTACATGGAAAAACCAAATTAAGATTTGACAATGAGGCAAAATCAATGAATATTTATACAATTTGTAGTAGTATCTTTATCTTATTTTTGTGATAAATTGTTTGATTTTTACACCACTTTGTAATTTTTCATACATGTGCATGATGCACGGGTTTTTAGATTAAGGCTAATAAGATTAAATTAAGGCTAACATGCAGATTTAAAAAAAAAAAATTGAAAAAAAAAAAAAAAAAAAAAAAACACGATGAACAGTATTTTAAAAAAAATTTGGGCCACATAGTAGAGATAGAGAAAACGGGGCTCCGTGCAACGCACGGAGCGCCCATGCTAGCCGTATGTATTTATGAGGTGCAATTAAACACAAAGCAAAATAATATGTAGTTAAATTGAAATCGGATACATCTTAAGCACAAGACACATAATACGATTAAATTAAGGCTAATATGCAGATTTTAAAAAAATTGAAAAGAAAAAAAAAAACGATGAACAGTATGGTTAAAAAAATTGGGCCGATGAATAGTATCCTGAGGGGAAAAAAAAAAGGTTGGGCCTTTGGGCCCATGAACAGGAAAAACGGGGAACCAATCAAAAAAAAACACTTGTCACAAACCCCCACCAATTCCTTTCTTATTACATAGTAAGGATAGGAGAATAATTCTAGAATTTTAATTATATTTATTAAGTAGATTATGCAGAATTTCATTTGAATGATAGTTGATAAATAATTTATCTAAGTTATATACACTTTTTATCTTGTTAATTTCTAAGAAAGATATAATTAATATATTTATAATATTGAAATGATATTTTACTAACTTGAAATTTAATCTACCAGGTATATCATTTTTATTGTAATTTTTATATATTACCGCTTATTTTGCTCGAGGACGATCAAAGAGCTAAGTGGGGAGTAGTTGATGTATAACATTTATATGATAAAAATTACGATGTTTTATATACTTTATCAACTCTTTTTATATAAAATATAAGAAATTATAACGATAATCTTATGAAATATTAATAGTTATTAATAACTCTAAATACTATAAAAATCTAGTAAAAGTAATAAAAAGTTATAAATTTTGTACTGGTTTAGTAACCGGAGTGTCGTGTCGATTTACGTGGGTATTTTTGGTATTTTATTTGCAGATTTTAGGTAAACCAAGACTCCCGAGTGACGACATTTTTTGAAGTAAAAACATGTCTTTTGAAGGAAGTAAGGAAGTGCGCATGAGATTTAAAGTTCAAGTGGATCAACGGTTCGTGATACTATTATCGAGATATATATTCGACGAACAAATGGCCCATCAAAAAGGCATTTTCTGAAGAAGAGTCCTTCATAGAAGTTATAGATCTTTTCAAGATGTTTCCAACGCTTCTTGAATTATGACATTCGGAGATCCAGAACTCAAGTTATGATTTTATCAAGTTTCAGATCAAGATGTGAAAATAAACTACCCGGATCAATCCGGATTAACCTCGGATCGAACCGAGGAAACATAATGATTATCAAACATGTGGTCCTGCAGAGAATAATCTAGGGGATAATATTTTTTATTCCCGGATCGATCCGGCATCACCTCGGATCGATCCGGCCCTGGGAAATTCTGCCTATAAATAGAGCAGTTCATACAGCCTGCAGGGTGTACCAATATATTTTCTAACCTCTCTTAATTAGTAGTAGTATATATGTATATAGGCCTTATGCCATAAATAAAAAATAGTATCGTTGTAATGCTCAGGAAATTATCAGAAGATCAATGTTGCTGAAGTCGTTGTAATGTCCAGAAGAATACGATCTTTGATTCAACAGTTGTAATCGGGTAAAATTTCTAAAGTATTTATATTTGTATTGTTTGTTTTTATCTTTTTATAATGTTATTAGGCTAAATCTAATAACTAGCCAAAGTTATGTAATCGTTTTATTTCGATCTTTTCGGTAAAGGAATGATGTCTAATTAAAATTGACTAAAATTGAGTTAATTGAATCTTTTTCTATTTTGCAACGTATTGATAATATTCGGATTGACGTAATTAACCAAGATGAATCGCACCATATAACCTAACGATGAACTGACCAGAGAAGTTAGGATATGAGATAAAAGATAGAAAAACCGGAGGGTAAAATTGGCCGTGCGAAAGCGTGACTACGGAATCCTATTTCCTACCCTGGGGCAGATTTGTCTTGGGAAAGATGAATCCTATTAAAATTGTGCTCGAGATCATAATAATGTTAAAATCAACGGTTTAATTGAAACTAACACCGGAAAATTAAATCGATCCGCCTGACAACAGGAGCCTTTTGAATAACATCGGCCGTCTGACAAACGGAATAACCTCTTTTATCCGGGGTAGATTTGTACTCGGCACTGTTCGACTAACTAAGATTAGCATGGGGCAGTTGTGGAGATTGAACTGATGACAATGACATATGACAATTTCATATGCTCGTGTGAGGAGGAATTGTTAACCTCAGGAGTGCACCGTTTCATTTACTCAATTGGACCTAATATAAAAGGAAAGATCGAGCACATTCCGTTTACTGCAAAGATCGTATAAATCAATTATATAAACTTTGGCTAGTTCTATAATAATATATTGGTATCTATATATTTATATCTATATATATATTTTGCAATCTATGTACATCTATATATCTATATATATTATATTAGAATAACTTTTAAATTACGCATTTATTTTATGTTAAGTAGAATAGTAGTCATCTGTGTCATAAAATTGCGATTTAGATCGAGTTAATAACAGCTCTTTGGTGTTTAACCACACTTAGAAGAATTACCAAGTTTCCACGAGGATTCGACACTCGACTCACCACACTAGCACTACAGTTTGACCCGATACACTGTCGGTTAAGGACTGGTATAGCACTAGAAAAGGCCACGTCAGGGTGCGGTAATGTACGGTATAGTTAGGGTATGTGGTAAGGTAGCGTGGCGCGGTAGGTTAGGTGTGGTCGGTTTAGGTATGGTAAGATGGATGGTAGAGTATGATAGGTAGGATGTGGTGACTGGTGAGAAAGGGTAAGGTGGGTGGTGAGATAAGGTTGGTAAAGTAGGGTGGATGCGTGAATGAGGTAAGGTAGGGTGAGTGGTGGGGTAAGGTTGGGTATGGAAAGGTGGATGCCTGAATGGGGTAAGGTGGGTTAGTAGGTAGCGTACGGTGGGGTACGGTTGAGTAGGAGAGTGAAGGGGTAGGTTGAGTGATAGGTAAGATGTGGCAATGTGGTTGGGTGAAGGGGTAGGATGCGGTGGGGTAAGGTATAATGGTGGGGTGTGGTAAGGTAAGGTAAGATGAGGTGTAGGATGGTAAGGTAGTAGGGTAAAGTAAGTAAGTAGGCTAGGGTAGGTGAGTGGGGTAAGGTGGGGTGTGTTAGGTATGGTAGGGTGTGTGGTAGGGTAGGGTAGGGTGAGGTGGGATTGGGTTTGGCAGGGTAAGTAGGATAGGGTATGTTGGTAAGGTAAGATAGGGTATGGTAGGGTGAGGTATGGTAGGATAGATGGGTGGTATGGTAGGTTAGGGTGGTGAGGTAAATGTAGGGTAGGGTATGTAAAAAGTTAGGTTGTGGTAGGGTGATGGGTGAGTGTGTGGTAGATAAAGTGGGTGGTGGGGTACGGCTACCCATTTCACCTAACTCTACCTCTTCCACCCTAACCTATGTTTCCACCATACCCTACCTCATTCCACCTAATTATACCCCATAAAACTGCCATACTCATCATTCGATGCGCATGTGTCGTAAAAAAATTATAGTTTGTTTCATTTTATTATTTCATATATCAAACGTAGTAATTGAATGAATTTATTCATTCTATTCTTTTAATTGTATATTATTCTTGCGTAACAAACGTGCCATAAATAGAATGTAACTTTCTGCATGGGATAATTTCGCCATAAATTTTAGGTTGATCCATGTGCAAATCCTACTTGATGGTCCTCAACCAATAGGAAATGTTTTTTTTAAATTGGGCCACTACCAATGAATTTGTTTCAAATTGATGACATGGTGATCCAAAATTTGCACCTGGATCATCCTAAAATTAATGAATTCCGCAGATTGAGTTATCTAAAACTTCATAATTATTTATGTAATTCTCATAACGGTATTTTCGTTTAGAGGTTCTTCTATCAATTAATATAATGTATTTTATATTTAATTTTATTTTAGGGTTTTTTGGTATATTCAGAAATTTGTATTTCTACACACACAAAAAATCACGTAGACAATTGTACTATGCATATTTTCCGTGGAGTGCAGAAGTGGGGAAAGAAGCTCCCCCAGGCATCACTTGGTGAACCGACCCAAGTGATCCCTATTTATCGGTCCAAGATCGTTTTATGTGTTTCAGACGTATTTTATCAGTAGGCACATTGTACAGTACAGAATGTGACTTTTCTGCACTTTGCACATATTTTAGTAAGGAGATAGGTGTGAAGTGTGGAAGTTCTCAGGGGCGACCTACATTGAACTGGGAAGGGGCTAGTGCCCCTAATGAGAATTGAAAAACGATTTTATTTTATTTTAAAAAAAATATAAAAACAATATTAATATCCTAACTGGATTATTGAATTTACTCCGTGCTCCCATTGAGATTTTTTTTGGGTCTGTCAAGTGTTGTTGACCTTTTCTGTGAAAGTAATAGAACGGGTTTAGGTCAACTCAAGACGGTCATTACTAATATGCTCAGATAAGATTAAGTAGAGGAAAGTAGGTCACACAACTAGAAATATTGGTGATGTATCGCATCATATCGCAATGCTAACCACATATGGGGGCTAAGAGTCATTCCCTACCGTTGTGCGGGTTGAAAAATAAGAATTTATAACGGACAGCATTATGCGAGGTATCTTTGACCTAGTTGTCTATTATATCGACCATAATGAACGAATGAAAGAAAGCAATGAAACATAGCTTAAACAATAAAAATGAGTAATTTATGTCGGAAAAATTCATAATTTATGCATTGTACAGATACTATGTAAATAGAGGTGTTTTCCATCTTAGCTATGATTTGATTATGAAAATGATTATTAATGATTAACTTGTTTCAAATGTAAGCATATATATTCTTCTTGGTAAAGTATACATGTAATGTTATATTAATTGATGTTCTTACTCTTTACTAAGCCTTACAAACTCACTCATTTTATTTTGGATAAGGCGATTCACAAGTTGAAGAGGATGATGTTGATGAGTATTTTGAGGAGCAGAAGTAAGAGTTGAAGATGAAGAGTTTGATGTTTTAGTTTTTATCAAGTAGGTAATCAGTGGCTTTATGCCATAATCAAGTAGGTAATAAGTGGCTTTACATGGTTGGTGTTGAGTTTCAATAAAGTCTCACAACGAGCCATTTTCTATCTATTTTATTGCTTCTGTAATTTTTTCCTTTGATATAAGTATGTCGGTTTACGTGGTTACTAATTAAGACGGTCAGTTATCATGTGTCGGACACAGATAGAAAACTGATGTTTAAGATAATTTGATATTCATTGATTGATTACATTCAGCAGGAGGTCTTCATACATATAGCATACTAATCTAACAAACTAGATTCTCACATCTATCTAGGCACTAGGTGTTCCAATAGTAAGGTGACACCTATTACAACACATGGACCAATAATATCTTGACACATATTATCATTATCTTAACACCCCCTCTCAAAGTGAATGTGGTAGGCTTTCAACATTCAGTTTGTTTCTGAATGGAAGAAACTTGACACCAGATAAAGCCTTAGTAAAAATGTCTGTTGGTTGGTCACATGTGGAGATATGCTTCACATCAAGCTTACCTTCCAGAACTTGATTTCTGACATAGTGAACATCAATCTCTATGTGTTTTGTTTTAGAATGATGGAGTGGATTCTGAGCTAAGGACTCAGCACCTGTGTTGTCAGAGTAAATAACTGGCTTCTTGACAACTTTGATTCCAAGTTCTGATAGCAAAGACTTCAGCCAAGTTACATTAGCAGCAGCATGTGCCAAACTTTTATATTCAGATTTTGTACTGGATCTTGAAACAACATGTTGTTTCTTTGAGTGCCAAGAGATTAGAGAAGGTCCCAAATAGATGCAATGCCCTGCCTGTCATGAGGGCAACATCCCCATCATGCATCTGAATAACCTGTAATGTCTAGATTTCCTCCAGATTTGAAGAACAAGTTGTAGTTCAGAGTGCCTTTTATGTATCTTAGTAACCTTTTCAGTGCTTGCCGATGGACATCTCTAGGATCATGCATAAACTGACTGAGAGAGTTAACCACATATGCAATGTCTGGCCTTGTGAAGGTCATATACTGGAGTGCTCCAATAGTACTTCTGTATAAGGTAGGGTTTGACATGGGAGTCCCTTCATCTGGTACAAAGGTTTTGCCAGTAACCATTGGTGTAAGAACTGGTGTTAGGTTGTTCATTCCTAACCTGTCCAGCAGCTGTTGGCCATACATTTTCTGACTGAGGAATAAACCACCTGAGTTTCTAGTTGTCTGCATCCCTAGGAACTGGTTTACCTCTCCTAGTTCTTTCAAAGGAAACCTGGAGTGAAGTAATAAGATAAATTTTTGTATATACTGCTCAGAATTTCCTGTAATAAAAAAGTCATCAACATATACCAGAATGTACAAAGTAACCTTCCCCTCCTTTAGTATGAAAAAGGATGTGTCTGAAACTGCTTGGTGAAAACCCCATGTCAATAAATGTGTTCTTAGTTCTTCAAACCATGCCATGGGTGCCTGTTTTAGACCATATAAGGCTTTCTTCAATTTGCACACATAGTCAGGTTTAGCAAAATTGACAAAACCTGCAGGTTGAGGCATATAAACACATTCTTGAAGTTTCCCATTTAAGAAGGCATTGTTGATATCTACATGTTTGATAGGCCAGTTATTTGTCACAGCAACAGCAAGAAAGACTCTGATGGTGCCAGCCTTGGCAACTGGACTAAAGGTTTCTTGATAATCTACCCCATCTTGCTGTGAGTACCCTTTGGACACAACTCTGGCCTTGTACTTCAAAACAAAACCATCTAGTTTGTGTTTGATTTTGAAGATCCACTTATTGCCAACCAGATGTTGATGAGGTGAGGGAGGGACAAGTTCCCATGTCTGATTTTGAGTAAAAGCAGTGTACTCCTCATCCATGGTTTTCTTCCAACGAGGATGAGATAAAGCCTCTGACACAGTGGATGGTTCAGTAGGGTAATCAGTGGCACAGTGCTCAGACATAAGTGAGAACAGAGTTTTGGGTTTAAAAATGCCACTCTTGGATCTGGTTTGCATAGTATGATTGAGAATGGGCTGTGTAGGGGCAGGTGATAGACTGTAGGATGTGAAGATGCATGTGATAGATTGGGTTGAAGTGTAGAGGAACCTGTGTGAGCAATATGCATGTGATTACCATTACCTACAACCAATGTATCATTGCCTTCATACTCAGACCTCAATGATATATTACCAAGTTCTGATGTGACATGATTTGAGGCCCCACTGTCTGCATACCATCCTGAATCTGTTGACATTTCTGGAGCTGCTAGATATGCTGCCATTTGCCTTGAATTTTGTTGATTTGGGGAAATGGACTGAGTGTAGTTCTCTTCAAATCTATGCCAACATTCTACTGTTGTGTGTCCAGATTTTCACAAATCTGGCAGGTAGGCCTAGGGCCATTTGCAGATGCACTGTTATTATTGCTACTGTTTCTGCCACCCCTACCTCTTGACCTGCCTCTTCCACCAGAGCCTCTGCCTCTTTGGGTCTGAGATTGATTGTAGGATCCTCTACCTCTACCTTGTGCCATAAGGGCAGTAGGATGATTCATGTCCAAAGCTCCTGGAGGATTGAATCGAGCAATGAGCCTTTCATGAGTGGTCAATTGTGCCTGAACTTCTACCCAACTCATAGATTGAACCATGGATGTTATGTTGACGATGGCAGATCAATTCTGAGCTGGAGATGGGGTATCCTGCAGCTGCCAAACCATCTGAATAACTCTTCATTTGTGCAAGGTAATCAAGCATAGATTTGCTGCCTTTAGTACTCTTAATGAGAGCATCTTTATACTCCAAGATTTTAGACTGATATTGACTGTTGAACAGTGTCTCCAGTGTGATCCATACCTCATGAGATGTATTTCAGCCTCCTACTTCTTGTAGTGCCTGTTCTGTCATGGATCCTAGAAGCCATCCAAGTAGCAGTGTTGTTCGGTGTGTAGGGTTGTCAATTTAGTCGACAATTTACCCTACATCCAACCTCAAAGGTAATGCTACCACTTGAACACTCCGCTCTTTTACCATTGACTTATGGCTTCTAGGATCCATGACAGAACAGGCACTACAAGAAGTAGTAGGCTGAAATACATCTCATGAGGTATGGATCACACTGGAGACACTGTTCAACAGTCAATATCAGTCTAAAATCTTGGAGTATAAAGATGCTCTCCCTACATACCTGTTGAACAGTGTTTCCTGAAGTCTCACACTATAAACTACGCGACAATATGAGGTTAATACGAATAATTTTACAGGGAGACATTGTAGGTGAAGATGAACAATATAATTAAGTCATACTTCCTAATGTGAAATAAGAATCGATTCTCAATTGCGTCCCGAATAAAAATCCCCTCCCTCAACTAAAAAAAATGTTAAAAATACTCCCTCCGTCCCAATTTGTTTGGGACATGTTTCTTTTATGGATGTCCCAAAATAAGTCTCATTACTAATGTTTAGACTTAAATTTGTTTCTTAAATGTCTAAAATACCCACATATCAACATTTATTGAAAAATGTAAGGACAATATAAAAGGGGTGTAATTGTAAATTAGTCATGTATTTAATGACTAGACAATGCAATAAATGATGTTTCCTTAAATTTCAAGAGTTTCAAAATGTCTCAAACAAATTGGGACGGAGGGAGTAATAATTAAGTCAATACTCTTTGATAATAGAATCTTACTTCCATGTGCATGTTCATTAAAAGCTATCAATATATATTTTACGAATATTATTCTCATATATAAGTAATATATTTTACGAATATTATTCTTAATGTTCTTGGTTAATTTAAATATTCTATGCTGGCCAAGCAAACATGTAATACAACATAACATAGTATCAAAACTACTGATATGCTCAAAATCTAGGTAGACGGATAAGAAGGAGAAAAGAAGTAACAAAATGTGCAGACGATCATCTAACAGCACACAATATCATTTCAATGGATTTGCTCGCGATTTACACGATTATAACGAACATGTTGACATCGATCTCTAAAGAGCAAGCATATGATGGGTTTTGTTGTTGTTCAGTTATAGTGCTTAGGTACTAGTTTAGTTTCTTTTCAATATGGCTTGCGAGCCAAGTTACGTTTAGTAGTTCTTTCTTGTGGGTATAATGTATATGAGGATTTGTAGTTATATATGTTTCAGTCTTGAATCTCATCATTTTAGTTGCTTCCGTGTGATTCTGTTATTACTCGTTTATGACGTCGGACTTACAAAGGACTTTAAAATTACTCTTATTTGACGTTACGAGTCAAATACATCGTTTTTGGATAAAAACTTGGGTATGCATGGCACCGGAAATGGGTGGTGTTTTTTTTTTTCGAAAACGGAAATGGGTGATGTTGAAACATAACTTGGATGAAAGCCTAAAAAAAAAAAAAAAAAAAAAAAAAAAACAATAATAATAATAATAATAAATAAATTCAAATTCTAAGCACAGCCGACTTCAATATGAACGTTTATTCTAATCATTTATACAAACGTTATTTATAATCTTCCCCCCTTTCCAGGTACAAGAAATGTTTCCCAGGAAAAAACTACCGAACTTTTCGTGCCCACAAATAGGAACAATCTGGGCGATAAAATTTCCCTTCTTGAGTAACTTATCCCCACGCAAATGAGAAAAGTTATGGTACAACGGTGATTTATGGGGTTGTACGACAAAGTAGGATTTACGGCTGTGATGAATCCAAATCACCCCTACACACCACTACTGTGTGTGAGATGGCCCATAAATCACCGTTGTACCATAACTCTTCTCCATGCAAATTGCCTGAAATTCTTACACGTCTCTCCCCAATGAATTGTAGCCGTTAGATGACATATACGGTACTGGGTGCATTGTGGGTTGACTACACAAGAATTTCCTGCGCTTTACTTGGCTAGATGAAATTACGACCATGGTACACAAGTAACACAACAATAGCGAATTAACCGAAAGGCTTGGTCTTAAGTACATTCAAAATCCATGACATAGTGAAGCCAAACCCTTAAGAAAGAGAAGTTCGATTTGGTTTCAGGCTTTTTGATGAACCGAAATGCTAATGAAGCATGACCTACTTTTTCTCAGGTAGTTTCTCCAGTAATTCAGGTATAATCTCGAAAAGGTCACCCACAAGCCCATAATCAGCAACCTGTATTTCATAGAAACACTAATAATGATTGAATATCACTTAATCAGCAAACCGTAATTCAACTTTTAGTGACAGTATCTAACCGAACCACCAAAAACAAACGAGGTCTCTCGTCCTAGATGAATTAGAAAAGCTTCACAACATAATTAGACCATAATATATAACAGTGGGTATAACAGATCAGACAAGAAGTTCTAGCATGCTCATAGGAGTGTCGGTGAGAGAGGGATTCTAGTGTCACCTGGAATATAGGTGCATCTGCGTCTTTATTTACAGCAACAATGACTTTGGAATCTCTCATGCCTGCAACATGCTGAATTGCACCTGAGACACCAAAGGCCATGTACAGTTCTGGGGCAACAATCTTCCCGGTCTGACCGACCTGTTGTTAAGAAAGCTTACATACATAAGCACACGGCAACCCACTTGAAAGAAGAGATATATCAATTTATCACATTCAGGGCCAGGGATCATCAAAAGCGGAGTCAAGAATTGAGTTCGGAAAAAGACCAGTTGCTCTGAACTGGCTTCTTGGTAAACATTCTCTACTTATCTACCCTGGCCAATTTGTTGAGGTTTCACAACACCACCACCCCCCTCCCCCAAAGGGCAGATCCGCATGGATATGGTGGGGGGGGGGGGTATTAAAACGTAATTTTGTTGTTAAAAAATGTAAAAGCACCACTAATGCCCCCGGTGGATCTTCGAATATGCTCTGGTGCCCCCACTGGAATTTTTTCTGGATCCGCCACCGCCAACCAACCCCCCCCCCCCCCCCCCCCCCTCCGCCCGGCTTCTGCCTTTCTTTTCCAAGGAAATCCCATATTCACTTAGTTCCATGAATGGCTAAAAAAATTGGTCAAAAGCAGGATTTCAATTACACACAGATGCATTTAGGCACTGACCAATACAGTCCTTAACTGAGAACAACGGTCAATTACCTGGAGGTCATTAGGAACGTAGCCTGCATCAACAGCAGCACGAGTAGCACCAACTGCATATGAAGCAACTTATAAGGTAAAAAGTGCTCAAACATTTGAAAGGTAAAAAAGGTTTTGAAAAGAAATTTTCATAACTTCTGAATTTGAAAAACAAATACAACATTCTTGAATACATATGTAAATGTTAAAAAACAAATGAGACAGATATATGAACATCTCAGGATTATCAGCGGATGTATATGTAGAAATACCTGCAGCACCAAGTTTCTCTGCCAGTTTCTCTATCATCTTAAAGTTTTCAGCACTTTTGAGGCCTCTTCCCCCTGTAATAACAATACGTGCATTCCCAAGATCTGGGCGCTCTGTTTCTTGAGATGAAAGTCCAACGAATCTTGATTTGCCAACTGCTTCGTCTGCGGGAGACAAACATCTTTAGCGTTTAAGAGTCGGCTAACAAAACAAAACTAGAGCAACACCTACAGCCTGTAGGTTCAATGCCACGATAAATCATGGGAATGTTAAATAAAGAACAAAATGTGTGTCGCGTGTAAAAATTAAGTTGTTTAAGAGAGAACATTGCAAGAACTTTATGCTCGCACTGAGTAATAATTGTCCTACCTTGGTCAAAGCTTGAGAGATCCACCTGGTCAACCGGTGCTTTTTCTGAATTTGAATCCGGTAAAGTTGATGCAATCGGAAAAGAAGTAGACCTGATGGTCAACAGGCAAGGGCCAGTAGCAGTATATTCAATAGTAGATAGAGCATTTCCAGCATAGATTGGCCTATGACAAAAGATCAAGATTCCAAACTAATTTTTAGTGAAATGATGCAGGCATCAGGGGAATAAACACACACAGTTTATACAGTACAGGAAAGAGACAAAACTAAATTGTGGCTAAATAAGAAAGTTTCATCATTCTTTTTTTTTTCTGTTGAGCAAATCATTCATTTCATTTATGGGAAATCATGTGTTCTCAGCATGACAGTCAGACTTAAGGGTTCAAAGCACTATGTAATCACACTGAATAGAAATCCTCAAGCCTCATAGCAACCGACCATTCTACACAGAAAATGAAAAAGTTCCTTGATTCACGTGGCAATGACCACATGGTTCTTTTTCATGGCATTTCAAATGGTAAGGACAGTATAAAATTGCGAGTTGCATAAGAATACAAAGGCAACAAAAAAAAAATCACTTTCTCTAGGCAGATCTAGAATTTCTGTAGAAACAAGAATATGCATTCAATCCAACGTTTAATAACATAAAATAATACGGAAGGTCAAGACACTCAACACATGTAGCTACATTCATCACCTTACAAAAAGGTTGGATCCACGAATTTCAATCACATCAGTTACTGGGGAAACATCAAGGAGCGCTGCCACACGCGGTAGTACGTTTTTCCCAAATGAGCCTGAAGCAGCAATGATGTGTGAGTAGTCACCCTTCTGCTGAACCAAGTGGACTAGTTTAGCCCATGGTTCTGCCAAAGGATATAAAAATTTATCTGAATCAGCAAAAAGAACCTAGACAAGAAACGTAAAAGATCATCAGTTTCCTAAAGCTCATGACATCATAACTTTCATATTTCACACAAAATGTTGCAGCCAAAAGTCCGAAGTTTACATTTTCACTCCCGCGCGGATTCTTAAATACAAGAACTAAGCAAGCAACACTCCAATATTCTTAATTGATTCCAACAGCCTATTCACACCTTTTCACCATGTTTTTTATGGCAGTCTGATGACGTGTACCTTTGTACGTGGTTTCTCACACTATACAAAAAATAGTGATTAACCACTGATTCTATAAACATCCCCTACACCACTATATGATATGGTTCACGAAACCCTCCCTAGGAAACAAATCAACAAAATAAAAACCTGAGAAATGGAAGAATGGTGTGAGGCAGCACGTGCAGCAGCTTCATTAATGGAAGGACCTGAACCAGCAAGCAGTACAGATACATTGTTTTCTTTGCCCAAAGATTTTGCAGCCTCCACAGCACTAATTGACGATGCCTTGAGAGATCCTCCTTCATGTTCAGCTAAAACTAAGGTACTAAGCTGAAAATTTTGAATTAAATAACAAGAATTAGTACAGAAAGTGGTGGGAAACTAACGACATAGAGGGGAACAGAATTAACAAATAAATATATCTGTGATTAGCAATCTATTATTTTTCGAGTAAACAACATTCAAACTACAAAAGGGGCCTAGTAATTTTCAGACATTACCAAATTTCATTGGCACACCGCCGATAACACACTTCGGAAAGAAAATGTCCTAGCATTTCAGCAAAACAATAGTTTATTCAAATTAGATGAAACAAAGATTCAAAACACTGGTGGTCCTTATTTTATATTTCAAAGGACTTGAACTGGACGTCTCGGAGAAATGGAGCATGCTACTTGACGCTACGCCACAAATGTAGAAGTAATGATATCATATTTTAGTAATCCAACCCAAATTTCAACTAGACAAGCTAACTGATAAATTCATAATTTGTTAATATAACCACCGGGAAAGAAATATGAAGTGTTCTCTTCTACTCAAGAGTGATGCTGATAACGATTACAGCAAAATTGCAAAGATAAAATAGTATCGATGACAGAAAATTCAGCCAATCGCACATATGCTGTTCTGAACTGAATCATAGAGTTTTGGAGGAATTCAGTGGAAGTTGGATAGAAGAAAAAAAGAAATGGCATACCGAACGAGAGGCGGCAGGTATCCGGTAAGAAATTGAATTGTTCCTGATTGCTCGGAGAAAAGCGGTGGAAGCCATGGGGGTCTGGAAATTTTTCTGAAGCTGAGAGCTGATCGGAATCGGGATATTAGGAGCTGCGTTCTGCTAACGTATTTTTTCTTTTCTTTTCTTTGTCATTCCATATCATTTTATAATTGTTTGTTTGTTTTTACTTTTTACTGCTTTCAAAAGTTCATTATAAGGTTCCTCAAGGAAAAAAAAGGTTTTATTATAACGTAATAGAATATAATGAAATTTTATTTTAATGGAATAAAAATATCTATTTTCATTCATTTCAAAAATATATGGAATGAGATAGAATGACATGAATATCGGGAAAAAACGTGATTGATGGAGTAACAGTGAGATGAGATTGGATGGATAGTGGGTGAGAAAGGATCGGGTGGGGTGAGGTAGGATGAGTGTGATGGGTTGTGGTGGGATAATTTGTTGTCCGTAAGAAGACTTGCTAGTGCTGCCAGATATTCCTTGTATTTTCAACCTAATAGTTGTGTTGTGCAGGACAACCATATGAGGAAGAAGATTGGTTCAGCTGATTTGAAAGCAGGATTGTACATTTTAAAGTCTGATGTTGTCCCTACTTCAATTAATTCATGTTCTAACAATTCCGTGTCGCAGTCCTTGTTATGGCATTATAGGCTTGGTCATCCTTCTAGTGCTAGACTTAGAATTTTACAAAAGTCTGTACCACATGAAATAATTGTCTTTAAATCATGAATGTCATATTTGTCTTATGGCTAAACAAAAAAGGCTTGGTTTTCCTCACGGTCAGTCTGTATCACATAATATGTTTGATTTGATTCATGTTGACATATGTGGTCCTGATAGATTTTGTACACATAATGGAGAATCTTATATTTTGACTATTGTGGATGATTACTCTCATTTCTTATGGGTGTTTCTTATGAAATCCAAAGCAGAAACCAGACATTTACTGCAAAAATTTCGTAATCATGCACACACACAATTTAATACTAAAATCAAAACTATTAGGTTTGATAATGGCTTTGAATTCGACATGGAATCTTATTATGCTGAGAATGGGATTATTCATGAAACTTCTTATATGAATACTCCCCAGCAAAATGGAATAGTAGTTTGAAAGCATCAACATTTGCTTAACACAACTATGGCTTTAAGATTTCGTTATGGGATTCCTACGATATATTGGGGGCTATGTATCAAGTATGTTGCTATGTTAATTAATGCGACTCCTACACCCCTATTGGGAGACAAATCACCTTTTTACATGTTATATCACAAAGATCCCATCTATATTGATTTAAGAGTTTTTGGTTGTTTAGCTTTTTTTAGGGGGGTTGTTTAGCTTTTGCAACTACGAATTCCGAGGGAAGAGGGAAGTTTGATATCAGAAGTAGAAGGTGTATCTACTTAGGTCTGCATGCTCATACCAAAGGATTTGATCTTTTGGACATACAAACCAGGGGTTCTTTATCTTTAGGGATGTTGTTTTTTCATGAAACTGTTTTTCCTTATTTAGATTCTGCATTATGAAGTGACTTAGACACTGTCTTGCCAATTCTATATTCACAGGACATCCCATATGTTGTTCCACCTGCAGTTAATTTCCCTAATGCTCCAGTTGATCCTCAACCAATTCCTAATCCAATAGAGTCCAATGATCAACCCTCTATTCCTTATCCCCATACAGAATCCATTAGAAGATCATCAAGGGATAGAAGGGCTCCTCAATATCTCAAAGATTATCAGTTCAGGTTGGGAGCCAATATCACTACCCCACATGTTATAGAAAAAGTGGTTTCTTATGACAATTTGTTAGGCAATTATAAAACCTTTTCTTGCAACATCTCTCCTGATAAATAACCAAAATCCTACAAAGAAGCATCACAGAGTCAAGACTGGCAGAACACTATGCAAGATGATCTAGATGGTCTTCACAGAACCAACACTTGGGTGCCTTTACCCAAAGTAAAAAGGCCAATAGGTTGTAAATGGGTATATATAATCAAAGGTGATGGATCTATTGAAAGGTATAAAACCAGTCTAGTAGCCAAGGGCTACACCAAACTGAAGGCATAGACTTCTTAGAAACTTTTTATCCAGTTGCTAAAATGTATACTATCAGGCTCTTTCTTAGTTTGGCTACAATGAACAAGTGGCACTTACATCATATGGATGTAAATAATATTTTTTTTCATGAAGATCTAGATAAGGAAGTCTTTATGAGACCACCTCCCGGTCTTGCAGTTCAAAATAACAGTATGGTCTGCAAATTGAATAAGTCTTTATATGGTTTAAGGTAGGCTAGTAGGCAATGGAATGGCAAGTTAACAGAGGCCTTATTAGCAGCATGATACACTCAATCAAGGCATGATCACAGTCTCTTCACCAAAGGCACATGATCTTCTTTCATTGCCTTACTGGTTTATGTGGATGACATTATAGTTGGGAGTACAGATCTTGCATCCATTCAAAGCTTAAAGGATTTCCTTCATAAAAAGTTTACAATAAAAGATCTTGGTGCCCTTAAGTATTTTCTAGGATTTGAAATAGCTAGATCTATTAATTGTTAGGAAATCTACGCGGGAACGCTGCGGAATTCAAAATTTTATTTCCTTTCACCAGGATCGACTTCGTTTAAGCAATAAACAAATAAGTAGTAGACGTTGGTTACCTTGCTTGATCTAAAAGATCGATGCTTTGACTGTCTAAGAAGAGTAGTGGTGCACGGAGCCGCCCAAGTGTTCGGCCTCCACCGCTAGTCCACACGAACAACCCGTCGGAATCCCATTGGATTGCTACTAGAAAAATCCGGTTACTAGAGCGGTCTTTCCTCTCTCTCTAACTCTCTAGAAAAACTCTCTATTCTTCACAAGAAACTATTAATCTCTTGAAATTGTGATGTACAAAATAGCTAGCCAATCTCTCTCTTAAATAGTAGAAGTGGCGCCCCCTTATTGTCCCAATCTGATTGGGAAAAGCTTCCTCGTAGATTTAGGAGAAAGAAAACATTTTCCTAATAAAATAAGAGAAATATATTTGATTGATTTATCTCATTTAATTTAATATCTTATATTAAATAAATCCAAGATATTTGGCAATATCCAATATTGAATATCTTTATCTTATTACCATAAATCTATTTTTCCATAAATCAATTAATATCAAATATTTATATATGGTAATCTTATTAATTAAATTGCGTAATTCAAGTGTATCATAATACACTATTATTGGCGCCACCTTTAGCCTTTAATTAGCCTTTAATTGGCTTATATAAATATATATATATATATATATATATATATATATATATATATATATATATATATATATATATATATATATATATATATATATATATATATATATATATATATATATATATATATATATATATATATATATATGTTTTCGACATATACATAATAAAATATGTATATTTAATTAATCAACATAATTATTATCTTGTATTTAATGTATTCATAATAAATAAATACCACCATATTAATTTATCACTAAACACTTTATAGTCGAGATAAACTTTCCTTATTTGGTCACTATAACCGCATTTTAATCCGGCTAGATATTCTTATGTGTGACCCGATAGGCTTCCGAATATGTTGGCCGTAGGCACAAAGTGCAATTACGAAAATGCCCTTCATACCTAACGATCACGGAATAGCGTCTAGCAACACACCGTGACCCCCAATCATCGGAAGAGTCAAATGCAATGACTACTACCTTTTATGTGAAACAGTTACCGTGTAAATAGAATCATATCGTTGTATTAATATCCATACGGTCGTACGTCGAGTGTCAAACATCAACGACCGTATCTTATAATCTGGATTTTATGCTCTCTCGAAGAAACTCATTTACTTCCACTTTGCAAAGATTCACGAGAGTAAGACATTCCTTATAAGAAGGCCCTTTCGGATATTCACCCCTACTATTATGGTAAGCGATTCCGGACGAACAACATGAATCCTATGCATGCTTCAGTATCACACCCAATCACTACCGCATGATCGCCCCATGGCTAGAGGGAACCTCAATAGTGTCAAAGCATGACAATCCACACCGTGATGTCGTGAAGACTCCGGTCTCAGGATACTTACACAACCGCCACATAGTGCGACACTTAATAAAGTAAGCGGGTCAGTCTAACGTACGCATTCTCTAATACACGTCCACGTACAGTCCAAGTGTCTCTACACTTTGATAGACGAGATCTATCTCTACCTTCAATAAGATAGACGACATCTAATACGTGCTAGTCTAATCGTACTATCAATATCCCGTTTGATAGCACATACGACTAGAGACATTTAAGTACCAAACCTTTTAAAGTGAGTCGAGATCTCATCAACCATAATCACTTTCATGGTTTCTCTTTCACAGTTTGACACTAAGGATGTTATCATATATACAATCACAAATTGGTTCATATAAATGAACATAATATATAATAACAAAAAAAGTCATTTAATATATGTATCAACATAAAGAAACAGTAGAAATGATCCGACCCGGCCGGATCCGGTCCAACCCGATTGGGTTTAGGATACCATTCCAACAATCTCCCACTTGGTAAATCAAGTTAGTAGGAAGATTATATATAACTGGAATTAAAGTTAGGAATCATCAGTTTTAATGATTAACCAGTTCATCAATAAGATTGCTCTCTTCTCCTTTTTCCGCCTTTGTATCTTTTCAAATTTCTACAGAATGTTCTTGGTCAAGAACTCATCCATGGAGTTCTAGTTTGTGAATTCAACACGTGTGCTTCCGTTTTGCCACCCTGAATTGCTTTAGAGTGTCACTAAGATTATGTAACATTAATGCGAGAAACATCTAGCTACAAAGAGAACAATGGATGTTTTTATGCATTATTGTATTCCTGTATGTTTTTATGCGTGTTTCCTGGATTTCGAGCATCTGAAAATGAGTATCCCGGATACTAGTGGTAAAATGAACGAGTAGTTTTTTCCTACTTCCAAATATCGTAGTTCATTCTGCAAATTGTTGCCTCTGCTCATAGGAAGATTCCTTGAGATTTAACAGAGGCATCGTTATCTGATGCTGGATTGTCGATAGCAGCAACCTTCTTTATGATCTTTTTGTTTGGAATGGTAGGAAACTGCCCTCAATTTTGCTTTAGAAGTTTCGACTGAAAGAGTTTTATGGATGCTACGTAATATATTAAGGCGAATTGTAGAGCTTTTGCGATTGGTTCATTTTGAGATATTTGATGCTTTTACTCTTCATTCTCCAGGAGCTAAATACTTACTTGACAGTGAGCACCTCGACATCTGTTGTCGTTGACAACCGTGCTGATGAGGAATTCATGCGTAGTGACTTCAATTTGAGGTGCATTTTTTTTATTAGTTCTGGTATCTATCTTCATTTCTTAGCTACAATATGCAATTTACCTGCAAAATTTCACTAGGAATTACCAGAGTCTTCATAATATCACACCCAATCAACACCTCACGATCGCCCAATGATTAGGGAAAACCTCAATAATGTCAAAGCATGACAATCTACACTGTGATATTATGAAGACTCTGGTTTAAGGATAATACACAACCGCCATATACATGCGACACTTAATAAATTAAGTGGGTCAATCTAACGTATGCATTCTCTAATACACGTCAATGTACAGTTCAAGTGTATGCACACTTTGATAGATAAGATTTATCACTATTTCACAAGATAGAGGACATCCAATACGTGTTAGTCTAACCGTATTATTAATGTTATATTTAACAATACATGCGACTGGAGATATTTAAGTACCAAACAATTTAAAGTGAATCGTTATCTCATCAACAATAATCAATATTATGATTTCTCTATCACAAATTGACACTAAAGACGTTATTATATACAATATTATAATTGGTTCATCAAACAAACAATATATAATAACATAAATGACATTTAATGTACGTATAAACATAAAAGCGTTTCAGAAATGATTCGACCCGATTAGATCCGGTCCAACCCAATTGAGTTTAGGGCAATGCAGTAACACTACATACCTTACCCACCCCACTCCGCCTTTACTTCACCAACCCCACCATACTAACATACTTTACCCACCCACACCTTACTCACCCAATCTCACCCACACTTTACCCCATGCCCTACTTACACCTTACTTACCTTACCCGACCCAGTGCACCCTTACCCCTATTCCACCCACCCTCACTTAAATACCCCATCTACTCCACTCCAACCTTACTTCACCCACTCACCCTATTTTACCACATTTACCCTTACCCTGTCCCACCCTCACCTACACACCTTACCCATCTCTATCATCCACCCCACCCACCCCACCACACTTTTACCCCGACCCACTTTCACCCCCATTCTTACCGAGCCATGAACCTCTCAAGTTAGAGGGTCAAGTGAATTCTAAAATGCAATTGAGCTAACAACACACTCACAATATGAAGATAATTTAACTGTATATTTTTTTATTTCTAAACTATATCGTATTGCTGATAATGTATAAAAACACGTGCATTTGAGAGTTCTTTTGATTATGGCTCTACAGAGGACCATTTCTTCACTCTTACCCACCTATCCTACTTATTCCACCCACCATTACCCTTACCCATCTATATCCCTAGTCACATATCCTACCTACCCTATGCACCCATCCATATGCACCCATCCACATTCCCCACCTCAACCTACTTAAGGTGGAGTCGGGTGAGTGTGGATTAATTTCATTACATCAATTCTATTTTCCACTTTATTTTATTATGTAATTGATATCATTTTTCATTATCTGGTAATAAAATTCCATTTAAGTCAATTCCAATTACACCATTGACCATACACAAAGTAATTACTCATCCAATCCAAACGGGCCAACTTATTCTATTGAGAAAGTTTTATAATACAACTGTCCAAGATTGCCTTAAATGACATGTATTACAATTATTTATTTCTAACATTTTAAATATGATAAATGTTAAAAAGAATAAAAATAAAAGACTATAACATAAGCTACTTGGTATAACCTTTTTACAACCGTTGCATCATCACATGTCTCAATAAATATGTATTATATAAAAAAAAGTAAAAATAAAAAGACTATAATATAAGCTACTTGATATAACCTTTCTAAGACAGTTGCATCATCAAATCTATCGATTCAAGTTATTCAACAATCGCACAAGGAAATAAACGCTCGGTTTGATTTTTTTTTTTTTTAAAAAAAAAAACTGGTTTGCTTTAATACCTCGCAAAAAAGGCATTTTACTTCAAACTCTTCTCATTTCGAGAAGCTATCGCAATTCATTCGATTTGAGTTGCTATCGCTTCTCTTAGCATCACTTGGAGTGACTGCGCGTCAATCACAGCTTTCCAGAATCCAGATCACAGGCATTGATTTTGCGTTTGCGGATCTGCTTGATTGTTGATTAGTGGTTCTTGCTGACACCATGGTTTCCACCACTAAAATCAAGTCGGTGGACTTTTACAGGTGTTTTATCATCTCATCTATTTTTACTCTAGGTTATGTGTTTCTGTAGATTGGAACTGTCGGATTCTCGTGTGCTTCCGTTTTGCCACCCTGAATTGCTTTAGAGTATCACTAAGATTCTGTAACGTTAATTCGAGAAACAGCTACAAGGAGAACAATGGATGTTTTTATGCATTCTTGTATTTCTGTATGTATTTATGTGTGTTTCCTGGATTTCGAGGTTCTGAAAATGAGTATCCCGGATACTAGTGGTAAAATGAACGAGTAGTTTTTTATTTTTTTTTAATTTTTATTTTCATTTTTAAATATCGCTGTTTCATTCTGCAAATTGTTGCCTCTGCTCACAGGAAGATTCCTAGAGATTTAACAGAGGCATCGTTATCTGGTGCCGGATTGTCGATAGCAGCAGCCTTCTTTATGATCTTTTTGTTTGGAATGGTAGGAAACTGCCCTCTATTTTTGCTTCATAAGTTCTGTTTGAAATAGGTTTATCGAGGCTACGTAATCTATTAAGGCGAATTGTAGAGCTTCTGCGATTGGTTTATTATTTTGAGAAATTTGATGCTTGTACTCTTCATTCTCCAGGAGCTAAGTACTTATTTGACAGTGAGCACCTCGACATCGGTTGTCGTTGACAACAGTGCTGATGGGGAACTCATGCGTATTGACTTCAATTTGAGGTGCATATTTTATTAGTTCCGGCATCTATCTTCGTTTCTTAGCTACAATGTGGAATTCAATTTACCTGCAAAATTTCACGAGGAATTACATATGAATTACGAAAATGCCAGATTTGTCTCAATTGATGGAGCAATGACATTCATTGGGGAATATTTATAAATGAAAATGGAATAATAATCAAAGTCTGGTAGTTTCAATGAACTGAACCTGTCTTAGCCGATTGAAGGTTCCTGATTTTGTGGACAATGTGAAATCAATGTAGTGCTGTGTTAGACCATTAGTTAGTTGCAAATTTCAGTAGAAGCCATAATACTTGTAGCTTGGAACATGGCTCCTTCCGTTTTCTAAACTTCTTGTTACGTATGTGATACATATTTGTTTTCCCTTCATTTTTCTTATTTTAGCCTAAGTTAAGCATTTTCTGTATGACTTTCTTTCCATGCATCTAGCTTCAGTTTTGCGATATTTCCTTGTAACTTATCATTTTGACCTAACTTAATCTAAATCTTCTTGTAGTTTTCCAGCATTGTCTTGTGAATTTGCATCGGTTGATGTCAGTGATGTGCTGGGAACTGTAAGTCTAAGTTATCCTAGTAGTTTTATCATGACATAGTAAATTATAATAAATATTGTGATTTCTTCTTTTTTTTGAGGAATCCATTTCTTTGATATTCATTGTTCTTTTTTCAAGCATTATGTGTTATATTCCTGCTATCAATATTGTTTCTACAAAGCTTCTCTTTTCTTGTTTCCCATGTTGCTTCCTAATGAGGTTTCTGAAATAGATGGTGACATTCTCTGAAAACTAGGGTTTCTTCGTAAATTAAAAAGCACAGAGAGCTTAAAAGGCCATGGTTGGAACACAAAATCTTCATGTAGACATGTGTCTGGACGAGCATATTCTTCAGAGTTAGATGAAAAGACCTCACTAAGCTAGTTGTAGAAACTATGAACTTAATGGTAGACTGAATGTTGATTGCGAGGAAGCGTATGCCATGTGGACTTTGCCAATATCAAAATTTTAATGTCTTTCATTATATCAGGATTCTCCAACTATTCATATTGTGGTTGGATTTAGTGTTAGAATAATGTCTAGCGCACATGTTGTTTAGTGAAAAATCTGGACATTCAGTAATTTGCTGGTTTTATTGAGAGGGTGGAGTAGAAAATTTTATGGGACCGCAATCTAGAGTTTGCTGTCGTTGTTAGACAGCCAAGTAACTTATTCAAGTGTGATAGCCACTTGTCTTAAAGTAAGTTTTGTTAACTTTCAGAGTACTATTTCTTAATCGGTTACATGGTTTATTATAAGAGAAATTGGATGCCTTGAATTTTTAGACACCCGTCTGGAACGCATCTTTGACCTTTGGGAATATTGAAGGGACGATTTCTTTTTCTTTTTCTGGTAAAAGATTGTTTCAGGTCAGGGAGTGGGGAATGAAGGGCATCACATAGTAAACTTCCCATGATGGAAGTGTGTACGTTTTAGTCTCTTTTGTTTGCTTGATTTCATTGAAAACCTGGTAAAGCAGGCGGATCTGACTATTTTGAATATTACACATTTTTTCTCCTAGCCCTGCAACTTTCCGTTTGTGAAGGGAAAGAATGTTGATGTGAAGGGAAAGGGACCAACATTATATTTACTTACAATTTCTTTATCCAGTCTCTCTTTTGTTATGCATTATAAGTTGACGGCATTTTATTTATTTAAATTTAAACTATCTTCTCCCCAGTTTCCAGTTCTAGATAAGCATGATTGTCACTGATTTGGTCTTTCATGTTCACAGAATAGGTTGAATTTAACCAAAACTGTCAGGAAGTATCCAATTGACTCAAATCTTCAACCTACTGGCTCTGAGTTTAAGTCAGGACCACTTTTACACGCAGTTAAGCATGATGAGGACAATGATGAAGAATACAGTGAAGGTTCTGCTACACTAAATGCAGACAATTTTGATAGAGCTTCACATGAGTAAGTGTGCTTCTAAATTTGAAAATACGAGCACTTTGTGGTATTGTGGTAACATGATACTCCCTGTTAGAAGTTGTTTAAGTGTGTCATATCTGCATGCGTCCACAGATTTCCTATTCTAGTGGTTAATTTTCATGCCCCGTGGTGCCCCTGGAGTTCCCTTCTGGTATGTTCATTTCTTTATTCTTGTCTAGTTGTCTTATCCTAAGTTCTTTGTCTCTAACATGCACTGGAACTGTGTTCTATCCGATTTTGTATGTCGTTGATGTAACCTGCATCTCTTTATTTTTGTGGCTGGCATGTACTGCCTGCAGTGTTGCTGCTTATGATAGCTGAAACAGTCTTGTGGTTAAAAGTTGTGCTTTTTGTATGTATATAAATTACAAATAAAATAGGAGAAATATGCAGTGGCATACATTAATTGGCTGTATCTTGTAGTCCTACTCAAATAAGCTCGGGGAGGGAGGCAAAGGCAGTTCATTCCGAAGAACTACATTCTTTGCTATTTTTGTGCACCAAATTATCAGTGTTTATTTAAGTCTTGTTTCCTCTTGGTAAAAAACTTGGACTTCTCCCAAGGTAGTATGTTAAAAGTAGGGTGCACATGTACATAGTCAGCTACCTTTGAAAAGTAAAGAAGAGTAAGAAATGCACGACGAGAGCAGTAAGGAGCATTCATCTGTTATGAGAGCAGATGAAGGGATATCCAGGGATATACAGGAGGTTATCTTCAAATCTCTCGTGTTAAATAATTTGTTTTGGATGCTAGAGATTTATTATTTGTTTCTTTAAGGGTGAATGAAAGTTGTTTTAGCAAGTGCTGAGGCTTTGTTACATGTTGTATCAGAAACCTTCATGGGAGAAAGCTGCTAAAAGTATAATGGAAAGGTCCGGCATCTTCTATTCTTTCTCTTTAGTAACATTCGGGTGTTTATAGGATTCTCATCTTAACTTGATAAAGGTTTACCAGTTAATTGATGCTTTAGTCTCTTCTGTGCTACCTGATTTAGATACGATCCTAGTATGGATGGGCGCATTCTTGTGGGGAATGTGGACTGCACTAAAGAAACTGATTTGTGCAGAAGGTACTTTTACAGATTTGTACAGAATAGCTGTATCTTATGCTTGTATTTTTATTACATATTGGGTGGTCTGATAAATGTTTTCCACTTGTATAATTAGATGGTATTTCCTTTTTTTTTCTTATCTTTTTGTTAATCAGATTTGTTTTCTTATTTGGTTTACAGTTGGCAGGTATGCCTTAATTTTAATAAATCTTGCTTTTTATGTCTTCCTATTGTACCATTTTTTTCTTTTCACATTCAGCAAAGTTTGTGCTCTTCCATGTCTTGGACTTAAATGACATAATCACCCGTTTTCTAATGTATATATTTTTTGTACCTTCTGGTAAAATTCTGTTTTTAGTTCATGATCATTTGATGCATGCTAATGTGTCTCTATTGTCCATGTTTATTTGTGCATATAACCTCCTGTATATTTCAATCCTGTTCCACTTTTTTCCTGTTCAGTAATAGTATCATTTAGACTTCGTCTGCAGCATCATCTTTCTTTGCTTTTAAGATGACCCTTTTGTCCTATTGATCTTGCTGTTACTTTCATTTCTTTTGTTACTATACTTCTCAAGTAGCCTTTTCTTTGTATAACAGTGGCTTTATTTTGACTGTACAGGAATCATATTCAAGGTTATCCATCTATTCGCATATTCCGCAAAGGAAGTGATGTTAGGTAGTTATACTTTAGTTGAATCTTAATTTCTGTATCATCGTGAATATACACAGTTTATTATAAGCTGCTGAGAACTTGAATTATGTGCTTGAATCTGCTGAATATCACATGTTCTTGTGTTTAACAGGCGCTATTCAGTTCATAAACCCGTACACTCAATAGATTGTCACCAAAACATCCTTTTTTCCATGCTCATGGGTGTGAATATCCTTTCTATGCTTTCTTATTATGCTATTCTTAGTATAAAATATCATGCATTGACCTTTCTTTCTGTTCATCTTGAAGTTGTTAGATGGGTTTTTAGTCATGTCAAGGGGCATCTTCATTGCATAATCACGTGTTACTCATTTTAATTGATATTAGGAGATGCTTTTTCCTTTTTGTTTTTTTCAATTTTCAATAAATCGACTTGCATCAGATGTGCTAGTTTTTTTTCCCCTCATGGGTTGGGAGGAAGGATCTCAGGCGTAAGAGTATGTAGGTATGAGATATTTGTATTTTAGTTTTGCATTGGTGTTTAGTAACGCCGACTGTGTGGGCTCACTGCTTTTTGCTGTCAGGATGAAGTTATTTCTATTAAATGGGGGGTATAGTAGGGCTGAATGTCAGTCCTTGACTTGGAATATCACGTTCCGATGCACTTCCTATATGAATGTGACTGATGGAAACTTGATGCCATTGTCCATCCTCTTTCGGTTTGACAGAATTTGTCCTTTCTTTTGTGGGAATTAGCATCTGATATAATAATGCCAGAATGAAGTTATGATTGTAGTACAATAGCTAGGTTGAGAGGTGTATTATTGTTGATTAATAAATTAGTAGGCAGTAGCTTAAAAAAGACGCTGAGAATCAAAATCTGACATTGCTAGCTGGTAAAAATGTCTTTTACCATGTCTTGAGTTAGGGTATACTGATTAGGGTGTTGGGGTGGGAGGGGTGGCAGCCGTCCCTGCACTTGTTTGAATCCATCTTTCCCCTCCCATTCTTTCAACCCATATGGGAAAAGTTGTTTTCTCTTTCAACCTCTAGTCTGATAGTGGTTTGGGTTCCAATATGACTACTGACTAATGTCATACCGAGCCTTAGTTGTGTCATCGAATTGGCGGTTGCAGAATATAGTCTATTATGCAAAAAAACTAACAGAGCATACTGATTATACTCATCCGTTTTGACATGCCTTTAATGAAGTATAAATGTGAGGGACGGCAGTCACTGCTGCTGAACCTTTCTGATTCCAAATCTCTCCCTCCCCATCTTCCACTCCGTTGGAAAGTGTCTTAAAAAAATCAATTTCGAGTCTGGTACTGGTTGAGGACAAGATGACTAGTGGCTAATGCATAACTTGAATTTAAACGTTTTTCTGAATGAATGCATCCAAATTTTTTTTTTCCATATGTTGAATTAGGGTAAGACTGACTGTATATCCCTCAAATGATTGAGACACCCCCTTCTAAGCTGTCTACGTTCCTCTTCCAACCAAAGGAAAAACACGTTTCCAGATCTCCAAGTCCGACTTTGTTTGAGGTTGACCCAATGACCATTGGATTTATCTGTTCCCCCTACATTGATGCATCCAACTCTATCCATAGGTGATTTATGCTTTTAACTTTAATGTATTAATCTACCATCTTGAGTCTATCCATCAAAGCAGACTCCTCTTCCACCCAAAAGAAAACCCCTTTTTTATTTGCATCCCCGAGTTCGGCAGTGATTAAGGTAAATTCCAATGACCACCAACTAATGTACAATTGGATTTATGCGTACCAAAATGGTTGCATGAAGCTTTTATTATGTGATTCATGCTACTAAGTTAGATGCCATCTTGAGTATGCATCTTTGATCAATTCAAATCTTGGCATGTCTTTCACTTTCATGTGTAGGTTCTTTCTATTAACCAAGGTGTTTGAAGTTGCTAATGCCTTGACTTATGTTATTGTTTTCAGAGAGGATCATGGGCATCATGAGCATGAGACCTATTATGGGGACCGCGATATGGATAGTCTGATTAAGGTGAGGAAAATTGCTGAATAATCAATCCCCTGGAAAAGGAAGAAAGTTACCCCAAATATATAACTAAATTATATATTGCATCGTGTTGTATGTATGACTATGAAATGCCACTTGTTTATATCATTTATTTTTGTGTGAATATTAACATGTCCTTTTGAGGTTCACATAGTTCCTATCTTTTCAGTTCATGGAAAATTTGGTTGCATCAGTGTCAAAAGAGTCTAAACCACTGGCTTTAGATGGTAAGGTGGCTGAAGTGAAAAGACCTGCACCCTCAGCTGGGGGATGCAGAGTTGAAGGTTTTGTACGTGTGAAGAAGGTAATCATGCTTATTGGATATTTGGCCTATAGCGTTGATCTATGTGGTGACTCCTGAACAATATTTGTGTGTGGACGGGCTAAGGGAAATTCCCTGGCCAGAGACAAGAACTTTTGATTACTCAATTTTGATACTGGATATCAATTTTCGAATGTAGCAAAATGGTTTCTGTTCATCTTTCCCATATATTGTGTACCTTTAAGTTTATTCTATTCAAGACGAACAATAGTCGTAGACAGTGGTCTAATTAACCAACTGTTTCCTGTTGGTACTGAATTATTCTACCCAGAACGAGCTTGCTTCTTTCTACTTTAACATGCACCTGCGACAAGGGCTTTAGCTAAACACGAACTCATTCTCCTTTTGCGTTTCTTGCTTTCTGCGAACTGTCTAATGGTTTTTGATTTGCCTTGCATTTCTCAGGTTCCTGGAAACCTTGTTGTTTCAGCACGCTCAGCCTCCCATTCCTTTGATGCTTCTCAGATGAACATGTCACATGTAATATCCCACTTTTCCTTCGGTAGGAGTTTGTCCCCAAGAGAAATCAGGGATGTAAGGCGGTTGCTTCCATGGATTTATAAAAGCCGTGACAAATTGGATGGCCATTCTTATATCTCGAACCCTAGTGAATCCAATGCAAATGTCACTGTATGCTTTTTTATGCCTGCGTTTTTAATATTTACTGCTATTATACTCTCTAATGTTTTATTGCATTTTTACCTCTGGTTATCATTTTCTTGCGACTTGTTATTCCGGTTTGTTTCTCCTAATCTTGTTGAACCGCCTCTATGCAGATTGAGCATTATATACAAGCTGTCAAAACAGAAGTGATGACAAGATCTTACAAATTACTCGAACAATACGAGTACACAGCACATAGTAGTTTGATTCACAGTCTCGACGTTCCTGTTGCGAAATTTCACTTTGAATTGTCTCCAATGCAGGTTCGTACCCCACCCGCACCCCAATTTCCCCCAGGTAAAAGAATATCAAAATTGAAAATTTAGAGATTCGTGTAAATGGAAGTTGTCTCCAATGGGTAATAAAGAGCTACGTCTTTTACAAAATCGTGATTTTGATTCCCACGTTAGCAACTTAGGGACCGTGTTGGTTGGTACACCATATTTACAAGTAAGCAGCCTTACGGCCCTGTATG
The DNA here is from genome assembly GCA_036785695.1 of Gentiana straminea. Taxonomy (NCBI): domain Eukaryota; kingdom Viridiplantae; phylum Streptophyta; class Magnoliopsida; order Gentianales; family Gentianaceae; genus Gentiana; species Gentiana straminea. The sequence goes on from JAVUPR010000477.1 coordinate 235,674, forward strand.
GGAGCATTGCCCTGGCCTAAGGTGGAAACCGACGGTTTTCCTAACCAAAAAGAAAAAGAGAAGAAAAGGCAGGCACACAAAAAGAAAAAGTAGAACAATTCTCTCTATCTTTTAGCTTTATTAATCGTGTGAATAATCTCTCCTATGTCTTGCGCATCTCCCCAATAATCAGGTTCTTATAACAGAGGACTCGAAGTCTTTTTCGCACTTCATCACTAATGTCTGTGCCATTATCGGCGGTGTGTTTACGGTTTGTACTCTTGCCTTCCTATATGCCCTACTCCTGTCATTTTTCCTTTGCATGCAGTGAATACTGTTCCTTTGACTGTAATAGTAAAGGATGACATCTGTTTTTCGGGTTTTTTCCAGGTTGCTGGAATACTTGACTCTATCTTGCACAATACCATGACATTGATGAAGAAAGTTGAACTAGGAAAGCATTTTTGATAATAAAAAAGTGATATACGGTATGTGAGAAATTCAAATATCGGTGGATTCCATATACATGACTGGTGTTTCTATGACTTAATTTGTTGTTGTACTTTGCAGAAGTTTTGCAATGAAGTGTTGTATTCTCAGAGGCGGCTAGCAACGAATATATAGCTGGAATTCTCTTCTTCTTGTTCTGCATTCTGGGTTTCTTGGCAGCTTTCCTTCCCCTCCTCCTTTTTTTATTTTAATGATGTTTTATTTATTTAGTTTATCTCAAAGCCTAGAAATACAGTAAATAGACAGTAGCTATGTGGGATTGACAAATACAGTACATTATTATGTTGTTAAAATATACAAGTATAGGATCCCAAATCCCCAATTGGAGACGTGGACCTGGGTGTTTTATTTTATTTTCAGGTAAATGCAAAGTCACGTGTTTCGCGGTATTGAAGGTTGGGTATAGTGTTTGATTCTAAAGGTTCTATTTCTTATTTTCAAGCATGCCTTTGGAAGATAGGGTTATCAAAAGTGGGCTGCTCCGGGAGTCTGGCCTTAGCCATTGGATTTGGTGTGAAAGCCCTCTTGACTACGGAGATCGAACCCAATATGATGAATACGTTTGAACGAAGTCGGAATATTGCGCATCTTTCCTGGGGTTGTAAGGTTGTTGAAGACCTATCAACTCTACATGTGAAAACCAGACCGGACCGGTGTTTGGACCGGTGACCCGGACGGAACCGGTCTGGTTTAGTAAATGGTCCGGTTAAGGGGCCCGTCCGCTCAAAACTGCTAAAGCCGCCGGCCGAACCGCTAAACCGTGACCCTGTCAGTTATCGGTTGAACCGGTGTTTTTTATTTATTTTTAAATAATTCAATGGGATTAAACTTAAATAGACAAAATAAATATTTTACCGTTCCATAATCACTACAAAACGCAGAAATCTTAATTTTACTGATCAATTATGAGTTTTTTCATTATTTCACGTTTCCTCCATTTAAGAATAAATCCTGTAAAAATACACTATTCCTCATCAAGGTCTCTTCTTCTCTATGTTCTTATTTCTTTTCTTTCATTGGATTAATTATAAAAACTGATAAATTTCAGTTTTTCAAATTTTTTTTATCATGAATTTGGTACTAGTTGGAAAACTAGGGACTAGTATGGTTATATTATTTTACAATGTGCTAAGTTTACAAACTAGATTTCGTATTCGGAAATTTTTTTCGTTTTCACTAGCATTGTGGTGTTTCTTTATAATTTACATTTTTTATTTGTATTTTGTTTGTGATTTGGATGTTGAAATATTTTGGAAATGATTAGGGATGTCATATTATATATATTTTTTCTTATATCTTGAATATAATATTATATTTTAAATTATATCTAGTGACCCACCGGTTGAACCAATGACCCACCGGTTGAACCGGTGATCCGGTGACCTAATAATGTCTTTTTCGGTTGAATGTCCGGTCCGGTTTTGATAACTATGGTTTTACTGGATTATTCAAGATGTCAATGGTAGACTTGTTGTCGTATTATAATCGCATAGGTCTCTTCCACTTGATTTTTAGATCATCTAAGATAGTTTTTAGCCATGGGAGTTCACACAATCCAATAGCAATAGACTTGAATTTTGCTTCTACACTAGATCTTGCGACGATGTTCAGCTTCTTGCTTCTCCAAATTATGAAGTTTCCTCTGAGGAAGACACAATATCCGGAGGTTGATTGTCAGTTGTCAAGTGAACCAACATGGTCCGAATCAATGTATGCTTCAAATTCATCTCACTTCTTTTAGGATTAGATTCCCTAGCAATAAATGCTGATGTCTCATGAATAAGAGGTCCTGATTCAAATTCTCCCACTCCTTAATTATAAATAATAAATAAAAAGTGTACGAAAGAGTTGTCGGCGTCCATGTATTATTTATTACTCCCTCTGTTTTTTTTATCTGTCATATTTCAGAATTTCTTCTGTTTTTATTTATCTGTCATTTTACATTTCCAATACATCATTTATTATTTTTTTCCTCCTTTACCAAGAAAATATTTATATCTCCAATAAAAAAAATACATTTTCAATACTAAAAACTTCAAAAATCAATTTGACTCACTATTACCCATGCATATATTCAAAAAATCAATGGACAACTTAGTCATTTTATACTATATTTTAAACATATTAATTACTTTTTTAATCTGTACAATTATTCTCTCTGCGACATAAAAATACGGAGGGAGTGCATCACAAAATAAAACTCAAAAGTCTCATTAACTAAATATCATCTGGAAAGTAATTGTAATCAACTTCCACTTTAGCTCTATGAAGTAAATCAACTAGATGGTACATTTCATGATATCTTATCCCCATTTTTCATGCGTTTATTGACATTATTGTATCAATTCGAGTCATTATTTGCTTAGTTTCATCCAAATGTGTAGATAGTAATTATTATATAAAATATCATATTTTGATAGTTTTATACCGGTTAAAGTAATTAGAGCGTCGTTTCAGGTTTACGCTTGGTATTTTGGTGATTTATTACAGTATTATATGTTGACCAAGACCCCGAGTGACGACACGTGTTGATCATAAACACGTCTTTTGAGGGCTAGAAGAGTGTGCCAGATGCTTACGAATTCAAACGGATCATTTGTCTTTAGTGCTTCTACCGTATCCCATCTTCAACGGATATTTGACCCCCCTCCCCTTAGAGGCATTTTTTGGAGATGACTTCTTCATGAGAGTTGTAGATCGGGAAACAAGATTCCCAACTCATCTTGAATCACATCAATCGGCGGACAACAACTCAAGTTATAGCCATTTTACCGAGCTGTTGTGACAGTTGGCGGCCACCAACTTATCATTGGTGGTGGCCAACGTTGGCAGAAGCTGTCAGAGATATTTTATTGACAGTTGGCGGCCACCAACACCACCTTGACGGCCGCCAAGCGTCGCAGACAGGGCCTTGTTTGGTTTCGGGTGGGGTTGGATGATCCAACCCAATATTTTATTCACTCAACTATCTTATTTATTATTATTTTATTAATTCTATTATTTTATTATAAATCTTCTCATCAATCATTCAACATCAACAAATAAAATAATATTAATCAATTCAATTTATTCACCTACTACACTATTTAACCATTACTTTTTCAATATAATATTTTATTAAAATTTCTCTCACCAATCATTTCTTCAACTACATAAATTTCAACATAACATTTCAACTTTAAAATCATTATTTCACTATATTTTATTTTATTTTCTATTTCTTGTATTCATTCAACCCCAATCCAACCCGAAACCAAACATGGCCTTGTTTTCAGCATTTAAACTCCATTTTGGGCATTTTTACGATATCTCTCCTTTCCATCTTCTTCCACCTCTCTTCCAAACTTGTAGACAACGTCTTTAAGGGCTCTTACATCCAAATTCCACCATAGATTATCATCTAATACGGATTTTAAACATTATGAATTCTTGCTTTAATTTTGGAATGCTTTTGTGGTCAAGTTCTCATCTTTTGGTGTAAACTCCATTGGAGCTACCTTATATTGAATGCAAGTTTCTCTTCTTGAAGTTAATATCTTTTGGTTGGGTAATTCTTAGCCTTTACTTGTTAATTAGTTGTTCTTGTAGATATGAAATCCATTCTTGACATGGTGGGTTTCATAACTATGAGTAGCTAGTTCCATTACTAGCCAAGATTATGTTTTTGTGACAGTTTTTATCTCTATTGGTTGATTGGGAATGTAGTTCATATATTTCATAGCATCATGTATTGTTGTTATCTTTTCCTATTTTCATTGTATTGCTTGTTTGTGTTGGATTGATCACCTTGATGGCCGTTTTACAGCATAGCCAACTCTAACCGGCAGGGTACCGAGTCGGTTGTACTATAAATGGTGAGCAAGGTCGTATCTCATAGGGAATCTGGTAAGTATCAAAGCCGGTCTCGTCCCTAGTTCAGGTAAACACGATCTTTGAAAAGGGTGATTTGTCAGATCACCGATTCTAACAACTAAATATACACAAAATAAAAGAGTTTAAACTATGAAAAAAGAGATAGCCGAGTAATGTTCCAATCTAATACTCACAAACCCTATCTAAATTCGGAAGTGTTCTTGACTTAACTAAACGTTCTCGATGTCACTTGAAGGGTGTCGTTTCCTAATTCTGAGAATAGACATTATTTCAATAATCTACCCTCTTATGTTAGGTTCAACAGTCCGCTGACCGGATTTAACTGATCTAACACGGTCTACGATCAATGAAATGCTCAACAAGGTTAATACAAACCTCACACATGAAACCGAATCTAAACAACTCAGTCGGTTTTACAGGGTGATCCTAGAACCCTGATTCCCGTACCCCATCGCAAAATACATATATAAAGACGATACGTGAAATACGATTATCGAGTGATCAATTCAACAAAAGTCATTAAGCATAAGTTATAGAACAATAACAACACCAAGAATCTAACAATCATTCACATCAAGAACACCTCAAGAACAAACTAGGATTCGGTTTCGAAGATTATCGCATAACTCGGCTATAAAATGATTAGCTACTCATTCTAACAACAAAATACAAGAAATAATCAATAAAGGTAGCAAGCATCAAGATCTAAAGCAAGAAGAAATTGAAATTACCGAAATCGAGACGAAGAACACTGAAGAGAAAACGATCCAAATTGAAATTGCAATAGCTAGTAGCACTATCTTCGAGTTACAACTAATTAAAGCTAATAAAAAAAAACTATACACAAATCTAAGTTAATTCTAAGAAAAAATATGAAAAGCTGCTGAAAATGAGCTAAGAAGATCAAGGAGAGTCGACCTAATGTGCAAAAATGGGTATTTATAGTGGGGGCAAGTGGCAGAATTACACCGTAGGCGGCTGCCTGTGATTCATAGGCATCCGCATATGAATAGAGTCAATTTGAGGGAACCTCTGCATCATATAGGTGGCTTCCTGTCTTTTATAGGCAGCCGCATGTGGACAAATCTTCAGTAAATCGGACATAACTTTGTGTGTAGACCTCCAAATCCAATAATTCAAAATGCATTGGAAAGCTAACTCAATTGAAGATGTACAACCAAGAAAACGCATCTAAGGTGGATCAAAATGCAGAGCAATTGAAGGTATGGTTGTAGTACTAACGTGTTTTGATCCGTTTGAACGTTTAAGCTTCGGGCACACGCTCCAACCTCCGTAACTCGCCTTCCGGTAATATCGAACACCTAAGTCCTGTACAATATCACAAAAAATACTACACGTAACCCCTACAGGACACTAGGGTGACCGAGAATGCATCAAAACACTTAAAACATCGAGATTTCCGGACTTTACGCCCTAGGTCTCGTAAATACAAACCATGGTGTAAAATACATCAAAACACAACCAAATGTCTCCGGAAACATATAAAATGAGGTATAAACAGGGAATAATCATATAGTAAATGATAGCCAAGTTGACTCTCATCACACCTAGCACTTGCACACACACACATAGTTAAGACCGAAAAGAGATGCTTGGTGTGGGAGAAGGGATAGGAAAACCGGAAGGTAAAATTGACCTTAATTGGAACTCCATTTCTTATCCGGGGGTTATTGTTCATTCATTGCACTCAAGAACTTAATCATGTTGAACCATTAGGTCTAGGGTTCTTAGACCAATGAGGAGGCCTGGATCGATTAGTTCCGTACACTCGTATGAGGGGGAATTGCTAGCTTGGGAGTGCACCGATAACACACACTTGAACACCATTGGAAGGTTGGTAGGTAGTTCATTCCTATGATGCTAATAGAGAATGGCTTGATCATTGCATTGTCTTGGCTAGGCTTTTTTATTATTTTATCACCTTTTGTAGTAGTTGATCCTTAGAATATTTACTTTCCTGTATTGTTGTGACTTAGATCAAGATAATCATAGCTTGTCGGTGTTTGACCTGACAATCCCTGTGGGATATGACCTTGACCACTTACTAGACTACAATTGACCCGGTACACTGCCGGTAAGATTGGACACCTAGAAAAGTTTGATCACTCTATTCTGCAGAATTATGACCATTGCCCAACTAATTTCCCCTTAACGAAAATATATGATCATTCATCATAAGTGGGTGACTCAACAAAAGTAATAGGCGAGGCAACCACCCTTTGTCTCTCTTAGACTCTAGGCCTCATCTAAAAAACATTAAATGATCACGAATGCCTTATAAGAAGTATCAAGAGGGAACTAATGAGCAACTAGTATTTCAGAGTTCGCTCCTGGGTTAGTCTAAAATAGTGTTATATAAAATATTGAAATAACTGAAGAGAAAAATATAACATGCTATATATTTACCGAAATTGAAATGTTAATCTGTAAAAATGAAGAATAACTCAAAAGAGGAAAAAAAATGTATTGTTAATTTTACGGAAACTGTTAGGTCCCCATGGACTAGAAGCTTTGACGATACCAAAATAGTTGGTTTAGAAACCAAGTATAAATTTTCTTAGTAGTCTGACATGCGGATTGTATAGGACTAGTCAAACTTTGTTTTTGTATTCATAATCTAAGATAGTATAGGCTTGAAGACAAGAAGACCAGAAGACTAGAAGGCTAGACTTTTGTCCAACCATCTATCAAGACTACTCAAGACAGAATCAACAGAGGAAAAGCAAACCTGGAAGCAAAGCAAAGAGCTGACCAGTAAAAGTATTGAAGACCAGACGAGTTAAGTGTCAAGAATCCGGATGAGTAAAGAATCATATCAGAGACTACCAAATGCTCTCAAGTGACTAAAAGACAAATAATGTGATAAAGTAAAGGGCGTGTACCCATCCATCCGATCAACATTTGATCTAACGGCTACGAAATCATACACGTGGAGAAATAGCATTTGATGCTATAAAGTTATCTTCTAGAAGCTATCAAGTAGAAGGCTCCAACAGTTAAAAAGCTGAACGGGACGAATTTCAAAATATCAAAGGACAACTTAACAATCAATCAGAGCCACTCATTCTTCAACGGTACACCTACCCTACGAAGACTATATAAAGAAGAAGAAGGACAACTGCAGAAGAAGGTTGAGAAATTTTGAAAAGAGAAGCTAAGTATCGAATAAATCTAGCAAATCATCTCTCAACAAGATCTTCATCTCAGAAGCTTACTAATCCAAATCTAGAAATCAAGCAGATCAACAACTGAGCAAAAACAAAAACTATCCAGTGATCTACTTGAACAAGAGAGCTGTAATCAAGATCTACAAAGTCATATCTAGATGAAGGCTCGCATTCTTGTATTATTAATTTGATACAGCACAAACTCTACTCATCAATCAAGTTTTCAAGAATAGGGTGAACCTCTTGAAGCACCTGTGGGGTGTGAGGAACAGCTAAGAAGACAGACGAGCTATTGGAGAAAGAAAGTTCTTCAGACGAGTTGCGTGCAAGTAGACCACTGAAGCATCCGCGGGGTGTCAAGGATTGGCTACTTAAGGTGTGAAGCATCTGCGGGGTGTGAGGCATCTGTGGGTGTCAAAGACACGTACCTATTGTATTAGTCTAGAGTACAATAGTGATAGCTCATGAGTCACGGGAGAAGCGGACGTATGAGATAACTCCACTTTGAAGATCGATATTTCGTGTCTTCTTTACTTTCAGCACTTTACATTCAGTACTTGCATACTCTATATATATCACACTACTCAACACTGAAAACCAAGCTCAAGGCTTATTTTGAAATATATCATTATTCTGCTGCACTTACTTTTAGAAAATAATCAGACCAGTAAAACCAGACGAGCTACTTGCTAGTCTGCTCATACTAACCAGATTTGATCTCCAAGTAAGAAACTCCAAAATGGAAGAGAGTTCATTCACCACCCCCTCTGAACTCTCAAAAGCCTTGTATTGCAGACCAACAAGTGGTTTCAGAGCGTGTCTCCTAAAAACATACATCTTTGTGTTATGTGTGTTGGAGTAATCCAAAGCTTGTGTTTTCAAAATCATATTTGAGCATAGAATCACATAGTACAATTTTCTTAGAGTACCTACTTTTTCTATTTCAAATTTTGATGAATGGAAAATGCGTATGTAGACGCACTTAGATGTATTCCATGAAGATATGGTCTCAGTAATAGAAGATGGTCCAATAACCATCATGAAAGCAAATACAGATGAAGCCACTCAAAGAGATCAACCTTTTGTAAGAAAGCCAAAGCATGAGTGGACACCAGAAAATAAGAAGATCAACAATCTGGATAATGTTGCTAAGGACACAATAATGAAGACCTTAGATAACAACATGTTCTTGAAGATCAAGGGATGAAAAACTGCAAAAGAAATCTGGAATACTCTGATCAACTACTGTTAGGGCACTGAAGCTGTCAAAGTCAACAAACTCGCAGTTGCTGTTCAGAAATTTGAGACCTTTCAAATGAAATCCGGAGAAAATGTTGAAAAGATGGAAGCTCGTTTTCATGAGATCCTTAATGAGCTACAAATGCTAAACAGACAGTACACTCAAAAGGAGATCTGCATGAAGATTCTAAAAGCATTCCCAGAATCATGGGATATCATCACTGTGCTAGCTGCTACAAAAGATCTAACCAAACTAGACACAGTGGAACTCTTTTCTAATGTAAAAGCATATGAGTTTGAGCTAAACAACAAAGTAAAGAAGAATATTCTAGAAATACCAGCCCTTATTGCTCTTACTGGTGAAACTTCAAACTCAATGGTTGAAACAGTCAAACAAAGTCAGACTGATCAACTGCATGATAAGATGGTTTTGGTAATGAGACACGTCAAAGGATTATCACACTCAACCAGGAAGTTTCAAAATCAAAACAGAAGAGATGATGAATATAGAAAAATAGAAGATGATAGAAGAGATGACAGATGAGACACACGCAGAGAAGATCGTAGAGACGATCACATAGAGGGATGATCAAAATAAAGATAATCATCAAGTAAGAAAGAAACAAGAAGATTTTTTGTGCTATAATTGCAACAAACCAGGAAACTTCAAATCAGACTGTCCAGAGCAGATCAAGAGAAATAGAGACGAGGACAGATGTGAAAGAACATATGACATGGGTAATCACAGACGAGCTTACAAAGCAAACGACGACTCATCTAATGAGATTCAAGCAGAGCCCTTATCCGACTCAAATGACAATGCATTCATGGCACTAGAGGATAATGATGAGGAAGTCTGGTACATATACAATGGATGTTCCAGACACATGACAGGCAACAAGCACTGTTTGAAGAAATATCATAATAGAGATGGACTTAAAGTCAACTTTGGAGGAAATGAGAAGCCTGGAATCACAAAAGGAATTGGAAGCCTTATCAAGAATGATCTAGTTATTTGTGATGTCACATTTGTTGAAGGACTCAAGTACAATCTTTTAAGTGCAAGTCAGTTCTGTGATAAAGGGTATGAGGCCCTATTCAACAAGAAAAAGTGCAGATTCATCAATGAAGAAACATGACAGACGATCTTAACCGGCAAAAGAAAGAAGAACATGTACATAGTAGACTGGTCAACTACAGCATCAGAAGTGTGACTACTAGTATAATCAAGACCAAAAATAAGTCGTTTGTGGCACAAGATGCCATCTAAATTACAAGACGATCAATTGATTGGCAAGAAATGATCTGGTCAGAGGACTTCCGGACATGGTCTACAAGAAGGACATCATTTGTGACTCCTGTCAAATGGGGAAACAGATAAAAGCTTCATTCAAATCAAAGACAACACCATCAACAAATCGAATCCTACAGCTACTACACATGGATTTGTTTGGACTAGTGACCCTAATAAGCATCAGTGGAAAGAAGTACACCTTAGTGATAGTGGATGACTTCTCAAAGTTCACTTGGACTGTCTTCCTCAACAAGAAGAAAGAAACTCTCAAGAAGCTGACTCGCCTACTGAAAAGGAGCTAACAGTGATCAAAATCAGATTTGATAGACGTACAAAATTTCTTAATCAAGTTATCAGAAGCTACTATGAAGAAAATGTTGGATGTAATTACGCAGCGGAAAGTACAAGATCTAGATCTAGTCAACCAAAATACATAAATACAATAGATCTAAACCTACGAGGGGGTTAGATTGCTTACCAGTTTATGGTGAATAAACTCCAAGAACAATCTTCAATCCAAGATCCAAGCTAGATGAGAAGCCATAGTCTTCCGACGTGTATCTCCAAGCACCACTAGGTGGATGGTGTTTCAAGCCGCCGGACCTCCTCGATATGCTACCGGAATAATCCTGAGGATTATCCCAACTTGAAACCCTAGTGTTGAAGCCGAAAATTCTAAGCTTCCAACACTCATGTATGTCGCATTATATGTGTTGTATTGAAGCTTGGGAGAACTCACTTTATATAGAAGAGTAATCCTTGTCCTCCAAGGATTTAATAATTAAGAGATAATTATTAAATTAATCCTTAATTTAAATAAAAGATAAATGTAATATATATCCCAAACAAATTAGGATAAATAAATATATTATCCAATATTCCATGATTTATCATTTAACAAATAAATAATTAAATCATATATTAAATAATTATCCAAGAAAACTAATTTCTTTCTAATTACTTAATAGTCACAAAATGCGCCCCAAACCCTAGATAAATAGGGCCACACGCATTTTACACATATTGGGTCGAGTCCACGAAAAATTTCTTTTTCATGTATTTAATCATCTAGTCCAACTAAACAATTAATCCACATATCAATTAAATAGTCCAATCCAACTATTTAATTATAATTGAGGTGAAACGTCGAGAAAACGTATGCTATGTTAGGAGCCACGTCGGGGACCATGGACCCATATTCAGTAGCTACAATAAATTAAATAATATCATCCGTCAGACCGAACAATAATATTCAATCTATTAATTCCGGGATTACACCACCATAAACCCGAAACTGAACTCTGCCGAATATAGATAACTTATACTCAACTATGAGTTGATAAGCGTCCACTGATATAATCATTACATACGGATAAATCCTCCATAGACTGTTCGTTTCGATTCGGGATATCTCCGTAAACGCTTCTCGAAACATCTTATCCTTATTTACCATTAACCCCCTAGTGATCAATTAGTTCATAACTAATATAATATGAACCGGCGCCATCGATCGGTTCTAGGATTAACAAATAAAGAGGAATCGTCGTCTACTTCCCGAGGGAAGGAATAGATTCCACGTACGTGATAGCAAGACTACTCACTCATCCTAAAATAGAGCCAACGAGAAGTGTTGGACCACATATTACGAAGTGATCCTTACTAACACATCAAACCCTACCCTAGTCTAAGCAGTCGTCTGTGATCACCTCAGGATTGAGATTAATCCATATATGATCATCTTGTGATTCGATAATACTTCTCGATCACGGAATTATATCAAGAACTCAAATCAAATCGGTCCAGCCCTATATGATTATCATCATATATAAATGCCCCACTAGGTACCATATTACCGACGGTCCGGATAAGATCGTCACGCCTAAAGTGTTCGGGCGCATTATTAGCAAATTAATCTTGAGACCGTACTCAGATTAATAAACGCTACGGACTGAGTTAATTTTAAGTACATCTCACTAACTCAATCCTCTTGTGTATAGCCATACACTGAGTTATGTGATTACATAAACGAGGTTTTGGGTGTTGTCTTGTGTTTAGTGGATGTTGTTCCTTGTAGCATATAACCTCAGGGGTCTTATGCTTCTTGGAATCAACAAATCTAACCTCATTTCAACACTGTGTAGGAGGTAGGTAGTTTCTTTTCTGATTAGGATGTAATTTCTTGTATTTTGCATACCTTGGTTATAAAATTTTTACCTTTAACCAAAAAAAACATAAACGAGGTACTTAGGGTTTTCAGTAGTGTCTTAATTATAAGCATACATGCATATAATAAGATGAATTATTAATTCTGTCCTGAAACAATTATATAATTGTCTTTCGGACACTACACCTAACAGAAAAAGGCATGCAACATCAACTGGCTGCTGCAAGAACTCCACAACACAATGGAGTTGCTGAAAGAAGAAACAAAACCATAAAAGAAGCTGCCAGAACAATGATAGCAGAAGCAAACATGTCAAAAAGGTATTGGGCCGAAGCTGTCAACACTGCTTGCTATACTCAAAACAGATCTATCAACAACAAAGTTAGAGGGAAGACGCCTTATGAACTATGGAATGGGAGAAAAACAAACATTTCTCACCTCCATATCTTTGGAAACAAGTGTTTCATTCACAACAATGGAAAAGATCAATTGAAGACTTTTGATGCAAAAGCTGATGAAGGATTTTTTCCTATGCTTTTTGCGTTTCAAATGAAGAAGACGAAAACGGTTGTAATAATAAGTACCAATTTACTACGGACTAGGTTACGAGTCCGTAGAAATTTCCTGTAAAAGCTACGGCCCTTTTTCTAGTCCGTAGCAAACGCTACGGATTTTTACGGGCTCCGCAGGAATTTCAAACCTTGGCCAAAAGTTGAAGCCCACCGCAGGAATTAATAGGATTTATGACCGGTATTGGGTCTAAAAAACAGTTATCTTCTCACTAAAATTAAGTCAGAATAATCAATCATATTCTGACTTATGTTGGGTCAGAATATTGTCTATTGTGTGAAATGATGCACCCATAAAAATCAATAGAAAAATATTAAAAAGGACAACTTATGTGTATTATTAGGGATTTAATCCAGTGACATTGTATTTATATGATTAAGGACAAATATGTTGTTCTTGGACAATTATACCCTTTTGTATTTTTTTATTTTTTTTTGTTTACGATTTCTCATGAGTGGTATGAAAGTTACGAAACTGCTTCACCACAATTATCCGCTTCTGTTACTCAGGGGATGCAAACTGTATTCCAAAACCCTTTGTACGAGGGGTAGTTCTGTACTTGTACAATTACTTTTGTCCTCAGTGACCAATTTAACAATTGTTTGTCCTTTTCTACGATTTACCTATTCTAATTGTCCTGCATCCCTATCCTACCAAAAATTAATAGGTTTCATACTATGATCAATGTTGCAAAAATATATTGTACTCCCTCCGTCCTAAAATATAAACAACTCTTCCTCTTTTCGTTTGTCTAAAATATAAGTCATTTTACATTATCAATTAAATATTTATTACTCTTTTCTCTATCTTATCCTTAATTGATTAACAATCCAATTAGTTTTTTTTAGAAGACAATTAGTTATTCAATAACAATTTCACTATTGATAGTCAAAAGATATTTTGGATATTTCTAGTCTAAATTTATGGCATTCAACCACTTTATTAATCTATGTGAAAATACCAAAATAATTTATATTTTGTTGTGATTATTTTGTTGTACGACTAATATTTGTGGACGTGTTATTTAAAAATAAATAATAATAATAATAAAAAGGGAATATTAGCTTTTAGCCCACTTTCCGTCCTGTATATAAATTTTAATCCACATTCTTTTTTTTTTGTTGCAATAAGGACAAAATAATTTGATTCGGACTAAAGTACCCTCAATTTAGTTCAACGCAATTTCAGTCAAATAGCAGGTCTACGACTCCCAGAGCCTCCATTTTCGATAAGAAGAGAAGAAATTCGAGCCGGTAGCACCTCCTGCTCGCGTCGGCCAGAAATAGCGAAAGCAAAAGGGTTCTGAATCGGCAGCTCGAATCCCGTCACGCCTTTAAGGGGACACACTGAGCATTGGGCTATTTTGCCCTTTCTGGTGGTACAGGGAAGAAACCTGTTACTATTGGGGAGCTAACGCGAGTTCAGATGAGGATTTCTGATAGTTCTGATTCCAGGATCCGGAGAGCTTTGCTTCGGATTTCCGCAGGCCAGGTCTGCTTTAGTCAATGATCCAACTCCTTTATTTTTGCAGTTCAATGATTAATTTTCTTTTTACTGGGTTTTGGCGTTTTCTTTTTCTATTTATATATGCTTTCTTCACAAGGTGTATGGGTGTGTTTTTTTAAAGAACAATGAGCCTTATTTTAGCGTGATCTGGATGATTGTGAATAAATTTTGGATTTTTGCAGTGCTATCAGATCGTTGAAGGAATACAGTCAAAAGAAATGGTATACTTTTTTGATTCATGAAAGGGGAAAATGCTACAAGACTGATTATTTTGTCTAATATTTTTGAGTTCTTTTTTTTCCTAGTGAATATTTAATTATTTTGTCACTGTTTTGTACCAAGGTTTAGCTTTTTAGGAAGCCGGTCTCAATGTTGTCATGATGGATTTTTTGAGCTGTTCTATTTGATCATGAAATATTTACCACTACTAAGATTTCCACAAGATTATGTGACAACATCTAAGTTCTGAATAGCCTTCATTTGTTTTGTTTCTGAAAAGAAAAGATTGAAAGTAGCTATATGGTAAAATGACTATTCTTTTGAACACGATGATTCATAAATTTTCAGAATTGTTGAATGCTTCCTTGTCCAAAGAAAAGGAAACCCCAAACTGGGTTATAGAGAGTATGCATAATTTTTTGTCAAGCTCATCTCCTTGATTTTCGTTTTTTGGTGTGTTACTTTGTTGGTGTTAATAGTTCTGTTGAGAACAAAAATAATGGTAGGTTTGTTGTGGTTGATCATACTTGTGATCCCACAGTTTAAGGTTTCGTTTAAGGATGCATCTATGGTGTTTTAAAGAAGATTGGTTGTGTTTTTTACTTGGTTCATATCATTAAGCTTTCTAATAGACTAGTGTTACTTTGTTGGCGTGTTACTTTGTTGGTGTTAATAGTTCTGTTGAGAACAAAAATAATGGTAGGTCTGTTGTGGTTGATCATATTGGTGATCCAACGGTTTAATGTTTCGTTTAAGGATGCATATATGATGTTTAAAAAAAGATTGATTGTGATTTTTACTTGGTTCATATCATTAAGCTTTCTAATAGACTAGTGTTACTTTGTTGGTGTGTTACTTTGTTGGTGTGTTACTTTGTTGAGAATAAAAATAGACTAGTGTGTTACTTTGTTGAGAACAAAAATAGACTAGTGTGTTACTTTGTTGGTGTGTTACTTTGTTGAGAACAAAAATAGACTAGTGTGTTACTTTGTTGGTTTGTTACTTTGTTGGTGTGTTACTGTGTTACTTTGTTGAGAACAAAAATAGACTAGTGTGTTACTTTGTTGGTGTGTTACTTTGTTGAGAACAAAAATAGACTAGTGTGTTACTTTGTTGGTGTGTTACTTTGTTGGTGTGTTACTTTGTTGGTGTGTTACTTTGTTGAGAACAAAAATAGACTAGTGTGTTACTTTGTTGGTGTGTTACTTTGTTGGTGTGTTACTTGTTGAGAACAAAAATAGACTAGTGTGTTACTTTGTTGGTGTGTTACTTTGTTGAGAACAAAAATAAACTAGTGTGTTACTTTGTTGGTGTGTTACTTTGTTACTAGTGTGTTACTTTGTTGAGAACAAGAATAGACTAGTGTGTTACTTTGTTGAGAACAGAAATAGACTAGTGCGTTACTTTGTTGGCGTGTTACTTTGTTGGTGTGTTACTTTGTTGAAAACAAAAATAGACTAGTGTGTTACTTTGTTGAGAACAAAAATAGACTAGTGTGTTACTTAATTGGTTGGTGTGTTACTATGTTGGTGTGTTACTTTGTTGAGAACAAAAATAAACTAGTGTGCTACTTTGTTGGTGTGTTACTTTGTTACTAGTGTGTTACTTTGTTACTAGTGTGTTACTTTGTTGAGAACAAGAATAGACTATAGTGTGTTACTTTGTTGAGAACAAAAATAGACTAGTGTGTTACTTGGTTGGCGTGTTACTTTGTTGGTGCGTTACTTTGTTGGTGTTACTTTTTTGAGAACAAAAATAGTTGAGAACAAAAATAGACTAGTGTGTTACTTTGTTGTTACTTTGTTGGCGTGTTACTTTGTTGAGAACAAAAATAGACTAGTGTGTTACTTTGTTAGTGTGTTACTTTGTTGGTGTGTTACTTTGTTGAGAACAAAAATAGACTTGTGTGTTACTTTATTGGTGTGTTACTTTGTTGGTGTGTTCATGTGTCAACGTTATTCGTGTCACCGTTAATGTGTTATATATCGTGTTCTTGTGTTCAAGTATTCTTATTCGTGTTTCTTGTAAAAAGCTGCGATAAAATTCGGCTTTCAAATACTACGTCGAAAATGTATCAAACATGGTCTCAAAATGAAGATTAAAAAAAATATGAATTTTGGTGAAACAATTTTGATGATCGGTGTTCTAAATCAAAAGTTACGGTCGTTTATAAGAAAAACACGCTCCGGTTAATACAAATATTTTTCGGTTTTCAAAATATACATCGTAAGGGTATCGTGTTTAGGCTCAAATTAAAGACCAAAAAAAATATGAATTTTGGTGAAAAAATTCCGATGATCAAAGTTATAAATCAAAAGTTACGAGTATTTGAAAAAAAAAAAAAAAACAAAGCTGAAGCAGGTTAGCAGCGACGAAATGAAGCTGAAGCATCAAGCCTATGCATATGCGCGTCCCTTTAATTAAAAGGGGTATTTTTGTCCGTCCGAATTTTTTTTGTCCTTTTTGCAACTAAAAAAAAGAATGTGTCCTATTTATTTATTTTGTAAATATTTTTGTCCTTTTCCCTCAATCCCCCTAAAAAAAAGTGCCATTGTCATGTCATTTTTGCTTCAATGCTAATAATAAAACTTTAAAAAAAATAAAAATAGAGGTTTTTGCTAATTTAATTTAATTTTGAGAACATAACTACCTTCTGTTTACTCGGTGCAAACAGCACGTAAGAGGAGCCATTTGTTTGAGTTCCCCGCGAAAAAAAGCGATTGGTGTTGACCTTTCCCTCACACCACGCCTTTCTCTCATTTTACATGATTTGCAACTTTTATATATACTACTATAAGGCATATGCTGATATGCACACAGAGAAAAACAAGGATTTACATCAAATCTTAACGCATTAAACGGCCACTTTCTGTATTCCTCTGTGGTGGTAGAGTTTGGTTAAGAGGGCCTTTTTTTTTTTTTTGTTGAATGAAAAAAAAAGTCAGTTCAACAAAGACAGCTATCTTAACCAATTTTAGGCTCTACCACCACCACAATCATAAGAAACTGCATCTCAGATTAAAGAAAAGTTATCATTTTTATTCAACAAAATAAAAAAACTGGGACGTTTACTTTTTGGGGCCTGACTTTGGAATTGTCTTTGGAATTAGCTGTCTAGAAGAAGAAGAAAAAAAAAAAGGAGCTGGATTTGAGGGGCCTTTTTTCTTGTTTATACGAAATTTGATCTGCTGCTCAGCTCATTGGCTTCTTTTTTATTTTCTTGATTCATTTTGTGGAAAAGGGTCCATATCTTTGATTGCTTAGCCATTTTTGTTATTATTACCGGTTGATATATATATATATTAAAATGTGGAGGGACCCTGGTGCTCCAGCTGATTCCTTCTATGAGGTTCGTCCTGAATGCACTGATGTACCTAAGTCCAAGTTTCGCATCAGGGTATGTACCCCTCTAGCTTTATTTCTTGCCCCCCTGTTTTTTTTTTTTTTTTTTTTTCTTCATATCCTGTAGAATTGTGTCTTTATGGTCTTTCCATGTATTGACTCTTGTTGATATTGTACGAAATATTCATGTTTCTGTCTGAAATCGGTTTGTTTTTAATTTTAAAGAAGGGAATTTGTGATAATAGCTTCCTTGGCACTAATGGAAAGATTGATTTCGTTTCCAAATTCTGTGTGTAACAGCGATTGCAATGTTCTAATATCGACTTCTTTGATGGCTCCGAGTAATTGGCAGATTTCAATGTCCGGATATCAAATGAGGATGTAGTATAATCAGTTTAAAAATCAGATTGCAGGAGGTCAATATATAGGGAGTCATTGTTGAGTTATACCGACTTCTGTAGGAAATGTTAGGAATTTGTAATTCTCAAATTTAGGCATGTTCTATTTGATCTTATCATTTATGTTGTAGCTGAAATAAGTCGAGTTATGTTAATGGCTTATATATATACAGGCTGGAAAAACGTTAAGTGCACGCAAATGGCAAGCTGCATTTACTCCTGAAGGTTATCTTGATATAAGCAAAACACTCGGTCGCATCCATCGTGGTGTAAGTCTCTTGCCCTATCAAAAACATCGTTGGATTACCGGACATTTTTGTGGCTCGTTGTGCGTTATCATTATTGTTACTTTGATTCCTTTCCTTGTATCCTAAAGCCGATGTTAAAGATCACCATCATGTAATTTTTGTCCCTAAAACAGGGAATCCATCCTTCAATTAGAGGTGAAGTATGGGAATTCCTGCTGGGCTGTTATGATCCCGAGAGCACATATGAAGAACGAGAGCAATTAAGGCAAAGAAGGAGGTATAGATTGTTGTTTTTCTACTGCTCTTTTAACACGATTTAGACCTAAGCGTGTAAATGTAACACTGATGCAGATAACCATTGATCATTCTTAACATCTTACTTATGATTTACGGTACCAGGCTAAAATATACGGCACTGAAGGAACATTGCCGCCATATGTTTCCTTTGATTGGAAGTGGTAAATTCATTACAGCTCCTGTAGTCACTGAAGATGGTGAACCGATTCGTGATCCTATAGTACTCCAACAGATGGACATTGATCCAGATATACTGAATCACGATAGCGGTAAAAAGAGAAGTCCTCAACTTGCTCTAAAATCATAAGTGGAAACTATAATAATCTGACCAAATCTTTATCTTGTATTTATAGATGCTCTTGGTCACAATGCCGGCGACAAGAAAGTCATTCAATGGAAACTTACACTACATCAAATAGGTTTGTTCCTCCTCCTCAAATCTCAACTACATATTCTCTCTCTGTCTCTGTACTGGACGAGTGTTTTATCGGTTACATACATTCATGCAGGTCTGGATGTTGTTCGGACGGATAGAACCTTAGTCTTTTACGAGAAGAAAGAAAATTTATCCAAGCTTTGGGACATCCTTTCTGTATATGCTTGGTTTGATTTGGACGTCGGCTATTGTCAAGGTTAGGAGCCAAAAACATACAATTTAAGGTTTTACTTCTAATTCCAATTTTGTATATCCTCTCTGCCTTCTCCTATGGTAGAAATTTGCTTCTTTTTGATTGCAAGCCTTCATAATTTCTATGTCTACGAATCACCGAGGTTCTGTTTCTAAATGTTTGAAGTTGTCAAAACTGTTGGAACAGGAATGAGTGATCTTTGCTCTCCCATGATAATTCTTCTGGATGATGAAGCAGATGCATTTTGGTGTTTTGAACGTCTAATGCGTCGATTGGTAAATCCCTTTTTTTCTACTATGTTTTCAGTATCAAAGACCACTTGCTTATCAAATAGATAACATATTCTGTTGAAAAGAGCACTTGCTTATCAATATACCTTGTCCTTGTACTTTTAAAAAGCGAGGAAATTTCAGATGCACAGAGAGTTCTGTTGGAGTTGAGACACAGCTTAGTCATCTTGCTGCGGTTACTCAAATTATTGATCCTAAGCTTCATCAACATATCGGTATTCTTTTACTCTTTTAACTTTTCTGATTACGCGTTTTCTTATTGTATAAGAAAGTTCAAACACCTGACTATATATTTATTATATCTGGCCTTTGATACAGAAACCTTGGGTGGAGGCGATTATCTATTTGCTTTCCGCATGCTCATGGTTTTGTTTCGTAGAGAATTCTCCTTTTGTGATTCATTGTACTTGTGGGAGGTATGTAGAATGTAGAAGTTATGCCTTTTTGTGATTCCTTTTATGCCCTTTTGGGTAAAACATGCTATTTTCATGTCTTCTTCTGTCAACAACTCTGAATTGCTAGTGTTTTTGTAGATGATGTGGGCCCTAGAGTATCATCCGGACTTATATTCGATGCACGAGGACCCTGCAACCCTTGGTGATAAATCTGAGGGATCCAGAGGTAAACCAAAGTCAACAAGGCATTTCGGAAAGTTTGAGAGAGATAACAAGAAAAATGCGGGTAAACATGCCGATGAACCCCTCCCGATATCAGTATTCCTTGTAGCCAGTGTTCTGAAAGAAAAAAGCACAAAGTTATTGACAGAAGCACGAGGATTAGACGACGTTGTGAAAGTAAGCTTCATCCCTTTGATGCTATGAATTTCAGACATTCTTATGGAGTTTTTGCATGAATTTCTGTCTCTGAATATGCAGATATTAAATGATATGACTGGAAATTTAGATGCCAAGAAAGCATGCAGTGGAGCAATGAAACTTCACAAGAAATATTTGAAAAAGGTATGCAGCTACATCCTGACGGGAAAATTCTGATGCAGAGACTCCGTATTTTAGAACGGACAGCCAGATGACTGCGACGTGTAGAAAGAAACAAAACTGTTTTGTTTGTCTGTATATGTAGCAGTCCTCTGATGGTCTGTCCTAATACAGCAGAATCAACCCATGATTATTACTTTTCATACAATTCTGAGCTGTTTTTTTTTTTTTTGGGTATGTTACAGGCTAAGAAGATTTGACACCAGAGAGAGTGCTGGCATCAGGATGCTGATTGTGTAAATGTAATAAGAGAAGAAAGTTATACAATTTTCTTGTAAATTTTGTCTGAAACAAGGGTAAGGCAGTCAATTTGCACTGTTAGCACCTGATATTCTTCTTTAAAAGATTATTATTGTATCCACTACCACCCCCCACATTGTTGTACATAGAAACCTGAGATTATTGTAATATATTGCGCGAAATAATCTTCAAATGTAACATTTTTGGAAAATGACACTATGTTTAACAGTTCAGCTTATGCAATTATCTTAATCTCTGCTGTGCATATGCTTTATTTAGTCCAAGTGACATTTATTTAATCTTTAAATACAGAAAAGAGCAAATGGTTGTTAAAGATACACTTGCATTTCGGTGAAATCTCCAGATATGTAAAAACACATAATCACCACAATTTGTACTAATTGTAATGCACAAAATACTGATTCTCTATTCAAATTCTGTTTTATCCAATTTTACTCAGAAACAAATTGTTAGGTCCCAACATTTTCCTTTTCTGCTATATTTTCGGTATTTCCATTGTCAGTGGCTTCACCAGATTCATTTTCTTCTGGTTTTGGGGCCGGTGGCAATACCTGACCAACCTTTTCAACCAACTCTTCCATCTTTTCTTCCGAATCTAACCCAGGCCGATCTTCCCATTGCTCTATGATCTATGTATCACAGAAAAAAAGAGAGGCATATTTAGCATACTTTTAACTACAAAGTTTACCACTTCTAGGAAAAAAAAAAACAAGGTAATTCAGTCTAAACAAAGGATTGCCAAGAAAAAGGATCACCAGTAAATAGTTACCATGAAAATAATTAAGTATACACACATAAGCATGAAAGGAATAAGATCTACACATGAATCTACGGTATTGACAGGTGAGAAATTCATCTGGGCAACCTAGAGTATAGACAGGGCAGCTACTGGAAAGGAACTCCACACATTGGTATATAGCATGCAGTGTGATTTACTAGCTAGCAAAAAGTTTTAACATAGCGTTTTTGGGTTGAAGTCGTACCGAACCCATTTCAGGAGAACTTGATGGCCTGATATTGATGATGTTGAGAATCTCGGATTTTGCAAGATCGTATTCTTTGCATTTTTCTACGCATTCATTGATGATTTCTCTTGTTTGGCTACAAGCAGGAGTCTGCTCCAGGTAATCATAAACCTAAGGCAAACCGAAAAAGACAAAAAATTAAAAAAAAAAATTAGAAAAGAATCATGGCTAATTATAAAAAGGCAAGAGAGGGAAAAACATCCCACCTTGTACTCAGATGTAGCTACAGAAGCAATAAGGCGCGTAGGATCTTTTCCAGCACCTTTACATCTTAGAAAACTGAGGACCTCATAATTAGTAAGCGCACCGGCATTAGGTTCAATTCTGCAACACACGCAATCTAAAAAAAATTGAGTAAATAATTACAACTACAATAACGATGGACGAAAAAAAAGGCAAACAAATGTGATCTTTGCATACATCTTCATTGTTTAATTGAAATTTTCTGCCACAAAGCTTCCTGGTCTTCAGTGCTTGGATAATGAAATATCTGCGAAACATCGTTCAGTAAAATACAAAATAAGACCGCCTATCAAATTAACAGCTAAGAAGTAGTGTAATTTAATCAAATCAACATTGATGTGATCATCCAATTACACAAAAACACAGTTATCAAATCCACTTTTTCAGAGCATTGGTATGAACCATAAACCGGGACAAGAGACAAGGGTGATCAATGCAAAATATCTGCCTGCAAGTACACACCACACACACACATAAATACATATATTAACTATAAAATTGAGATGCAATAACTTTTAAAACAAATGTGTGTGTATTATTTGTACACTTCACATGCTATTTCTTTAAACTACCAAAAGAAAATCAGTATCAATAATCACTAAACCTCTACTCAAAAAAAAAAAAAAAAAAAAAAAAAAATCACTAAACCTAAAGGACCTAATTGAATTTAGGAACAAACAGACGGCCAAAAAAAACTATAACAAACACAACTTTGTCAATAACCATTCAACAATTAATTTTAGTTCAAGAAAAGTTGGAAGGAAATTGAGCAAAAATGATGCTGCTTTTCAAAGAAATTTAAAAAGGAAATTCAACCAATGATGTAAATTACTTACAAAGATGTAGGTACAATCGAGATTCGATGACTTCGTCTATTTGTGGCAGCTTCCGGCTGTCTGCGGCCCGACGGCGTTAATACCGGGAAGATGAAGAAGCGTGATTTTGCCAATTAGTTGCGTGCTCTGGCTGCCCTGCGTCCGTTGTTCGTTTATTTTTTAATTTGATATATAAATGAACACAAATTTTACTATGTTTCAGGACCTAATCCTATTTAAGATAAATTTTACTTGTAATTGCGACCAAATCCTACTTGGTGTCTTCCAACCAATAGGAATTCAACTTCCACCAATGGAATCCTACCTGTAAAACTTTCCACCAATGTATCCCTTTGAAAGTGCTGACTTG
Source organism: Gentiana straminea (assembly GCA_036785695.1). Taxonomy (NCBI): domain Eukaryota; kingdom Viridiplantae; phylum Streptophyta; class Magnoliopsida; order Gentianales; family Gentianaceae; genus Gentiana; species Gentiana straminea. Next base: position 259,129 of record JAVUPR010000477.1, read on the forward strand.
GTGGTCCAAAAACTTGCACCTGGACCACCATAAAATTACTGCCTATTTAGTATGCCCAAACAATAGGATTGAAGATTTTTTTTTTTTTTTTTTTTTTTGGTAGATCCTTGTGTTAAAAAATGAATAACCAATCATGTTTTTTTTTAAGTGATGACATGGTGATCCAAAAATTTAATCCAGGATCACCATAAGATAAATGATAAAGGTGTAGAAATAAAAATAAATAAATAAATAACAAGCACTTAAAATCACGAATTTTTTTTAGGGGTCGTATATGAAATAAATAAACGATGATTGCGCCTTATCCCTGAGTAAAAATCAGACTTTGCAGGCACGATCCGGCTCGAACTCCGGATTAGTCGGACCAGTTAGATTCGGATACCGGAGGCTTTATTTTTTTCCGTCAAAATAACACTGACAACACTACTTTTAGGAAAATAACGACGATAACATTGATGTTATAGTTACAGACAATGATACTTCTCGAAAAATAACGATGTCAACTTCACAGACAACATTACTTTTCGAAAAATAACGACGGTGAAATTAACGTTATATACAGAATTGTCTCTGGTGTGTAACGTTAGATCCACTGACCTTGTTTTCGAAAAGTAACGTTGATGACTTTGACGTGCATAGCGTATTGCCGGAAGTAAAAAGAAAAGTTACACAAGTGATGTTGGAAGTAAAAAATAATAATAATATATGTGTCAATAGTAAAAGTGTGATGTCGATAGAAGGCGTCGTTAAAAATATAGGGTTTATTGGACACTTAGAGTTATGGGCCAACTCCTCGAACGAAATGGTGAAGATGTGATGTTTCGGAAAACACCATAATGTATTGTTAGGGATAAAAAGATGATTTAAGCGGCAGAATTAGCGGTGGATATCTGGTAATTGCGGTGGTGATTATGAAAAATATGAAGATTAAGAAAGCTGTAAAATGAGAGCAAGTCTGTCAGCAATTTGGCAGAGGTTGTTTGTGTTGTATTAACATGTATGTCTTTTCTTTACAGGGTAAAATGCCGTTATTTATAGGCACGGGAGACAACAGTTACCAGACAATTAAATGTATATTGTAAATGTGGATGACATGGCATGCTCTGATTGGACAGACATACGGACAACCGTCACATATTGTCAGCTTTGTAACCGTCGAGATTTAACTCTTGTCGCCTGATGTAGCGGGCTTGGTCAGAGTCGGGTCGGATCGTCGAGCCGGAGGGCGAGTAGGTTGGCCCCCAGTGCTTCTCACCGTCCTGTGAAGGGCGGGTTGAAGGCTTCGTTGATCGACGCTCATTGCCTTGCCATGATAAGTATCGCTGCAGCATACAACGAGCTGAAAGCCCGGCCTAGTCCGGCTTATAAATGTGCGAACTATGTGGGCTGAGGACCCTATGTTCCTTGGCCTACGTACAAGCCCAATTAGACATCCACATGCTCTTTTTTGGGCTTGGTGTATCAATGACCCCTACTGCTTTACATATTCATGGTACACATGAAAAGTCATGGAGTAAAGTTGTAAGGCAACTTGATTTACCGTGTGCCGAGGTGACTGCTGTAGAGCGACCTACTTAATAGCATAAGGCTCGTTAGCTTTGTCGATGACTGCTGTAGAGCGACATGCTCAATAGCGTAAGGATCGGTAGCATTGTCGAGTAGTGACATGCTTTGCAACGAATATGCTTAGGGGTGCTCTGCTTAATAGCGACAAGCTTGAAGGAGTTAGGCTCTGCTTATTATGCTTAGGGGCGCTCGTGAAACTCTTTATATAAATAAACCAATGTACCACATAATTCTAACACATAAGATGATAAATCATCTAATTTTATAAAATAGTTCGGGTTTTTCTAATACTTTTTGTAGCACGACATTGAATATTGTTTTATTATAATTGTTATTTATGCATTTTGAACTTGATTTTTTTTCCTACCTTAATAAGACACACTCGAGCTAGAAGGCGAAAATACATTTAATGATCCAACTCAAATACGAGTGCAAACAAATTGTTTCTAAAACGAGCCGAGCTTGAACATAATTTTTGTTCATTTATTAAAAAAAATCACGAAAAAACTCATGGCCAAAACGAACCTAGTTTGAAAATATTTTTTTTTGTTCTTTTATAAACGAACAATCATGAAAAATCTCGTAACCTACGCGTAGGGGTTAGCAAAAAAACCGAAAAATCAATCCGAACCGAGAACCAGCCCGAATCAAACCAAAAATAACAAAACCAGTAACAAACTAAATGAATCGGTTTGGTTAGAAACCAAACCGAATAATACTGGTTTGGGATTGATTATTTTTATTTACCAAACCCAACCCGAACTCAAACCGAAGTCCATAATCAAAATAACATCATTTTATTATTGATATATAAGCTTATAACCTAACTCTAAACCCAACCCATCCAATTCTTCATAGTTCAAACATGTTGGCACCTCTCCTTCGTACAACAAAATTCTCTGCTCCATGTCAGCTTCGATTATAATCGCTCGCCTCATATGCAACGTTACAGACCATTCCAATCTGCTCTCATCGTCAGTTATTGTGTTACCTTCCATCTTCTTAGCAATTTTATTATAGTTTTACTTTAATGGATTCCGAGTCATAATTATTTTATTCTTTGCTTGATATATCGAGTCTTTGTATAAAACATATGGTATGATTATAATAGTAAAGTTATAAATTTCTTCTTTTAGTTATTGTGTATTATTTTTCTCTCCCGATGTTGCGGCTTATTGATTTAATTGATTGTTCATAAAGTATAATTTTGTTCAATTGTCTTTGGATGAATGTTTTGCGAATTGAGCTTCTAAATTCCGAATGATCAAATATTGTCTTAATTTTTTTAAACCATTACATTTTTTTACTATTTTTTCTTTTTTAAGACATCTTTATACTCTTTAAAAAACAAGGCATCTTATAACCGAATCCAAACCGAAACCAGTTCGAACCAAATTGACTTCATTTTGGTTTGATTTGAATACAAAGTATAGCTTCGAATCGACCCCGAACTTTTTAAACCAAACCAAACCAAACCAAACCAACCCACGATCAACCCGACAAACACAAAATTGAGCAATTAATACTCGATTCAGCTTGACCGGTTAAGTAAGTAGTCTACTCCCATATCAATCGGACCCGTTGTTTCCAATGCTCTCTCAACACAAGTTTTACTCTTTCAGTCCTTGTTCGGAACTGCATAAGTAATGGCCCCCGTTGCTCCCAGATCCGGCGACGCCATTTTCGCCAGCGTTGAACGTGTGTTACGCTAAGTATGCTAATTATTCATTCCACCATGAGCAGTTTTACTGCTGATTGGGTACACTCTGATTTATTTATTAGGAAGTTTTTTGTATTGATTAATTTGTGATGAACTTTTTTCTAGAACGCGGAGCTTTTTACTCTTACTTATGGCGCGATCGTGCGCCAGCTTCTTACCGATCTGGAGGAGGTCGAGGAAGTCAACAAACAACTTGATCAAATGTAATTCTATTCTGAATGCGCCAGTTTCTTACTATTAATCTGTGTTGATCAACTATTTTAGTTTCCGTGATTTGTAGAGGAGTACTTTGCTGGGAGCATATTACATCAAGAATTCATTTTTCAGTTATTGTGCAAATGCTTGTGATAGCTTTTGATTGTATCCATGTTAATGTACATTGAATTGCGACAGTATGTAATGTTGGAATCTACCTAACTATTCAACTACGTGTGATTGCTGTGTTTGTATCTTTATTGACGAGCATTGTGTTGGACAGGGGATATAATATTGGAATCCGCCTAATTGACGAGTTTCTTGCAAAATCCAATGTTCCCAGATGCGTTGATTTCAAGGAAACAGCCGAAGTCATTGCCAAGGTCAGTTCTGCTTATTTCATTGTTGCGAGAGCCAGACTTTGGTTTTCTGAATGCACCATTGCATACTGATTACTGGATAAGTTGTTGCCTTTTCATTGAGCAGTGACATTGTGAGAATCATCAATCATTTTTTTGGCCTTCTCCGTTTTTCGGTTTTACTTGGAAACATATGTCTACTCACCATTTCTTCTGCTCTGCAATACCCATGGCTTATGTTTTTTTCCCTACCTTATTCTATTCTTTAATTTTGACCTTATAATCTAGAACTTTACCTATGGCATGGTATTTAGAAACTTGAAATCGCCTGCTTCTGCATATAGATAATTACTTGAATGCTCTTTGTATAATCATTTATCCTCTCTCCTGTATTGTATTTTATAAAAGTAATTGGAATTTTAATTGAAGAATCACACTTGGTCCCACCCTTTTGATATTCTGGGTACTGAAATTCGCACTTCCAGCAACACACTTGAAGCGGACCCATTCTTATTCTTGCACTGCTCCGGTAGACTCTTCGTGAATTTGTTTCTCTTGGCAATTGTCAAATTTGTTTCTTAGTCCTATTTGTCACATCATGCGTTTCTCTAGGCATGTTAAATTGTTTCGCTGATCAAAGTTTATGTGCCTGAAACTTTGGATTGTAAGATGCGGATATGCATATTTCCTTTTTTTATCTTAATGCTGTTGCATCATGTATAACGTGTGAGTGTAGGAAATGAAAATTGGAGAACGGTTTCTTTTTGAATGAACGTCTAACATGCTTACTGACTTCTTCAGTCTGAAGAAAGCTTGGTTTGTATTTCCTCAATGGCATCCTGTTCAAGTGTGGGGTGCTTCTATAGCACTTTACGAATCTGGGAAGAAGGAAAATAGAAAGATCTCTTTATATATTCCGTCCACTCACTTACTTAATCGCTTAGCTCTCAATGAAAACTGCATTCTGGTGGCTTTTGAGCCTTAATGCTGGGCAAAACTATAATATTTGTCTTCTCTTACTTTAGTATATCTGTTCCCATCAAACTAGTATTTGAACGTCGTACACTTGTTTTTCATGCTTGTGTCTTGACATGATGACATACATTACCCCTTTTATCTGTACAATGGAACTTTTTTCCTGAATAGCTCAATATATCACTATGGTTTCTGAAAGCACTGTATTGTCTAGGTTGGTTTCAAAATGTTCCTCGGTGTCACTGCATCTGTGAGTAACTGGGATGCTGAGGGAACTACATGCAGTCTTATTTTGGAAGATAATCCACTTGTAGATTTTGTTGAGCTTCCTGATACCTGTCAAGGCTTGTACTATTGCAACATTTTGAGTGGTGTCTTAAGAGGAGCTTTGGAGATGGTTAGTGCCAATTGCTTCACATCTTGTCCCATTGTATCAGTAATTTTCTCTCCGACTGGTGACTGCTGAATTACCTTATCATTTGTTTGCTGACCATGAATCAAAGTTTATTTCTCTTATATTACATTTAGGATAAAAATGTGTAGACATCCCACCTTATACTGCACTCATGGTCTGCCTACTATTTTGGGTTATGACTCTACTACAAAAACGTTCAAAATTACAGAAAATATTAATAATCACCTTCCGTCTTGAAAATCAACGGCGCACACATTTCTATTCGGTGAGGTAGTTTTGATTCAATTAACTATACATTAGAGGACACAAGGTAGTTAACATCTCCAGAAATAAAAATGTTGAACTGAATAGCAAGAGATCTTGGCCGTTAGTAGGAAAAGTTTATTAACGTATCACACTACAGGTCGGATTGATAGCTGATTCTGCCTTTTCAACAAACAGGTATCCATGAAAACTGAAGTAACATGGATCCGTGACATGCTAAGAGGTGATGATATCTTCGAAATGCAAGTGAAGCTGCTGAAACAAGTTCCTGAGGAGTACCCATACAAAGATGACGAATAAACTTAATCTTTGACAGTTGTGGCCATGTAAATATGTCTTATGCAAGCGTGTCCTTGATATCCTGTTCATCTTTGTTGTGGTTTTTTCTTATGGATATGATTTTAGTGTACTTATTTATCCTCTTATGCAAATCTGCTTATGTTTTGCTTTTGCCTTCGGATGGTTTGATATTATTACCTCAAACAACTTTCAGGTTACAGCATTTTGTGGTTGAAGTCAATTGGTCTTCTTGCAGATGTTTATCATTTTTTCCCATGTAGATTAAAGTTGACTACTAGATAAAAGCTTTTCCTGTAGAGGTGGATCTGCGGTCAAATGCATCCAAAATTACCTAGCCAGTATTGGTGTTTTGATATAAACAGGTACGATGGCTTCCAGATGGATGTAAGAAGGTGTTAATCATTCTTGTTCGACTATGTAGTACAAACACGTACAATGTGGCTAAGTGTTTTATTCATACCTGCTAAATAGTAGGAAATGACATCTAAAACTTGAAAATTCCTTTTTTGGAATGTTCTTAGGAGTTAGGAGCTTCCATAGAAAATAGTATTTTGGTCTCGCTTTTTGGGTAAAGTAAGAAATTCACGCAAAAAAATTCAATTCGAGTTTCTTGCAAGTGGGTTTGGTCCTTTAGCACTTTCTGTTACTTTCGGTTTTCCGTATGCCCCTTTGTAATTTTTTTACATTGACAACCTTTAGGAAGGAAAACAAACACATACTCATGTAAAAGTGGAAAACTAAGATGATTTTTTTCTCTTTCGAAAAAGGCATTTGATGTGAGTTATTCATGTTTTTGTGTGGAAGGGCAAGAATATATAAACTTTGCCTACCTGAGCAATAACCTCGAACGGCCCCTAAGTTCTTTATGCTCCAGCCAACAATTGTTGAGGTAGTAGCTTAGCCATGACCTTGTCTCCAACCCGATACTCCACTGATCTTCGGTTTGGCATCAGCCCATTTCTGAATCCAAACCAAATATGATCGTGCTATGTTGGCCTGCTCGTGCCAACTATGGGCCATCCGTTCCGCTCCCGGGCTGGTACCTCTCCTTTCAGTCGGGTGGCTATTGTGCATATTTAGTTTATGATATAGAACCCCAGGAGGTACCCACTGACCTAAGACTATACTGAGGGTCATATAAAGCCCTAAATCATTAGACAACATATGAATCTGTAGAGCAGCCTGCCTCGAGAACTTTCTGGTTTATTGACCACTGTTATTTCTGGTGTCCATGGGTAAAACAGGTATGGTCATGCCAACTCTCTTTTATTTAAGTGTCAGGGAAAACTTTTTTATAGTGCAGTCAGGTGCATGGAGCCAGGGAAAAACTATCTATAAACCATGTATATGTCCCCTTCATTTTATTGAATACCTGACTCCTTTTAGTGGGAATAAGCCTGAGTGTTGTTCTTTATGTTAAGTGTATCAACCAGCGTAAAATGTACTTGTAAAGTTAAAAATCTTAATTACTTTTCCTTTTACTGTTTTATAACTCTGCACTATATTAGCTTTTTCAGGTATTGAACTTTACCTCTAATTGAAAATGTCCGCTAAACATCCTTGGAAGCATAAAACCTCACAGTTGACCAGGATATGAATCAAATTCTTTCTTTTACAGAATAGAAACGAAAATCTTGCCACTGAATAGTGGAAGAAATAGAAAGGTTCCAAAAATAAAAATAAAATAAAATATAAATATGAAGTCGGGCTAGGCTCTCATTCTTGGTATCTCTAATTATCTTTCAGGATATACAAAACTTTAAAAAGGAGAAGAGATCACATAAGGGCTTTATAATACTGTCTAGACTTGTTACTTCTTACATGCGTCCCCTTGTTTTACCGATGAGGAGTGTTGCCACCTTGCAGTTTTACAAGAGAGTAATATGCCCCGCCACGTCCTAGGGAAAGTAGTTCACTGTGTGAACCTTGTTCTGCAACCTTCCCATCCTTGATAACTGCGATGGTGTTTGCTTTCTGTATTGTGGATAAACGGTGTGCCACTATGATGCATGTTCGATTAGCCATCATCTTTTCTAGTGCTTCTTGAACCAAGTTCTCTGATACACTATCTAGAGCACTTGTTGCTTCATCCAACAGTAGTATACTTGGATTCTTTAATATTGCACGGGCTAATGCTATTCTTTGTTTTTGACCTCCTGATAGCTGTGCCCCTCGTTCGCCGCACTGTGTCTCATATCCATCTTTCATTCCACTGAAATCAAGAAAAAAATAATTATAGTTATGCAGTTGATAATATTTACTTTGATATGTTATTGTATTGTTTACTAATGCTTGAAATCTTTGAGACTTGGTGAGTGAAACTTGAATAGTAGTGCAATACCTTATAAACTCATGTGCATTGGCAAGTAGTGCAGCCTTTTTAACCTCTGATTCCTTAGCATTCTTTCTGCCGTAGGCGATGTTCTCATAGATTGTTCCGGAAAATAGAGTTGGCTCCTGACTGACTAGTGCCATACGTGACCTCAAAGATCTCAAATTATAGCTTCTGATGTCCTTTTCATCAACAATTATTGATCCTTTAAGTGGATCGTAGAATCTCTCGATCAGTCCAATGATTGTTGATTTGCCTGATCCGCTTTGTCCAACAAGTGCCACTGTGGTTCCTTCCCTGATTTTCAGATTTAGACCCCTTAAGATCATTTGGTCAGGTCTTGATGGATAGGCAAAGAAGATATTCTGAAGCTCAACTCGACCCTTGAAACTTGCTCTAGTTACATCTTGTCCTCGTGAGTCCTCGGGATCAATCTCTGTGTATCTGTCTAAAATTGCAAAAACTGAACTGACTGCGTAGCTTCCTCTTGCTAAATCCTTGGTCATGCTTCCAGCTTCGGCAATAGTATAAGCAGTGAACAGAAGAGCCAGAAATGCTTGAAAAAGTCTCTCTGGGTTAATTTTCCTCTCTATTAAGAGCCTTCCGCCATACCAATATGCTAAAGATATAGATGCTGCTGCCAAGAATTGGGAGCTAAATAGGCCAAAGCCTGCATACCAGGATTGACGAACGCTCTCCTTCCGAGGCCCTTCTAAAGTATCTTTAAAAAGCCCCACTATTCGCTTCTGTGAAGAAAACGCTGTTATAGTTCTATGGTTTATCACAGCTTCACTTGCTATTTGACTTCCTTCTTTTTGAGCAGCTTGAGCTTTTGTTGACATGCTTTTCATGAGAACACTTCTTGCAAAGAAGCTCCCAATCAGCAAGGGTTGAGCTGCCATCATGACGAGTGCTAACCGCCATGTCAGCACAAGTCCTAGTCCATAAGCAAAAGTAGCCCCAAAGATTGCTTGAGCTAATAGGGACAGCCTGTCCCCTACAAGAGAGCGGACCATGTTTGCTTCGTTAGAGAGTCGTGCTGAGACAGCTGCACTGGTATTGTCATCCTGATCAAACCAACCTACCTCAAAGCTCATCAATTTTTCCAGCAATTTTTCCCTAACTCGCCTGGTCAATTTTTCTCCCATGATAGCAAAGCTGTAATGCTGGAGGACATTAGTAAAGAAGTTGAAGATTCCAAGGCCTACAAATACGTACGAGTAGACTCTTGCATGAGAGGTGATGGAGGATTTATCAGCCCGAAAATAAACTGAGATCACGCCACCCACACAGTAAGCATTCACCGGTTGAACAGCCCCAGAACCAATAGCTCCAAGGCAACCAAGCAATGCTCTTCCCCATTCAGGTGCGTTCATTTTTAATAAACGCAGTGTTGATGGTTTTGGATGGACTAGTTGTGGTGTGTCTTCATCATCACTGTCAAATGCAGGATCATATTGGATCGAGTACGGAGAAGCATACGCGCTCCTGGAAAATGCTGGACTGAAAGGGTATAGAACTGGGGTGTTTGCTCCACTTGTTCTTCCACTCCTTGGACTTGGTGGTACACTCCTCTTTTGCTGATTTCTTCCATCAGCTCTAACATTCACATCATTCTCAGTTCCAATCGTTGCTGTTTGTTGTTGTAGCTGCACCATTTTGAAGTATTCCCCGCCTTCTTCACCGTTGTTTTGCATAAGTTCCTCGTGTGTACCGGATTCAACCACTTTTCCTGACCGTAGAACCACTATGAGATCGGCTCTTCTAATAGTGGAAAGGCGATGAGCTATGACAATTGCCGTCCTTCCTCGAGATGCCTGATCAATTGCTTTTTGCACTGTTCTTTCTGACTCTGTGTCTAATGCACTTGTTGCTTCATCAAGCAGTAGAATTTTCGGATCCCTGAGTAAAGCCCTGGCTATGGCTATTCTTTGTTTTTGTCCTCCAGATAATTGAACTCCAAATTGTCCAACCTGAAAAGAGTCAAAAAATAAAAATAAAAAAAACTGAACAAAATATTGATTACAGAAAGTTCGTATGGTTTCGGCTCCAGTCAGCATCTCGAGGCCGGAGGCCCCCATACCCTTTGAGCATTTGTATGGGTACTTACAGATTACCTACTAACACAGTCCCACTGCTGGTAGTAGGAATCAAACCCACAGCCTTATGAAGGAAGTGACTTGAGCTTACCAGTTAAACCAAATACATTCTTAGAGGGTCTTTGTTTTTGCTGTGGAATTTATTTACCAACAAACTAGAAACTCTTTGCGAGGAAGGTAGAGTTGGCTTATTACCTGAGTGTTGTAGGCATCTGGTAATTTCGAAATGAAATCGTGTGCGTTTGCTGCTTTGGCTGCGATTTCTACCTCTTCCATAGACGCCCCTTCCTTTCCAAAGAGAATATTCTCTTGAATAGATGTTGCAAAGAGGACAGGTTCTTGATTTACCAAGCCCATTTGAGATCTTAACCATTTCAGATGAAGCTTCCTTATCTTGTGTCCATCTAAAGTAATATCACCTTCAACAGGGTCATAAAATCTTTGAAGCAAAGCTACAATGGTGGACTTGCCAGAACCACTACCCCCAACTAGTCCTACTGTATTGCCTGCTGGGAACTTAAGATCAAGTCCTTGCAGAATAGGTGTATCTGCCCTTGATGGGTAGCTGAAATACACTCCTTTAAATTCGATTTCCCCTCTTACATGCGACAAAGCTTTTCCCTTTCTCTCTTCAGTGTCAATTGCTGGTTCCCTATCAATCATCTCCGTCATCCGAACCGCTGCTGCTTTTGCCTCTGCTATGGCTGTTAGATTCGGTAGAGCTGTCAATATATTCCTGTTGGATTTAAGAAAGATTAGAAAGGGATTAGAAATAGATGATAAGATTAGAAATTTGGATTAATTTTTTACTTACAGTCCACCCATGAGAACGTTGAATCCTGCAACGAAGACATCTCCACCTTTCTCTCCTTTTTTGCTAACTAGAAGCGATCCGATCCAAGCCTGAAAAGCCCAGCTAAAATAGATAACTCCCATACTTCCCAACATCAATCCTCTTGCAAGGCCTTGTTTTATTCCAAGTTCCATAGTTTTTTCGAGTGCATCACTGAATTTCTGAAGTGTTCGACGCTCTGCAACATATGAATACACTGTTCTTATGGATGAAATTGCTTGTTGTGCAATGCTACCAGCAATGGCATATGATTCCATGACTTGCATGGCAGCAGTCATCATTAAGGTCCCGAACCCGAGCGCAGGGACAATGAACATCAAGGTGAATGGTATTGCAGCCAATGTCAGCCTCCATGATAAGATGAAGGAAAATATAAAGCAGAAGAGGAAGGATGACATGTAAGCCAGGCAATCAGGTATCTGCACAGCATTTGATGGTAAAACGATTTCTCAGAGTCGAGTCAATTATGAAACGGTGGTTAATCAAACGGGATCTCGACACTTTTAGTCCCTCATGTTTTAAGTTTGTTTCAAAAATAACCCTAATGTTTTTGAACGACACTTTTGGTCCCCTAAATTTGTATTTTGTTTCAATTTTAGGACAATTACCCAATTAGTCATCTAAGTTAACGTCGACTAAACGTTGAATCCGACCTGGCAACGTGTCGGATTCAACGTTTAGTCGACGTTAACTTAGATGACTAATTGGGTAATTGTCCTAAAATTGAAACAAAATACAAACTTAGGGGGACCAAAAGTGTTATTCAAAAACATAAGGGTCATTTTTGAAACAAAACTAAAACATGAGGGACCAAAAGTGTTAAAATCCCTTATTCAAACAGTCAGGAGGTAGTGCATATATATATGTATATACCTTCTCACCTATGGTGACTTGGATTGTGCTGGAATCAGCTGAAATAGTTGAAACCACCTGGTAAGTTGTGGAAGAATCAGCTGCTTGTGTGTCGAAGAATCCAACATCTTGTCTAAGTACAGATCTTAGGTACTCGAGTCTCATCCGTGAAGTCTGTCTTTCTGCTGTCCTTGCCCAACATAACCCTTCTGTAGAATTATTACACACAGAAGACGAACCTTATTTCAGAAAAAGTGATACGATTGAAAATTTGAAATCACGAGACTTAAAAAGCATATATGCATACCGACAAAGCCCGAGAGTCCAACTCCAATAGCAACTAAGAGTAGCCGGATTGCATACTGTAAGATACAAAAGGTCATTATCCTAGCCTAGGCTACAAAAACTAGAAGAATAACATGAGGTTTTACAGTGAATTTACCGTGTTAACTAAATGAATCGAGAGTGCATCAGGTTTTGCGTAGTCATTGATCACAGTGCTTAAGATATACATACTCAACGGAATCTGCAATCCATCACCCATGCTACCTAGAGCACCGAATGTCATCAACAGTTTGTCTACTCCATCAGCATACCGGAACAGTCCATTATTGTTGTTGTTGTTGTTGCTTGCCATTTCTAATACGTACGTCGTACACCCCTTTCAAGAGGGTGGTGGGTTTTGAACACAAGTTCTTCCTCTATGGTTATGAGATTGCTGTAGTTTCTATCTATATATGTCCATGTATTCTTTCTTTTCTTTTTTTTTTGGTTTGCAGGCCCTCGGTTATCATCGTGACATTTGTAAGCTAACGGTTTTTATTGCAGGCCCTTGTTTCTTGCATTGTTGTTTATGATTCGTGTCCAAAATACAATGTTGTCATGACTAGCCGGCAGCCTGCATCTGCATGGGGGATCTCAATCTTCACATTTACGTAGTTCCAGATGCTATTATTTCACTCTTTTCCTTCTACTTTTGAATTGTGACAGTTTCCACTACACTGTTTTTATTTATTTATTTTTATTTTTATATATATTTTAGAAATGATATTACCATATGAATTGAATGGTTAACTAAAATTTCATATACTTACAAAGGTTGTTCCAAGTGTATTCAGCAATATGAGATTAATTATTAGTTTATTATTCAGTTAATTTCAAAGTGGAATTCTGGCTTTATATAAATATTATTATATATATGCCGGCAAATTATCTTTAATTATCATCGAAATCGATCTGGAAAGGTTGTCATTGTCGATATGCGATTTTTATGATGAAAGGTCCAGTTCAGAATATTATATTTTCCCTAGTGTTAATATGCCTAATTTTGGTATTATTAGTAGGTAGAATTAGAAGCTTTTATCGCTCCAGATTCTGTTATAGCGTTTATCGCTCCACTATTTTGTACATGTAAATAGAATCAAATCATTATACAAAAATTATATAACGAAAATAGGATACATATATAGTATGCTCATTATGTTAAAGTAATGTTTCAAAATCCTCTACGTCATACAAGCATTAGCCATAACAGCTGGACTGGAAGCTGGAGTTTGGAGGTTCGAATCCCATAAATGGAGGACTTCTTTCAGTCTTTTGGAATAATAACGTATTCATGACTCTGAGACACTAGATTACTTGATTAATCTCTACACTCATTCCGTGGGACAGAAGAGTGGGAGTTATTTCGATTAGGGTTTAACCTTTTTTTTTTAGTTAATGGCCATGAGTAAATAGTAGTGGTTATAAGTGAGATTAAGTGGTCTTAGTCGTGGGAGTTATATTTCCCACTTATATAAGCCCCGATTTGGTAGAGATTGGAAGATACAAGAGGTCTAAGCAATATAAGTAGCTAGAGCTCGCATGTGTTGAAGAGACGGTCGGAACACCGAAAGTGTTTCGTCGTCTGTTCAAAGTTTGAAATGTCACTACATCGAACATGTAAATCGTTGTATCCTGAAAGATAATTACTAGCACCGTGACAACTATACCGGAGCATATTGTTTTAATCGCATTCGTCTCGGTTTGAGCTTTTAAACTTTGCACCCATAATACATACTGCCTCCGTCTCATTTTAATAGTCTTATTTGATTATTCACACGATTAAAAAAAAATGTAATTAATGATTTGAATCTCATTAAATGATCCAATATTTTTTACATTTATGTTTTCCAGTAATACTTTGTCATAAATGTAAACATATTGGATCATTTAATAAAATTCAAAGCATTAATTACACTACTTTTTCTAATCGTGTGAAAAGTCAAACAGGACTATTAAAATAAGACGGAGGGAGTATATGTTTGACATGAAACGCCAGAAATGGATATAAATTTAGAAATATCATAATATATTTAACAAATTTTAACAACTCTAAAAGAAATTATACACTACCCCCCAAAAAACTAAGAAACATTATCCATGAACAGTTATCAAGGATGAAGATCTCCATGGAAGGAACATTTCAGATAAACTTCAATATGCTCCCATTCATAAACAAAATACCACAAGTTCAACACATTCAAGCTTGAGAGAGAAATAGAAAAGAAAAAACAGATTGACTACAAAATTTCTTGGGACATATCAAATTCCAGTTTCCAACAATAATAATAAACCCCTCTTGTACTAGTGCTTCTTCTTGCTTTGGCCTTTACCATGCCTTCTCTTACCCATCTTAAACTTCTTTTTCAGTTTCTTGCCTATTCCACCAACAGGTTTCAGGGCTTTCATGTAATCATCACCCATCTCTACATCTGCTTTTACCAGTAGCAACAAAACGATTATAATCAAAGTAGAAGAGAGAACGCAAAATTTAGCAAGGGACCACCTGACCCCACATACAGTAGATTATCACAATCGACTTCTTGGAAGTCGATTTTTAATGTGATGCCGTGGTAAATGTGGTGTCAACAGTAAGTTTGGTGTGATGTGATGCATCTAAATATACACCCTTCAGAAAATGAGCATAATATTATCATTATATCGGAAGCCTTTAACCAAATGGATTATATTGAGGCCATCAGGCTAGGCGGGTCTCAGATCCTAATACCACAAATGTGGCGATGCAATGCTATAAATACTAAGTTGATCATGAAACATAATCCTCATAACAAAGTGAAAGAAAGAAAAAATACAGATGAAGAATAATCAAATCATACTTGCAAAGCAACACTATTTGGACAAAAACTGATGACTCAGTGAAATTCTCACACTATGAGCTCTTAATTTAGTGAAAGCGTTGTATTTCAGTTCACAGACATGCTTTTTCTTTTATGCTTAAACCACAAAATTAAAAGATTGCTTCTGATGAATAGATCATCAGAAAATGAACGATTGTTGAAAACAATAATGGCATACACGCAAGATTGGCAGAAGGCAGTAAAGAACCCAAGATCACGAAAAATAAGGAATAAGTATGAAAGTTAGCAGATGACAAAACTGCTTCCAAGTGGTTACGGATTTCTATCTAAATCAGCCAATTTTACAGCCTCAACACTAAGTAAACCTACAACAAAAATGTTTTAACATGAAGAATGAATGCTGGAAGTATCAGACAATAAAAGGAGTCAAAAGGCTTAGTAAGACAAAATTCTCATGGAGTAAGGCTATCAAAAGTAGTATATGATTCTTTTATAAACCTGGTAGATCATTGTTTAAAGACTTCATAGTGACTGTGTTCATTAGTACCCAATTTCACTGTTCCACCTTCAATACATATTCACTGGTCATGGTTAGAGGCTAAAATTTCACAGAAATTCTCTTAGCCCTATGGCATACTCTTTTATACTGAGGAAAAATTAGTGTTATACACCTTCCACCTGACATCAACAGCACAATTGACTCACATCTTGAAAAAGGTGCGACGATCTAGGGGGTTCTCCAAATAATTTCATGCTAACATGCACATAACATGCCACAAATCTAGTGAGATGTGATGGATATTAATTGTTGGAACATTCAGAAACACATGAAAGAAAAATGTCATGGGTCTGTTCAAATCCACGTGAAGGGGAGCTTCGATGCAGTGGTAAAATTTGTCACTGTGAGCTCAGATATCGCAAATTCGATCTGCACATACAGTCTCGTTTCTACAAATACAACTTAAGGTTGTGTAAAATAGGCTTAAATGTCCCAGCCCTTTCCTAGACCCTGCATTTGCAAGATGTATTAGGCCATCCTTTATCAGATTAATTCCCATCTTTGATGTATTAAGATAGTTCAACTCATATGCGAAGCCTGTACAATGCGCTTTTGAAACTTCCTCCACAGTCGAATAATTTTCAAGTTCTCTCCCTCTTTATGACTACTAATAAGCTTAAGTAGAAGGTATATACGTCTTAGACAGATTATGGAAAAAAAGAAAAGAATAAAGTACTTGGCCAACATTTCGTTGTTTGCGAAAATACTGACATACAATACTAAAACTGATACGATGTGTTACTTCTTCAAAGGGATTCAGGCTTGTACAAATGGAAGCATAGTTGTCAAAGTGCAAGTGACGCCCAGACGACAAGTCCAAGCGCCTAGGAACAAAAATGCGACATAATCATCTCACAACTGACTGAGAAACACATACTTATCCAGCAAAAAAATTTATTACAACTTCACTTTTTTCACCTTATGTTAAAAAAAAAAAGGCTGTGTAATAGGCTTAAACGGTCGTCAATTGATTAGGTGTTAGCTCCTAATGTGCTTTTCCATTTTATGAAATATTTTTCTTTACAGAAGGAACAATATGAAAGTGAACCAAGAAGGTTAAAAAAAAACAATGGGCACACAATAATATCGTGAAAAATCAAAGAAAAAAGAAAAAACACCATACCCATATCGTTTCCACGGATCTGAGAAGTCTCCATAGCTGAGGCTGAGGCGGTGGAATCGTTAACTTTGACGGGAACTTTAGGGGCATTGAGAGCATCTTGTAAGGCGGCAAGCTTAGCGTCCTCTTTCTTCTGGAAAAGGGGCTCTTTTTCCACAATCTCTCTTCTAATTGCCCTAAGCCTCTTCTCCCTTTTTGATCTGATTGATTTCCCCATTACTACTTCGCTCTAATTCACTGCACCTCCCTCTTTTGAAAAGATTCCAGCTTCTGTGATTCTGCAACTATAATGTAATAAACCAACTGTAAATGCCTTCGAATATTCGTTCTATGGTTGGACAGTGGACTTTGAAGGTGGGTACTTCGTTTAGGGCTTTGAAGGTTGAGGGGTTTGATAAATTCAGGATTCTTTTTTCTTCCCAAACCCGTAGTCGACAAGAGTCGGGACCCGACGAGTGGGATACCCAAATGTTCAGGATCCCGTAAGGTCGGGAAAGGATATCCCGATAGATATAATCTTAAAATTTCCATGTTTGTATAGAAAAAAAATTCCATGTCGAGAAAATTGAATAAGGCAAAAAATAATGATTCAGCCAGGAAGTATATCTCAACATATGATGTAGAGAAAAATGGAATAAAGCACTTATCTACCTGATGCTAGGAAAACAAAAGCAGGATCTGATGCACAGAAATCTGGACTCAACTTAGCAGACAAGACTCAGAAAATCAAGACAATTAACCTAAACAAGACAGAATAGGCAAGCAAGCAAGCACTTGAACAGAAACTCAAGTAACCAGACTATTAGCAGAGATACAGACATGGACATACATCATATGATGAGATATACATAATAAAAGTGTATGTCATTCCATGTATCATTAACAGTGAGATTAGCCAACAAAAAGGAAAGATGAAACAAAGACATATGTTTCCCAAAAAGGCCATACTGCCCCTTGACTCTTGGGAATGCATCTGTATGTCATTCCATTTACAATTTATAAGTATCTAAAGCCTTATCATGTAAGATGGATAATCATAAGAAGAAGATACAAGGTATATGCCTATGTTTCCAATATATAATCTCATCAAAATTGTACAAGACAAGAATTTGAAAAGAAAAAAAAAAAAAAAGGACTCTTAAGAGTGCCTGATGGCCAATTTTTCTTTCTGGTCACTAAAAAGCTATACGTGATCTCGTAAAACCAAAGAGGGCCACTATTTTAGTGCATTAAAGCATCATACCAATGCATGGTCAGGAGGCCAGACCTATTCAGACCATATGCAATTATGCAAAGAAAATGGCTAATTACAAAGAAATGATGAAGATACTGATAAATGGGATACAATGTCAGATAGTATATCAGATCATCTGGGAACGGATATATGATATAACTACAGCAGATAAGCGAGTGCCTGCTTCTGATTCCATTTGTGGCCTCAGTGAAGAAGTCATAATCTAGTTTAGTATCAACATCAACCAGATCTTCCCAAGACCTTAACCACCATTGACATTGAAGTCAAGCATGCGTTTGATTGTTTCAATAACAGTAAGAAAAAGCAAGACAGACCACTAGGCTCAGTTCTTGATTAAGATATTATTTCTACCTGGTTGCAGAATGAAGAACAACGAGCTTGAAGAGCGAGAACGGATGATTCGCTTGTTGATCTGTGAAAGAGAACAAGAACGACGACGACGAGGAGCTTGCAGAAGGAGAACGGATGATTTGCTTGGTTGGTGGTGGAAGGTGTCTGGAGCTGCGGCTGTGGTTGTGGAAAGTGTAAATGTCTTAAAATAAGATGCTTAAACCCTATCTTTGTACTAGCCGATGAAATCACTAAAAGGAAAACAGGATTTTTATATATAAATAATTAAAAAAAATTGGGTTGGGTTTAAGATTCATACCCGATATATATCACCAACTTAATCGGGTCTGGAAAAAACCCGATAATTCAAGTCAGAAAAGAAGCGGGGAGGGGAAAATTCGGGACGGGTCGAGTTTGAAAAGAAATATTAACTGCAGTACTTATTATGACTAATAATTAATAAAAAAATATGTAACATTGACCTCTATCTTTCACCTTACAACAAACAGCGGTAAAATAGAAAATGACAACATAAATGTCTTTGTTCTATAAATTGGCTCTCATTTTAGTTAATTGGGAATTCCATGTTTAGGGTTTGCTCTGGCTATCACCGTCACCCTCTAAACCCCCCATGTCCTTCCCCGACAAATCTAAATCGCACCAACCATGAATGAAGTGATTTTTGATCGGAGCTTTGAGCAAGCAGACCTCTTATGTAAAAGCGTCGAAAGGCGTAGTCGTCTTCCGCAAAACTTTCTTTAGTGAAAAATACTTATACTTCATTCTCCTTTCTCCCAATTTCGTTTGTTTTTCTTTGATATTTTGCATTCAAAGTCAGTGACTTTTCACGGTTCATAATATGTCGTTGACAATGCTCCCCGTTATGTATTTTAAAGAAGGGATGAAGCTATTGAGCATTGAAATTGTGCAACAGAGATCAATAAGCAAAGTTACCCTTATATCGACCCGGCATAAACTACATGATCGGTGTAAATTGAAGATGAAACGATTCTTTTTCCGTCATTCTTCGATTTAGGCTTGCCAGCCGGATTGAATGGAACAAAGATTCACATGAATCAAGTCTCAGATACTTCTTCATCGTTGTTGTTGTTGTTGTTGCAATTATGAAGGTCTGTGTATTTCACTGGAATGATTGGACTTTTTTCTTGGGGTGTCATCGTGAGGACACAAGTTTTTTGAGGTGTTACTGTGAGGATTGAGGGTGTCACTATGAGCACACTAGTTTTTTAGGATGTCACTGTGACAAAAGATGTTACTGTAAATACACAAAATTTTTAGGGTGTTACTGTGAGGACCGAGTGTGTCCCTGTGAGGATTTGAGGGTGTCACTGTGATAATAATGTGTTACTACATAATTATAAGGTGTTACTGTAAAGAGCCACTGAAATACATAATGTGTCACTATGATGGTGTTATTGTGTATTGGTAATAGAAGGTGTTATTGTGAAAATAATATGTCGCTGCAAAATTATAAGGTGTTACTGCAAAGAGTCACTGAAATACATAATGTGTCACTGTGAGGGTGTTATTGTGTATTGTTAATAAAAAAAATGCTTTTGTGAGGGTGTTACAGTATACTCAATGTGTTATTGTCATTGTGTATTATTAATAAAAGGTGTTACTTTGAGGGTGTTACTTTATATTTAAGGTGTTACTATCAATATATATTGTAAATAAAAGGTGTTACCGTGAGGTGTTACCTTAAAATTATAATGTGTTACCACAAACATTCGCTAAAATACATAATATGTCAGTGTGAGGGTGTGATTGTGTATTGTTAATAAAATGTGTTACTGTGAGGGAGTTACTGCGAGAATAAGATGCTACTATGAGGTGTCACTGTGAGGACAATAGTTTTTTAGGGTTTCACTGTGAGAATTGAGAGTCTAATTGTGAGGACAATAGTTTTCTAGGGTGTCACTGTGATTGAAGGTGTTACTGTAAAATACACAATTTTTTTGGATGTTATTGTAAGGATTGAGGGTGTCACTGTGAGGATTTGAGAGTGTTACTGTGAGAATATGTTGTTGTTGCAAAGAGCCGTTGAAATACATAATGTAATTACAACTTCTATAGTTAAAGCTTAATGAATTCGTTTGCCTTAAAAAAAGTACATGTTACTGATGAGCGACAAATTGTCAATCATTATTATGACATTTTACCCTAATATTGATAACACTTTGAGCATTATTGTACCAATTCAAGTCATAATTACTAAGTTTTATCCAAATGTGTAAGTAGTATTATTATATAAATTATCGTATTTTTATAAGTTTTTTATAAGTTTTGTACCGGTTTAGTAACCGGAGTGTCGTGTCGGATTTACGTTTGGTGTTTTGGTAATTTATTGCAGGATTATACGTTTACCAAGATCCCAAGTGACGACACTTTTTGAGCCTAAAAACATATCTTTTGAGGGATAGAAGAAGATGCCATAAGCTTACAAGGTCAAACGGATCAATTGTCCTAAGTGCTTCTACCGTAAAATATCTCCGACGGACATTTGACCCAACTTAAAGGCATTTTATGGGGAAGAGTTCTTCATGAAAGTTTTATATCTTCAAATGAGCTTTCCAACGCACTTTGAATCACATCAATCGGAGGTCTACAACTCATTTTACCAAAAACGGTGATATTTTGACGGTTCGGCACGAACCGGAAAAAACCGGCACGGGCCGGAATCTTCATCATTTCAAGCACATGGGAGTCGACAAGGGAATCGCACCGTAGCACCGGCACGTGCCGGGGAGGGGCCGGCAC
The DNA here is from genome assembly GCA_036785695.1 of Gentiana straminea. NCBI lineage: Eukaryota > Viridiplantae > Streptophyta > Magnoliopsida > Gentianales > Gentianaceae > Gentiana > Gentiana straminea. The sequence goes on from JAVUPR010000477.1 coordinate 280,244, forward strand.
GCGCCGGTGTACTACCCACGCCTATAAATACTCCATCATTTGCAGATGTTTGGAGTTGTACCAATATATATATCACTTCTCTATATATATATATCTTATCTTTAGTTAGTTTCTAGTTCTGTAAATACAGTAAAAGGCAATCTGCCGAAATAATAATGTAGTATAAGTATCGTTGTAATACTTAGAAGACTTATAAAGGCTCGTTGTTGTTAGAAGAGTTGCTATTTCCGGAGAATACGGCTCTGATGCTTCAATTGTAATCTAGTAACTTTCTAATGTATTTATGTTTGTTTGTTATTATTAGTATCTATATAATAGTTATAATGATATTAGGCTAACTTAATATCTAGCCAAGATATGAAATTGAATTAGTTTTATCTTTTTAAGGAAATGGATGATGACTATGTTAAAATCTAATTAAAATCGATTATGATGAATCTCTTTCTATTTAAACTTAATGGCATGTTTGTATTGACGTAATTAACCAATATAACCGGAGTCGTAATCTAATGATGAACTGACCAGAGAAGTTAGGTTATGAGATCGTGGATAGAAAGACCGGAGGGTGAAATGGCCGTCTGACAAACGGAATCCTATTTCCTATCCCGGGGGCAGAATATTTGTACTTGAGAGATTATTACGTTGAAATCACCTGTTTAATCGACGGATCTTAAAATGCGGCCGTATGACAAAACGGGAGTGACCCATGATTAAGATGACATTGGACGAGAGGATTAGACATATGACAATTTCATACGCTCGTGTGAGGAGGAATTGTTGAGCTTAGGAGTATACCGTTTCACGTAATCAATTAGACCTAAAAAGGAAGATCGAGCACATCCATTGAACTAAAAAGAGATTGTAATTCAATAACATATTCTTGGTTAGTTTTAATAATATTACTAGTATCTATATTAGTATTTATTATATTGGTACCTATATATATATATATATATATATATATATATATATATATATATATATATATATATATATATATATATATATATATATATATATATATATTAGTATTATGCATTTATTTTCTTGTTTTAGTAGTTTAGAGATTATTTACTTGGTAAAAAGCTGCGACTTAGATTGAGTTAATAACGAACTTCTTGGTGTTTAACCACACTCCGAATTACAATTCGTTCCACGAGGATACGACACATGACTCACCACACTAGCACTACAATTTGACCCGGTACACTGCCGGTAAGGATTGTATAGCCTAGAAACAGTGTTACCGCAACTTATTTACCAAATCATTTTTATATAACATTATAAGTATACACTCGTCTAAAAATTTAAATTATTCATGCTGAAAATACACAACGCTCCTAAAAAAAAATACACAACGCATATATTGAAGTTGAATGTATTTAAAGGTGTGTTTGCTAGTAGCCTATATTGCACATACACGGACATGGATACGCCGCACGACACGACACGACACAGACACGGCGATACAGCTAATTCCAAAATTTAAAGACACGACACGCCGCCGATACGTTATATATATATATGATGTAAATAAAATTCAATTTATCAACAAAAAAATCGTAAAAATCTAAAAATTAGAGAAAATAAGATAGGTAATACGTAAACTCTATGAATATCTAAAATAGATATTCGACCTTTATACGGTGCCAAAAAAATTATGATTGACTTTCAAAATACTACAAGTTGTAAAAATGATTGTTTATCAATAAGAAACATATATAAACTTAATACGGAGTACTATTTATTAAATTATTATAGAAACAGAAATCGTGTATTTTAACGTTTCCATTGAAAAAAACTTAAATAAAGAAGAAGAAAAACAAAATTTGAAAAATTGGGTTCAGGAGTGTCGGTGCCGTGTCGAGGAGTGTAGACAACATGTCGGATATTAAAATTTTAAATAATATTATTTTAATCAGCCGACCCGTGTCGGACACATGTCGGAGCGTGTCGGTCGCGTGTTGTGACGGAAATGTGTCGGACACGATGCATGACGTCCATATTGAAGTGTCAGTGCATCATAGCTAGTAGCACTTGTAATTGTACAAGTCACCATTCATGCTCACAAACGAAGCCAGATAATCCACATGGAAGTTATTATTTGTATCACACCAAATTCACCATACACCATATTTATCATTCATTACATTAGAATTGATTTTGAAAGTCGATTCTGGAAATAATTCCGATAATGGATCTTCCGAAATTCGGTTTTTAACTTCAGAATCAATTTTTAAGATGTTGATTCAGTATGGTTTATGAAAGTCATTTTTTGAATCCACAAACCCACTTTTAAAAAGTTGATTCAATATAACGTATAATAGATATGATATATCAATTAAATCGTTTCAATATTTTATTTTATTTTTGAGTGTTTTCAATATAAATATACCCTTTCAAAATATATGTATACCAAAGCATAAACACAATTCATAATAAATTAAAAGTTGAGTTTTTTTTGGTTATTTTTTCAGGTGAAAAAAACATCGGTGTCATTTGGTGTATTCGCTTGTTGAAACCAACGTCGTCGATTTATTTGACAGCGACGTTGATGTTCAACGAGGAATACAGAGTGGAAAGTAGTGGGTGACGTTTCCTAAAATGTAACACTTTTATAAAGGGTATGTTAGTGTCACTGATGTTCCTTGTTGAGCACGATATACGGCGACATTCCCTATATAAAAAATCACCGGATGCCGAAGTAATTTTTTATGATGTCAAAAACGTTAGGATGCAGAAAATAAATAGGGGAGTGTCGATAGAAACCCCAATTAAAAATACAAATGTTTCAAAATGAGAAGAAAATGGTATGGGCAAATCTATGTCAGAAGAAGTACAATAGTAATTAATTACCCAAACAGCTCTTAATTAATGTTCCCACATCGTTAATTAGCGAAGTTCGAGGCAAGTAAACAAGCAGCTCGAATACCATTCTCCATCGCCGAACTGAGTAGCTTCAGTTTGTGACCAAGCGGGGCATTAGGGTGGTGGAACAGTGGTTCAATCTACCTGGTAGGGAAAAGGCGGCGATTTCTGGTCTGCCCGTTCCAAGCATGGAGTCTGGCGGTGTTGTCCGGGCGAAGGCTTGGGCGGCGCCGCCTCTAGAGTGCGGGGTTCTGCGTCAGGCTGGCTTCACAGAGCATCGAAAACCTGCCGTTCATTGCAGTGGGAGGATTACGGACCGGTGTCTCCTTTGCCCACTAATATCCGGTGGGTCGTCCCACCTGAACCACCATCTTTTTATTTTCTTTTCTCTTTCAACAACACCATCCTTTTATTTTCTTTTCTCTTTCAACAACAGCTTACAATTCTCCATTGTTGCCTGTGAGTTCGTTTTATATGTTGTTTCTGCTCATTTGGTTCTTTTTCATATTTGAATGAGCAGTTGTTGAACATTTGCAATAGACATTTGATTGCTGATAGAGTTTCAGCCCCCCTCCTATGATTCTTTGCATATGCCATGCTTTTTGGCTTCAGCCTAATAAAGCTACAATGCATCTAAAGAACCCATTTTTACTTATTGTGGAATTCATTTCTCTTAGCACATTAATTCGGACGTCTGCTCGTTAATCTCGGAACTTTGGTGGATTGTAAACCGGTCGTTAGTTTATCTGGTGCTTCTCACGTGTTTCTGAGTAGCATATTGGTTTTCTAGAAGTTTTCAGCCAGTCTATAGTCCCCTTTCTTCCAATCATAAAGTTGTTATGTTTTCAAACAATTGTGTTTTGGTGGTCGATGTCAAACTTCATTGCTTCGCGTGGCAGTGGGCGTGAGTATAATAAGAAAAGGGTGCCTCTGTTTTTCATCATATACATGTAGTATTGAAGGTTCTTAGTATTTCTGATCTGTACAAATATGTGTCGGTTTACCATGTGATTGAATATAGGTGTATAGGACACATAAGTTTGAAAGAGACTGAGCATTTGAACAAGCAATATGGTTTTGGTTGATTCTTTAGCGCTTGAAACTCCTGACAGTGAATGTGGTTGTACTTCATATTTGGTTCTTGTTGTTTTCGGGTATTCTTCGTTGCAACCATTCAGGGTCTGGTTACTACCGCTATACGAATCCGAAATAGGCGTTATATATGGATGTGGAAGGATGTAGAGAATTTCAATGGTGTATGCATTATAAAGGGGATCATTTCTGTGGTAGAGGATCAAGTTTTTTTTCCCTTCACATTCTGTGCATTCATCATTGTTGATGTTCAACGTATCTTAAGTTCGTTTCTGCTCTTTTATCTGTTGCTTCATCTTTTTCACGTTATAGTGTCTCGAAAGCAACCGAGCAACAAACAGGATGCTCTGATTTTCTGAATAGCAATCAGTGTTTAGGTAATTAGTAGGACTGACTATAATAGCCATTGAAATGACAGTAATGGTCATGGAAAACACTAGCAATCTGTAATATACCATAGAGGGGGTATAATCTTATACTTGCTGTTGAAATTCTTTCTTTTTCAACCTGTAATATGCTTGTTTGTTAACTTCAGCTTATAGTGTCCACCAAGTCTTCTTGTTTGTAACTTTGTTGTAAAAAAGATATAGGTAGGTTCTATTGGCACCCCGTGTTTACTTCCGGTTCCAGGGGTGCTAAGCGCACCCAAAAAATTTCTTCGAAAACCACGATTATTTTTCGCAATAAGGAACATCATTTCTACCGACGTTACTTCTTCTACAAAATGTCAGTGACATTGACCACCTTTTCGTATATATATATATATTTCTCTTCCAATGGCCATTTTGTGACAAAAAACTGCCTATGATTTTGCTTTGTCTGATTGATTATGTGCTCAAGAAATTTCCTTCTGTTTCTTCCTCTTTCCATCTTTTTACTAGATGTCCTAGATTGCAAATTAACATCTTGTTTTGGAGTGGTTCTCTTTTTGTCTGGTGGAACGCCATCTCATCAGAAACCTCATTTTTCGCACATTGAAGAAAGAGTTCCAGGATCATTTTTTTTAATGATATTTCATGTCTTGGGGCCTTTTTTGATACTCGTTCGTTTAAACATGTAAACAAAAATAGTAATAGCATTACTCATAGGATGGATGACTCATTTTGCTAGAGATCTTAGTCAGTGATGTTTTTTTTGCACTGATACTTTGCTTGTCTGGGTTATAGACACCAGGTAATGGGAGTCTCTTCTCTGTAATATTTCTTTCTATCTTTCTTGATGAAATCTTTCGTCCTTAGGGCAGCGTCAATGGTACCACAGTCGATCAATCCGAACAACATACAGTATTTTGAAAAAAATTCGACTTTGCAGATCTCTCCAGAGTCGAGTTTTGTACATGAATTCGATCTGGAGAGGTTGCATTTTATTGTTGTGTCCCAAAAGTAGATTGACTGTGGTGCTAATAACAATGACAATAATTTTATTATACCATTTTTTTTCTTTTCGAACGGTTATGCCTGTATCATTATTATATTGTGTTCTTTGAGAACATTTCCCCTGTATTTCTTCACAATTTCTGAAATTAAAGTACAAAATACATGTCCCAGAAAAGAAAAAAAAAGTACAATACATGTAAGACTTTTTTACGAGGCCGAGTAAGACTTCTTATCCACAGCCTTCTCCTTTTCATTCGCTCAAATTATTTCATTTTTCTTCGGAATTTGAAAAATGGCTTCGCTGCTTCTGTCCAAGATGCATTTGCAAAGCATTAGGATCCCAATTCAAACCACCAATTGCAGACAATTTGAAGCTTGTTTCATTTTCTTTACCCAACAACAACCGCATCATCACAATCTACAGTTTACCTCTCTTTCAGAACCCCAATTCAGAGCAAGAACCTCTTCTTTGTCTCTCCATTGTTCCATTTCTTCTCCCACCCCTCCTAACTCCAAAGAAGAAGCCATTCTTCAAGCCAAGGTTTCTCTTTCTTCCACCTTAGAAAAGCCTCTCAACAACCCCAAGGTTTCTGGAAAACTCAAGAAATCCAAGCAACCCAGATTGAGAGTTGAGATTCCAGTTGTTGATGAATCGACTTCTACGCTCATCCAACTTGCTGCAGACGTGTTTGGAAAAATGCCCATTAGAAAAAAGGGGCCTTCGATTAAAATTCTCATTTTTTGGCCTGACGAGAACTTTAGTATAGCTGCCACAAAGGCCTTTGAATCCCAGTCGGATAATGCTGTTGAAAATGTTGATTTCAATTCGATTTCCAATCTGGATTCCAGGATTCTGAGTTCTGTGGATTTGGCTGTATTTATGGCGCCAGCAGGTTCGGAATTGGAGGTCATGAAGTTAATTACAGATACTATGTATCCGAAGCCAGTGGTGATTTTCAATCCTAAGTGGGCTTTTGAGGATGAGGATGAGTTTGGTGAGTTGAGTGGATTTGTGGGTTCATTTGAAGTGGTGTACTCGTTTATGGGATTGGAGGTCAGAGGGATATTAAGTAAGAGAAAAGGTATGATCTTTAAGTGTGTGAGAGATGGGATTTTAAGTGGTGAGAAATGGAATGTGTTTGTTGAAGAAAATGGAGATTTGAAACTGGTTTCTAGCTTCAAAGCACGGCCATCCATCACTGAGGTTGAGACTGTTTTGTATAATCTGATGGCAATCAACTCCCCAATTACTAAATCTGCCAAGTTTCTTAAGGATTTGGTGTCAAATGCTACCGGCAAAAAGTAACTGCGTTTGGTGCCAAATGACATCAATGTTGAAAGGGTACAACCTATTTTTCTTTGTAATTTTGACCATAATATAGGATTCATTGATTATGATGGACCCGTTAAAATCAAGAAAGCAAAAGTAGATCGTGTCATTCGTTGATGTGGCTGAGTATTGTGGCAGTAGCATTACGTTGATTTTGTTATGCTAGAAAGCCATCAAGATCGGAATGTTAATTGAATGGAAGCTGTGGATTTATTATATGCTTCAGTCATATATATGGAAATGATTGCTCTTATGAAGCTGTGTGATTTCCACACAGGAAATGTTCTGATCTTGCAAAGATCTTGTTGGCCATATTGTAAGTGCAGAATTGTAACCCCTCCAGATTCTTATTAGACATCTTTAATCTTTGTCAGAGAATTCCATCTATGATATGGGTTTGAGACTTCATGTTGAAAAAATGTTGGTGCTGAAAATTTCTCTTGGAAGTTTGGTCTGTAATGAGCTGTGATATCCCATATCTGTTGGTTGTGGAGGAAGCACATTACCATCTTATAGGTGTGAGACATAAATGTCTTATTAATTCGGGTTAGCTTTTTTAACCAAGGAAGAACGACGGTCTAAACAGTTGACCGGATAATTTATGATTCATTTAGCGCTACCAGACCCGCCCGGGGCCTAGGGGCGTTATATGAGCTAAGTTGCACAACGAGTAAATACGTGACTGGTGACTGCAAGTTAAAAATATAGGACTAAACTATGCGAGGTAAAATTTGGTGTAATAGAATTATTTAGTATTGTTTCATTTTCTTCTTTTTGTTGTTTTTTTTTTCCGAGGGGAGTTGGTATAGTTTCTAAGATGTCAAGAGTCCAGTGCACGGATTTTGAGATGAAGACTATTCATGGCCGATATTCGCTGTGGCCGCGGCATGTGTGTAGATTCTAGGAAGATCTGATTCAAGATGTGGGTGTTGGGACTTTTGTGGATAGCCCATCATGGATTCAATGGCGTTTCAATTTGAAGATGACGAAAGAAAGAGGTTTACATCTACAAAGGTCATGATCGCATTGCAATATACATTTCCCCTGAAGAAGACAATCACATCATTGATGAAATAAATCAGTTTTAAAATGCAAGATGGGTATTTGCTCCAGAGGCAATATAGAGAAGATTTGAGTTTCCTTTGAATGACACGCAATCACTGGTTATTTGTCTCCAACTTCATCTACCTGGAAAAAAAAATTGTGTTTCCTATTGGAAGAATCAAAATCTTGAAGCTCTCATTCAAAATAGATTTGCTTCGAAAACAACGCTAACGGAGTTTTTCACCCTTTGCCGATCAAATCAAAAGGCCAAAAAACTTTTGAACTGTGAAATTCCTGAATTTTTTTTGTATGGAAGAACACACAAGAATATTGGGCAAGGAGGAAACAAAAAGCTTGATTGGCCATGTAAATGGTGCAAGTCCATTGGAAGGAGAAATGTATCGTCTCATATTGCTACTTAATCATGTTAGAGGACCAACATCATTTGAAGATTTACTGCAGGTTAACAATAATAAATACTCCAGTGAAGCTGCAAAAAAAAGAGGTTTATTAGTTACCGATCACAGCATCTCATCTTATTATTTGTTTCGTGCTTATATGTAATACTCTGCTGAAAACCCAAGTCGTATCATATGTAGCCATATAACTTAGTGTGTGTCACACGTGAGGATTAAGTTTATGATGATACACTTGAATTATTAGTCTATTGATTAGACCACCATTAATGCGCCCAGAACACTTTAAGGCGTGACCGTCTTATCCGGACCGTCGATATTGGTTATCTAAGTAGGGCATTTATATACGATGTAGTCATATAGGACTGGACCGATTTAATCTACATTTCTCATAGAATTCCGTGACTTATAAATCTCATAAAATCACAAGATGATCATAAATGGATTATCCTTAACCCTGAAGTGATTGCAGACTCCTGCTTGTTTCAAGATAGGGTTTGATGTGTTCGTTAAGGATTGCTAAGAGGCGCGGTCCGAATCACTTTCATGTTGGCACTATTCTAGAATGAGTGAGAATTGTGTGTCTCACAGATATGGAATCCATTCCTTCCTGCGGGAGGTAGAAAGACGATCCCCTTATTTGATGATCCTAGAAACTGATCGATCGGCCGAGTTCATATTGGTTATGAACTAATTGATCATTAGTGGGTTGATGGTAAATAAGTATACGATGTAATGAAGAAGGTTTACGGAAATATTCTCGCTTCGTTACGGATAGTCTATGGAGGGTTAGTTTGTATGTAATGATTATATCAATGGACACTTATTGACTCGATGTTTTGAGAAGAAGTTATATCTATAATCGATAGAGTTCAGTTTCGGATTTATGGTGGCGTAATTCCGAAATTAATAAGTTGAGTAGAAATGTTCTGTTCGATGAATATTTTATTCAATTTATTGTAGCTACTGGTTATAGGTCCATGGTCCCTGGGTTGGTTTCTAACACGCGAGTGTTTTCTCATGTGGAACCTCGAGAATAAATTAAATAGTTGGTCTGTTTAATGAATATGCGAATATTATTTATTTGGTGAATAATATGTAAAAATAGAAAAGACATTTTCTATTAATTTTAATGGCAAAATGGCGCCACACATGTTGAGGAAATTAGAAAAAGAAATTTTCCTAGATTATGTCACATGTGTAATTAATTAATTATTTATTTGTTAGATAATTAATGGAAAAATAAGAGATAAATTTTATGAGATTTATCTCTTATTTTATGAAAAATATCTTTTCCTTATGGAAATAGGTAATTGTATTGTGAAAATGGTAACTCTCTCTTGACTAGTTAATTTCCTATATAAAGAGAGTTGCTTCCAACACAATGATACAATCAAATTTGCGCCACTTTTATTAAAAAGGAGGATAAAAATTAGTTTCTTGTTCTAGCCATTAGGAGGAGAAAAACCTAGGGTTTTTCTTGGAGCATATTCAAGGAGGTTCTAATATGAGGATCGACGTCTACCAGTTGTCGCTTGGAGATACAATCCGGAAGATCACGACTTCTCTTCTATTGGGGAATTCTTCAACCTTCTTGCAGTTATATTAATTAATCACGTGAATTAAGTCGTGGTAAAATCGCATGCGAATTTAATTCGTAGCTTCCGCTGTGCATGATCGAGTGTATCGATCGGTGCTGTGAATCAGATCTGACGATCCAATTATGGATCGGATCCGGATTCGGGTTTCTGTATATCCATCACACCAAACAATTGATCTTTAATGGCGTGATTTTCATTGATTACATAAGATCAAAGGAGAATATTGTGGATCTGCTGACAAAATGTTTACCTAGAGATCAGATGCCAATTTTGACAAACGGGATGAGACTGAAGCCTATTACGCATGTTTCTTTGTAATGGTAATCTAACCATGCTGGCTAGAGATCCCAAAACCATGGTTCAAAAGGGACAACTAAGTTATGAGAGACAATTTGCACTTACTCATTCTGTTAAAACAAAAGTGTTGTCTGCTGAAGGTTTAGGTTAAGCAAAAGCTTTTAAATATTCATATATCTTTGTTAGGCCAAGTGGGGTATTGCAGAGTACTATTTATAGGATGTCACCTATGTAAGTGGAAGTGAGGCCGCTTCTGTGAGAATTTTGAGGCTGAATTCTCTAAAACAATTTCTGAAACTAAGGTTGTCCATAGCCAAAATGGACATAATTATGAGAACCTCTAGAATGTTAAGGATTTGCTTTGCATGTATCATTTTCTGCATACAGAAAAGCTAGAGTAGTTCAAGACCTAGTTCACTGCTTAGCCGAGTATGTCCGATGGTACTCTACTACGGAAGGTTCAAGGCCGAAAACCACATCGTCCGATGCAACATATTTCCGTCTGTGAACTCTTCAGAGTCTGCATTGCATTTGCATTAATTTTCATTCATGTGAGATTGTTGGAGAAATTTGAATTAAAAAAATAATGCTAAAAGGTGGAGGAAATATTTGATTGGATATGTAATGGTTGCATCAGTTTGGTGAAATGATACAACCATTTAGGAGTTGTATCATTTCGGTTAAATGTTGCAACCAAAACCGAATAGCCTTCATTCTCCTATAAAATCCCAGCACATAAGTGAAGACGTTGACGAGATATTTATAAGAATTCATTCTCTTTCAAAGACCGCCTTAATGTGTTATTCATAGCATCTGGATATACACTTTGCATAATTAGACTTCCCATTATCCTTACTGATAACATAAGAGTTTTCCTTCGTCTTCTGATCAATTTTTTTTTGCCGGACCATGTCTCCTTTTGAGCACCAGGTTGCTGTTAGTAATATTGTCCGCAACGGAAGCGATTTATGGATCTAGATCTATATAATATGCGTAATAAAACAACTAGATCTATTCTACAAGGGGGATGTAGATCATACCTCTTGAATCTCTAAATTCAAGTTGAAGAACCGCAAAGGATGAATGTGAAGATGTGAAGAGCACCACGGTCTTCCGATCGTGTGATCCAAGCAATTCCCGGTGGAAGGAATTCTCGACTCGAACCCTTCCGATATGCTACCGGAAAAATCTCCAAGATTTCTCCTCTACTCACCCTTGGCCGAAAATATTTTCTTCTCTCTACTATAGGGAGAAGTCGAATTCTATGTGTGTATTGAGGCTTGGGAGAACTCTCTTTATATAGGAGAGTAAAACTTAGCCTCCAAGGATTTTTATTTATCAAACAAAATAAATCCTTTAATAAAAGATAATTCCATAATATTCTAGAACAAATCTAGAATAATATTTATCTTTATTATTTACCATAAATATTTATCCAATAAATATTTTATGCACATGTCTTATTAATTAATTTAGGAAAACAAATTTCCTAATAATACATAAAATATGCGCACCTTTTACTAAAAGAATAGGTCACACGCATCTTTTATCCTTTTTGACCAATTAGGTCAAAAAAATGGTCAACACACCAATTCGGGCGGAGTCCACGAAAAATGTCTTTTCCGTGTATTTAATTATTTAGTCCAAACTAATTTAATAGTCCACTAAACAATTAATTCACATATCGTTTTAATAAAGTCCAACAAGAACTAAATTAATATTATTAGGATTCGACGTCCGAGAATAGCTATGCTATATTAGGAGGCACGTCGGGGACCATGGACTAATAATCAGCGGCTCCGATAAATCAAATAAATAATTATAGGATAATTATATTCGATAAATCAATCACGGGAATATGACACCATAATCCCGTATTCGCACTCCTCCGATTATAAGATTATATTTATCTCCTCACGATAATAATAATAAGCGTCCATTGATATAATCATTACATATGGATTAATCCTCATAGATTGTTCATTCTAAATCGGGAAGTTACCGTTAACCCTTTTTAGAACCTCTTATCCTTATTTACCATTAACCCCCTAGTGATCAATTAATTCATACAACTCATTTGGTAGCTAATCGGTGTAATATGAACTCGTACGATCGATCGGTTTCTAGGATTAACAAATAAGGGAAGCATGTCATCTACTTCCATAAATGGAAGGAATGGATTCCGTATACGTGATAACACGGACTACTCACTCAATTCGGTACAATGCCAAGATGGGGTAATTCGGACCACGGACTCGGTGTAATCCTTAACCGTCAAGTCAAACTTCATGCGATTCAAGCGGTTGATTGTGATCACCTCGGGATTAAGATATATCCATAAATATGATCATCCATTGATTCGATAAGACTTCTCGATTACGGAATTATATCGTGAACTCCAATCAAATCGGTCCGATACTATATGATATATCTATCATATATAAATGCCCCATTAGGTTCTCTTAACCGAAAGTCCGGATAAGACAATCACACCTATTGTGTTCTGGGCGCATTAATAGCACGTTAAAGGAGAGACCCGATACTCTCGATTAACTTCACTACGGGATAATTGTATTTTAAGCACATCTTCACTAACTCAATCCTCCTGTGTATATACCATACACTGAGTTAAGTGATTACATAAACGATATACTTTAGGGTTTTCTGTAGTGTAAATACTATTGTCACATCGGTGAATATGAGAATAATAAATATGAATAATAACATCATTTCATTTATTAAATAAAACAATTACAAAATTGTCTTTCGGGCATCACACCTAACAATTGCACGGGTTGTTCACATCTGCATATGATGGCTAGCAGAATCCTCAAGCAAGGCACTGTAAGGATTTTCGGGGAACACATGAATATGGATGACGTTATGTTTTATCCAAGTGTCCTTAACGTAATCCACGTGATCAGGTGGTCCTGAACACATGTAATCTCAGGGATGTAGAATTACATTTGGAGTAGACACTACACCAGTACCGTGCTCACAGAACAAATATATGAGAATATTACATCAAAACTACTACTTAAAAGATGTATACTTAAAATAAGAAGAGTCTTCATCCACTGGAAACTACTTATTTGACTTAAACAATAAGATGAACATACTAGTCTGACGTCTTTATTGAATTGGTACTATGCATTATTATACAAACTTATCATAGGAATATACGATTAAGGAAATGATGAGTCCTTTATTATTATTATTTTGGCCTTTGCTGGCCGTTGTATCTGTCATATGTTAACAGTACATTTAAGAATTTGCGAAATTTTAGTGCACCATCAAATGACTACAAACTTGTATAACTATGTTGATTAGCAATGGTGTAACATGTTCAACGGCACTCTCACGTAATTGGTGTTGGGGGCCAATCTTATTCCTTAATAATACATGCTTCTGTTTTGTACTCGGTATAAGTCATACAACAACTTAAGAATCTTATTCCTTAACCCGTATCGAGTATCGGTATGTTGATTAGTAGTTGTTTATATATATATATATATATATATATATATATATATATATATATATATATATATATATATTTGTTTTTCCCTACAATACCGTTTATTTTTTCATTCAATAACAATAAGGATGCTAAACCAAATTAAAGGTTGTGAGACTTGGATTTCCTGAGCCAACGGCAACATATAAAAGTAAAAGGTATCAAAGAACGATATTCATCAACGAAGAGGTAAAATAAACTTCCATACTATACCATTGGAACAAACGTTTCCCATTTCAAAAATTATAGTATTTTTAAAACAACAAAATTCTCATTATTTCTATATAAAAAAATGGTACAAAGGAATTGATACGAACTCTACAACACAATAAAACATACATGTTGCTCCAAAACCTATCAACCCGCAATATGATACTATCCATCCAGAGATTGGGTTTGTTGTCAATTATAATACAACTATAAGGGAAGCTCATACTCAATTAGCAAAGATCGAATTAATGTGCAACTACATAAACTTATACAATATTTCAAAAGAAGATAAAAACTTGATTGGTAAAGTTCATATATCTCTTTATATGACATGAATACTATATTTTGATAAGAATAACATAATATTGAATTTTACCAATACGCATACATTTGTAGTATGCTTAGTGTCGCTTACTCTTCAAGGATAAATTTCTTTGTCGCATACTCCTCAAGGATAAATTTCATTGTATGATGTAATTTTCCATCATCTATTATATATTCACTAAATGATACATTTACGAGTATATAATAGATGGTCGGTCATCATTGAAAAATAACTAATCAATCATCATTAGATTTACTGTTAAATATGTCTCATACATATATTAATAAGTAGCCAAAACATTTTAATGATTATCAATGATATGTTTCTTTCCTCATAAAAGCATTTTCATTTCTAAAATTTCTATGATAATGTTTCGTTCTTTTACCAATATGTATTGTTGTTGTTTTTTACGGTCTATTACTATGATATTTTATTATCATAATATTGCTAATCCTTCTTTCATCTTACTAGATGTCTTGGGATTCTTGGTTGACTAAAAGCCAAATACCACACTTAGCAAAACCAAAGGATCAATGGAAAAGGTAAAGATAAAACACGGACTCATGAATATTCACACTCGTGTATTTTTATTAACAAAATTGTTTATGCAGAGGTGATTCATTAACGGTGACGTTATGGAAAGACATGTCGATAAATGAAGGAAAAAAGCTCACCTCACCTCAAAATGATACACATATTATAGTGATTCTATATTTAAGAAGATATTACTTACTTTCAAAATTACAGTTAATTTATAGCATTCTATTATGCATTTTCGATCTATCTATACACAAGGGTATATTCTATACACTTAAATAATACATACATCAATAATACATGTCTGCCCCTCGAACAAGAAATTTCTTTCTAAATTTTACATGTTATGTCTTGCAGGTGAATGGAAATTAAACACGTCAACCTCATCCACACTTCATCTTGCTCCGAAAGGCAAAGAGAGTCGAATGCTACAAAAATGGTAAATTCATAATTATTTTATGATTGGTTTTGTGAAAGGCATTTACTATTTTGTAGCATTCGACTCTCTTTGCCTTTCGGAGCAAGATGAATTGTGGATGAGATTGACGTGTTTAATTTCCATTCACCTGCAAAGCATAACATGTGAAATTTAGAAGAACTTTCTTATTCGAGGGGCGGACATGTATTATTGATGTATGTATTATTTTTAATATACATTTGTGTCTAGATAGATCATAAATGCATAATAGAATGCTATAAAGTAAAATATTGAAAGTACCTTCATAGTACTTTCTTCTTAAATCTGTAATCGCTATAACATGTTTATCATTTCGAAGTGAGTTAAGCTTTTTTCCTTCATTTATTGTCATGTCTTTCCATAACATCACCGTTACTGAATCACTTCTGGATAAACAATTTTCATTAATTAAAATACATGAATGTACCCCTCAAAAAAAAAAAAAATACATGAGGGTAATAATTTTTTTTGCGTAACATGTTAAAATAAGTGTGACGTGTTTTATCTCTATCCTTTCCATTGATTTTATGATTTTGTTAACTGTGGTATTTGGCTTAAGTCAACTAAAATCCCAAGATATCTAGTAAGGTGAAAGAAAGATTAACAATATTATGATAATAAAATGTCATAGTAATAGTGTTAGGTGTGATGCCCGAAAGACAATTTTGTAATTGTTTTATTTAATAAATGAAATGATATTATTATTCATATTTATTATTCTCATAATCACCGATGTGACAATAGTATTTACACTACAGAAAACCCAAAAGTATATCGTTTATGTAATCACTTAACTCAGTGTATGGTATATACACGGGAGGATTGAGTTAGTGAAGATGTACTTAAAATACAATTAGCCCGTAGTGAAGTTAATCGAGAGTATCGGGTCTCTCCTTTAACGTGCTATTAATGCGCCCATAACACAATATGTGTGATTGTCTTATCCGGACTTTCGGTTAAGAGAACCTAATGGGGCATTTATATATGATAGATATATCATATAGGGCTGGACCGATTTGATTAGAGTTCACGATATAATTCCGTAATCGAGAAGTCTTATCGAATCAATGGATGATCATATTTATGGATATATCTTAATCTGAGGTGATCACGAGTCAACCGCTTGAATCGGTATGAAGTTTGACTTGACGGTTAAGGATTACACCGAGTCCGTGATCCGAATTACCCCATCTTGGCATTGTCTTGGATTGAGTGAGTAGTACGTGTTATCACGGATACGGAATCCATTCCTTCCATTTATGGAAGTAGATAGACAGTTCCCTTATTTGTTAATCCTAGAAAGCGATCGATCCATGGAGTTCATATTACACTGATTAGCTACCAGTGAGTTGTATGAATTAATTGATCACTATGGGGTTAATGGTAAATAAGGATAAGAGGTTCTAAAAAGGGTTAACGGTAACTTCCCGATTCAGTTTAAGATTTGTTGGAACGAATGGATTTACCTTATATCCGATAATTTGTTTGTCGTATAGAAAGTGAATATACCATTTGTAGTACGAATCCAAGACTCGGACTTTTGTTTGATAAAGTCAAAACCACTTAGAAATGCTGAAATATGTATATAAAACACATCTTAAGAACTGTTAAAAGCAATTGGTTTCTATATTTAGATAAACGCTTCTTCATATTCCATAGTTAGTGCATAGTCCCTAAAAGACAAGACACGAAGGCGGCTCGGGGTGATTCCTTTCTCCCGGTCGGTTATATTGTCTCAAAGGTTCAATGACTAAGTTACCTTTCAATCGGGAAAGGATAATGGTTATAAAGAAGTAACATAGCTTGTTCATGACGACCTCCGGGGTCTAATGAAAGACACAAGCTAGTAGGAGCTTCCGAGTAGTGACGTCTTGTCTGATAACTATTCAAACACTCCGGTAAGTTTATCCAAAATATTCTGAGGTGTCTGTGATTTTGTCGGAGATGGAGCATTCTCTACTCAAAAATTGGCCATCACATAGTCCTAGGGACTGATGCTCGGCCTGCCTCATAGTGAAATGCTTTCACTAAGGGAGAAACCATTGAATTTCTTTACATAGTTGTAGATGTGCTATAATACACTGCTTCACTCAATAAAGATATTACAAGCGAAATTTCGGTTTACATTGAAGTGTAAGACCGATAAGTCTACCTAGAATATGCTTTGGAATTTTACGGATATGGTGTGGATTCGGTTCACCCCACTTCCATAAATATAAGCATTTAGCACACGGTGCTTGAAGGTACGTCTGGAAATTTTGCGAACACGTTCGGTCAGTGACCAATCGTTATATATCTTGTAGCATTGAGAAAAAGGTGTGTTATAAGATTCTTGAAATCGGGAAGGGACGAGTTATCTTTGTTGCGTCCTTTACGATAGAGTCTATGAACAAGTAAAACCTTAAACCTTGCAAGTACGTTTACTTAAGGTAGTTACTAAGCGATTAAAATCAAACCACATCCAACATCGGTTATTGGTGATAACACTAAATACTACTAAACTAGATCAGAATTTCGATCCACCCAGTAAGTATCGGGAGTATGGTTTATCCATTACCCATTACGGGTTCTGCGGACTTTGTAGTCTGAGGATCGATTGATGACATATGGCTCTTTTGTGAGCAGTATAGGATTCTGATAATAGAGGTTGGTTTAATAGCCATAACCCTGTGAATGGAGTTCGGTACTCCAGTTCTGTTCATGCTCTTGTAGAACCACCTGAGTGTCTCAGGCCCAGTGGGAGTAATTGGATCTACACGGAAAAGAGTAGAATGAGTTCGGTATTGCATGATTTCGTTCGAAAGCAAAAAGAAAATAGGGGTGATTCCCTGAGACTTTCTTGCCAAACAAACGGAGTCTGGATTCATTCAGAACAAAAGGGTATTGCCTTATGAACTTATGACAGGATGACTGTCAAGTCTTATGTCCTTTTGTGGATAAAAAGCAAACCTCTCGGTCATTGGAAGTCATATATTTCTACAATATGTGGATTTGACCAGAATATTGATAAGTCTTTTGTAGACTGGATATCAATTTTAGTACAGTAGTGAATATATACATATATTAGTGTTTGTGAAGGATAACACTGCACCAGTTGGAATCAACATGGGTGTGTTATCTGAAGTCAGAATCTGACAATACCACAATTCTCTGCAACAGAGATTTGGACAACATTCTTAAGAGTTTGACTCGGTCGAATTCATTAGAATCGATCCTTTGGTTTCCCATCCATCTTATTGGTTAAGATGATGCATCCGTATATGCAACATTCAACGAGGAAGTTCTACCCATGCCTCGGGAATGACTCTCTAAATCTTCGGATCAAGAGAAATGGGATAGATTCTCTTTCTAGTAAGAGATGGTCAGGTTATTAAACGTCAACTTTGATCGAATATTAGATTCGGCGGTTAACAAAGCAAGTTTAGTATGTCCTTTTAGTATCTTGAGAGAACGAGGAACAATATGCGGACATATTCATGTGTGAACTTGGATATGTGTGATACACTGATTATGACTTTAAGTCAGATTGAGGATGATCGTTAAGTCGATCTCGGGCTCAGTGTTTACTAAGTACCACATGATTAGATGGACCGGTAACATTTCGATTCTACGGATCGTCTCGAGCCGACAACCTGACTAATCATTAAGACCCATGACATTTAGATGTAGGTACTCCCCGAGTCACTGACCCATCCTACGACGGCATACTCGGAGTGTACTTTGGAATCTGAAATGGTTATGATATGCTTAGTGGGTACTAGAATACGGGATGAGTCTCCATTGCTTTAGAGCAAGTGGGAGATGTAGTTTGTTGTATTTTAAATAATAGGGTGTGCTCTAAAACAATTAATCACATGCTTTCGTGCAAGTGGGAGATTGTTAGGTGTGATGCCCGAAAGACAATTTTGTAATTGTTTTATTTAATAAATGAAATGATATTATTATTCATATTTATTATTCTCATAATCACCGATGTGACAATAGTATTTACACTACAGAAAACCCAAAAGTATATCGTTTATGTAATCACTTAACTCAGTGTATGGTATATACACGGGAGGATTGAGTTAGTGAAGATGTACTTAAAATACAATTAGCCCGTAGTGAAGTTAATCGAGAGTATCGGGTCTCTCCTTTAACGTGCTATTAATGCGCCCATAACACAATATGTGTGATTGTCTTATCCGGACTTTCGGTTAAGAGAACCTAATGGGGCATTTATATATGATAGATATATCATATAGAAATTTGGACCGATTTGATTAGAGTTCACGATATAATTCCGTAATCGAGAAGTCTTATCGAATCAATGGATGATCATATTTATGGATATATCTTAATCTGAGGTGATCACGATCAAGCCGCTTGAATCGGTATGAAGTTTGACTTGACGGTTAAGGATTACACGAGTCCGTGATACGAATTACCCCATCTTGGCATTGTCTTGGATTGAGTGAGTAGTACGTGTTATCACAGATACGGAATCCATTCCTTCCATTTATGGAAGTAGATAGACAGTTCCCTTATTTGTTAATCCTAGAAACTGATCGATCCATGGAGTTCATATTACACTGATTAGCTACCAGTGAGTTGTATGAATTAATTGATCACTATGGGGTTAATGGTAAATAAGGATAAGAGGTTCTAAAAAGGGTTAACGGTAACTTCCCGATTTAGAATGAACAGTCTATGGAGGATTAATCCATATGTAATGATTATATCAATGGACTCCTATTATTATTCTCGTGAGGAGATAAATATAATCTCATAATCGGAGGAGTGCGATCACGGGATTATGGTGGCATATTCTGTGATTGATTTATCGAATATAATTATTCGTTCGTAAGATAATTATTTATTTGATTTATCGGAGCCGCGATTATTAGTCCATGGTCCCCGACGTGCCTCCTAATATAGCATAGCTATTCTCGGGCGTCGAATCCTAATAATATTAATTTAGTTCTTGTTGGACTTTATTAAAACGATATGTGAATTAATTGTTTAGTGGACTATTAAATTAGTTGGGCTAAATAATTAAATATGTGGAAAAAGACATTTTCCATAATCTTGCCCAATTATTGTGTGATGGCAAAATTAATATTGACTAGGTCAATAAGTATGATTTTCGCCCCATGTCATTTTTTTATGGAACAAGAAATTGTTTTCTTGTGTATTAATAAGTATGCATAAAATATTTATTGGATAAATATTTATGGTAAATAATAAAGATGAATATTATTCTAGATTTGTTCTAGAATATTATGGGATTATCTTTTATTTAATAGGATTATTATAATTGATTTTGTATTAATTATTAAATCCTTGGAGAGGTAAGTTTTCTCTCCTATATATAAAGAGAGTTCTCCCAAGCCTTAACACACATGATAAATTTCGACTTCTCTTAGAGAGAAGGAGCAAAAATTTGGCCAAGGGGTTTAAGGGGAAAATCTTGGAGATTTTTCCGGGTAGCATATCGGAAGGATTCGAGACGAGGATTTCCTTCCACCGGGAGTTGCTTGGATCACACGTACGGAAGATCGTGGTGCTCTTCACGCTTTCCTTCGTTCTTTCCATTGCGGTTCTTCAACTTGGATTTTGAAATCCAAGAGGTATGTTCTACAACCCCTTGTAGATGTAGATCTAGTTATTTTATTACGTGTATATTATAGATCTAGATCCTTAAATCGCTTCCGCTGCGGATGATATTACTAACAGTGGTATCAGTCACCAAGGTGATCTATATTTATACGTATAAAATATTAGATCTAGGAGTGGTAAAACATGTAGATTTTTGTCCAAATTTTTTTTTAAAAAAAAAGGGGCCGAAATTTTTTTGTTTAATTTTTATGCTTATGAATGTCGTGGTTGAAGAGATGGATTGGGGTTGTCACTGTTTACCCGTTAGATCTATTGTAAACTCATATAAACGATGAAAATTCATCCATATGAGTATAGGAAATTATGTAATTCTTTTTTTTATTGCAATTTTAATTTCCAGAAAATAGATCTGTTTAGTAGCTGTTTAGTTATTTCGTGTTTCCCGTTGATTGAGCCGTTGAAACGACGATCCCTCCGGTCAGAATGAATATTGGAAGATGATGAACAATTCCACAAAATTTGGCGTTGATCGGAGTCCGTTTTGATATCCGTTCATTGCTGCAAAGAAGCTGTTGTAACAGAAAAACGCAGGATTCACAGAAACCCTACCTGTGACTTCCTCGAATTTCTGGGAGAGTTTCAACCGTTAAATCGCAAATCCAACCGGTCAGATCGATAAATATGGAGTTTTTGATGTGGGATAAAAATTTCAGGTCGATCGGGTTTCATCTCGACTACCGATCGGCTCCGGAAAGTAACTGATATGCTGCAGTCAGAGACAGATGCAGCATCAAGATCGGCGGCTCACTGAAGAAAATTGACAAGTCAAAACACAGATCCAACCGTCCATATTGAAGCCCGAGGAATGAAGAACAGATCTGGAAAGTTTCGTCTCGATCCGAGTTCGTTTAGTTTCCCGATAATCGAAGAATTTGAACAGTTGCAGATTATGTTAGAAAGTAGTAAACCCTTGTTAGGGTTTGGTTATTTATTTTCTAATAGGTTAGATACGGGGGTACCAACAATCCATCTCGGTGTTTAAATTTTCCGCACTTTATTTTTTATGTGTTTGATCATAAAATAGATATAAAATCGGAATTGCCATGACATGCATCATATCATAAATCCACTCCATGCATACATGTAGAATTTTAATTTTGGTAATTAAAATAGGCATGTATACAAACTCGCGTAATTAGTTGAAATTTAATTAATACGTGGTAATTAATTAATTTAGTAACTAATTAAATATCCGAGGACGGGTTATGAAATCGTTAAGCCTTTCGGTGTGTGTTCTCGGTGAACCGCCTTAAAGCCCAAACGAGATCACGTTTTCAATTCGTAGTGTCTACGAGATTGAATGATGGTAAAAGAACAATAAATCTTGGATAAAACCGGTTCGCCTATAGGTTGGGTGGTCAAGCGAGCTAGGCTCGACCGACTTAACCCTCTAGTGTGATGTATGCACGGGGGTCCGGCAAGACTAAGCTACACCGAAGAACGGAGGGGTGATTCCTTCTTATCTCAATGGGGCTGTCTTGACCCGATTTCGTCCGACTGTCACATATGTTCCAACGAATAGGACGGGTAGGCTTGCCTACGTTACCGACACCATTCGGAATCCTTGATTTGATGTGCTTTTATGTTAACATCAAAAAGACGTGGTTAGTTAACCCACCACCACTTCCAAAATATTGAGTGGGAGCGGGGGAGGCGACAGCCAACCCCACGGCCTCTACTATAGATACAAGTAAGTGAGAGAAGGGTGACGCCTCGCGGCGCTTTGATTTCGTCCCCCTACGGATGGTGTTCACCCCTATCAACATTCATGACTTGGTCTCCGAAAGGATAGGATTTACGGGTACTCGTCGGGTCACCGACCTATCCTACGACGGCACACTCGGGGCGTACCTAAGAGATCCGATATAGTAGGTCACACTCATAAAGGATATTTTTGGTAATATCTAGGCTAAAAAAGGAAGGTAGTCAATGAATAAAGGGATGTTCGATTCTCGTGGGATGTTTGATTCTCACAAGTTATTCATTGATGAGATTGTCTCGATTTAACCGTCATCTCTTTGACCTACCCTACGGCGGCACTGAGATGCGAGGTTAAAACCTTGGAATGGTAGAGTAGACTTAATTTTAGTTTACAATTCCTAAAATAAAATTATATAGTAGTGTTAAACTTGAATTTATATATGTCATTTTATTTACAGCATTATCCCTTACTAAATTGCTTGAAAATTAATAATTGACTAGTATTGACTTCGTTAAAAAGTGGAAAGTAACTAGGACGTTGAACTAGTTAATCGATAATGCAATTAATTTTCGGAAGAGATATTTTCTCTTAAGCCTTTTAAAAACCAGAGTGACATATAGATATGTCACTAGTGTCATTCGTATCAAACGGAAGACAAACTTAGTTTGATCAAAGGTGATTTCGGACTTTGAAATTCTTCTAGTGAATTTTGAGTGTCTAGTGATTACACGAGTAATTTTCTAATTGAAAAATCGGAAAATCATGAAGTGTCACTAGTTGGACGATATTTGGAATCGATGAACTAGTGGGAGCTTTATGATTTGTTGTTTTTCTAGAACATTAGAAAAGTGTAACTGACTACACACGTAACCGTTCTAATTGAAAAACCGGAAAGTCATGAAATGTCGCTAGTTGGACGATATTTGGAATCGATGAACTAGTGGGAGTTCTATGATTTGTTGTTTTTACGAAAACATTGGAACTATAGATTTTTCTAATCGAAAAAATCGGAAAATCATAAAAATAAAGCATTGCTCGTTAGACGGTATTTGGAACCGATAAACTAGTGGGAGCTTTAATGTTATGATTTATTGTTTTTTACGGTATATTAGAAAATCCGAGAAGTCCCGACGAGTAACACTCGAAATAGACATCCCACGGTTCAAGAGTAGTGTCTACTCAAACGAACCGCCGGTTCAAAAACTGTTTCCATTCACGGAAAGTCAAGAATGGGAGAATATGTCTAAAAGTGTTAGTCACCTAAAGCGAGAAAATTTTAAATTTGAACCGAAAATTAATTAACTGAAAATCATTGGATAAGGACAGTGATTTTGGATCACCAACCTATGAATCCTTGGCGATTTTCTCGAGCTAAGTTCTTTGGAAGAACAAGGTAGCAGTGCATTTAACGATTAAAAGAGTAAACAACGGGCAGTTAATTTTAGCTAGAATAGTGGGAGTGATATAAATGAATCTCGGATTCAATCCTTGGATATCGCGGAAAATTTATTTTCAGTTTAAGATTTGTTGGAACGAATGGATTTACCTTATATCCGATAATTTGTTTGTCGTATAGAAAGTGAATATACCATTTGTAGTACGAATCCAAGACTCGGACTTTTGTTTGATAAAGTCAAAACCACTTAGAAATGCTGAAATATGTATATAAAACACATCTTAAGAACTGTTAAAAGCAATTGGTTTCTATATTTAGATAAACGCTTCTTCATATTCCATAGTTAGTGCATAGTCCCTAAAAGACAAGACACGAAGCGGCTCGGGGTGATTCCTTTCTCCCGGTCGGTTATATTGTCTCAAAGGTTCAATGACTAAGTTACCTTTCAATCGGGAAAGGATAATGGTTATAAAGAAGTAACATAGCTTGTTCATGACGACCTCCGGGGTCTAATGAAAGACACAAGCTAGTAGGAGCTTCCGAGTAGTGACGTCTTGTCGATAACTATTCAAACACTCCGGTAAGTTTATCCAAAATATTTCGAGGTGTCGTGATTTTGTCGGAGATGGAGCATTCTCTACTCAAAAATTGGCCATCACATAGTCCTAGGGACCGATGCTCGGCACGCCTCATAGTGAAATGCTTTCACTAAGGGAGAAACCATTGAATTTCTTTACATAGTTGTAGATGTGCTATAATACCTTTGCTTCACTCAATAAAGATATTACAAGCGAAATTTCGGTTTACATTGAAGTGTAAGACCGATAAGTCTACCTAGAATATGCTTTGGAATTTTACAGATATGGTGTGGATTCGGTTCACCCCACTTCCATAAATATAAGCATTTAGCACACGGTGCTTGAAGGTACGTCTGGAAATTTTGCGAACACGTTCGGTCAGTGACCAATCGTTATATATCTTGTAGCATTGAGAAAAAGGTGTGTTATAAGATTCTTGAAATCGGGAAGGGACAGTTATACTGTTGCGTCCTTTCTGATAGAGTCTATGAACAGTAAAACCTTAAACCTTGCAGTACGTTTACTTAAGGTAGTTACTAACTGATTAAAATCAAACCACATCCAACATCGGTTATTGGTGATAACACTAAATACTACTAAACTAGATCAGAATTTCGATCCACCCAGTAAGTATCGGGAGTATGGTTTATCCATTACCCATTACGGGTTCTGCGGACTTTGTAGTCTGAGGATCGATTGATGACATATGGCTCTTTTGTGAGCAGTATAGGATTCTGATAATAGAGGTTGGTTTAATAGCCATAACCCTGTGAATGGAGTTCGGTACTCCAGTTCTGTTCATGCTCTTGTAGAACCACCTGAGTGTCTCAGGCCCAGTGGGAGTAATTGGATCTACACGGAAAAGAGTAGAATGAGTTCGGTATTGCATGATTTCGTTCGAAAGCAAAAAGAAAATAGGGGTGATTCCCTGAGACTTTCTTGCCAAACAAACGGAGTCCGGATTCATTCGGAACAAAAGGGTATTGCCTTATGAACTTATGACGGGATGATTTGTCAAGTCTTATGTCCTTTTGTGGATAAAAAGCAAACCTCTCGGTCATTGGAAGTCATATATTTCTACAATATGTGGATTTGACGAGGAATATTGATAAGTCTTTTGTATTTGGATATCAATTTTAGTACGGTAGTGAATATATACATATATTAGTGTTTGTGAAGGATAACACCGCACCGAGTTGGAATCAACATGGGTGTGTTATACGAAGTCGAAATACGACAATACCACAATTCTCTGCAACGAGAGATTTGGACAACATTCTTAAGAGTTTGACTCGGTCGAATTCATTAGAATCGATCCATCGGTTTCCCATCCATCTTATTGGTTAAGATGATGCATCTGTATATGCAACATTCAACGAGGAAGTTCTACCCTATGCCTCAGGAATGACTCTCTAAATCTTCGGATCAAGAGAAATGGGATAGATTCTCTTTCTAGTAAGAGATGGTCAGGTTATTAAACGTCAACTTTGATCGAATATTAGATTCGGCGGTTAACAAAGCAAGTTTAGTATGTCCTTTTAGTATCTTGAGAGAACGAGGAACAATATGCGGACATATTCATGTGTGAACTTGGATATGTGTGATACACTGATTATGACTTTAAGTCAGATTGAGGATGATCGTTAAGTCGATCTCGGGCTCAGTGTTTACTAAGTACCACATGATTAGATGGACCGGTAACATTTCGATTCTACGGATCGTCTCGAGCCGACAACCTGACTAATCATTAAGACCCATGACATTTAGATGTAGGTACTCCCCGAGTCAGCGACCCGTCCTACGACGGCATACTCGGAGTGTACTTTGGAATACGAAATGGTTATGATATGCTTAGTGGGTACTAGAATACGGGATGAGTCTCCATTGCTTTAGAGCAAGTGGGAGATGTAGTTTGTTGTATTTTAAATAATAGGGTGTGCTCTAAAACAATTAATCACATGCTTTCGTGCAAGTGGGAGATTGTTAGGTGTGATGCCCGAAAGACAATTTTGTAATTGTTTTATTTAATAAATGAAATGATATTATTATTCATATTTATTATTCTCATAATCACCGATGTGACAATAGTATTTACACTACGATAGAAAACCCAAAAGTATATCGTTTATGTAATCACTTAACTCAGTGTATGGTATATACACGGGAGGATTGAGTTAGTGAAGATGTACTTAAAATACAATTAGCCCGTAGTGAAGTTAATCGAGAGTATCGGGTCTCTCCTTTAACGTGCTATTAATGCGCCCATAACACAATATGTGTGATTGTCTTATCCGGACTTTCGGTTAAGAGAACCTAATGGGGCATTTATATATGATAGATATATCATATAAATTTGGACCGATTTGATTAGAGTTCACGATATAATTCCGTAATCGAGAAGTCTTATCGAATCAATGGATGATCATATTTATGGATATATCTTAATCCGAGGTGATCACGATCAAGCGCTTGAATCGGTATGAAGTTTGACTTGACGGTTAAGGATTACACCGAGTCCGTGATCCGAATTACCCCATCTTGGCATTGTCTTGGATTGAGTGAGTAGTACGTGTTATCACGGATACGGAATCCATTCCTTCCATTTATGGAAGTAGATGAACAGTTCCCTTATTTGTTAATCCTAAAGCGATCGATCCATGGAGTTCATATTACAGCGATTAGCTACCGGTGAGTTGTATGAATTAATTGATCACTATGGGGTTAATGGTAAATAAGGATAAGAGGTCTAAAAAGGGTTAACGGTAACTTCCCGATTTAGAATGAACGATCTATGGAGGATTAATCCATATGTAATGATTATATCAATGGACTCCTATTATTATTCTCGTGAGGAGATAAATATAATCTCATAATCGGAGGAGTGCAGTCACGGGATTATGGTGGCATATTCCTGTGATTGATTTATCGAATATAATTATTCTGTTCGTAAGATAATTATTTATTTGATTTATCGGAGCCGCTGATTATTAGTCCATGGTCCCCGACGTGCCTCCTAATATAGCATAGCTATTCTCGGGCGTCGAATCCTAATAATATTAATTTAGTTCTTGTTGGATTTTATTAAAACGATATGTGAATTAATTGTTTAGTGGACTATTAAATTAGTTGGGCTAAATAATTAAATATGTGGAAAAGACATTTTCCATAATCTTGGCCCAATTATTGTGTGATGGCAAAATTAATATTGACTAGGTCAATAAGTATGATTTTCGCCCCATGTCATTTTTTTATGGAACAAGAAATTGTTTTCTTGTGTATTAATAAGACATGTGCATAAAATATTTATTGGATAAATATTTATGGTAAATAATAAAGATGAATATTATTCTAGATTTGTTCTAGAATATTATGGGATTATCTTTTATTTAATAGGATTATTATAATTGATTTTGTATTAATTATTAAATCCTTGGAGGCTAAGTTTTACTCTCCTATATAAAGAGAGTTCTCCCAAGCCTTAACACACATGATAAATTTCGACTTCTCTTAGAGAGAAGGAGCAAAAATTTGGCCAAGGGGTTTAAGGGGAAAATCTTGGAGATTTTTCCGGGTAGCATATCGGAAGGATTCGAGACGAGGATTTCCTTCCACCGGGAGTTGCTTGGATCACACGTACGGAAGATCGTGGTGCTCTTCACGCTTTCCTTCGTTCTTTCCATTGCGGTTCTTCAACTTGGATTTTGAAATCCAAGAGGTATGTTCTACAACCCCCTTGTAGATGTAGATCTAGTTATTTTATTACGTGTATATTATAGATCTAGATCCTTAAATCGCTTCCGCTGCGGATGATATTACTAACAAATAGGATTATAAAAAACAACAACAATATATATTGATAAAAAAAAAAACATTATTACGAGAAAATAAACATATCATTGTCAATCAGTAAAATGCTTGGCTAGTTATTAATATATGTATGAGAAATATTTAATAATAAATATTATTATAATTGATTATTTATTTTTCAATGATGACCGACCATCTATTAATACTCATAGCTGTATCATTTAATGAATATATAATAGATGATAAAAAACTATATTACACAATAAAATTTATCATTGAAGACTAAGCATTCTACAATTGTATGCGTATCGGCAAAATTCAATATTAGGACATTCTTATCGAGATATATCATCCATGTCGTAAAAGGAGGTATATGAACTTTACCAATCAAGTTCTTATCTTCTTTCGGAATATTCTTGAAGTTTATGTAGTTTCACATTAACTCCATCTTTGCTAATTGAGTATGATCAGCTTCCCTTGTAGTTGTATTATAATTGACAACAAACCTAATCTCTGGATGGATAATATCATATTGCGGGTTGATAGGTTTTGGAGCAACATTAGAGAATAGGTAAGTTTATTGTGTTGTAGATTTCCGATCAATGCATTGTCGGCATCATTACATAATAAAACCCGTACCTTTGTACCCAACATATTTATTTTATAGATATAATGAGAATTATAATTTTTAAAATGGGTAAAGTTTGATGCAATAGTATAGTTTGGAAGTTCATTTTACTGCTTTGTCCATGCATATCATTCTTTATACTTTTACTTTTATATGTTGCCATTGGCTCGGGAAATCTAAGTCTCACAACCTTTAATTTGGTTGGGAATTCTGATTGATCTGATTTTATTGAATTGATTGTCACTGTTTTTTCATCCATTTGAAAAAATCAGTGGTATGACAAATTGCAGTTGTAACATATGACAAATACAACGTCTAGCAAAGAGCAAATAATAATAATAATAATAAAGGACTCCTTTTTTCCTTAATCGTATATTCCTACGGTAAGTTTATATAGTAATGTGTATTATCAATTCAATAGCGATGTGAGGCTAGTATGTTCATCTTATTGTTTAAATCAAATAAGTAGTTCCCCAGTGGATGAAGACCCCTAGTTTAAGTTTGCTTTATCTTTTAAGTAGTAGTTTTTGATGTATCTTCTCCTATCTTTGTTCTGTGAGTGCGGTATTGGTGTAGTGTTTACTCCAAATATAATTCTACATCCCTAAGATTGCACATCTACAGGACCACCTGTAGGCCCGTCCCTAGGCATAGACCAACAAGGCCACGGTTTAGGGCCCTCGAAAAATAATCAAAATTTATGGCTCAAATTTTCTTTTGGCCTAATAAGTTTATTAGTCTAAACATGTGACATATCTTTTAAAAACCGTTCGTTTTTTTCGAAGGGCACTGTTTTGATTATTTAGCCTAGGGGCTATAAAAACTCAAGGACGGCTCTTCCACTTGATCACGTGGATTACGTTAATGGACACTTGGAAAAACCATAATGTCATCCATTTTCATGTGTTTTCCGAAAATCCTTACAATGTTTTGCTTGAGGCTTCTGCAGGTGTGACAGCAATATGTGCAACCTAGTGCTCAAAAGGAGACATGGTCTGGCAAAAAAATTGATCAGAAGCCGAAGGAAAACTCTTCTGTAATCACTAAGGAGAATGGGAAGTCTAAGATTGCTAAAAGGAGTCTGTAGGCTGTAATCAGTTCCGAGAATAGGATGTCTAAGATTGCTAAAAAATAGCCTGTAGGTTGTGATTAACGCGAGTGATAGGGACATTGTTGGCATTCTGACACATGTTTGTTCTTACACCGGTACGCTTCAGCAGTGTTATCGATGGGGATGTGGTGGTGGGCAATCGGCGGCTTGCTGTACCACCACTATCCCAATGTCTGTAATTAATTTTAACCGTACATTAAAAATCAACACTATTATATCGGGACATCCAGTAAACATTGGGATAAAAAAATATGATTATGGGATATCATGAATGAATTTCAATAAGAGACCTAATTGTTATTGTACGATGCCTCTTGTACCCTTATTATTTTAGTAGTGATTTCTTAGCAAATAAGTTGGCTAATAAGCCCTAAGTTGGCTTAATGATAACGTTCCTTTTGAGGTATTTATCCGGAATTCCAAAAAAAGAGGGGTAAAAAAATGCTTGACTATTGCCGTACTGATTGCTATAATACAGAGATAATAAGCATTATAACTATGATTGACGATTTACAATATGGTAATAATTAAATAATATGATAAGATCAATGATGGTTAATACTATTTTATAAGCACCATCGGAAAAAATATATTAAAAAAAAAATTAAGCAGGCATGATTGAAGTCGTATTGATAATGTATCATGATTATGAGCATAATTAAAGCTTTAGAGTATGAAAATAATTATATAGCATGATTGAAGATAATTATGCTATAAAGATTTCATTGAAATTTGCTTAATTAAGTTTAACAACGGAATTTAAAACAATACATGCTGTTTCTGAAAAGAAAAAAAAAAAAAAAAAAAAAAATTATAATCAGACGCACCTTTGTTGCTTCGGAGTTAATCATCTTGTTTATCTTGCTTTGAGTCTCTGATTTGAGTGCAAATCAAACGAACAAAGAAAAATCTTAAAATACAACACAAGTCACCAAACTTAAGAATTAGAGAATTTAGAATTTTATTGATGAACCTCTCAAAACAAAGAATTCTATTGATGAAATAACTATGACTATTATATTGATAATCCTACCTATACATACTGTGAATAAAAAGATCTAGAACTATAGAAAATCCCGTGAATCAAAATAATAAGGAAATTACTTGGTTAGGGGTCAAATCTAATCAAAATATTTTCCACTAAATAATGTTATTTATGGGCGGCTATGTCATATAAATATTTAAATTGAAAAAAAAAGTAACTCGTTTATTCTCTAATCATATATATATATATATATATATATATATATATATATATATATATATATATATATATATATATGATCACAAAAAAGACGTCTTCAATTTATATTGCGTATTTATTCTATTTTTTTACAAACGTATTTATTCTAGAATAGAGTTTTTTTTCCTTTTGAAAAACTAACAATATTATTAAGCCAAATTTGTCAATGAGACGGAGATTACATTGTTTGGTGGAGTAACACCCCAAACAACATGACCTAACGCGGCTACACCATGCTTAGTGAGTAGGTGTGCGAGCACATTCCCCGTATGCTTGACAAAAGAAAACCGACACAAATGAAAGGAAGGCAAAAGAGCCATACAATCATGAGCAAGACGATCTAAGATAGACAAATCCTCTACGGGACGAAACAGAGCTTGAATACAAGATAAGAAATCACTCTCAAAGATAACCGATAAAAGGCCTAAACGAACGCCTCCTCCATGGCTAACAAAATCGCTCGCATCTCCAGAATCTTGGGACTATCACCTAGGTCAAAATGGAAGGAAAGAGCGACCACAATATATCCAACATTGCCCCTAAAGAGCAGTCCAACACCCGAACCCTCATGCGCCACATAAGCATCCGCATTGAACTTCCAAAAACCCTAAGGTGGCAGGCTCCAAATCACAGGATGAGAGGCCCCCACATGCGCCTCAGAAGAAATGCCCATCGCCTATCGGTACTTTAATGCCCCTGTTAATGAAGAGGAAACTACACGGGAGACATAATGGGAGCATCATTAAACGGGAGACATTTTGCCTTCCAATGATTCCAAAGCTGAGAGAAATCCTAGTCACCTCATCCACCGAATACGGCTCCCAAAGCCCACCAAAATACTCCCCGGAAGCTCAACACTTTGTTGAGGCCGACTATCCGCAAAAGGCGTGGCCCTCCAAATTGCCGAGCATAGTCAAAGCAAACTAGACATGACGCATGGACTCCCTCTCCTTACCACAAGCCAAACAAGGGCCATCTCGAAGATGTCGCTTCATCGGATTCTCAACAATTGGCAAGCACTCCAACTAAGACCTCCGAGAGAAAATGTTAGCCTCGCGGGTACCACTACTCGCTAGAATTTTGCCACACTCTATCCAGCCCTGCAGAAGATGACTCCTGAACCATAGAATGCGCCCCATCCTGCAAACTCATTGCCAGAAAGTACCTTGATTTAACCGTATAGCGCCTATTATGATCATATTGCCATTTCTCATATCCTGGTGAGAGGTTCCAGCTATAGGGGTATGCAAAATCACGTCCACCTCCTATGAGTGAAAGACCTGCAGAAGAAGGGGCAAATTCCACCGGTGTGCATTAGGCAACATCAAGTCCCTTACGATTAAGGAAAAAAGGAGTCCTTTATTATTATTATTATTTGCCCTTTGCTAGACGTTGTATTTGTCATATGTTACAACTGCAATTTAGAATTTAAGAAATTATAGTGCACCATCAAACATTTACAAATTAGTATAAGTATGTTGATTAGCAATGGCGTAACATGTGCAACGGCACTTTCACATAATAGGTGTTGGGGGCATTGAAGATAAGATTAAAGCATGACCGTTAGATTAGTCTAAAAGGTGTATGGCTTAGATTTGTCCAAGTGTTATTAATTGTAATAGAAATCTATCTAGTAGATTCTGTGCTAGTAGTACTTATATGACTGCTGCTGTACAACGTCATCATTATTGAAATGAATCCAACGTTATAATTTTTCTGTTTCTTTATCTTGGTATCAGAGACATTAGCTGGAGATGGCGACTCCGCCGGAAATTGGAGCCTCACCCAGCTCCACCGGTCCTGTCTTAACAACCATGTCCACTCCTGCGTCGTCTGTATCT
This sequence comes from Gentiana straminea, assembly GCA_036785695.1. NCBI lineage: Eukaryota > Viridiplantae > Streptophyta > Magnoliopsida > Gentianales > Gentianaceae > Gentiana > Gentiana straminea. The sequence continues at coordinate 313,278 of JAVUPR010000477.1, forward strand.
GAATCAAGCTCATCTAGTCAAAGTCTTGTTGCTCATACTCTTATTCCACCTTCTTCCGGCCAAGTGCTCTTTACTACCGGTGCCCAAACATCTCTTTCAGCTGCCGGAATCTCACCTACTGTGCAGTTTGGTCAGATCCCACCTCTGGTATCATCAATTCGAGACTCTCCTTTCCGTCCAGAGCTATATCCATCACTGATGCGTTCCCCAGGTTATGGTCTTCTTCCTCCTTCGTCTTCTACTCCCTTTCCTGGACACTTGACTCAAACATGCAATGTTAAATTGTCTCGTGATAACTACCTATTGTGGAAATCCTTTGTTTTGCCTATCATTCGAGGTCACAGATTGGATGGATATCTGTTGGGTACTAAACCCAGGCCTCTAGCTGTTCCTGGTGTTCATCTTGCTCTTGGATACCCTGGATCTCAAACACCAGAAGAATGGGATGTTGTAGATTCGTTGTTGGTTGGTTGGCTACTCAGTTCCATGACCGAGCAGGCGTTGGTTGAGGTAATTGGCTGTGAAACGTCTCATGAAGTCTGGAAAACTCTGGAAACTTTGTTCAACAGTCAGTCGAAGCCAGGATGCTTGAACTGAAGAACTCCTTAGCAAAAGCAGAAAAGGGGTCCAGATCCATGGCTGATTACCTAGCCCAGATGAAATCTTATAGTGATAACCTTGCAGCTGCAGGTTATCCAATTACTCGGTCTGAATTGATATTGGCAGTTCTGGGTGGTCTTGATAGAGAATATGAGGCAGCCATAGTCAACATCACTACAAGGGTTGGTGCTCTTACATGGCAAGAGGTTCAATCACAACTCCTTATTCATGAGAAGCTTGTGGCCCGTTTTCACTCTCCAGGAGGACCTGGTAGCAATGTTGTTGCTCATTTGACTTCTTCTGGGCCAAGACCTGGTGGATACTACATCAATTCCGGCCTCCAAACAACAATGCGCGAGAGGTAGAGGTGGTGGAGGTCAAAGAGGTGGCCGGAATGGTGGCGAGAGGCGGGGGTGGCGAGAGGAAATCAAAATCGAATCGAATGCTAACACCGGTAAAATGGCTTGTCAATTATGTTTGAAATCGACTTCAATAACGGCAAAAAGACGGTGATAATAACACTCCTAAACGATTTCGACCTTTGTTGCAAGTCCTCAAAATGTTGGTGACAATTCATGGTATCTTGACGGTGGTGCCACCAACCATGTCACATCGACCTCAATAATCTTCATCTCGGTCTTGGATACAATGGTAATGATACATTGGCCGTGGGAAATGGTAAGGCCTTGTGCATTAAGCACATTGGCACTAGTTCTATTCCCATTTGTTGTCAAACCTTTAATCCTTAATACTCTTTTACATGTTCCTGAAATTACAAAAAATCTAATCAGTGTGTCTAAACTAATTTCTGATAATAGTATCACTGTGTTGTTCACTGATTCTTTGTGTTTTGTGAAGGACAAGAGTACAGACCAAATTCTGCTCAGGGGTCGTCTCAAGGATGGATTGTACCAGATGGAGCCTCCCAGTCTTAAGGATCAGAGTTCCCTTCACTCCAAAATCAGTAGTTCCAGTGATTCCTCTTGTTTTAGTGTGTCTAAGTCCCCAAAGTCTTCCCCTAAAGTTGCCAGTCAAGGTGTTACTCTTGATACTTTGCATAGAAGGTTAGGTCACCGTTACGTTAATGTCTTGAAACAAGTCCTACTTCAATGTAATGTTGCTTTTAATGAGAAGTTGAACTTCGTGAAGCTTGCTAGTTAGGAAAAGCACACATGTTGCCTCATTATCCTTCTCGTTTCTCATGCTAATGACATGTTTGATTTAGTTCACACCGATATTTGGGGACGCCCCTTTTTGTCAAATCCATTGAGGGATACACTTATTATATCCATTTTATTGATGATCACACTAGGTATACTTGGGTATACCCCCTTAAACTTAAATCTGAAGCTATAAATGCCTTTCAACAATTCAAAACCTTGATCCAGAACCAATTTAACTCCACTATTAAGTGTGTTCAATCTGACTGGGGGGGTGAATATAGGAGCTTTGAACCATATCTTAAAAATGAAGGAATTCTGTTCAGACATTCATGTCCTCATGACCATAGTCAAAATGGGAGAGGCGAGAGGAAACATAGACATATTGTGGAACTTGGTCTTACTCTTCTAGCACAAGCATCTATGCCACTTAGATTTTGGTGGCACGAGTTTTGAAATTGCTTGTTAACACGATCAATAACCTTCCTACCAGTGTGTTAAACCATAAGTCCCCATATGAGTGCTTATACAACACAAAACCTTCTTACTCTCTTCTTAGAGTCTTTGGGTGTCTTTGTCTATTGATGTATAACATTTATATGATAAAAATTACGATATTTTATATACTTTATCAACTCTTTTTATATAAAATATAAGAAATTATAACGATAATCTTATGAATTATTAATAGTAATGAATAAATCTAAATACTATAAAAATCTAGCAAAAGTAATAAAAAGATATAAATTTTGTACCGGTTTAATAACCGGAGTGTCGTGTCGATTTACGTGGGTACTTTTGGTATTTTATTGCGATTTTTAGGTAAACCAAGACCCCGAGTGATGACACTTTTTGAAGTAAAATCATATCTTTTGAAGGAAGTAAGGAAGTGCCACGAGATTTAAAGTTCAAGTGGATCAACGGTTCGTGATAACATTATCGAATTATATTTTCGACGAACAAATGGCCCATCAAAAAGGCATTTTCTGAAGAAGAGCCCTTCATAGAAATTATAGATCTTTTCAAGAGCTTTCCAACGCTTCTTGAATTATGACATTCGGAGACCCAGAGCTCAAGATATGATTTTATCAAGTTTCAGATCAAGATGTGAAAATAAACTACCCGGATCAATCCGGATTAACCTCGGATCGAACCGAGGAAACATAATGATTATCAAACATGTGATCATGCAGAGAATAATCCAGGGGATAATATTTTTTATTCCCGGATCAATCCGACCTTGATCCTGGATCGATCCGGCTTGGAAAATTCTGCTTATAAATAGAGCGGTTCATACGGTATGAGAGAGGTACCAATATATCTTCTAAATCTCTTTTAATTAGTAGTAGTATGTATATAGGCCTTATGCCATAAATAAAGTAGTAATAAGTATCGTTGTAATGCTCGAGAAATTATTAGAAGATCAATGTTGTTGAAGTCGTTGTAATATCCGGAAGAATACAACCTCTGATTCAGCAGTTGTAATCGGGTAAAATTTCTAAAGTATTTATGTTTGTTATGTTTGTTTTTATCTTTTTAGTCGTTATAATGTTATTAGGCTAAATCTAATAACTAGCCAAGGTTATGTAATCGTTTTATTTCGATCTTTTCGGTAAAGGAATGCTGTCTAATTAAAATTGACTAAAATTGAGTTAATTGAATCTTTTTCTATTTTGCAACGTATTGATAATATTCGGATTGACGTAATTAACCAAGATGAATCGCACCATATAACCTAACGATGAACTGACCAGAGAAGTTAGGATATGAGATAAAAGATAGAAAAACCGGAGGGTAAAATTGGCCGTGCGAAAGCGTGACAACGGAATCCTATTTCCTACCCGGGGGCAGATTTGTCTTGGGAAAGATGAATCTTATTAAAATTGTGCTCGAGATCATAATAATGTTAAAATCACGGTTTAATTGAAACTAACACCGGAAAGTTAAATCGATCCGCCTGACAACCGGAGCCTTTTGAATAACATCGGCCGTCGACAAACGGAATAACCTCTTTTATCCGGGGTAGATTTGTACTCGGTACCTGTTCAGACTAACTGAGATTAGCATGGGGCAGTTGTGGAGATTAAAATGATGACAATGACAATTTCATACGCTCGTGTGAGGAGGAATTGTTAACCTCAGGAGTGCACCGTTTCATTTACTCAATTGGACCTCATATAAAAGGAAAGATCGAGCACATTCCGTTTACTGGAAAAGATCGTATAAATCAATTATATAAACTTTGGCTAGTTCTCTAATAATATATTGGTATCTATATATTTATATATATATATATATATATATATATATATATATATATATTGCAATCTATGTATATATATATATATATTTATATATCTATATATATTATATTAGAATAACTTTTAAATTACGCATTTATTTTATGTTAAGTAGAATAGTAGTAATACGTGTTATAAAATTGCGGTTTAGATCGAGTTAATAATGACTCTTTGGTGTTTAACCACACTTAAAAGAATTACCACGTTTCCACGAGGATTCGACACTCGACTCACCATACTAGCACTACGGTTTGACCCGGTACACTTTGCCGGTTAGGATCTATATAGCCTAGAAAAGGTCCGTCATCTATCCAAATCTTAGACCATTTCAACAAACCAAGTTCCGGTTTCATAGCTCCAAGTGTGTTAATCTTGGTTTGAGTATGAGTCATAAAGGCTATAAGTGTTTAGATGAGTACGGAAGAGTGTATATCACCATAAATCTTGTTTTTAATGAAGAAGTGTTCCCTTTCTTTGATGGTTTCCTATAGGGCCCTCATAAGGATGTCATTCTGTGTCTAACCGGGGTCAATGCTCGGCTCTCAATCGCTTGATCAATGGCATTTCACCCCTGTCTACTTACTTCGCCATTCTTTGGTACAATCCACCAAGAGGAGTCACTGCGGTGGCGATCACTCATCACGGGTATTGAAAACTTGCACTGCGAGGAGTCCACACCTTCCAGTCCAAACACACACACATTAGTACCACAGAACACACCTCCATCCACACCTGCTGTTACACCACATATCAGTCCATCCTCTCAACAGGGTTTTCACAGCACATCTCCATCTTACCACCATGACTCTCATGTAGCCTCTAGCACACCTATACCTAATATAACTGAATCCCAGTCTGGTCCACTTGATGTCTCTATTCAACAACCTACTGCAAAAAAACCTGGTTTCTGTCCACCCTATGCAAACTAGGGCCAAGGCATGCATTTTTAAACCTAAAACCTATAGTGTCAGGTGTCTCAATGTCAATACCTTGACATTTCCCACAGAACCCTTAAATGTATCAGAAGCATTGTCTAAATCTGAATGGAGAAGTGCTATGGCAGAAGAGTATAGGGCCCTAATGCAGAACCATACTTGGGATTTGATTCCTCCACCAACAAATCACAATGTTGTGGCAAATAGGTGGGTATTCAAAGTGAAGCTTCATCCTGATGGAAGTGTCCTCAAATATAAGGCAAGGTTGGTAGCTAAGGGGTTTTTGCAGAACTATGGAATCAATTTTACAGAAACATTCAGTCATGTTGCCCAATCTGGAACTATAAGGGTTATCCTAGCTGTTGCAGTGTCTATGAATTGGCCTATTCATCAAATAGATATCAATAATGCTTTCCTTAATGGTCCTCTTAAGGAACCTATTCTTATGTCCCAACCAGAGGGATTTGTGGATCCTACCAGACCACACTTTGTGCAAGTTGAACAAAGCATTGTATGGGTTGAAACAGGCCCCAAGAGCCTGGTTTGAAGCACTAGCAGGACAACTGAAACTGTGGGGGTTTGTCCAAGCTGTTTCTGATATATCTTTGTTCACATATAAAATCTCTAAACAAGTGTTGTATGTCTTAATCTATGTTGATGATATACTGATCACAGGAAACTCACCTGACTTGATCAAGAGTTTTGTGCAACAGCTCAACAGTAGATTTGCTCTTAAAGATCTTGGACTAGTATCACATTTTCTGGGAATGCAAGTTTTCAGGGACAGCTCTGGTCTCTACTTAAATCAGTCACACTATGCTATTCAACTACTGCGAGAGGCTTGGGTGGATCATCTAAAAGGGTGCTCCACACCTATGACTGCTAGGATAAGTCTTAAACCAAAGCAAGGTACCCCTCTCTTTGATCCTAAAATCTATAGAAGTGCTATTGGTGGTTTACAATATCTTACCCTAACCAGACCAAACATCACTTTTGCTGTCAATTGCTTAAGTCAATTTATGCAAGAACCTTATTCTGATCACTGGACAGCTTTGAAAAAATTATTGAGATATGTTAGTGGGACTCTACACTTCAGTCTGCATTTTAAACCATCTCATAATTTTCACTTGATCGGGTTTTGCGATGCGATTGGGCGATCGGCTCATTTGATAGAAGATACGTTGGTGGCTATTGTGTGTATGTTGGTGATTCTTTAGTGTCCTGGAGCTCCAAGAAGCAAGGGATAGGGTCAGGTCCGGCCACGAGTACGAGTATAGAGCTCTTGCGACCTATCTCTGCAGAAATGAAGTGGCTACAACAGCTTATGGGTGAGTTAGGTATTCAGATACCTGGAATTCCTAGGGCTTGGTGTGATAACACTGGAGCTACATCATTGGCTTATAATCCAGTGTATCATGCTAGGACCAAGCATATAGAAGTTGACATCCACTTTATTAGGGATCAAGTTCTAGCAAAGCAGCTGCAAGTTTTATATGTGCCCTCCACTGAACAGATTGCTGACAGTATGACAAAAGCCTTGCCTACTTCCTCTTTCACACATTTCAGGGACAAAGTCAATGTTGCAACAGCACCATTTCGTTTGAGGGGGGCTGTTGAAGATAAGATTAAAGCATGACCGTTAGATTAGTCTAAAAGGTGTATGGCTTAGATTTGTCCAAGTGTTATTAATTGTAACAGAAATCTATCTAGTAGATTATGTGCTAATAGTACTTATATGACTGCTGTTGTACAACGTCATCATTATTGAAATGAATCCAACGTTATAATCTTTCTGTTTCTTTATCTGGGGCTAATCTTATTCCTTAATAATACATGCTTCTATTTTGTACTCGGTATAAGTCGTACAACGGCTTAAGAATTACTTGACTCTTTAATAATAGTTGTTTTTGTGCATGCTTCGGTTTTGTCTTTAGCTATAAGAATATGTATTGTTTTTTCCCCTACAAATACCATTGATTTTTTCAAATGGAAGAAAAAACAGTGACAATCAATTCAATAAAATCAGATGAATCAGAATTCCCAACCAAATTAAAGGTTGTGAGACTTAGATTTCCCGAGCCAATGGCAACATATAAAAGTAAAAGGTATCAAAGAATGATATGCATGGACGAAGAGGTAAAATAAACTTCCAAAGTATACTATTGCATCAAACTTTTCCCATTTTAAAAATTATAATTCTCATTATATCTATAAAATAAATATGTTGGGTACAAAGGCACGGGTTTTATTATCTAATGATGCCGACAAATGCATTGATCGGAACTCTACAACACAATAAACTTACCTATTCTCTAATGTTGCTCCAAAACCTATCAACTCGCAATATGATACTATCCATCCAGAGATTAGGTTTGTTGTCAATTATAATACAACTACAAGGAAAGTGATCATACTCAATTAGCAAAGATGGAGTTAATGTGAAACTACATAAACTTCAAGAATATTCCAAAAGAAGATAAGAACTTGATTGGTAAAGTTCATATACCTCCTTTTACGACATGGATGATATATCTTGATAAGAATGTCCTAATATTGAATTTTGCCGATACGCATACAATTGTAGTATGCTTAGCCTTCAATGATAAATTTTAATGTGTAATCTAGTTTTCCATCATCTATTATATATTCATTAAATGATACAGCTATGAGTATTAATAGATGGTCGGTCATCATTGAAAAATAAATAATCAATTATAATAATATTTATTATTAAATATGTCTCATACATATATTAATAACTAGCCAAGCATTTTAATGATTGACAATGATATGTTTCTTTTCTCGTAAGGGGTCGCGGGTTAGAAGGACAAAATAAGATACAAAATGGGAAAAAATAACAAGAAAAAAAGATAGTGGTTGAGAAGGACAAAAACGCGCCTGTTACTACATGTTGCTACAACCACATGTAGTAACACATGTAGTAACATGCACGTTTTTGTCCTTCTCAACCACTATCTTTTTTTCTTGTCCTTTTTTTCTATTTTAGATAAAAAACAGTCCTCCACGACCTTTAACCATTCTCGTAATAATGTTTTTTTTTTTTTTTATCAATATATATTGTTGTTGTTTTTTATAATCCTATTACTATGACATTTTATTATCATAATATTGTTAATCTTTCTTTCACCTTGCTAGATATCTTGGGATTTTAGTTGACTTAAGCCAAATACCACAGTTAACAAAACCATAAAATCAATGGAAAGGATAGAGATAAAACACGTCACACTTATTTTAACATGTTACGCAAAAAAAATTATTACCCTCATGTATTTTTTATTTTTATTTTTTTTGAGGGGTACATTCATGTATTTTAATTAATGAAAATTGTTTATCCATAAGTGATTCAGTAACGGTGATGTTATGGAAAGACATGACAATAAATGAAGGAAAAAAGCTTAACTCACTTCGAAATGATAAACATGTTATAGCGATTACAGATTTAAGAAGAAATTACTATGAAGGTACTTTCAATATTTTACTTTATAGCATTCTATTATATATGCATTTACGATCTATCTAGACACAAATGTATATTAAAAATAATACATACATCAATAATACATGTCCGCCCCTCGAATAAGAAAGTTCTTCTAAATTTCACATGTTATGCTTTGCAGGTGAATGGAAATTAAACACGTCAATCTCATCCACAATTCATCTTGCTCCGAAAGGCAAAGAGAGTCGAATGCTACAAAATAGAATGTCCTAATATTGAATTTTGCCGATACGCATACAATTGTAGTATGCTTAGTCTTCAATGATAAATTTTATTGTGTAATCTAGTTTTTTATCATCTATTATATATTCATTAATTGATACAGCTATGAGTATTAATAGATGGTCGGTCATCATTGAAAAATAAATAATCAATTATAATAATATTTATTATTAAATATGTCTCATACATATATTAATAACTAGCCAAGCATTTTACTGATTGACAATGATATGTTTCTTTTTTTTTTTATCAATATATATTGTACGTTGTTGTTTTTTTATAGTCCTTTTACTATGACATTTTATTATCATAATATTGTTAATCTTTCTTTCACCTTACTAGATATCTTGGGATTTTAGTTGACTTAAGGCAAATACCACAGTTAACAAAACCATAAAATCAATGGAAAGATAGAGATAAAACACGTCACACTTATTTTAACATGTTACGCAAAAAAAAAAAATTTACCCTCACGTATTTTTATTTTATTTTATGGGTACACTCATGTATTTTAATTAATGAAAATTGTTTATGAAGAAGTGATTCAGTAACGGTGATGTTATGGAAAGACATGACAATAAATGAAGGAAAAAAGCTTAACTCACTTAGAAATGATAAACATGTTATAGCAATTACAGATTTAAGAAGAAATTACTATGAAGGTACTTTCAATATTTTACTTTATAGCATTCTATTATGCATTTACGTTCTATCTAGACACAAATGTATATTAAAAATAATACATACGTCAATAATACATGTCTGCCCCTCGAATAAGAAAGTTCTTCTAAATTTCACATGTTATGCCTTGCAAGTGAATGGAAATTAAACATGTCAATCTCATCCACAATTCATCTTACTCCGAAAAGCAAAGAGAGTCGAATGCTGCAAAATAGTAAATGCCTTTCACAAAACCAATTACATAAAATAATTATGAAAGGCATTTACCATTTTTGTAGCATTCGACTCTCTTTGCCTTTCGGAGCAAGATGAAGTGTGGATGAGGTTGACGTGTTTGATTTCCATTCACTTGCAAGACATAACATGTAAAATTTAGAAAGAAATTTCTTGTTCGAGGGGCAGACATGTATTATTGATGTATGTATTATTTAAGTGTATAGAATATACCCTTGTGTATAGATAGATCGAAAATGCATAATAGAATGCTATAAATTAACTGTAATTTTGTAAGTAAGTAGTATCTTCTTAAATATAGAATCACTATAACATATGTATCATTTCGAGGTGAGTTGAGCATTTTTCCTTCATTTATCGACATGTCTTTCCATAACGTCACCGTTAATGAATCACTTCTGCATAAACAATTTTGTTAATAAAAATACACGAGTGTTAATATTCATGAGTCCGTGTTTTATCTTTACCTTTTCCATTGATCCTTTGGTTTTGCTAAGTGTGGTATTTGGCTTTAAGTCAACCAAAAATCCCAAGACATCTAGTAAGATGAAAGAAGGATTAGCAATATTATGATAATAAAATATCATAGTAATAGGTCCGTAAAAAACAACAACAATACGTAACATTATCATAGAAATTTTAGAAATGAAAAGGCTTTTATGAGGAAAGAAACATATCATTGATAATCATTAAAATGTTTGGCTAATATATGTATGAGACATATTTAACAGTAAATATAATGATGATTGATTAATTATTTTTCAATGATGACCGACCATCTATTATATACTCGTAAATGTATCATTTAATGAATATATAATAGATGATGGAAAATTACATCATACAATGAAATTTATCCTTGAGGAGTACGCGACTAAGAAATTTATCTGAAGAGTAAGCGACACTAAGCATACTACAAATGTATGCGTATTGGTAAAATTCAATATTATGTCATTCTTATCAAAATATAGCATTCATGTCGTATAAAGAGGTATATGAACTTTACCAATCAAGTTTTTATCTTCTTTTAAAATATTGTATAAGTTTATGTAGTTGCACATTAATTCGATCTTTGTTAATTGAGTATGAGCTTCCCTTATAGTTGTATTATAATTGACAACAAACCCAATCTCTGGATGGATAGTATCATATTGCGGGTTGATAGGTTTTGGAGCAATATTAGAGAATATGTATGTTTTATTGTGTTGTAGAGTTCGTATCAATGCCTTTGTACCATTTTTTTTATATAGAAATAATGAGAATTTTGTTGTTTTAAAAATACTATAATTTTTGAAATGGGAAACGTTTGTTCCAATGGTATAGTATGGAAGTTTATTTTACCTCTTCGTTGATGAATATCGTTCTTTGATACCTTTTACTTTTATATGTTGCCGTTGGCTCAGGAAATCCAAGTCTCACAACCTTTAATTTGGTTTAGCATCCTTATTGTTATTGAATTGATTGTAACTATTTTTTCTTCCAACTGAAAAAATAAACGGTATTGTAGGGAAAAAACAAACATATATATATATATATATATATATATATATATATATATATATATATATATATATATATATATAAACAACTACTAATCAACATACGATACGATACGGGTTAAGGAATAAGATTCTTAAGTCGTTGTATGACTTATACCGAGTACAAAACGAAGCATATATTATTAAGGAATAAGATTGGCCCCCAACACCAATTACGTGAGAGTGCCGTTGAACATGTTATACCATTGCTAATCAACATAGTTATACAAGTCTGTAGTCATTTGATGGTGCACTAAAATTTCGCAAATTCTTAAATGTACTGTTAACATATGACGAGATACAACGACCGACAAAGGCCAAAATAATAATAATAAAGGACTCATCATTTCCTTAATCGTATATTCCTATGGTAAGTTTGTATAATAATGCATAGTACCAATTCAATAGAGACGTCAGACTAGTATGTTCATCTTATTGTTTAAGTCAAATAAGTGGATGAAGACTCTTCTTATTTTAAGTTTACATCTTTTAAGTAGTAGTTTTGATGTAATATTCTCATATATTTGTTCTGTGAGCGCGGTACTGGTGTAGTGTCTACTCCAAATGTAATTCTACATCCCTGAGATTACATGTGTTCAGGACCACCTAATCACGTGGATTACGTTAAGGACACTTGGATAAAACATAACGTCATCCATATTCATGTGTTCCCCGAAAATCCTTACAGTGCCTTGCTTGAAGATTCTGCTAGCCATCATATGCAGATGTGAACAACCCGTGCAACCTGGTGCTCAAAAGGAGACATGGTCCGGCAAAAAAAAAAGTTGATCAGAAGACGAAGGAAAACTCTTCTGTTATCAGTAAGGGTAATGGGAAGTCTAATTATGCAAAGTGTATATCCAGATGCTATGAATAACACATTAAGACGGTCTTTGAAAGAGAATGAATTTCTTATAAATATCTCGTCAACGTCTTCACTTATGTGCTGGGATTTTATAGGAGGATGAAGGCTATTCGGTTTTGGTTGCAACATTTAACCGAAATGATACAATTCTAAATGGTTGTATCATTTCACAAACTGATGCAACCATTACATATCCAATCAAATATTTCCTCCATCTTTTAGCATTATTTTTTTAATTCAAATTTCTCCAACAATCTCACATGAATGAAAATTAATGCAAATGCAATGCAGACTCTGAAGAGATCACAGACGGAAATCTGTTGCATCGGACGATGTGGTTTTCGGCCTTGAACCTTCCGTGGTAGAGTATCATCGGACATACTTGGCTAAGTAGTGAACTAGGTCTTGAACTACTCTAGCTTTTACGTATGCATAGACAATGATACATGCAAAGCGAGATCCTTAACATTTAGAGGTTCTCATAGTTATGTCCATTTTGGCTATGGACAACCTTAGTTTCGAAATTGTTTTAGAGAATTCGACCTCAAAATTCTCACGAAGCGGCCTCACTTCCACTTAGATAGGTGACATCTTATAAATAGTACTATACAATACCCCACTTGGCCTAATAAAGATATATGAATATTGAAAAGCTTTTGCTTAACCTAAACCTTCAGCAGACAACACTTTTGTTTTAACAGAATGAGTAAGTGCAAATTGTCTCTCATAACTTAGTTGTCCCTTTTGAACCATGATCTGGAATCTCTAGCCAGCATGGTTAGATTACCATTACAAATGAAGATGCGTAATAGACTTTAGTCTCATCCCGTTTGTCAAAATTGGCATCTGATCTCTAGGTAAACATTTTGTCTGCGGATCCACAATATTCTCCTTTGATCTTATGTAATCAATGAAAATCACCCCATTAAAGATCAATTGTTTGATGTGCTGGATATACAGAAACCCGAATCCGGATCCGATCCATAATTGGATCGCCAGATCTGATTCACAGCACCGATCGAGACACTCGATCATGCACAGCGGAAGCTACGAATTAAATTCTCATGCGATTTTACCACGACTTAATTCACATGATTAATTAATACAACTACAAGAAGGTTGAAGAATTCCTCAATAGAAGAGAAGCATTGATCTTCCGGATTGTATCTCCAAGCGACGACTGGTGGACGTCGATCCTCGTAGTAGAACCTTCTTGAATATGCTCCAAGAAAAACCCTAGGTTTTTCTCCTCCTAATGGCTAGAACAAGAAACTAATTTTTCTTCTCATTTTTAATAAAAGTGGCGCAAATTTGATTGTATCATTGTGTTGGGAGGAACTCTCTTTATATAGGAAACAAATTAGCCAATAGAGAGTTACCATTTTCACAATGCAATTACCTATACCATATGGAAAAGATATTTTCCATAAAATAAAAGATAATTCTCATAAAATCAATCTCTTATTTTTTCATTAATTATCTAACAAATAAATAATTAATTAATTACACATATGACATAATCTAGGAAAATTTCTTTTCCTAATTTCCTCAACATGTGTGGCGCCACTTTGCCATTAAAATTAATAGAAAATGTCTTTTCTATTTTACATATTATTCACCAAATAAATAATATTCGCATATTCATTAAATAGACCAACTATTTAATTAATTCTCGAGGTTCCACAAAACGAGAAAACACTCGCGTGTTAGGAGCCAACCCGGGGACCATGGACCTATAACCAGTAGCTACAATAAATTGAATAAAATATTCATCGAACAGAACATTTCTACTCAACTTATTAATTTCGGAATTACGCCACCATAAATCCGAAACTGAACTCTACCGATTATAGATATAACTTATTCTCAAAGCGTCGAGTCAATAAGTGTCTATTGATATAATCATTACATACAGACTAACCCTCAATAGACTATCCGTAACGAAGCGGGAATATTTCCGTAAACCTTATTCATTACATCTTATCCTTATTTACCATCAACCCACTAGTGATAAATTAGCTCATAACCAATATGAACTCGGCCGATCGATCAGTTTCTAGGATCAACAAATAAGGGGATTGTCTTTCTACCTCCCGCATGAAGGAATGGGTTCCATAACTGTGAGACACACACTTCTCACTCATTCCAGAATAGTGCCAACGTGAAAGTGATTTGGACAGCGCTTCTTAGCAATCCTTAACGAACACATCAAACCCTATCTTGAAACTTGCAGGAGTCTGCAATCACTTCAGGATTAAGGTTAATCCATATATGATCATCTTGTGATTTTATGAGATTTCTCAGTCACGGAATTCTATGAGAAATGCATATTAAATCGGTACAGTCTATATGACTACATCATATATAAATGCCCCACTTAGATAACCAATATCGACGGTCCGAATAAGACGGTCACACTTTAAAGTGTTCTGGCGCATTAATGGTGGTCTAATCAATAGGCCCATACTTTGATTAAGTTCACCATGGACTAATAGTTCAAGTGTATCACCATAAACTTAATCATCACGTGTGACACAACTAAGTTATATGGCTACATATGATACGACTTGGGGTTTTCAGCGGTGTATCACATATAAGCACGAAGCAAATAATAAAATGAGAATAAATCTGTCATTTATTAATTATAAAAACAATTACAGAAATTGTCTTTCGGGCGCTAGTTCCAACAATCTCCCACTTGCCCGTATAGACAAGCAACAATTGTCTCTCGGGCACACTACATCCAACATGATGGTATAATCTCCAACGTATATGTCGAGACTTACCATTATACATACAATTTTGTACATGTCCTATAGCCGACATACTATCACAGTGAATGCTCATAGGAGGGATTGGCGTTGGCCAACATGAAATGTCCTCTAAGAAAGTTCAGAATGACGATGCTGGATTTTGTAATGTATAATTTCGGGTCAGTTTAATCTAGGGATGATTGAATCAAGGATGATTTTAGACCGAGCCTGAAAGTCTCTCCCAGGTTGCCTACGTATCCTGTAATTGTCCAGGAATCAAGTCACACGTAATTCCTGGAAGTGTAAATTTATAGGGAGTTCATTACCCTAACCCTAAACCATGTCGGTTTGGGTAAAATACAGTATTAGCCCTTTGGGCTTTTACCAGCTTATATGGGTTTTACCCACTTATGCAAGTAACCACATGGATAATGGGCCTGCGTGTTTAGAGTGGACTTTGTCCGCACCCCGAGCTTTCCGACTTGCGGTATCGAGATGGGCCCATCGTCTCGGTTCTCTGATCATGTCGGTGGTCGATGTCTCAACCCGTAATTCGACCCTTGGGCTATCGCTTATTCTTGTTCAGGAGGACCATCTCGTGACGCCACGTGGAGGTGGGAGATTTGGTATCGTCACAGTCATTCGGTTTTTTCTTCAGCTTGGTCCAATGCTAACCTCAACTTTAATAGTGGATCGAGCTATGCATGTTTACTTTGAGTATCTCCAGGACACGGAACCGCCACCAATAGTGAATATATATTTACTAGTGGATTTTGAGTCTTTACAATCAGATATCTAATTAGCATCATAATATCTTTCCAATACTGATGGATATCTTGTATATCGTTATTCAAGATTTATTGTAAACTTTAAGTACCTCAACATCCTGTCAAAAATACACCGTTAATATACAATTGACGACAGTGAACAATAGTGAATTACAATAGTGAACTCCCAAGTTCAATACGTAATTGAATGGATTGTCGGTGAGTTAATAAAGTTACAAATAGCCTTCTTAATGCATGAAGCATTTGAACGAGAAAAGCTTCATTTAAACATTCTGAGATGCTTTGATCGGTAACTAATAAACCTCTGTTTTTTGCAGCTTCACTGGTGTATTTATTATTGTTAACCTGCAGTAAATCTTCAAATAATGTTGGTCCTCTAACATGATTAAGTAGCAATATGAGATAATACCTTTCTCCTTCCAATGGACTTGCACCATTTACATGGCCAATCAAGCTTTTTGTTTCCTCCCTGCCCAATATTTTTGTGTGTTCTTCCATGCAAAAAAATTCTAGAATTTCAAAGTACAAAAGTTTTTTGGCCTTTTAATTTGATCGACAAATGGTGAAAAACTCCGTTAGCATTGTTTTCGAAGCAAATCTATTATGAATGAGAGCTTCAAGATTTTGATTCTTCCAATAGGAAACACAATTTTTTTTCCAGGTAGATGAAGTTGGAGAAAAATAACCGGTGGTTGCGTGTCATTCAAAGGAAACTCAAATCTTCTCTATATTGCCTCTGGACCAGATACCCATCTTGCATTTTGAAACTGATTTATTTCATCAATGTGATTGTCTTCTTTAGGGGAAATGTACATTGCAATGCGATCATGACCTTTGTAAATGTAGATAGACCTCTTTCTTTCATCATCTTCAAATTGAAACGCCATTGAATCCATGATGGGCTATCCACAAAAGTCCCAACACCCACATCTTGAATCAGATCTTCCTAGAATCTACACACATGCCACAGCCATAGCGAATATCGGCCATGAATAGTCTTCGTCTCGAAATCCGTGCACTGGACTCTTAACATCTTAGAAACTATGCCAACTCCCCTCGGAAAAAAAAAATCAACAAAAAGAAGAAAATATTCTATTATACCAAATTTTACCTCTCATAGTTTAGTCCTTCTATATTTTTAACTTGCGGTCACCAATCACGTATTTACTCGTTGTGCAACTTAGCTCATATAACGCCCCTAGGCCTTGGGCGGGCTCGATACGCTAAATTACCATAAATGATCCGGTCAACTGTTTAGACCGTCGTTCTCGCTTTGTCTAAAAAAGCTAACCCGAGTTAATAAGATATTTATGTCTCACACCTATAAGATGGTAATGTGCTTCCTCCACAACCAATATGGGATATCACAGCTCATTACAGACCAAACTTCCAAGAGAAATTTTCAGCACAAACATTTTTTCAACATGAAGTATCAAACCCATATCATATGATGGAATCTCTGACAAAGATTAAAGATGTCTAATAAGAATCTGGAGGGGTTAAAATTCTGCACTTACAATATGGCCAACAAGATCTTTGCAAGATCAGAACATTTCCTGTGTGGAAATCACACACAGCTTCATATGAGCAATCATTTCCACAGCGTCCTTTCAATTAAACATTCCGATCTTGATGGCTTTCTTGCATAACAAAATCAACTATTCATCTGAGTAATGCTACTGCCACAATACTCAGCCACATCAACGAATGACACGATCAGCTTTTGCTTTCTTGATTTTAACGGGTCCATCATAATCAATGAATCCTATATTATGGTCAAAATTACAAAGAAAAATAGGTTGTACCCTTTCAACATTGATGTCATTTGGCACCAAACGCAGTTACTTTTTGCCGGTAGCATTTGACACCAAATCCTTAAGAAACTTGGCAGATTTAGTAATTGGGGAGTTGATTGCTATCAGATTATACAAAACAGTCTCAACCTCAGTGATGGATGGCCGTGCTTTGAAGCTAGAAACCAGTTTCAAATCTCCATTTTCTTCAACAAACACATTCCATTTCTCACCACTTAAAATCCCATCTCTCACACACTTAAAGATCATACCTTTTCTCTTACTTAATATCCCTCTGACCTCCAATCCCATAAACGAGTACACCACTTCAAATGAACCCACAAATCCACTCAACTCACCAAACTCATCCTCATCCTCAAAAGCCCACTTAGGATTGAAAATCACCACTGGATTTGGATACATAGTATCTGTAATTAACTTCATGACCTCCAATTCCGAACCTGCTGGCGCCATAAATACAGCCAAATCCACAGAACTCAGAATCCTGGAATCCAGATTGGAAATCGAATTGAAATCAACATTTTCAACAGCATTATCCGACTGGGATTCAAAGGCCTTTGTGGCAGCTATACTTAAGTTCTCGTCAGGCCAAAAAATGAGAATTTTAATCGAAGGCCCCTTTTTTCTAATGGGCATTTTTCCAAACACGTCTGCAGCAAGTTGGATGAGCGTAGAAGTCGATTCATCAACAACTGGAATCTCAACTCTCAAAATACTGTATGTTGTTCGGATTGATTGACTGTGGTACCATTAACGGTGCCCTAAAACATCAAGAAAGAAAGAAATATTACAGAGAAGAGACTCACATTACCTGGTGTCTATAACCCAGACAAGCAAAGTATCAGTGCAAAAAAACATCACTGACTAAGATCTCTAGCAAAATGAGTCATCCATCCTATGAGTAATAATGCTATTACTATTTCAGTTTACATGTTTAAACGAACGTGTATCAAAAAAGGCCCCAGGACATGAAATATCATTTTTAAAAAAAAAAAAGATCCTGGAACTCTTTCTTCAATGTGCGAAAAATGATGTTTCTGATGAGATGGCGTTCCACCAGACAAAAAGAGAACCACACCAAAACAAGACTCAGAAGGTCCCAAGAAAAGCCAACAATTTTCCATACTTCTTGCAATCTAGGACATCTATATCTTTATCACGAAAAATAACCGTGGTTTTCGAAGTACTTTTTTAGGTGCGCTTAGCACCCATGGCGCCGGAAGTAAAGACTCGGTGCCAACAAAACCCACCTATATCTTTTTTACAACAAAGTTACAAACAAGAAGACTTGGTGGACACTATAAGCTGAAGTTAACAAATAAGCATATTACAGGTTGAAAAAGAAAGAATTTCAACAGCAAGTATAAGATTATACCCCCTCTATGGTATATTACAGATTGCTAGTGTTTTCCATGACCATTACTGTTGAAAGATGGTGCCTAAGATGGTGCCTATAGTGTTAGATAATATTTATTCATCTTTTACTAGTGCTAATTCCTATATTTTTTAGCTCTAGTTCTCTGTTTTACTGTTCATAGCCGTTGCTTCTTGTTTATAGCCGTTGGAGGCTTTCCTTTATATTGTAATCAACTCCTTTCCTACCCGATAAGGAGTTCTAATCAATTGAAAGAGTTTTTTCTTTTCTGTTCCTCTCTCTTCTCTAAATCTACATGGTATCAGAGACTGTTCTTACAAAAACTCTTTAATCTTTTACTCCTAAATGACTACTGAGAATTCATCAGAGGTGAACTCAAGGGAAGAAGCCTCAAATTCTTCTTCCTGGACCTCTGACCCCTCTATGATGTCTTTTTCTACTCAAAAACTCAATGGTGACAACTATCTCCAGTGGTCTAGATCCATCGGGCTTCTCATTACCGGGAAGGACAAGGAAGAATTCCTTCTTGGAGAAAGCAAAGCACCGAGAAAAGGCCAACCCAACTACAAGAAGTGGAGGGTTGACAACGGCCAAGTTATGGCAATCCTTTTAGGGTCTATGACCCTCGATACCGCCGAGAACTTTATTCTCATGGACACCGCCGAGGAAATTTGGAACGGGGCCGCCGAGTTATATTCAAAAAGTGAGAATATCTCTGCGACCTATGAGATTGAAGCTAAGGTGCAAGATATGAAACAAGGTGATCTCGGTGTCACCCCGTTCTACAACATGCTATCTAAGTCTTGGCAACAACTTGACAAACTGGAAAACATTTCTGGCGATGTCGAAGATGCAAAGACTTATAAGTCTTTGAAAAATCAAAGAAGAATCTTCAAGTTCTTGATGGGACTTAACTCCAACCTTGATGATGTGAGGGGGAGAATTTTAAGTAAAAAACCTCTCCCCTCTGTCAAAGAGGTATTTGCTGATGTTAAACATGAAGAGAGTAGGAGGAAGCTCATGTTGAGTAATAATACTCCTCCTACATCTCTAGAAAATAGTGCTCTTTTTACTAAGAGTACCTCTCTACCTCGGTCAATCAAAATCGAAACAAAAGTACACCGGACACATGTCCGTGATCATTGTAAAAAGACAGCCATACAAGGGAGACTTGCTGGAAACTCCATGGCAAGCCTCCTAATTGGAAACCTAAGAATTATGAAAATTCTGCCAAACTTGCTACCATTGAGGAACATAGGTCTGAAACTGAGTTTAGTAAAGAGCAAATTGAGGCTCTAAAAAGGCTTCTATCTGCTCAAACTTCTCAGACCACTGCTCCTCAAGGGACTGCAACAATGGCTAATGCAGGTGTGTGCTTTAATGCTTATACCAGCAATCATGTGATTAAGAATATATGGCTTGTTGATTCAGGGGCCTCAGTCATATGACTGGAAACCCTGAGCTCTTTATTAAAATCACTAAGTGTGAGTCTCCACACACTGTTAAAATTGCTGATGGGACTTCTTCCCAAGTCTCTGGCACTGGGGATGTGGCCATTAGTGAACAAATAACACTAAAGAATGTCCTTTATGTTCCTAACTTGCAATGTAATTTATTGTCCGTTAGTAAACCGGTAAAGGACTCAAAATGTGCCGTTTTGTTTCATTCTAATGGCCGCCGATTCGTGGATTTTTGCTCCAAGAGGGTGATTGGCAGTGCTAAGGCTTATTCTGGATTATTTGTTTTCAAGACTCACTTCACTGACAAGTTTTTTGAGGAGATTCCTAGAGGCCTAGCTAGTTTTAACATGTCTGTTTCCAATTGTAATCAGATTATGTTACTTCATTATAGGCTTGGTCATCCTAATTTTGCTTATATGAAAAATTTGTATCCTGATCTGTTTAATGGAAAGAAAATTTCTGATCTTCATTGTGAAGTATGTCAACTTGCTAAGCATACTAGGTCTATCTTTCCTTGTGGAGGCTATACTCCTTCTAAACCTTTTTCTATGATACATAGTGACATTTGGGGTCCTTCTAAGAAAACTACAACATCTGGAAAGAGATGGTTTGTAAGCTTCATAGATGACCACAGCAGGGTCACTTGGCTTTTTCTCTTGAAAGAAAAATCTGAAGTAGGTGGTATCTTCAAGGAATTCTGTGCCATGATCAGAAATCAGTTTGACACCAGAGTTCAAATTCTAAAAACTGATAATGGTACAGAATACTTTGAAAGATCCCTCACTCGCTCTTCTTCGATCGATCAAGGGATAGTTCACCTTAGTACATGTGTTGATACACCCCAACAAAATGGGGTGGCAGAAAGGAAAAACAGCACTGTTAGAAGTGGCCGAAGCCTTATGTTCACTATGCATGTTCCTAAATATCTATGGGGAGAAGTCGTTCTAACAATGCCTACTTACTTGATTAACAAGGGATGCCCTCGTGGTCCTAAAATTCAAAACTCCAATAGGGGTGCTCAAAGAGAGCTACCCTACATCTCAACTCTTTGGCAGTCTCCCCATGAAGGTGTTTGGAAGTACATGTTTTGTACATGTCCACTCCCAACACAGGGGTAAACTTGATCCCAGATCACTGAAATGTGTCTTTATTGGATACTCTTCCACAAAAAGGGGGTACAAATGCTACTGCCCCACTACAAGGAAAATGTACACCACTATGGATGTTACATTCTCTGAAAATGTGCCTTACTACAACACTCTGATTCAGGGGGAGGGATTTGATGAATACCACAACTCTTGGAACATGGCTGTTCCAGGAGATGGTGAATATCAAAATCCAAACCCTGGAGACCAAGAGAATGGTACTACTGCCCCTGGAACAGGGAACATGGAACAAAGGGACCCTGGTCCTATCAATCACACAAGTGAACCTAACATCATTGTGTACACTAGAAAAAGGAAAGCTGCACATCAGAATCCTGAGGTCTCTGAAAGTGATTCTAGATCTGATAATAGTTCACCTAATAAAGAACAAACTGATACTGAGTCTGTCACTGAAGAATCCTCAGATACTGACAAGTCTGAGGATTCCACTGGATATGATAAAAGACCTATTGCACAAAGGAAGGGTGTAAGGAAGTGTACTGCTCATCCTTTATACAACTTCTTGTCCTATGATCAACTTTCACCTCGTTCCATGGCTTCACTTGCAGCCTGGACAAGATTAACATTCCTAAGAATGTACATGATGCTATGAAAGTCCCTGAATGGAGGGATGCACTTAAAGATGAAATGGATGCTCTCATAAAGAATAAAACATGGAGCATCACTGATTTACCAAAAGGAAAACATCCAGTGGGTTGTAAGTGGATTTTCACTGTTAAATATAATGCTGATGGATCTCTGAACAGGTATAAAGCTAGGCTAGTGGCTAAGGGTTTCACTCAATCCTATGGGATTGACTATCATGAAACCTTTGCCCCTGTTGCCAAACTTAACACCATCAGAATCCTCATGAGCATTGTAGTTAACCTTGAATGGTCTCTCACCCAACTGGATGTAAAAAATGCTTTCCTTTATGGAGATATCCAAGAGGAAGTCTACATGTCCCTTCCCCCAGGATTTGAGGACCTAGGGGAGAAAGGAAATGTGTGCAAACTCCAAAGGTCTCTTTATGGACTAAAACAGTCCCCAAGAGCATGGTTTGGACGGTTCACTACTTTTATGAAGAAGAATGGCTTTAATCAATGCCATTCGGATCATACTTTGTTCACTAAGTTCAGACTTGGGAAAACCACTGTGTTAGTAGTATATGTTGATGATATCATCTTAACAGGAGATGATAATGATGAGATCAAAAATATTAAAAATGTTCTAGCCTCTGAATTTGAAATAAAGAACTTAGGCAATCTGAAGTACTTCCTTGGCATGGAAATTGCTAGAAATTCTGAGGGCATTTCTATATCCCAAAGGAAGTATACTCTTGACCTCCTAAAAGAGCGGTATGATGGGGTGCAAACCGCGTAAAACACCGTTGAACCCGGCCTAAAACTAGGGAATGAACCCGATAGTCCTCTTGTGGACAAAGGGAGATATCAAAGGCTTGTTGGAAGGCTTATTTATCTATCACATACAAGGCCTGACATCTGTTTTGCTGTAGGTTTGATCAGCCAATTTATGCAAGCACCTACTGAAAGACATATGCAGGTGGCTGAAAGAATCCTCAGATTTCTCAAGAAAAATCCTGGACAAGGTCTTCTCTTCAAAAGGAATGCTTCAAGGGGGGTAAGGATCTACACTGATGCTGACTATGCTGGAGATCAAACCAATGGAAGGTCAACTACAGGGTACTGCACTTATGTTTGGGGCAATCTTACTACATGGAGAAGCAAGAAACAACATGTTGTTTCTAGGAGCAGTGCAGAATCAGAATTAAGGGCTTTGGCTCTTGGGGTGTGTGAAGGAATCTGGGTGCAAAGGGTGCTTAATGAACTAGGTTTCAAAAATCCTGAACCTATTCAAATCCTATGTGACAACACCTCTGCCCTAAGTATTGCTGAGAATCCTACTCACCATGACAAGACCAAACATGTTGAAGTGGATAGACATTTCCTAAGGGAAAAGGTTGACAATGGGGACATAACTCTCATACATGTGAAATCCCAAGATCAAGTGGCTGATGTTCTTACAAAAGCTGTGCCTACACAAGTGTTTAACCATCTTCACTCCAAGTTTGGCTGCATCAATATCTACAACCAAACTTGCGGGGGAGTGTTGAAAGATGGTGCCTAAGATGGTGCCTATAGTGTTAGATAATATTTATTCATCTTTTACTAGTGCTAATTCCTATATTTTTTAGCTCTAGTTCTCTGTTTTCTGTCTAAGCAAGGATAAAGAACAGTAAACTGTTTTTACTGTTCATAGCCGTTGCTTCTTGTTTATAGCCGTTGGAGGCTTTCCTTTATATTGTAATCAACTCCTTTCCTACCCGATAAGGAGTTCTAATCAATTGAAAGAGTTTTTTCTTTTCTGTTCCTCTCTCTTCTCTAAATCTACAATTACTGTCATTTCAATGGCTTTTATAGTCAGTCCTACTCATTACCTAAACACTGATTGCTATTCAGAAAATCAGAGCATCCTGTTTGTTGCTCGGTTGCTTTCGAGCCACTATAACGTGAAAAAGATGAAGCAACAGATAAAAGAGCAGAAACGAACTTAAGATACGTTGAACATCAACTATGATACATGCACAGCTACTTCCCCTGACTTAAGCACATAACGAGCACAAGAATTTATTTAATGCAACTTTAGCATCAACTTCACTTGAGATGGATCACAGATAGCATAAACTCAAGATCTATTTGCACATGAACTCAAAGATGAAGCAAGGAAAACTCATCCAGGTTTGATCCCTAAATAAAGAAAGTTAATGACCTTGAAAACACAGAAATGATCCCCCTTTTACATGCATACGCCATATTTGACCAATGAAAAATGCAACATGCTCAAACTTCTGAAGGAAATAATACTGTTATTTAGTGTAGGTGAAGGAAGTAATACTTGATTACTAATTAGTTCCTACTTCCTATTCAAGCCAGTAGCTACCCACAATCCCCCCCAAAAAAACGGAAGAAAAACCCAATAAATGCTTAAGTCCCTGATTCATCACAGGGCATTTTCGATTACTGTAGAGACCTTTTACAAAATTACACTGCTCAACTTACAAAACCATCAACAGCAAGGAAAACGAGAGACAACAACGTTGACGGGAGAAACACATGAGTTTCCCGGAATTGACACATTGGTGAAAAATACTGAGATTCACCCGATGGTTGCAAGGAAGCACGCCCAAAGAGTACTACTATGTCCATAACAGCAGCAAGTACCAGAGATCAAGCACAACCACATTTCACTGTCAGGAAAGAATTAATCAAAACAATGAAAGAATCAATCAAAAGTTCAAAACCATGTAGCTTGTTCAAATGCTCACTCACTTTCAAAACTATGTATGTCTTATATATCTATATTCAACCACATGGTATAGCGACACATACTTGTACAGACTACAGATCAGACATACTTCAATACTACATGTATGATATAAAACAGAGGCAGCCTTTTCTTTTACTCATGCCCACTGCCACTAAGATGTGGAGGCGGTGGAGCACTGAAGTTTGACACCAACCACCTAATAAGCATTACAAGTTTATGATCTGAAAGAGAGGGACTTGTCAAGAACATAGACTGACTGAATAATGCATATCATCATCACAAAAGATTTTTATTCAGAAAACTTCTGGAAGAAAACATAGGATGCAGCATCATACCATACAAATTGTGCTAGGAGAAATCAAAGAGCGGATTTCCCACTCCCAACAATAGCATTATAGTTCATCAACCTAATTGCTCAGAACAATAAAAGAAGACCTAATTGCTCAGAACAATAAAAGAAGCCACCGGCAACAAAAAAGATGGTGGTTCAGGTGGGATGACCCACAGGGTATTAGTGGGCAAAGGAGACACCGGTCCGTAATCCTTCCACTGCAATGAACGGCAGGTTTTCGATGCTCTGTGAAGCCAGCCTGACGCAGAACCCCGCACTCTAGAGGCGGCGCCACCCAAGCCTTCGCCCGGACAACACCGCCCGACTCCATGCTTGGAACGGGCAGACCAGAAGACGCCGCCTTTTCCCTACCCGGTAGATTGAACCACTGTTCCACCACCTTAATGCCCCGCTTGGTCACAAACTGAAGCTACTCAGTTCGGCGATGGAGAATGGTGTTCGACGTGCTTGTTTAGTCGTCTTCAACTTCGCAAATTATCGATGTGGGAATATTAATTAAGGGCCTTTCTTTGGATCATTAGTGGATAATTACTATTGTACTTTTTCTGACATGGGACTTGTCTGTATCATTTACTCCCGTTTCAAAACTTTTGCATTTTTAATTCATGATGAATTTTGTTGATGTTTTGATATATTTATATTGAAAGCCTTTATTTGTATCAAAAACATTTTTTTTTTAATCACACTAACATTTTATTGATATGTCATATCTGTCGTACATTATACTGAAACAACCATTTAAAAATTAGTTTTTGAATTCAAAAAATGGTTTTTTTCTAAACATAAAGTACATTTGTTTAACACAAAAAACGAATTTCAATACATCATACCGAATCAGTATTTTGAAAGTCGGTTATGTAGTCTAAAATCGATTTTTTTGGAGATTGATTTTCACAATACACCTATGGGAAGTCGGATTTAGTTTCAGAATCGACTTTTCCAAATACATTTTAGTATAGTGAATGATAGATATGGTGTATGGTGAATTCGGTGTGATGCAAATAATAACTCACATGTGGATTATTGTTTGTGAACATGAATTGTGACTTTGTACAATTACAAGTGCTAGCCAAACATTTTTTTGAGAAGATCGATTTTATTCAAACAAGTAGGAAAAGTCTCCACAGTGGCCGTACAAAAGGCGAGCATTCACTAGGACATAAAATTTACCAGATTCAAACAAATCAGATACTATATAATCGACTAACAACTACTCTTCAACATTTCAAGCGAGTCGGAGGTCCTTAGCTCTTCTGACAGCTTGTGCAATGAACACTTGGGCGGGAGGCCTCATCAGATAAGGGTCGTGTACAACCTTCTTTCTCCAATACCAAACGCCATAGCATATTTTCCAAAACACAAAGACCCAGTTGTTAGTTTTCTTGAGGTTATCCATTATCCAGTCATGTGGGGATGAGCGCGAAAAGAATCTTTCCTGCTCTTCAGCCGGTACGATACTACGCCAAACAGAATATGGCCAATCACAATCACGCAAAGCGTGGAGTGCTATTTGCATAGTCTGCATTCCGGAGAAGGGGCGACATGTCGATAAAAGAGGAAATTTCCCACCATTAGACTATTATGACATACCTGCCAAAGGAGAAAATTATCGGGTAGGACCTTTTAGGTGCCATATCAAATTCCATTGATCCGGTAGTCTAGTATCCAAAAACCCATTTTCCAATTGTATGCACTTTTGACGGTGTACTTACCTTTCCCGGACTGAATCCAAACAGTGTCTTCATCTCGAATCGCAATGCCATACTTAATGACCTTACTAGCCACGCATATACCCTACCAAGTCGGGGAGGCATCGAGCTTCGGTCTCTCAAACGGGCTCCCATACTTGTTGATGAGGATCGAGACCCATAATGAATAATCATCCGTTAAAAGTTGCCACGTAAGTTTCCCCAGAAAAGCTATATTCATCGCGCTAATATTCTTGAAACCAAGTCCTCCCACACTCTTTGGTTGGCACAATTGTTCCTAATCTACAGTATGAAACTTTCAGCTACCATTTTCTTACTCCTAAAAAATTGTTGACAAACCTTTTCGATACCACTTGTGATGGTTTTCGGAAGTTTCGTCGTTTGCATTACGTAGTTCAAAGCAAAGTCGTGAGCAAGCTTTTGATGTGAATCGTCTTACCGGCTTTTGTTAAAGTATTCATTCTCCACGCACACAATTTTTTCATTTTCTCCAAAATAAAGCTACATGGTTTTATCTTTTGGCGAGATTGAGTTAGTGGCACTCCCATGTAGGTGCCAAAGTTTTTTGTATTGACCATTTCTATCTTTTGTGCAATAGCTCTTTGCTGAGCCAATGGAACATTTTTAGACACCATAAAACTCGATTTGGCCGTGATTACACGTTGACTTGAAGCCTAGCAAAAATCAACCAGCACTTCATGAATTATTATGGCTTGATTCTCGGATGCCTCTGCGAAAAGGAAGAGGTCGTCGGTGAAAAATAAATGAGATATTGTAAGGCCCTTCTTTCTTAGTGAGATAGGTCTTCATTCCCCTCTACCAACAGATTCCTCAATAAGTGGACCGAGTGTTTCCGTGCATAAGACGAAGAGGTGCGGTGCAAGGGGGTCACATTGACGGAGTCCTCTATTGGGGGTTATTGGCTCGAGCTTGTTCCCATTCCATAGGATCGAAAAAGTCGAGGATGAGAGGACATACATAATGAGTTGCGTAATTTTTTCGGAGAATTCCACCGCTTTTATTGTAGACTCCAAAATTTTCCAATTCACCCAATCGTAAGCCTTTTCCAAGTCTATTTTTAGCGACCCATTTTCCTCTGGATGGTATGCAAGGCTTCTTGTACAATTAAGATGTTCCCCGTGCCGCCCCTACCCGATATGAAGGCATTCTGTGATTGACTAATAAGCTTATCAAGCACCGGCCCGCGATCTATTGGCTATAATTTTTGAAATAATCTTGACAATCACATTCGAAAGAGCAATCGGTCGAAATTAGGCAGGGTTCTCAGGACGGTACTCTTTCGGGATAAGAGAGATAAGATTTTCATTGCATTCTCTCGAGAAATGGCCCGCTTTTAAACGTATCAACTACAAATTCAATAATAGACATGCTTACCCGAGGCCAACACTTTTCAGAAAAAATGCTGGAATGCCATCCGGACCCGGTGTTTTGTAGGATCCCATCTGAAATAACGCATACTCTATCCCTTTTTCAGTGACCCCTCGGTTAATAAGCCCAGCATCTAAAGTCGAGAGGGCCTTAATTTTGGTACGTAGCAGCCCAAGTTCTTCTCCACAATCCAGTTGGTATAGAGCACGGTAAAAATCCCGAATCAAGCTTTGGATTTGAGTCTCATCGTTAATCCATTCACCACTCGGATTTTATAGAGTAAGCACTTTCCGCTTGAGATGTTTCTTGATAGTCGTAAGGTGATAAAGTGTGTGTTACGTTCGCCCTCTACCATCCATTGTAGTTGACTCCGTTGGTGCCAGTAAATCTCCTCTTGACGGACGAGCCACATGCAGGGAAACTTGCACGTGTGGAGTTCAATCGAGATGTCATCGTGGAGAGTGGATAGAAAAGTTGATGGATAACGCTCCAGGCTCTTTTCAATACCCTCGAGTCTAGCCAAGCATTTTTTCTTTCGCTCGAAGATATTACCAAAAACATCTTTGTTCCATCATTTTGCCTATTTCTTGAACTTTGTGATAGTGGTGCATATGTCCCCAATATAGTCCCAACTGTTCTCCATAAAATTTTCAAAATCTTCGTGATCAAGCCAGGCCCGCTGAAAAATGAAGGCCTTCGGGTTTTTTGTTTCGAATTTCCTCTTCCATAACAAGCATAATAGGATTATGGTCCGAGTGGATTCTCGATAAATGTTTCACAAAAGCATTCGGTTTAGCTTCAATCCACTCTGTAGTGCACCAGGCCTGATCCAATCTCTGATAAAAATTTTCCTCCCCATACATAGCTCCAACCCACGTGAAACGAGGTCCTTAGAAAGGAACCTCCATTAGGCTACAGGTTTGGGTCATCCCCCAGAATTTATCCGCATTTAAGCCTCTAACCGGTCTCCTACCCCTCTCGTCTTTCTAGAAAGTCACTTGGTTCATATCTCCAATCAAACACCACAGATAAGTAACAATGGCCTAAAGAAGTGCAATATAGTCCCACAATTCATTTCTGGAAGGCGGCGTAGGAGAGGCATAGATAAGGGAGAAAACCTAAAAGATAGTCCCCGCTTGCTTAACCGCAATAATCAAGCATTGATTGTGTTAGAAAATATGTGATAATATGAACAGAATTGAATGATTCTCCAAGGCACATAATCGTTTCTTTAAATAGATGTTTTAGATCTCTCTCAGGATTCAATGGAGTACAACTTAGAGAATCAATAAGTTTTTGTGCTGATGATGCTTATGCGGAATGAATGAATTGCATTCGAGACAAGTTTTTGTTAGGAACATATTATTTGTTTTGATGATGGTCATACTAGCTGTTATAGCAAGTCTAAAATAAGTCTAAATGAGTTAGTATATTTGTATAAGACTTTACTTAGAGTCTGACATGTTGTATAAGTTTATTCAGACAAGAATTGTACTAGACTGGTAGGACAAGCTCGGTAAAATGAAGAACGAGAAGATCGGTGAGTGAAGACACCTAAGTACCGGCGAGTAAAGTGAATACTTATGGACTGAATTATAACCAGGGAAGTCTGTGATGGCCTTGGATAAGTCTAAAATACATTTTACAAGTGAGGAATTCTATTTTAAATATGGTGTATATTGATCTCACACAAAATAAGGATCAGTGAAGTGGAGCTCTATCAGCTGTACAAAAATTAGTTAAGAAAAACAAGCAGAAAAGAAGAAGCATACGACGAAATACTTTATAAATTTCAAAGTGACCGAAGATATAAGTAAAGTAGTCACCGGACCGGCTAAGCAAATGCCGAGTGAAGCAACAACAAAGTCAAGTATACGTCTACACTTAATCGAACGTGGAAATAAAGAAATCAAGCAATTAATGCAGAATCAATCAAGGACGATTTCATGAAGAACGTTTGAAGAAAATATGGATCACTGAAATCAAGGAAGAATCAAAGATTATTCTCCGCATTTAATAGCCAACGGACCGAATTTCAAAATCAAGAAATCATGGGTATAAATAGAAGGCATTGACAAAAGGGACAGAAGATGAAATATACAGGAAATACTTCTAAGCTGAAACTCTCCTCTAGTCTTCATTTGGATATACATTGATTAATCCAAAAATATCAACTTAGAATCGGAGCTCTAAATCCACATCAAGTACTGAAATTGATCAAGCCTTGTGAATTCAGTTCACAACTCTTTTTGAAGCAATTGAATCAAATCGTCTGAGAAGGAATTACAACATTGTGTGATAGCTGCTGAATGATTTGTTTTCAAGGAGCAGTGTTAAAAACTGAATCACTGAAGCTTTTGTAGCCAAAGAGTGATAGTCTTGAGATTGTGAAGCTTGTGTAGCCAAGGACAATCATACTATTGTATTGGTGAAAGACAATAGTGAATTCCCCCAATCATCACAGGAGAATAGTGGACTAAGGGATTACACCACCTTGAACCACTATAAACTTTATGTCACTTACTTACAACATTTACATTTAGTACTTTATTTATATGCTTGTGATTGCTTAAATGGTTTGAAAATATGTTTTAGAAGGGTTTTAATATTCTGATGCACAAAGGCTTTTCATCAGAAATTTTTTTGTAACTCCTGAGGTTTAAAGTTTTTGAACTCACAATATAGTCATTCAACCCCCCCCCCCCCCCCCCCCCCCCCCGACTATATTTCACCATTCTCTGGGACCAATAAAAATGTTTTTTTTTCCAGCATGCCTCCATCTGTCACTTTTTCGCCACATAATTTCAGTTGTGATGTAATCTTAAAATTTGTTGAATTATATTCAGTGACTGATTTAAAATCTTGCAGGTTGAGCCAATCATATATGGCCTTTGGTAAAACGACCAACCTCAAGTGGTCGAACCTCTCTGTCAGATTGTTCCACAATTAATACGGATCTTTCACCGTTAAATATTCATGTTTTAATCCCTCATCAAGATGATGACGGAGAAATATCATGGCTTTTGCACGGTCTTGGTTTGTCTCAGTGCTATTCACAACAATTGTTTTACATTTCAACATCCACGGCCCATGATAAGTAATTTTTTCCGATATGTTTAGGGGAACAAATTCTTGTTTGATGATGTTAGCCATTGAAAGAAAACCAAGAAGAATGCAATAGAAAAAAATTACCTCGAATCCTCTGCATATAGAGTCTCGTGCCGATAACGTGTTATTGAACTAATAAATAACAGAAAAACAAAATTATGAAATATAAAGTATAGAGAAGAAGGAAAAATGTTGTCTTATTTTACTGGTATTATAAGGTATTTATAGTATAAATTACAGTGTAGATACAATAATTTGAGTTAATCCAATATCTAATAAATGAATTTAAATAATAGATAATCCATAAAGTTTATCTTTTACGTACAATTTTGAAAATATTTTCTCAAAAGAAAAAACAATTTTAATTTTTTTAAATCATTATCTATACCCATTTTTATACATTTTAATCCGAAGTGAGAATCTAACGTCGAACTGGTCAACAAAAATTTGGCGTCTGTCAAGAAAAAGAAGCTAAACCAACTACATATGATTATGGATAACAACCATAGTTTTTTTTTGGGAAATTAGGATAAAGACACAATCTGGAATATTTTTAAGTAATATGACAACTACATATTTTTTATAGGGAGGAAGACAACTGCATAATTTTTATAGCGAGAAGGACAAACAGTGAATCCCGAAAATCAGTGAATCTCCCCAATGAATCCCGAAATCAGTAAATTTCGACAGTGAATCCCAAAAATCAGTGAATTCGACAATGAATTTTGAAAATTAGTGAATTTCGACAGTGAATAAATAGTTTTATCCTTTATGCAAAAGTTTCAAAAGACTGTCATTCTACTCAATTGATGAAATATTTTTGTCATTCTTCCTCATTTCCCCTAGTTTTTTATCTAACGGAGATATTGGATTTCACACGTAGACTTTATCCCAATTTTTATGAAGTACGCAACATGAGGTTAGTCTTATATGAGGAGGATATTTGAGGAGTGAGCCTACGTGGCTCATTCTGGAAGAGTCTTGTTTAGCATTCCCACAAAGCACTATGAAAAAAAACAAATGTCACTAATTTCGGGAAAAGACGAGCAGTACAAATAAATCTAATGTTTAATTGAACGTCACTGGGGTTCGATCTTTTCCACAATATCGGTGCTCGTTTAGCATCATACCATACAAATTGTGTTAAGCAGATGGCCACAGTTAATATGATAGGAGAAATGAATTCCACAAACAAGTAAAGAATTTAAAACAATATAACATTATTAGGCTGAACCCAAAAGCATAGCACATAAAACATTCAAAAGCTTCCTCTATTGGAGCGTAGGATGCTGCAGATTATAGATGATGGTATACATCAGAGCCTTAATCCAGGTGGTGCCAGATTTGAGACTCAGAAAACAATAGTTACTAACTTGACAATATCATTAATTGCTTGTGGAGGTATGGAAGACCCCTTTGCTGCTCCGATTGCGATTCTTGTATGCATATTCCAGCCTAAAGCCGGTTTTGCTGCAACCATTTTGATTAACATATGTTAACTAAAGCTTAGATTACCTTAATTCCTCATAAAGTTCATATCTTTACATGATTAAAAGATTATTCCGAGCAGTTAATGAAATGGGATGGAATTATTTAGCTTACATCATGTGATGACATATTGTACATTGTAGTATGTAGGACACTGAAATGGAGTGGTCCAGATGAACACAAATGTCCTACATTATTATATGTCATGCAGTGACATCCTAGGAAAAACTGTATAAAAAAAAAAAATTCATGATGAAAATGACTAAACTAACCTCTAAGTCGTGATGCCATTAGACATGTAAGGATACACGAGTAGCCGCTCATTAGGTATCGTGCAAAAACCAATCAAACCTAAGGAAATTTCTATGAAGTGCTAGCGTAATTAGCCCCATTTCAGTTCTAAACTGCCACTCCCCTGCGGTTCCTGTCACGAACACAGACTGACTGAATAATGCATATCATGACAAAAGATTTTATCCAGAAAACTTCTGGAAGCAAACATAATAGGATGCAGTAACATTTCTGGAAAACCTATACGCCGCTACTCAGAAATACGCAAGAAGTACCAGAGGTTAGTTGGTATTAAATATCCATTATCACAATACACCTACGGAAAGTTGGGACCATATTCTGCAGAGATATTTAGCAAGCAGAACAATATTAACTGTTTCCAAGTCCTCCCTACCTTTAGGCTTGCAAAGATCCTACCAACTCACCCTTAATTTGTTAGAAAATCACATGACTTTGCCTATCCTATTTTCTTAGGGATCCAAAACCCGGTGATGCATTCCACGAAAGGCAATCCTCATAACTCTGTTTAAAAACACAGAAATGATCCTCTTTATAATGCATACGCCATTGAAATTCTCAAGATCCTTCCACATCCATATATAACACCTATTTCGGATTTCGTATAGCGGTAGCTACCAGCCCCCGAATGGCTGCAACGAAGAATACCCAAAGAAGATTACTACTATGTCCATAACAACAAGTACCAAGTATGAAGAATCAACCAAAACCATATAGCTTGTTCAAATGCTCAGTCTCTTTCAAACTTATGTGTCCTATACACCTATATTCAATCACATGGTAAACCGACACATACTTCTACAGATCAGAAATACTAACAACCTTCAAAACTACATGTATATGATGGAAAACAGAGGCACCCTTTTCTTATACTCACGCCCACTGCCACGCGAAGCAATGAAGTTTGACATCGACCACCAAAACACAATCGTTTGAAAACATAACAACTTTATGATTGGATGAAAACTTCTAGAAAACCAATATACTACTCAGAAACACGTGAGAAGCACCAGAGAAACTAACAACCGGTTTACAATCCACCAAAGTTCCGAGATTAACAAGCAGACGTCCGAATTAATGTGCTAAGAGAAATGAATTCCACAATAAGTAAAAATGGGTTCTTTAGAAGCATTGTAGCTTTATTAGGCTGAAGCCAAAAGCAACCAGCAATCAAATGTCTATTGCAAATGTTCAACCACTGCTCATTCAAATATGAAAAACGACCTAATGAGCAAAATAAACATATAAAACGATAAGCAAGTTACGATACGCAAATTAACGGTCCAAACTCACAGGCAACAATGGAGAAAGAAAAAAGAAAAAATAAGAAATTTACGATAAGCAAGTTAACGGTCCAAACACACAGGCAACATAATGAGCACAATCAAGTGCATGCATTTTTAGCATCAACTTCACTTGAGATGGATCATAGATAGCATAGACTCAAGATCAATAACATGTGCACAGGAACTCAAAAGATGAAGCATGGAAAACTCATAGTATTTTGGAGCCAGGTTCGATTCCTAAACCGGAACATATCAATTGGAAAGGCATCAGAATATGCAAAATAAAGAAAGTTTATCAGCTGTTCCGCTTAATAGAAAATCGCATGACTTTGCCTATCCTATTTTTCTTAGGGATCCAATACCCGGTGATGCATTCCACGAAACTCTGCTTAAAAACACAGAAATGATCCCCTTTTTAATGCATACGCCATTGAAATTCTCAAGATCCTTCCACATCCATATATAACACCTATTTCGGATTCGTATAGCGGTAGCTACCAGACCCCGAATGGTTGCAACGAAGAATACCCAAAACAACAAGTACCAAATATGAAGTACAACCACATTCACTGTCATGAGTTTCAAGCGCTAAAGAATCAATCAAAACCATGTAGCTTGTTCAAATGCCAGTCTCTTTCAAACTTATGTGTCCTATATATCTATATTCAATCACATGGTAAACCGAAACATACTTCTACAGATCAGAAATACTATGAACCTTCAATACTATATGTATATGATGGAAAACAGAGGCACCCTTTTCTTATTATACTCACGCCCACTGCCACGCGAAGTAATGAAGTTTGAGATCGACCACCATAACACAATCGTTTGAAAACATAACAACTTTATGATTGGAAGAAAGGGGACTATAGACTGGCTGAAAACTTCTAGAAAACCAATACGCTACTCAGAAACACGTGAGAAGCACCAGATAAACTAACGACCGGTTTACAATCCACCAAAGTTCCGAGATTAATGTGTATATGCCCAGAAAATCTGAAAGATTACCAATATCCTTCACTGGGAAGTTGTGATCCAAGGTTGGTAATAAGTTGATCAAGGGCAGCTGAAGAAGACCTAATAATAATGGTGTCGTCAACATAGGTGAATACATAGAGACGAGTAGAGTGATGGTGATAATAATAAAGTGAAGCATTATATTTTGAACCATAAAAGCCAAGTGTAAGCAAAAAAATTGTCAAGAGAGAAAATCATTCTCGTGGTGCCTGACAGAGTAAATACAAACTTTTATGCATTTTACCCACATAGTCTGGATAATCAGGGTGAATACAAATGAGAAGTTGACTCATATAGATGTCGTCATGTACAAAACCATGTAAAAAGACATTAAATATATCAATTTGTTTAATGCGCCAATGATCTATAGCTGCATAAGACAACACTAACTGAATGGTGACAAATTTAACGAATGTCTTAAATGTTTCATGAAAATCAACACCCTCGTATTGGTGAGTCATATCTTGTACCTTTGTATCACGTGATCCGTTTTTTCGTTCGACCCGGAATACCCACTTATAACCAATTAAGACTGTGTTCTATTTAGGTGAAACCTCTTGCTGATTTGGTGAAATGAGGAATAATTAATACAATGCTGCAAAACTGGGAAGTTTAAACTGCACACATGAAAACCCATAGTTTTTTTATTTTATTTTATTTTAAGCAGATGTAGATGATATTATCCAACCCAACAATTGCAATCAATAAAAATGATTGCTAGCTACTAGGAGCAACTTACTTAGACACAAATTAGAAAAAGAAAAAAAAAAAAAAACCCCCATTAACCACAATCAATACAATCCCTTATGAGTGGTCCAGACATATTGTACATTGTAGTATGTAGGACACAGAAATGAGTGGTCCAGATGAACACAAAAGTCCTACATTATTATATGTCATGCAGTGACATCCTAGGAAAAACTGTAAAAAAAAATCATGATGAAAATGACTAAATTAACCTCTAAGTCGTGATGCCATGCTGCCATTAAACATGTAAGGATACATGAGTAGCCGCTCATTAGGTATCGCGCAAAAACCAATTAACCTAAGCAAATTTCTATGAATTGCTAAACTAATTAGCTCCATTTCGGTTCTAAACTGCCACTCCCCTGCGGTTCCTGTCACTAACACAGACTGACTGAATAATGCATATCATATCATGACAAAAGATTTTATCCAGAAAACTTCTGGAAGCAAACATAATAGGCTGCAGTAACATTTCTGGAAAACCTATACGCTACTCAGAAATACGCGAGAAGCACCAAAGGTTTGTTGGTATTAAATATCCATTATCACAATACACCTACGGAAAGTTGGGACCATATTCTGCAGAGATATTTAGCAAAGCAGAACAATATTAACTGTTTTAATATCTCCCTAAATCCAAGTCCTCCCCTACCTTAAGGTTTGCAAAGATCCTACCAACTCACCCTAATTTTGTTAGAATTTACAGGAACCCCAAGCATGGGTTTGGTGTAAGCGAGTTTCTTTGCAAGGCTAATGTTCAAAACCAGTAGTATATCCACCTCATAGCAAACCCAGTACTTTTCAATTGAAACCCCTTTTGCTTCTGATTCCGACACCACATTTTTGAGTATTTTTTTTCTTCATGAAACAACAAAATTACTATTGGCATCACAGTGACGTTCCTACGAAACGTTACCCACCGTTGCCCACATTCCGTAAAAAAAAACGTAAATGTCATTAACATTTTGTAGAAAAAGTAATGTCAGTAGCAGTGACGTTCCTTATCGCGAAAAATAATCGTTGTTTTCGAAATAATTGTTTGGGTGCGCTAAGCACCCATGGCACCGGAATTAAAGACCGGGTGCCAATAGAACTCACCTACATCTATTTTACAACAAAGTTACAAACAAGAAGACTTGGTGGACACTTTAAGCTGAAGTTAACAAACACAATAATTTCAACAGCAAGTATAAGATTATACCCCTCTATGGTATGTACAAGACTCATCAGATTGCTAGTGTTTTCCATGACAATTACTGTCTTTTCAATGGCTATTATAGTCAGTCCTACTAATTACCTAAACACTGATTGCTATTCAGAAAATCAGAGCATCCTGTTTGTTGCTCGGTTTTGCTTTCGAGACACTATAACGTGAGAAGGATGAAGCAACAGATGAAAGGGCAGAAACGAACTTAAGGTACGTTGCACATCAACAATGATGAATGCACAGTGTTCACCAAAGTTCCGAGATTAACGAGCAGACGTCCGAATTAATGTGCTAAGAGAAATGAATTCCACAATAAGTAAAAATGGGTTCTTTAGACGCATTGTAGCTTTATTAGGCTGAAGCCAAAAAGCATGGGATATGCAAAGAATCATTGGAGGGGCTGAAACTCTATCAGCAATCAAATGTCTATTGCAAATGTTCAACCACTGCTCATTCAAATATGAAAAACAACCAAATGAGCAAAAACAACATACAAAACGATAAGTAAGTTAACGGTCCAAACTCACAGGCAACAATGGAGAATTGGAGAATTGTAAGCTGATAAAAAAGATGGTGGTTCAGGTGGGACGACCCACCGGGTATTAGTGGGCAAAGGAGACACCGGTCCGTAATCCTCCCACTGCAATGAACGGCAGGTTTTCGCTGCTCTGTGAAGCCAGCCTGACGCAGAACCCAGCACTCCAGAGGCGGCGCCGCCCAAGCCTTCGCCCGGACATCACCGCCCAACTCCATGCTTGGAACGGGCAGACCAGAAACCGCCGCCTTTTCCCTACCCGGCAGAGTTGAACCACTGTTCCACCACCCTAATGCCCCGCTTGGTTACAAGCTGAAGCTACTCAGCTCGGCGATGGAGAATGGTATTCGAGCTGCTTGTTTACTTGCCTCGAACTTCGCTAATTAACGATGTGGGAACATTAATTAAGAGCTGTTTGGGTAATTAATTACTATTGTACTTCTTCTGACATGGATTTTTCCATACCATTTTCTTCTCATATTGAAACATTTGCATTTTTAATTTATGATGAATTGTGTTGATGTTTTGATATATATTTGAAAGGGTATATTTATATTGAAAGCCCTCAAAAATAAAATAATATATTGAAACGATTTTATTGATATATCATATCTATTATACATTATACTGAATCAACTTTTTAAAAGTCGGTTTGTGGATTCAAAAAACGATTTTCATACACCATATTAAATCAACATCTTAAAAATTGATTTTGAAGTCAAAAACCAACTTTCGAAAGATCCATTATCACAATTAGTTTCAGAATCGACTTTCAAAAAATCAATTCTAGTGTAATGAATGATAAATGTGGTGTATGGTAAATTTGTTGTGATACAAATAATAACTTCTATGTGGATTATCTGGCTTCGTTTGTGAGCATGAATGGTGACTTTGTACAATTACAAGTGCTACTGCCTACTAGCAAACACACCTTTAAATACATTCAACTTCAGTATATGCGTTGTGTATTTTCAGCATGAATAATTTAAATTTTTAGACGAGTGTATACTTATAATGTTATATAAAAATGATTTGGTAAATAAGTTGCGGTAACATGTCTTTTTTTTTAAGGCAAACGAATTCATTAAGCTTTAACTACAGAAGTTGTAATTATATCAAGGGGAGTTTCCCAAAAAACACAACGCCTACTAAGCTAAATGAGTGTTTGTACGATGATTAGTTTATTCATAATGGGGTCAACAAAAAATTGAAACAAAAAAATTGAATAATGGAAAGAAAAGGTGTACATTAAAATAAAATAAAAAAGAAAAGAAATTGCAATAGACAGAATGATTTGGGAAACTGTTTTGCTCCCCGATCAACTGGTCGCGTAGAAGTCTCAGCTGCCCCGCAGTCTCCCAGTAGTTCGGGAGCGCGGACACCCGGTGTAGAATTTGACTATGACAGGCACTTCGAGGCACGTATACCTGACGAGATCCCTTATATTGAGTCCCTGCTAGTAGATCCACGAGTAGCTAATCAAAACTTCTTGTTAAACTTTCCAGAGGTCCCTCAAATTCCCAGCCCGATAGGTGTCGGGACCCGACAATCGAGACTCCCGGATATTCGGGATCGGGATCGGGATCGGGTCGCAAAATGTTTTTTTTAAAAATTTTATTTTAATTTATCGTCTTCAAAATCTAATTCATCATCACCATCAAAGAAAAATATCCATAGTTTAACAATTTCATAAAGATAAATACACAAATTCATAATGCAATACAATCAGTCCAATGGTGAACGTAAGACTTTATTATCAAATAGTAATCGACACACCAACATATTATTCATAATTCAAAAAATTAGACTAAAACCAAACTAGTGTTTTTATTATGAATGCGCAACCTCCAACTTGAAAAAAAATATGCATAGTATCACTTCGTTGATTCACCCAAAAATGAAGGAAAATTTTACACAAGAATCAAACAAATTTTCTATATTTTTGCAGTACGCGTGTATCAATACATAAATAAATAATAAATAATTATTTAGGAAAAATAATAAATAAATATAAAAAAAACAATTAATTTGGTCGGGTCGGGATCGGGACCCATCGGGATTTAAACATTATACCCGGATATATTCCCGTCCTTGTTCGGGAAGGGAGAAAACCCGACAAATTAGGGTCAGGAAAAATACGGGTCCGGGGAAATCAGGTTGGGAGAGGGATGAGAACCGGGTCGAGTCAGGTTTTAAGGGATTTTTGTCCAGCCTTATATAAAACCAACCCCAAAAGAAAAACCAACCCAAAACAATCAGAGAGGTATAGAGAAAAAATTTGCCTACGGATCCTGCATTAATTGCAAGAGGTTGGTTAAAACTAAGAAGAATAGCATTTGATAATGAAGTTTTACTGAATTCATTTCTCAACAAAATCTTTTCCAACAAAGAAAAAGTTTCAGCTGCAGTTTCATCCTTTTTTGAGATACTAGGCATATGTTGAGCTTCAATTTTTACAAAATTACCCTTCTAAAACAGGGGATTAAGCCACATACATGTAATTACCCTTTTTTGATGTTGTCTGGGGTGGAAATAAGGATGGTGATTTTTCCTCCACGAGTGCCAACCTTGTATTTTTGGGTCACAATATACTGTCTTAGAGTTCCAAGAAGCAGTCCTATGTTGCTCGGTCTTCCACTGAAGCTAAGTATCGCTTTATTGTTTCCACCATTGTCAAGTTATCCTGGATTTACTATCTTCTCCATGATTTTGGCTTTGCTTCCGCTGCCACGCCTGTTATTTTTTGTGATAATGTTGGTGCTACTCAGCTTTCTGCCAAACCAGTTTTTCATTCGCGCATGAAGCATGTTGCCATTACTAAACCACTTCATCCGTGAGCATGTTCAACAGGGTCTGGTCCGCGTTTCGCATGTCATTAGTGTTGATAAACTCGCTGATGCCCTCACCAAACCACTTGCCCGATTAACATTTCACCACTTCAAGTTCAAGTTGGGCCTTCTTACCCGTAGTCCCATTTGAGTGGACATATTACACAATATATATATATATATATATATATATATATATATATATATATATATATATATATATATTGTGTAATCGTAATTATTGATAGAAAGCTCTAGAAAACTTGGAGAGAACTCCATAGGTGTAGTTAAATATCTTGTATCATACAACAGTTTAAACATTCAATGAAAAACACTTTCCACGTGTTGTTATTGAGCACGTCCAACCGTATAAATATCAAATTTAATTAGATAGTGTCCGAAGTGCAACTTGAAATCATGTTCAATATTATGTATTTCTTTCTAAGAAAACTCCTATAATTTAGTAGGTGCAACTTGATCTAAAATTCAATTTGATGTATTTCTTTCAAAAGAAAACTCCTATAATTTAGTAAATATGGAACACAATTTTGGTACCTTATGCTGTATCTTCCTAGAGTTTTACCAATTATTTCAAGACTTGACCAGGCAGCGACCAACAAAGTTGTTTTTACCGTTAAAAACATACAATTTCGATAACTACAAAGTACAAACAAAGGTTTCATAACTTCATTGATGAAGACAACTTAGGCATTCTATATATATTAATTAAGAAGAATTTTGCTACTCCTCAAGGCAGATTCTTCAGTAAACCTGCAGGACATATTCATGATGAACGTCTTCCTCACTTTGTTACTTGCTTTTCTTCCAATAATCATCTTTCTCCTAGCCCGGAAAAGATCAAATCAAGAAAAAAGAATTCCACCAGGTTCAATGGGACTGCCCTTTATTGGCCAAAGCCTTAGTCTTTTATGGCAAATGAGGTCCAACACTGCTGAGAATTGGCTGGAACAAAGAGTCAAGAAGTATGGTCCCGTCTCTAAGCTCAGCCTTTTCGGTAAACCGACCGTCTTCGTCTACGGACAAGCTGCAAACAAGCTTGTTTTCGGCAGTGATAGCAGCATCATTTCTAATGAACAGGTGGAATCAGTGACAATGATATTAGGAGATCGATGTCTGCTGAATCTCGCAGGTCAAGATCATAAGCGAGTAAGAGGGGCGCTTGTATCTTTCTTGAAGCCAGAGTGTTTGAAGATGTATGTTGGTAAGATGGAAGATGAAGTAATGAATCACATCGAGACGTATTGGGAAGGCAATCAGAATGTAACGGTATGTTTTGCCCGAATTTCTGCTCCTTCCCTCTCGATTTAGCTGTTCATATATACCACATGCATGATTTTGTTGCAGGTATTACCATTGATGAAAACTCTCACATTTGACATAATATGTTCGCTACTTTTTGGGATTGAACGCGGAGTAAGAAGAGAACGACTGGTCGATTATTTCCGTCACATGATACAAGGGATGTGGGCAATACCTATTAATATTCCGTTCACGCGGTTCAATCGCAGCCTAAAGGATAGAGCGAGGGCGGACCAAGTCATGAAAGATATTTTAGAGGAGAAGAGACTTCAGCTAAATAAAGGAGCTCATTCCCACCAAGACTTGATCTCTTGCTTACTAAGCATTCGTGGTGAAGACGGTGAACAAACGCTTTCCGAAAAAGAAATATTTGACAATGTGATGCTCGTTTTGGTAGCAGGATACGACACCTCCTCTGTCTTGATTACGTTCATGATGAGACTTTTAGCCACCAATCTCGCTGTTTATGAAGCTGTTCTCAAAGGTAGTACTATTCAAACTCGCTGTCGACTTTTCCAGATTACGAATGTCCATAAAATAGTAATAACTGAAGGTGGCCATAAAAAGAAACCTTACCTAAAAGGGATAATGGCTCTTTTTCTCATCGCTTAAAAGATGCTCAACTTCAATAACAATTATGCTCGTAACAAATGCAGAACAAGAAGAGATTTTCATGAGCAAATCCTTTGGAGATCATCTTACTTGGGAAGACTTGGGTAAGATGAAGTATACTTGGAAAGTGGCACAGGAGTTATTAAGAGTGCATCCTCCAGTATTTGGAGGTTTTAGGAAGGCAGCAAAAGACATCGAGTATGGGGGCTA
Source organism: Gentiana straminea (assembly GCA_036785695.1). Taxonomy (NCBI): domain Eukaryota; kingdom Viridiplantae; phylum Streptophyta; class Magnoliopsida; order Gentianales; family Gentianaceae; genus Gentiana; species Gentiana straminea. The sequence goes on from JAVUPR010000477.1 coordinate 356,133, forward strand.
CATCATTCCTCAAGGATGGCAAGTAAGAATCTCATATTCATTTTAACTACAACAAAAACAACGTTGTTACTCACAAACATTCTTGATCAATATAGATATTCTGGGCTACCCCAATGACTCAAATGGATAGCAGCATATTTCAAGAGCCATCGAAGTTTGACCCTACAAGATTTGACAATCCAACATCTATCCCACCTTACTCCTTTGTCCCCTTTGGTGGTGGAGCTCGAATATGCCCTGGGTACGAGTTTGCTAAGATGGAAACTCTTGTCACTCTGTACTGCTTGGTTAATCGGTTCAAATGGAAGTTGTGTTGCCCTGGAAACTCCTTCAAAAGGGATCCGATGCCAGAACTACCTCAAGGTCTTCCGATTCAGATAACCCCAAAGAATGTTGTCCCCCCTCTACGGGGGGTGGACGCGGGATCTCGGTAAGGGGGGCAATAAATTTTTTAAAGGAAAATAAAAAATTTAAGGGGGGAGGCAAACTATATGTATCGTACAACTTTTAGTGTGTTTTTTTCGGATTAAAGGGGGGCAGTTGCCCCCCTTGGCTGTATGTAGGTCCGCCACTGCATCCTTAGACGCTGTCTCGAAACAACTCGTCAAGCAAACAGCCATATCAAATGATGCCTCCTTTTCCAAGTTATTACATGTATTATGATTGATAATAAACCACTGGATTGCTAAACAGATTACTACTTTACCAACTTTAAGCGTTATACACAATCCTGAAATCAATACTTTCTAGATTGAAAACATTTTTCTTAGACTAATTCCCATTGTCCACCCCTGAAAACTGAATTTAGTCGGAGAATCGGTCTAACGGTACACGTGCTTCACTGAATCCATTAGGAGGTATCAATCTTACATATCTTTATATCTCTCAAATATAGCATGTACTAACACACGAACACAAACGGCTAACACAACAACATCATAGCATGTGGCCTCTTTTGTTATCCGAGGTATCTCATATTCTAATATAGCATTAGCCATCGAACACAAACGGCTACCCAAGAATTTTCATGCTCTAGACTCATTATAACACCCGAAACCGTTTTGCCCTTCGTGAAAACATCTAGTCGACATACAACATCGAACGCATATTAGACATGTGCAACACACCCAAAGTTGTTGTGCCTCCTCACAAACACATTTGGATGGCATGGGCCGCATGGCTTGAATGATACTCAATCATCACACGCGCAATCTATTCACACAACAACATTGTTATAAACAGAGACGAGAAACTTGCAGTTTAAGAAAGATAAATAACAGATAGCAATGCAAACGTAAAGTATGGCGGAATTGATAAAACACAGAAACAATAAGAACACAGTGATTTAACGTGGTTTCCGGCGTTGTGCCGACTACTCCACGGACAGAAAATGAGATATTTTATTATGCACAGAATTACAAGGTATTCCTCACAAAGTGAAAGACACACACTTGCATTGATTACAACATAGGTATTTAAAGATACAAATCCCAAACCCTAACCGCCAAAGATCTTTGTCGGAATTCTCATAAATACCCAAGATGGACCCCAGCTCCAGCTGTTATCGACCAGACGAAACTCAGCTTCAAAACTGACTCTCCAGACTTGTAATCAACTGCCCAGATGTAGAATTCATCTTTACTCAGCAAAACTCAGCAGATTAGAACAGACTGTTGACTTCAGAAGAAACTTAGTTGCACTTCATCAAACTGGCTTTCACATAACTGAATATACTTAACTGAACTGACCATCCATCTCAGTCTCAGTTTTCTAGATTAGTTCCACCATATTATTTATCAGTTTAGAGAACAAGTCACCAAAACTGATAAATCTCCACCTTGACTTGAACTCTCATTGAACGTCACCAGATTGCATAATCAGACGTACTTGTACCAGATGCATTCATCAATGCCAGGATGTACAGTACCAGACTTCTCCTCAGAATCCACTCAAGTTTATTTGCCCTCAATTGAGTATCCACATTTCAGTTTACAAGCTTTGAATATTCAGCATGTCCAGACACAACTGAAACTTGCTCTACTGAACTAGTTTAGTGAACATATCAGCAGGATTATCCTTGGTGCTGATCTTCTTCACTACAACGCTCTTCTCATTTCTCAGAAAATGATACCTCACATCAATATGCTTGGTTCTCTCATGATGAACCTGATCCTTAGCTAGACAAATTGCATTCAAACTGTCACAATAAATCTGATGTGAAATTGCGTGGATCTAGGAAAAGCGGTAAATGGATTCAAGTCTTTCTCCTCGACACAACTACAACAATTGCGTAGAAGCACCTTGGAATATTTTTCGAGAGCTCCTCGACACAGTCTCAACTTGTGAGAAAGCACCTTGGAATAACCTCAACACTTAGAAAACCTGTTTCTAAGCACCTTGGTATAGGACACCCACAAAGGTTGCTCAAGCCTTTGATAATCCGAAAGAACCTCTATCCAGAGAATTCAACACACTAATCCAAATGTAGAAAATATAAAATTTTATTATTGCAAAAGATGATTGTTCACAAATTACAATTGGATGGCTATTTATAGGATACAAGAAACACATAGAATTCTAAATACATGAACTACAATTTTCGGTCCTATGCTTCAACCTTTGAGTTTTCCAAGTACTTTATCCAAGAGTTGCATCCTTTGGTTGAAACTTGATGAACCTTGAATTCTTGATACATGAATCTAATTAATCCCAAGTACTTGTTTTTCCACCCATTTTGGCGCCATGTGTATCATTATTTAGCACTTAATATTTAGCTAATATTACTTAATAAAGTATGATATATTATATAGTATCATAATTTATTAAATAATTATTCCGATAGTCCATAAGCATAAATGACGGACTTGATAACTTCAAAATCTTCATTATTCTTGGACTTGGAATCTTGAATTAATAATTGGATCAATTTCTCCAACGAGTCGAGCTTAATTCTGTGTTGGAGTCGAGTTTCGGGTCCAAGTCTAGTCGTGACGGGTGGTGGAGTGTCGGATGGCTCTATATTTACATCATTCCCTCCCGGTTGAGAAGGATCCGTCCTCAGATCTGTTGGATTGTCATAGGGTCGCAGGTCCGTCACGTTAAACGAGTTCGGAATTCCCCAGTCGGCCGGAATGTCAAGTTTGTAGGAGTTATTATTGATTCTTTCCAAAACTTGATACGGTCCATCGCCACACGGATGTAATTTTGTTTTGCGCTTGCGGGGAAATCTATCTTTGCGAAAATGCAACCAAACCCAATCGCCGGGGTCAAATATCATCTCTTTTCGGCCCTTGTTTGCTTGTTTCTCGTACCGAACTGTTTGGGCTTCCACATTTTCCCTTGCTTTGGCGTGCAACTCTCGAACCATCTCAGCCTTCTTGTCGCCATCGAGATTGGTAAGCATACCTGGAGGTAAAGGAACCAAATCAATAGGGGTGAGAGGATTAAAACCATACACAATCTCAAATGGTGAAAATTTAGTAGCAGAATGTGTGGCACGATTATAAGCAAACTCCACATATGGTAACCACGTCTCCCAATTCTTTAAATTCGTTTGCACTACCGAGCGCAATAACTGCCCTAAAGTCCGATTAACAACCTCAGTTTGACCATCAGTTTGTGGATGATATGCAGTAGAATACAACAAAGTAGTACCCAAACACATTCACAACACTCGCCAAAAATGACTTATAAATTTAACATCGCGGTCACTAACAATTGATTTAGGTACACCATGTAGTCGCACAACTTCCTTAAAGAATAATTCAGCAATATGCGAAGCATCATTTGTTTTATTACACGCAATAAAGTGAGCCATCTTAGAAAATTGATCAACGACTACAAAAATAGAATCCTTACCCATTTGAGAAAGCGGTAAACCCAACACAAAATCCATAGAAAGATCAATCCAAGGGGAAGTAGGAATGGGTAAAGGAGTATATAAACCATGTGGTTGTGATTTCGATTTAGCCTTAAGACAAGTAATACACGACGTACACACTCGATGAACATCACGAGCCATCTTAGGCCAATAAAAATGTGTGTGAAGTATGTCCAAAGTTTTAGAAATTCCAAAATGTCCCATAAGCCCACCACCATGTGCTTCTCGCACCAAATATTCACGCAACGACCCCCGAGGGATACATAGTCGATTTTCTTTAAAATAAAAATCCCTCATGTTGATAAAATTTATTAAGAGCAGCAGCATGGGTCGACTTATATATTTCAGAAAAATCAATATCCGAAGCATACAACTCTTTAATGTGCTCAAAACCAAGTAGCTTGGTTTGCATGTGTGTGATAAGAGTGTAACGTCTAGACAAAGCATCGGCGACAGTATTCTCCTTTCCCTTTTTATACTTAATCACATAAGGGAATGACTCAATAAATTCCATCCATCTAATGTTCCTCAAATGAAATTTCGATTGTCCTTTCAAATATTTCAAAGATTCATGGTCCGAATGAATAACAAACTCTCGAGGATGCAAATAATGTTGCCAAACCCGTAGACATTGAACAAGTGAATATAATTCTTTGTGATAGGTGGCGTAATTTAATAGTGCGCCTTTTAATTTTTTGATATAGTACGCAATCGGACGTCCCTCTTGAATTAAAACTCCACCAATTCCCACCCGGATGCATCACATTCTATCTCAAACATTTTAGAAAAATCGGGTAACGCAAGAATATGTGCAGAAATTAAACAAAATTTAAGAGTTTTAAATGCTTCCCTTTGTGTGTTTCCCCAATGGAATGGAGCATTCTTCTTCACCAACTCATTCAATGGTGTAGCGATAGTGTTGAAATTTTGAATAAATCGCCGGTAAAAACTAGCGAGGCCATGAAAACTTCGAACCTCCATTGCATTTTTCGGTTCTGGCCACTCGGATATCGCCTTGACCTTTTCTTGATCGACCTCGATCCCCTGTCCACTCACAACAAAACCAAGGAAGACAACTCGATCCAAACAAAATGAACACTTTTTTAAGTTTGCATAAAATTGTGCTTTACGGAGTGCTCCCAAAACAAGACTTAGGTGTGAAAGATGCGACTTTAAATCGTGACTATATTTTAAAATATCATCGAAATAGACCACGACAAATCATCCAATAAATTCCCTAAGTATTTCATTCATCAACCGCATAAAAGTACTAGGCGCGTTGGTAAGTCCAAAAGGCATAACGAGCCATTCAAGCCATGTTTTGTTTTAAACGCGGTTTTCCATTCATCGCCCTCACGAATCCTTACTTGGTGATAACCACTTTTTAAATCAATTTTCGAAAATATTTTTGCTCCATGCAGTTCATCCAACATATCATTAAGGTAAGGAATGGGATAGCGATATTTTACCGTGATTTGATTAATGGCACGACAATCGGTGCACATTCTCCATTCGCCATTTTTCTTTGGCACAACAATAACGGGAACCGCACATGGACTCATTGATTCACGAATAGCGGAGACATATTCATAGAAGCTCAGTGTCGGATAACCATCAAAACATTTAGCAAAAGGATCAATATATATGTGCGCCGGTTTTCCACAAAAGTGTTCTCGTTTAAAAACCTTCGTATCTAATAAGCTTTCCACAACGAGGTAATGATCATGTTCCTGCAAAGAAAAATCAACATAGCTGTCACATGATTTTAGTAACATGGTCTCTTCAATTACTTCAACTGGAATCAACTCCTTAAGTTCTTCTTTTACCATACATTCCTCCAACATCCCTTCTTCTGTAATCACAAATTCAGAACTTCGCTCGTCTTCAATTGTTTCGGTAATTTGAACTTCATCGTCAACAATTAATCCCTCATCATGTATTACTACTTCTTCCACAATATCCTCTAAATTCTCTTGAGATATCTCTACTTTCTCATCAACGAATTCAGAATCACATTCTTTCTCAATCTCCACAACTTTCTCACATTCCTCCGCTTTCAACTCCACCTTACTATTGATGATGGTTTTAATACAAGTACATAGCTTGGGTATTTATAGGCTAGAAAATACATGAAAATATAGATACATTGGACCAAAATTTCGTGCTATACCATTAACCAAATGAGGACTTTTGGGTTTTCTAAGTACTTTCTTCAAAGGTTGCATCTTTTGAACTTTGGCTTGATGTATCTTGACAACTTGGATCCAATGAATCTAGATTTCTTCCAAGAATGTTCATCCTTCAAAAATGGCACCCGTCATGATGATTTTGAGCTTTAATAATTAGCTAATAATACTTAATAAAGTATATATTATCATGTAGTAACATATTATAACATATGACTTAGTAAATAATTATTCTAATGGTCCGCGAGCGATAATGACGGACTTGAATACTTCACAACTTTCTTCAAACATGGACTTATATTCATATCATACCCTCCCGGTTGTGAATGATTCATCCTCGATTCAAAAGGATGTCATATAGTTCAGAATCATTCACGAATCTTGAATGAATCCACATTATCACCAAACAAACACCCAGATCAAATATGTGTCGAATACGTAACTTCAAAATTGTAAGCTGATGTCGAGATCCCCACTTCACAAAAGCAACGTGAGAAGTGTATCTTGGTTTGATATAAACGTTGATGGCCCTCGGAATAGCGGAAACATATTCATAGAAGCTCAGTGTCGGATAACCATCAAAACATTTAGCAAAAGGATCAATATATATGTGCGCCGGTTTTCCACCAAAGTGTTCTCGTTTAAAAACCTTTGTATCTAATAAGCTTTCCACAACGGGGTAATGATCATGTTCCTGCAAAGAAAAATCAACATAGCTGTCACATGATTTTAGTAACATGGTCTCTTCAATTACTTCAACCGGAATGAACTCTTTAAGTTCTTCTTTTACCATACATTCCTCCAACATCCCTTCTTCTGTAATCACAAATTCAGAACTTCGCTCGTCTTCAATTGTTTCGGTAATTTGAACTTCATCGTCAACAATTAATCCCTCATCATGCATTACTACTTCTTCCACAATATCCTCTAAATTCTCTTGAGATATCTCTACTTTCTCATCAACAAATTCAGATTCACATTCTTTCTCAATCTCCACAACTTTCTCACATTCCTCCGCTTTCAACTCCACCTTACTATTGTTCTTCGCTTTACCTCTTCAATGCATTTATTTACCATTTCCTCCACGGTTCGAATAATATCATCCTTAAGACTTCTTATAAATTGTTCATAATAAGCAACATCATGATTCTTTGATTTTTTGTGCCTTACGATTTCAGCCTTTACCCTTCCCTTTTCCAACTTCCTCCGTACCCGAGATTCCTCAGAAAGTAACATAGTGTAGTTATAAATAAATGAAAAGATCTTGGAATTCGGACAGAGCATTGGGGTGCTATTTTGAACACGTTATGTTTCAAATTTTGAGATGAAGTCAAGAGAGAAAAGATAGATAAATGGATGGTTTAGATGTGGTAAAAATTTGAGGTCGTTTGGAGATGTATAGGTTGGCCAAACAATCAGATTTCTAAAACCGGTGCAATCGTAGTCAAAATAAAGTTGGAATACAAATTGTCACTGCAGATAATGATATAATACCGTCGATTCCGCCTTGTTCTCTGATACCAACTGATGTGAAATTGCGTGGATCTAGGAAAAGCGGTAATTGGAATCAAGTCTTTCTCCTCGACACAACTACAACAATTGCGTAGAAGCACCTTGAAATATTTTTCGAGAGCTCCTCGACACAGTCTCAACTTGTGAGAAAGCACCTTGGAATAACCTCAACACTTAGAAAACTTGTTTCTAAGCACCTTGGTATAGGACACCCACAAAGGTTGCTCAAGCCTTTGATAATCCGAAAGAACCTCTATCCAGAGAATTCAACACACTAATCCAAGTGTAGAAAATATAAAATTTTATTATTGCAAAAGATGATTGTTCACAAATTACAATTGGATGGCTATTATAGGATACAAGAAACACATAGAATTCTAAATACATGAACTACAATTTTCGGTCATATGCTTCAACCTTTGAGTTTTCCAAGTACTTTATCCAAGAGTTGCATCCTTTGGTTGAAACTTGATGAACCTTGAATTCTTGATACATGAATCTAATTAATCCCAAGTACTTGTTTTTCCACCCATTTTGGCGCCATGTGTATCATTATTTAGCACTTAATATTTAGCTAATATTACTTAATAAAGTATGATATATTATATAGTATCATAATTTATTAAATAATTATTCCGATAGTCCGTAAGCATAAATGACGGATTTGATAACTTCAAAATCTTCATTATTCTTGGACTTGGAATCTTGAATTAATAATTGGATCAATTTCTCCAACGAGTCGAGCTTAATTCTGTGTTGGAATCGGGTTTCGGGTCCAAGTCTAGTCGTGACGGGTGGTGGAGTGTCGGATGGCTCTATATTTACATCAAAATCTGAGCGTGATCCTGAAGTAGCCCCAAATCACTGACTAGTCCCTTCAACCAGATACCTTCCGTGGCTGCTTCAGTAAGACCCATAAACTCAGCTTCAGTAGTTGATAAAGCCACTGTTGCCTGAAAAGTTGCTTTCTAGCTGACAACTGAATTCCCCAATGTGAAAACATAACCAGTCATTGATTTTCTTCTGTCCACATCACCTGCATAATCAGCATCACAGTATCTTGTGATCAGTTTCTCAGTATCACCTCCATAAATGAGACCAACATCAGCTGTACCTCTAAGGTACCTGAACATTCTTTTCACAGCTTTCCAGTGTTCCTTTCTAGGTTGAGCCATAAACCTGCGGACAACACTGACTGCCTGAGCCAGATCAGGCCTAGTACACACCATGGCATACATCAGACTGCCAACTGCACTAGCATAGGGAACTCTTGACATGTACTCCTTCTCATCTACTGATTGTGAAGCAAAAACTGACAAATGAACATTTTATGCCATAGGAGTATCTATTGGCTTAGCAGCTGACATGCCAAATTTTGACAAAATCTTCTGTATATAGCCTATTTGAGATAAAAACGCTTTTTTTTCGACTTCGATCTCTCCAGATCTCCATCCCCAAAATTTTCTTGGCTGTACCCAAATCTTTCATTTCAAACTCAGGACTGAGAAGGTCTTTCAGATATTGAACATCACACTTCTTTCTTGCAGCTATCAGCATGTCATCCACATATAATACAAGATAGATGTATGGTCCATCTTCCAACTGACTGTTGTAAACACAACAATTATAAGGACTTCTGCTGTAACCCAACTAGATCATATAACTGTCAAACCTTTTATACCACTGTTTAGGAGCCTGCTTCAGTCCATACAAGGACTTCTTCAACTTACACACAAGATCTTCCTTACCAGGTACTTGGAAACCCTCTGGCTGAGTCATGTATATCTCTTTGTCTACCTCACCATATAGAAAAACTGTCTTCACATCTAATTGCTCCAGTTCTAAGTCCTGCTGTGCCACCATTGCTAGTAACACTCTGATTGAAGTATGTCTGACTACTTGTGAGAATATCTCATCAAAGTCCACCCCTTCTTTCTTACAGAACCCTCTTGCAACCAAACGTGCCTTATACTTAACTCATTCTACCTCAGTTAACCCTCATTCTTTTTGAAAATCCATTTGCAAGTAACAACTCTCCTTTCAGCTGAATGTTTAACTATATCCCAAGTCTGATTCTTCAGTAATGCTCCATTTCATCTCCCATGGAAGCAAGCCATTGAGATGCTTTAGAACATGTAACTGCTTCCCTGTAAGTATAAGGTTCAAAACCATCCACTTCTTCTGCAACTTGAAGTGCGTATCCAACCATATCATCAAACCCATACCTCTTGGGAGGTACCCCAACATTGGATCTTCTAGCTCTGCTGACAGCTATACTCTACTGATCCACGTTCTCAGTTTGACGCTCAACTGACATTTTTGCTGAGCTGACTGGCTTGGATTCAGTTCTGGTTCAGTAACCAGATCAGACAAAAACTGACTTGGATCAGTTGATTGTTGCATTCCAACTGACTCCACCTTACTTTAGTTTTCTCAGTTTTAGCACTGGTTTCACTTTTAGTTATCCTCCTCGATGGCGAGTATAGAATTTTCATCGAAAACTGCATCTCTGCTGAGAATAACTTTTTTTTTCTACTGATGACCAAATTCTATAACCCTTAACTCCATCACCATACCCCACAAACACTCCTTTCTTGGCCCTTGGTTCTAGTTTCCCTTCACTGACATGATAGTAAACCGTGCTCACATCTAAACTAGTGTTTTGAGACTGATTCCTGTGTGAGGACTCCTGTTGATTAAGTAGCAAGCTGTGGTTACAGCCTCTGCCCAAAATCTCCTTGACAAACCATAATGAGAAAGCATACATCTTTCTCTCTCCAGAAGAGTTTGATTCATCCTTTCAGCTACACCATTTTGCCGAGGAGTATTCCTGACAGTACGATGTCTAGCAATACCCTCAGTTTTGTACAATGTATCAAACTCAGTCCAGCAGAATTGCAGACCATTATCTGTACGGAGGCTCTTGATCGTCTTCCCCAACTGATTTTCAACTAGAGCCTTCCATTGCATGAAGCTCTTGAATGCCTCACTTTTGTGTTTCTTCAGCACCACCCAAGTCATCCTTGAATAGTCATCTATGAAGGACACAAAATTTCTGTGACCACCCAATGACTCCACCTTTGATGGCCCCCAACAATCAGAATGAATGTAATCAAGTGATGACTTTGTGTTGTGTACCCCTTTTGAGAACTTGCTCCTATGAAGCTTCCCAAACACACAATGCTCACAAAAGTCCCGATTCTTGACCTTACATCCCCTAAGACGATCTTTTTGAGAAAGAACCTGCATCCCCTTTTCACCCATGTGACCCAGTCTCATATGCCACAGTTTTGTAAGCTGTGACTAATGAATCTCAGCAGATACCACAGCAGCAGAACCAGCAACAACTGACCCTTGTAGTATATACAGAGTTCCTTTCTTGATTCCCTTGAGAACCTCAACTAAGTTTTTATAGACACTCAGCACACCACTTTCCCCTTTAAAACTGAATCCCTTGCTGTCCAAAGAACTGAGAGATACCAAGTTTTTGGTCATTTGTGGAATATGTCTAACTTCACTCAGTTTATAGAATCTTCCATCCTCTGTCCTCAATTGAACTGAGCCAATCCCAACTACCTTGCAGACATTGCTGTTTGCCATAGATAAATGACCGCCATCTATCTGCTGATAACTTAAGAACCACTCTCTATGAGGGCAAATATGAAAGATGCCCCAGAGTCCAAAATCAGTTTGATGTGTTGACTCTCTGATCGCGTGTAATTCACTAACGTCGATATTACTAGCAAGAATACTAGGTACATCGCAGTATAGTAAATGCGAGTCAAAGTCGATCCCACAAAGACAATGCAACTTATACATATAAACGATTCTAACTTAATTAAGAAGCAACATATAGGCGGTCATTGACCAACAATAACATTAAAAGAAAACAAACATGGTATACCTCTCCCTCTCCTCACCGATCTACTAACTTGGTTTAGTTAATCGTTATGTTTACTTCCCCACATAATTTCTTTAGATTAATCGTGAGCATTTTATCATATTTATCAGCTATGGGTGCAATTCCTACTCCTATCTACTCCGACAATGGCAGTAGACAATCTATACGCAAGCTACCCTCCTTAATTGGTCCGTAATAGCCCATACGCATAAAGACCTAGAACTGCCGATATTGAGCGTTACCTCATACCGCTAACCCGCCTAGACGGTGTCGACACCGACCAAGCACGTTCTAGGGTCCATCAAGACTATGTCCTAATTAACACTTCACTTGCGGTCCTTCATGTTAATTTACGAATTATGAATACTAGATTGGCCGGACCTATTACTCGTTTTAATTATTACTGCCGATCAATGTAGCTGTAGTGAATCCCAGTTTAGGTTTTCTAAAATATGCCTCGGTAAACCGGTATAGACCGCCAGTTTACCGGGGCGGCTTTTCCTAATTTCTGGATCTACATTGCTCAATACGATTAAAATAAGTAAATTATGGGGTTTTTAAGCATGCAGATTAACTAAAACACATAAATACGAACATATCTACCGTATTGAAGACAAAAAGGAACGTTCAAAGCTTCATACCTTCAACAATGGAGATCTAGCTCGATCTACTCAAGCTAGAGATGATGGAAGAAGGGAGGAAACCAAAAGAAACTCTACAAAGCTCAAGAAAACTTTATTTCATAATAATTGTAATGTAATTGATAAGATATGAAATTCTTATTAAAAACTTATACAATAATCTATAATTGCGGCCTTATATAGTTACAATGACCCACTTAAGACTCTTTAAAACCCTAACCGACTTAGACAACGCGGCAGAATTAATTTCGTGTTGAATAAGTCACCAGTTTACCGGGCCTCACCCTTGGGTTACCGGGCCTTCTATTCTTCTTTTTCTTCAACAGGCTTCTTCTTGGACTTCAATCACTCAGGCCAATGCATTCCTTTTGGTCCAGATCCATTCTCCAATGCTCCAGATTCGGTACATCCTATAAAACACGCAAAACAAGACAAAACAGTACCAAAACATTGGGAAAATAGCATAGATGCAGAATTACGATCCTGGAAACACTCACATAGCATTTAACACATATTCTAAGCAATAACAAGCCTATATATCCTTTCTTGAGTAGAATTCAGGGTGAATATAGGTATAATTATTGGTACCATTTAGAGCATTATCAACTACCCCCCACTTAGCTTTTGATCGTCCCGAGCAAAAAGGTGAAAAGAAAATAACACTCTGAGGAATACACAAGTTAATTAAAAACAACTATGCCCTACAAAGTCAAGATCAAGATCATGCCACTCATATCCATCAGTAACATATTAAACACTATTCACGTCATGAGCCAATGTGTGTGTGCAATAACTTTCACAACCGCTTAGAAATGCAGACAATTCCACATTACGTCAACCCGCAGTCGAACTAACCAGTCTCGAACATGTATTTATTAATTAATTGAGGTGGCAAGGCGGATCGAGAACAGAGCATATATCACTCTTAGGCTCATGTTTATAGGTCTATGCAAAAGTCGTGCGTTTTACACTCCATCGACTAAGATATTGCCAAAGGGAATATAGATGTATATATTTCAATGCACTTCTCTTTCTTGGTGGGTAAAGTCTCATTGATTTAACTATCCTAACGGCCCCACTCATGATAAACTACCGAATCCGAAATTCCTTTGCCTTTCTAAGTTTAAGTGAAACATGATTCGTGATAAAGCCAGGGTCAACTCTAGTCAAAGCAATATGCTATCGGCTACACACCAAAGGAAGTGAGTTATACGTGCTTAAAATGGTGGCTCATAACAGAATATGCGCTTAATACGCCACTACTTCAAAAGTGGACACTTTCTCTTACTCGTGCAAAGTAAAACAGAGATGAAGTCAATTAACTCAAAAAGATCAAAGATATCATAATTTTTCGTAATTCTATCGAAAAGAATCAAAGTCTAAGTGGTGAATCGTGCATCAAAGAGAATCAAGACAATCACGCAATTCATGGAATATAATGCTAAAAAGCTAAGTGACGTTCCTCTACCCCCTACTTAATCGAAACATTGTCCCCAATGTGTAAGATGAGAAATAAAAACAAAAAGGAACTTAGCTTCGGTTAAGCGTGGAACCAAAGAAGAAACGGATCATCGGATAAATCAGTGGGCTCATGTAAGTAGTCCATGAAGAATCTGCGCTAAGTAACTCAAGAAAAACCAAGAAGAATAGTGGTGACAAGAAACTGTATAATAAAAATACGGCAATAAAAGAGAAAATAAATAACTCCAAAACAGTTTAAGCCGACAAAATCATTATAGAAAATTATTCTGCTCCATTAACTAAGTAGGAAAAGAAAAAGAAAAAATAAAAACAAGAAAAATGGAAAATAACAATAAAAAGATATAAAAACTAGTCCTCATCAGAATCACACTCCCAGTCGACTCCATGCTCAAAACCAAGAGGTGGTGCAGAACTTGAGGCGGCGGCGGCTGAAGATGATGCTCTATGATGTGGGGCAGTCCTAGGTGGTGGGGTAGAGGAAGGAATGCCAAAGAAGTCAATAATCCTATTCATCTTGCTATGTAGACTCGCAATTTCTCACGAGTGCTCCTCAAGCAAGGCTCTCTGAGTCTTCGGTGCACCATACACCGGAGTATGCTTCCTCTCTGCTCTAACCCGTCTCTGAACTCTCGAGACTGACTGCTAACTGAGCTGTAGTTCAGGATCTTCCCACTCATCACTGACAAGTATCTTCACCTCGGCCTTTAGAGCAAACGTATCAATCATCGGCCCGTAAGGTAGCAGCTCTCGCTCAGAAGTGGCGGCAAGCTCATGGATACGGCTATGCATCAACAGACCGATGTTGATGGGGGCACCCGTCTCTAGATAGAACATCAACTCTGCCCTTGAAGTGGTGACAGAGACCGTGTGCTTCGTCGGAAGAAGGCATGCACAAACAAATCTATTCACCATATTTCGGTCCTAAGATAAATCGTTCTCTAGGAAGATGGTGGGGGCTCCAGCAGGATTACGCTTCCATTGCACCCCTAATAAATCAGCAACCATATCCATCATCTCGAAATCGGCAATGTTGCTCGAGGTTGTGTACTCATCCGGGCCCACCGGTGGATTTCTAACCCTAAAATGCTCGTTGATCTTCTCAATCGAAAATCAACCTTAACTCCTCGGACCATAGCATATGTGGCTCCGGGGTTATGCGAAACGTAAGCATAAAACTCTCTCACCACCGTGGCGTTGAATCTTGCCGGTGCCTCAGCCATGCCCAGTAAATCTTGTGCTTGTAAGGCCTCCGGCAATATCGACCCGCAGTCGGCTAAATCTACCCCTCGTTCTTGAGCCACTGGTCTTGCATTCCAATGGCCTCAGAACGACTCTTAAATCTCTAAAGAATGGAATTGCTAAACCCCGTAGATTAAGGGATTAGCATCTCTATACACACTTTGATAACCACTAGGCCGAACTTCTAAACGTTGACGCTTAGGACCCATCCTGAATGAGTACAGAACCTGATACATAAGCTTTTTCTTAAAAAGAACCCTCGGTAAACCGGAGGTAGGTTTCGGTTTACCGGCCGGAATTTTTCTGATTTTTTTCCAGGAATGTGCCTCTGATGATAGAAAAAGAATTCTAGGCACTTCACCGTTGCAGCAGCACTTCAGAACAACAACAGGGTTTGAAATGGGTATTTAGGGTTTGGAAAAGGGAAGGAAATGGTTTGGCTATGGTGGTGATAGTGGTGGTGATGGTGGTCGGATTTTAGAAAGGAGGAAGAAATAGGAGAAGTTTGGTGAATGGAAATGATAAGAATGATGATAATGGTGATGAAAGGGTGGTTTAAATAGGAAGGATGGAATGAATGTGGATGGTTTAGTGGGATTATGGGTAGAGAAGTTATTGGGGTGAGGGATTTGAGGTGGTGATTGATGGGATTGAGGTGGAGTTATGGTGGAGTGTGGGAAAGGATGAAAAATTTGAAAAGAGGGGAAAGTGGTTCGGTTTTTGCTGACTGACCTTATCTGGTGCAACGTGTGTCCTCCACGTGTCTCTAAAAATTCAGCTTTATGCACTGACGTTCAGAAATCTGAAAACCAAGCCTCGGTAACCCGGAGGTTACCCTCGAGATACCGGGGTATCGTTTCCCCGGATTTTTCGATCTGCCTTTGCTGCACTTCTTACTCAACCTTTCTGCTCAATTCTGACCTCAAATTGACTACCCTTCTCTCTTCAATTGTTATTTCCGACTCAAAACCTAACCTACTTCACTAGAATCCGCAACGAGGTAAAAAAAACCTTTCCACAACCAATCGGTTTCAAGCCTAAGTTTGTGATAGGATGAAAAAAAGCTCATCCCTTCATCTGGCTACTTTTATTCAATCCTAAACTACCTAAGGGTTTGAAGATATAGTTCTGAGTTTATAGTCGACAGCTCGACTTTCTTCAGATCTCTGATCAATCAAGGGTTGGAGCCTTCACTCGCCAAACTTTCACTCCAGAGGCTTGTACCTTCACAGAACCCTTTTGAGCCCTCTTCCTAGCACGTCTCTCCCTTTTAGCTTGCAGGCTAGGTCTGCCTCTATGTCGAGATTTAGACCTTAAACTCAAGGACTCCACGTTTTCCACTTTTAACTCGACTCGTTCAGTACGCAACACGGAAAGACTAGCTTCCGTGAGCATCCTGTCGTGGTCCTTATCTTCTTTCTCTCTCAGCATTAATCTCACAAACTCTTGCTCAACGGTTTGTATGACAACCTCGCTATTCTCATGCCCCTCAATCTCCAAAATCTCTACCTTCCCTGAAGCATATGTCATCTTACAACTCTCCGGTCGGTTTTCTAGGGGTTCTAGGATCTTAAAAGATACAGCATCATTATTCATCCTAAGAGTGATCTCCCCCTTATCAAAATCCATAACTGCCTTACTCGTCGCTAAGAAAGGTCGTCCTAAGAGAACTGGGGCATTAGGATCTTCAGGTACATCTATGACCATAAAGTCGATAGGATACGTGAATCATCCTGCCTTAATTGTACACTTTCTAAGCAGACCATCAGGCATATCTCTGGTTCTATCTACGTAGGTCATGGTCCTGGTTTGATTCATCACGACCGGAAGTTTGATCTTTTGACATAAGGAAATAGGAAGAATATTGCAACTCGAGCCAGATTCGCAGAGACCTAATCCTACGGATATTCCATTGACATAAATTGGGATTCTGGACGTGCCAGGGTCTCCTAACTTCACCACGGTGTCTGAATCTGGGTAATCCTCAGGCTCAGAAAACATCGTGTTGGGATCCTCTTCAGGATCGTCAGAATCGTAATCTGAAGATGATATATCAATTAATTCGCAAGGAAACTCACCCGGACGATACGTGCTGTACTCCTTCAGGTCATCTTCAGGCTCTTGCTTGATTGCTTTCTCCTCTTTCTCCAACCGTTTCTTTATAGTCTCATAATGCTCCCGTGCTTCAGTTCCTGGATACATGGAAATTGGTGTGATGTTCAAGATTGTTCTAGGCATATTGTTTGGCTTGTGTGTGATTTTTCAACTCTGAATCGATCAAATTTCTGAAGTGTTCTGATCAATCTGCAAAAAGACAAAATAAAACAAAGAAAATGTTAGCAACTTCCGCTTCAGCTGGGTGTGATCCCAACTGTTGTGGACCTACTAACTAAAATCAACAGGGAATAACACAGAAAAATAGGAACTGCTCAGAAATCGATTTTTCAGGCCTCGGTAACTCGGGGGTTACCTTCGGGATACCGGCCCTGAATTTTCTAATTCTGGCAGTTTAAGTGCAGGATTGATACAGAATGACTCAAGACTCAAAATAAAATAAAATAAAAGAAAAAAATGACTTCTTAAGTAGAATTAAAACATTTATATATAGAAATTGGCCATTGTCCCTGGCAACGGCGCCAAAAATCTTGATCGCGTGTAAGTCACTAACGTCGATATTACTAGCAAGAATACTAGGTACATCGCAGTATAGTAAATACGAGTCAAGGTCGATCCCACAGAGACAATGCAACTTATACATATAAACGATTCTAACCTAATTAAGAAGCAACATATAGGCGGTCATTGACCAACAATAACATTAAAAGAAAACAAACATGTTATACCTCTCCCTCTCCTCACCGATCTACTAACTTGGTTTAGTTAATCGTTATGTGTACTTCCCCACATAATTTCCTTAGATTAATCGTGAGTGTTTTATCATATTTATCAGCGACGGGTGCAATTCCTACTCCTATCTACTCCGACAATGGTAGTAGACAATCTATACACAAGCTACCCTCCTTAATTGGTCCGTAATAGCCCATACGCATAAAGAACTAGAACTGCCGATATTGAGCGTTACATCATACCGCTAACCCCCCTAGATAGCTGTCGACACTGACCAACATGTTCCTAGGGTCCATCAAGACTATGTCCTAATTAACACTTCACTTGCGGTCCTTCATGTTAATTTACGAATTACGAATACTAGATTGGCAAGACCGATTACTCGTTTTAATTATTATTGCCGATCAACGTAAATTTGTAGTGAATCCCGTTTAGGTTTTCTAAATTATGCCTCGGTAAACCGGTATTGACCACCGGTTTACCGGGGCGGCTTTTCTAATTTCGGATCTACATTGCTCAATACGATTAAAATAAGTAAATTATGGGGTTGTTAAACATGCTGATTAACTAAAACACATAAATACGAACATATCTACCATATTGAAGACAAAAATGAACGTTCAAGCTTCATATCTTCAACAATGGAGATCTAGCTCGATCTACTCATGCTAGAGATGATGGAAGAAGGGAGGAAACCAAAAGCAACTCTCCAAAGCTCTTTTTGGCCTCACCCTCGGGTTACCGGGCCTCACCCTCGGGTTACCGGGCCTCACCCTCAGGTTACCGGGCTTCAACAAGCTTCTTCTTGGACTTCAATCACTCAGCCCAATGCATTCCTTTTGGTCCAGATCCATTCTCCAATGCTAAGATTCGGTACATCCTATAAAACACGCAAAACGAGACAAAACAGTACCAAAATATCTGGAAAATAGCATAGATTCAGAATTACGATCCTGGAAACACTCACATAGCATTTAACACATATTCTAAGCAATAACGAGCCTATCTATCCTCTCTTGAGTAGAATTCGGGGTGAATATAGGTATAATTATTTGTACCATTTAGGGCGTTATCACTCTCCTACCACTAAAACCATGTCCTCATCTGAATCATTCTCAGCTGCCACAATAGCTGTGCCAGAACTATTCTCCTACTGTTTCTTCCTCTTTGGACAATTGGACTTCCAATGTCCCTGCTCCTTACAATAACTGCAAACATCAGTGGATTTAGGGCCTTTGGACCATGTCTTCTTGGAGCTTTTCTTCCTTGACTGACCATGCTCTTTTCCATCGCAACTACGACTATCGATCCCTGCGGCCCGATTGTCCGCCCCCTTGCCTTATGTCTCGGCTCCCGGCATGTAAAGGCGACCTTACATCCTTTAAAGCAATTGTATCCTTCCCAAATATGAAGGTCTGCACAAAGTTCTCATAGGAAGCTGGTAATGAAACCAGCAAAATCAAAGCAACATCTTCATCCTCAATCTTAACATCAGTATTTCTGAGATCAAGTAATATTGTGTTCAACTGATTAAGATGATCTCTCAGCCGAGTCCCCTTATGCTTCCTCAGGCGGAATAGCCTCAGCTTCAGCAACAACTTGTTGGTCAATGACTTAGTCATATACAGGCTTTCAAGCTTCAACCATAACTTGGAAGCAGTGTCTTCCTCAGCAACTTCTGTGATAACATTATCAGACAAGCACAACATGATGGTTGAATGTGCTTTCTCCTCCAGACTGTCATAATCTGCAGAACTGGCATTCCCTCTATCAGATAAAGGAGTCCACAGTCATTGTTGCTTTAACAAGGCCCGTGATGAGAGTCAACTTTACTATGCTCCGGTGCATGTTTCAACTCTCTTTTACGGCACTTTTGGTTCATTCTGGGTAGTTTTAGACCTTATTTAGGGCAAAATCGCATTACACGCCCACCATGAGGTAAACCGTCATATAGATGGAAAACCTCGGCATTTTATGATGTTTTTGGCCCTTTTCAAGCCTTAGTTATTTTGCGGAGTTATGCTCGGTTTGTGTTAGATGTTGTGACGTGGGATCTAGGTGCTCGTAAGCCCGGGAGACAAGGCGTGGAGCGTATAAAGATGAAACCAATGGTTGGAGATAGAAGAAAATAGAGAAAAGTAAAAAAATTGGAGCCTGGAGGAGTTTGGCGCATGCCAAAAGAGTTAGGGCACGCCAAAGTTGAACAGAGAGGCTCAGAACCACAGAAACAGGTTTGGGGCGCGCCAAGTTGATACAGAGAGCTTCCAGAATCACTGAAGCAGGTTTGGGGCGCACCAAAGCCTTTGGGGCGCGCCAAAATGACTTTTCCTGCACATTTTTGGAGAATATAAATACCACTTGCACAGATTTTTTAGACATTCTGGACGCACTTTTACACTTTGATACTTACACTTTTCTCCCCTTTAGGTCGAATTCCCCCCTTCTTCTTCCCTAGATTCACTCTTTCATCATATTTTACTTAAATTAAAAACAATCTAGCTTAGATTCTAGCTAAAATTTCCTCTCTACTCTTGGATTTTCTCATTTTGGGTCTTCTTCTTCACCAATTGACATGGGTGTTGAAAAAGCTTGATGTAAACTCCGATTGTCTACGATTTTGGTAATAAATTTCAGTTTCTATTTCATTTATGGCTTTAATTCTATCTTTGATTGTTGTTTTTAGTTTTATTATGATTAGCTAAACTTTTCATAGCCAAATTATGTGAAAATTGAAGAAATTACCCTCTAATTGATGAAATTGGGAATGGGTAGTGTTTAATTGTTGTTATATTGACGAATTCATGTCTTAAAACTTGTTATCAATGCGAATTAGACTGTACACCTAGTTCATGAAAAAACACACCACTTTTATAAATGTATGTTGCGAAGGGGTGTGGGAAAATGGGTTTTAAGATCATTCTTTATAATCAACTGAGTTGCTTAGATTGATTAGGGAGTGAGGTTCAATCGGTTGTGAAATTGGGCAACTCTAGCGCGTTAATCTTGTTTCGGTCAATTGAATTCTTAAAGGCGGACTATTGAACCGGGCAAAAGGGTGTTCGATTGTTGCATGGCGTCTTACACTAGCTTAGGAGTTTGCACCCATGAATGAGTCGATATAAGTAGAGGTTGGTAGGTTGGTTAATCCTATTCCCGAGCTAATCGATTGGAGGGGTGAAAGTAATCAATTGGATCATAGTTTGGCTATGTCTCTTTCTCTCTTTAATATCTTTAGTTTATATTTCGTTTTAGTGTAATTAAACTTGAAACATCTTGGTTAACCTGAACTAACTCCAAAAAATGACTTTGGTATTCGAGAAATTCCTTGTGGGATAAGACCTTGCTAACCTCTATAGTGCTTCCGACCCGGTACTCTGCCGGTTAAGGTTGGTCGTTGATAAGTGAATGTTTCGCAATCCGGCTCGATCAAATACAATTTATAAAACTCGAAACCTTAGGAAAAACTCACTTACTAACCGGCAGTGAACCGGGTCGATCGTAGGTAGTGCGTTCAGAGTCCGAGGTCGATCACACAAGTAGATTGAATCGAATACAAAACTTGTGTTAAAATCAGAGGGCAAAGAGTATACGAACAAGACAAAAGATCGAAGCTTTTATTATATCACGACATACACAAGGATCTGAATTAAGATTTTTATCCAGAGTAAATTTCATCAAACTAATGATCTACACAATCAAAACCATATCGAGAGAAAACAAATCGAAATCAGAAAACTCACAATAATGAAGATCTAAAGATAGCAGATCAAGACTTTTGAATCCCAAATCAGCAAAAGATATCAACCTTTAATTCATACAATGATTCCATGCACGAACTCCACCAAGCTATTGATAGAATATCGTATTCTACTCTCTATTTAAAAATCTAAACTAAGAAATTGAAATACGGGGCCTAGTCCAGAGCTCTAATCCGGCTATTTAGATGTCAACCTGTCATAACAACCGCCGAAGCGGCTGGGTTGAGCACCTAAGCCGGCCTCGAACTCATTCTAGGCCAATAAAAGTCAGAATATTTCGTTTCTTAGGTTTGGCTGCTCTTAAATAGGCAGAAAATTGCGACTTTGACCTAATTGGGCCGACCAACTTGGCCCATTTAACTCATCCTCAGTAAATCGGTGATAACTTGCTGTGTAGATCTCTGATTTGAATGATTCAAGATGCGTTGGAAAGCTCGTTCAATTACCTACAACTTTAATGAAGACCACTTGACCAGAAAATGCCTCCAAGATAGGTCAAAATAAAGATTAACGAACAGGCATGGTGAAATACTGCTGTCGGCGCCAAACGAGCGTCTGCCCCAAGGTGGACACTCGTCTGGCTGGTAATCTTGATGATATTAGGGATTTTTATTCCATGAACGAACGTTTGGACTACCTTGAATGCTCGTCTGATCTATATGATCTTTCTTGATTCGGGCTGAACCTATCCAAACGCCCGTTTGGGGGTTATTGGGACGCCCGTCCAGCTGAAAACATAACTTTCTGAATGATGTATTAACTCTGTGGACGTCCATCAGACTTTGCCAAAACGCCCGTTTGAGGCAGGCTTACTGCAGACGCCCGTTTGGGGTAGGGCAAACGCCCGTTTGCCTTGATTTTGCTCCAAACTTGACTTTTCTTCCACTTTCATCCAACTCTCATGCCACGAACATGTCTCTCATTCCAAAACATCGCCTTCCGGGTCCTTGAGTCACCTAAGTCCTGCAATAACATAGACGAACAAACACCACGCTTAATTCCGCAAGACAAAAGTACTCGGAAAAGAGGTAAATATCGCCAAAAAGGTAGAGTTTACTATCGATATGACTGTTTAACTCTCCGTGCGCATAACTCTCGATATTACTCTCAAACAGGCCTAAATCTACCCGAAACATGTCAATAAAGTGATAAACGGGGGCTAGATCACATACAAAAGTGCAGTGAAGTTGACTCCCATCAACCACCCCACACTTAGCCTTTGCTCGTCCTCGAGTAAATTATGCGTATTAAAAGAGACCAAGGGATCAACTTCACAAACGCGTATAAAAACACTCACATTGCCAAAATAAAAGATAAGTAAAACAGTGAATGCAAACATCTTGACTCAATCGTTATCAGACAAACGGAATGTGTATGTGTGAAAATTAACCTCCAAGTCATAGACCAAATCACCGGTTCGGATTATAGACGCTTAGCTATCGCGATTACACTAGAGCTTATTTTAATAACATCTCCACTAATCGGGACCAACCAAGGCTAAACACGGTCCAGTAAGACTTGTAGGGTTATAATGTCAAGCTCGGGACGGGGTTAATCGAAAGGAAAATTTGGGACTGGAGAAAAGAAAATACGAGTGAACCTAATCATCTCATCTACTCTCTATTTCAAAACATATTAAACCACACCAAACTCCTTCGATCTTTCTAGACTCATTGATAAACAACCCCAACTTTAACATCATACTTTCATTTACTCAAAACATCCTCCCTTGACTTTTTTTCCAACTTTATTCAAACTTTCTTTTTCTTCTTTTTTTTTCTGTTTCATTTTCTTTCTTTTTCATTCTTTCAACTTTATATTTTTCTCGAACCAACACGCCTCACAATAGATTCCTCGAGCTCCTCCCCTTCATTATATTAGCTCGTACTAACCAACTCCTCTCGAAACACGCAGCACCTCCCACCCCACACTTGATTCAGCAAGTGTGTCTAAAGTAACAATTAAATCCACTCGTAGGGTGATCAAAAGGAACGTGACCAATAATAAAGCTCAGGGTTAGGGATAATACATGCTAAGTAACCAAAACGGCTCATTTCGGACGGTGGTCAGACCGTCCTATCAAGGCTGAGAGGGGTTACGAGGGAATAATGTTGGGATTTTGGCTTATTTGGCTCTGGTTGTGTCAAAGAAGCACCAGGACTGTCATCCCGTGTCTCACCAAGGTCAATCCTTCTATTTCGCCTCGAAGTTACAAAATGGGATCTAGGCAGTCGAATTGTGCTCAAGTCTACCATAATTGTTCACTAGATCCTAAGGCCCGTGAAATTGAAGCTAAACGTGCAAAAGAACTTCCCAAGCGTCTTGCTATAAGCATTTACTACTTCGCTAAGTTGTTTACCAAAAGAATGTGAAGTTTAAACATGCAAACGGACGTTAAAACCTTGGAAAATTTTAAAATCTGACTCGAAAACGGACACAGACTAAGTATATGTTGGAAATATTATTTATGTTTTGATGATGATTCGTCACAAAATTAGACAAATCACTTACAACCCATGATGATGAAGTCGTAACTAATCGTTATAGTGCATAATGAAAGAAGAAGCAAGAAATGGTCTAGAGATAAATGTATAAGTTCTATATAGAGTCTGAACCTTGTATAGGTTGTCTCAGACAAGCATTGTAATAGAATAGGAACTAGGCGAACAGCTGAGTCACAACAAGAAAAGCGAGTTATAACATGAAAAGCGAATATGCACTTGAAGAAGCGAGGGTTCAAACTCGGTTATGATGAAACCGAAGAAGATAAGTTCGCCGAGGGACACGATCTCGGTTGGCTTATCTAGAGGCGAAGAAGCGAGGGACACGGACTCGGTTAGAAGGCGATTAAGTCGTGACTATAAGTCGGGATTCGGGCAAGTCCGTGGTGACTCGAGCGAATTATAGATCATATATAATCGAATAATCTTAAGGACAAAGGTTATCGGTTACCAAGTAAGAAGAGATCGATTGGTGTACTCGACTTAGCCAATTGAAGTCGATATTAAGTATACAAGGTACTCAGTTTTGAAGAAGAGTAGAAAACTGAGTTAAGGCCTTGTCAAATTTAAACTGAGAATACGACAAAAGATCGAACAAGTGAACGTTGGTAAAACGACAAGTGTAACGGCTACAAGAGCTAGTGACCGCTATATAACCCCTATAAATACACAAGAGAATCACTTGAAGTAAGAGAGAGGAGGATCAGAAAAAGCGCCTTACAGCATATATTCAAGATCCAAATCCAGATCCATAAAATCAGATATATCAAGAAAAAGGGGAAGCCAACGGAATTGCCTTGAAGACTTCAAAGAAAGACCCAGTAACCCACAAAGGGAGAAAGAAGGCATCTTAGAGCTACAGAGCCAGTTCCAGATGAATCAGACAGCTCACTGAATTAATCTTGTGATTAATTCTAAACCTAACCTTTGTGAAAAAGGGTTGGCTGTGCATAGTTTGAAGAGAGCAATTCTACCTTTCTTCATACGGTGTTGCTACAACATTTGGTGCAGTCTGCGGGCTGTGGGTATGTGTTAGTGGTGAGCTGGTGAAGGAGTAATTCCACCTCCAAAGGATCAGTGTGCAGAGTGAAGGGAGCAATCTCACCTTTCTTCATTTTGTGTAGACAAGTGAAACCGGGGTGTCGTGAAGGACTTGTCATAGTGCTAGGATTTTGTAATGGTTATCTCATTATTCTAGTGATACCTCCTACACCACAGGAGAAGGGGAGACGTACGGGATTACACCACCCGGAACTTCCATAAACAAATCTTGTGTTGATTTTCTTTATGCATTTGTGTTTGTTTTATTTATCGCATTATCTCTCAGCAAACACCAGACACTGAATTCTCACAAACTGATACATAGAAGGTCTAGATTTCTGTTTACACATGTATTGCACTAAAGGCTATTACTTTATCCGCTGCCAGTTAACAAGACTAAATATAAGTCAGTAATAACTTATATTCAGTTGAGCTAACTGAACTCCACACAAGTTGTTTAAAATCCAATTTTAGGGACAAGTTTATTCACCCCCCCCCTCTAAACTTGTGTTAGCCTTTCCAAGGGACCAACAATTGGTATCGGAGCAAATCTTCCTTCTGGAAGAGATCCATGATACATTTTGTTGTAGACCCCTCACTGTATCAGTTCACCTAGTTTCAATGTCTACATCTAGAATTAGAAGTTGGTTTACTCACCCCCTGACTAATTGTTTGCAAAATATATCTGATTTTCAGGATCAAATGATCGAAAGGTTCAGTGCGACAGATTCATATTCAGAACCTCAATTCAGTGATGATGTGGATACAAACTTCAATGTTCATATTAACGAATCCAGAGGAGTTCCATCACTAAGAGACCTCTCAAAAGAAAAAGGAAATGAGTTACAAGTGGTTATTGACTCATCACAGCAACAAGGGAATGTGCAAACGATATCAAATCATCAAGGAAAGGTACATTCTTCTACTCAGTTATCACTTGCTGAACTCAGTCAGAGAAATTCTGATCTTATCAAGTTAACCGAAAAACTCTCCTTGGAGTTGGAACAAAAAGACAAAGAACTTGGCAAAGCAAAAGGTTGGAATGAGTTTCTTGAAATTGAGGTGTCAAATCTAGCTGAAAGATTAATACTCAGCAAGATTGACAAAGGCAATGATAATCCCCCACCCCTACCCAGTTTTGAGACTTCAAAAAGTATAAACTCTAGAAATCAAAATCTCGGAAGATCTAGTGGATTACACAAGGAAACTAACAATGATAAATCTAAAAGAATCCTTGTGAAATCAACTAAGATTGAGCGTAATGGTTTATCCGAGAAAAGAGTTGAGAATGCTTAATTCTCTCAACCAAGGAAGCGAAAAATATATTTCAAGTAACTAACTCACCGGACCCAAGAAGATATGGGTACCGAAGAAAACTTAAAAGCTGTTTTGCGCAGAGAAGTCAGTTCACATTACAAAGTCCTCAGAAAACTGACCTCTATACAAAACTGAGATAATAAAAAGCTGATGGAGGACAAAACTGTCAAAGAAGTAAAAACTTTCCAGCTACCATCTGACGTTTGGGCTGACATGACAAATCACTCAAAGCCACGTGTCAATCTGGGAGAAAAAGTAGATGTACATCCCTACATAATCTCATTGATTGTGACACGACTCTCACTTTGAAAACAATTGAAAGACGAAATCTTGACGGAATCCTGCTCACCCAAAATCAAGCATTCAAGAATCCGAGATTCAAAAATCAATGGAGCAATACAACATTGACGAAGGAATCACAACCAGCCTGGACGCATTCTGTCAAAAATTCTCAAACTCCAATCTTTCAATTCAAATTACAAAGAAGATTAAAAAGATTCGAGGTTTGGAGAATTTGATTGATACAAAGGTCACTACTTTGTGTCCAGACGGAATTAGAAATTTCTACAGGAATGCTGAAATCACCAACAATGGAAGAAGCTTCAAAACGACTGTCCAAGACAAAAGCTTCGTCATTGATGAACAACTGCTCTCCCTGGTATTCCGGCTAGATATAATTGGAGGCTCTTCTTCGTTTACTTTTGGGAAAGAAGAAAAAGACAAACTTTGGAATATCACAGCAATCAATAAGAAGGAGAAGAATTTCAGTGGCTCCATATATCAGCAGAAAGGAGAATTTGCATTCCTGACCATTCTTCTGACCAAAAACGTCATTGGTCATGCTCGAAATTTCTACACTCTCTCAACGGACAAAATGAAGATGATTTATGCCATTTGGTTCGAAGAGTGATTTGATTGGAACAAATTTGTTCTCAATCAATTAATCAAGAAAATCAAGGACGAGAAAGATAAAGCCATAGAAAAGAAGACCAGTGGAGAAGAATTTTTATTAAGGAAAGGATTTCCTTATCTAGTGCAAAGGATACTAGATCATTTTTCCATATCAAAAGTTACAGTAACCAAAGCAAAACTCAAATCAACATCCACCGGACTAAAGAAAAGAAAAATCCTTGAAGAAGAGGAATTGAGTGAAGTTTCAGACTCCAGTCTTAGTGGAACTGTGAATTTAGATTAAAGGACTCTAAGAAGGCAGAAGATAATGTGGAACAAATTTCAAGAAAAGAAAAGCGAAATTGAGAATGTAATCCGGATCGAGGATGATGCGAAGACGGTGAAGAAACTGAAGAAAGCAAGCATGAAGAATCTGAAGAAAGCATGTACGAAGTAACTGAAGAGTTCGAAGAAAGTGAACAAGATGGAGATGAGAAATGTGTAGATGATGAAGAAATTGGTGAAGAAGTAGTTGATGAAGAAGCTGAAGGGAATGAAGAAGAATCTGAAAAAGTTGATGAAGAATCTGAAGAAAGCGAGTGTGAAGAATCTGAAGAGAGTGAATTTCCCACTACTATGTTTGGGGAATACACTGAAAAACAGAGAGAAGCTGTGGAAGACGCAGAATTTTGTGAAACTGAGTATGAAAAGGAACTGACAATTAATGATACTCACTTTTACTATCCGGAAACTGGCATCTCATCCCAAGCTCATGAGGCATCCACTAGCAAATCAGCATTTGGAGAATCTCTCGGTTCAAGAAACCGAAGCGAGAAACGGCGAAAAATACGAAAGAATTCATTGAATGTCTAATACAAAATCTACAGGAGAAAATGTTCAAACCGCATGAATTAATTGGAAGAATACACTTTTCGAGTTTGAACAAGTACTCAAACATCATCACCCTACGTAAGTTATTTGAAGATTGCTATCGCTTATCTTCAAACAAGGGGAAGATGAAGTCGTAGGTGATGATGATGCGGTAAAGAAGAGAAGGCGAAGAGGCTTATGCTAGACAAGCGATAGAAGATCAAGACGGACAAGTAGATGCCGATCTACTAACTACCCAAATTGATGAAGAAGCGGTTGACGGTATGTTTGAAGAGCGATTGCGAAGGAGACTTTAAAGAAACAAGAAGCGAGGATGATGAGGAAGCCGCAATCAAAGCGATATTGAGTATCGGAAGAAACTTGTAACTGTGTCAAATCCCTTGACAAGTTGGCCGATAAAAAGACACAAACAAAGGGGGGAAAGCGAAAAGAAATCGAAAGAAAAGAGGAGAAGGAAAATCTTATCTCGGAAGAAGAAGAGAAATTAATGGAAGGAGAACTCAAAGAAATTCGATCAAGTTCAAAAACCAAGAGAATGAAGAAGGAAACGGAGGATAGCTGAATGAATATCCGGAAATCAAGCCTAGAGTTGGTGAAAGCGAAGAAGAACGAAAAACAAGAAGATCTTTAGAGACAAAAAGGAGTATATTTTTGGTGAAAAATTAATGGCACTGGAAAAAGAAAAGATGTAATCTAATTCAGTTTTTAACTCAGTCTGTTCTATTTTGAATCTTGTAATAAACTTGGCTGTTCTAGTTTAACTTGTCTCGTTATGATTTCTTGCACTATTCCTTTATTATTGCTTTTAAGGAGGGTTATGATACATCATCAAAAAGGGGGAAATTGTTGGAAATATTATTTATGTTTTGATGATGATTCGTCACAAAATTAGACAAATCACTTACAACCCATGATGATGAAGTCGTAACTAAGCGTTATAGTGCATAATGAAAGAAGAAGCAAGAAATGGTCTAGAGATAAATGTATAAGTTCTATATAGAGTACGAACCTTGTATAGGTTGTCTCGGACAAGCATTGTAATAGAATAGGAACTAGGCGAACAGTGAGTCACAACAAGAAAAGCGAGTTATAACATGGCGAATATGCACTTGAAGAGCGAGGGTTCAAACTCGGTTATGATGAAAGCGAAGAAGATAAGTTCACCGAGGGACACGAGACTCGGTTGGCTTATCTAGAAGACT
Source organism: Gentiana straminea (assembly GCA_036785695.1). Taxonomy (NCBI): domain Eukaryota; kingdom Viridiplantae; phylum Streptophyta; class Magnoliopsida; order Gentianales; family Gentianaceae; genus Gentiana; species Gentiana straminea. The sequence continues at coordinate 385,422 of JAVUPR010000477.1, forward strand.
AAAGGCGAGGGACACGGACTCGGTTACGAGAGGACCGAAGAAGCGAGGTGGCAAACTCGGTTAGAAGGCGATTAAGTCGTGACTATAAGTCGGGATTCGAGCAAGTCCGTGGTGACGTGGTGACTGGCGAATTATAGATCATGTATAACCGAATAATCTTAAGGACAAAGGTTATCGTTACCAAGTAAGAAGAGGCGATTGGTGTACTCGACTTAGCCAATTGAAGTCGGATATTAAGTATACAAGGTACTCGAGTTTTGAAGAAGAGTAGAAAAGCGAGTTAAGGCCTTGTCAAATTTAAGCGAGAATACGACAAAAGATCGTGCATGTGAACGTTGGTAAAACGACAAGTGTAACGGCTACAAGAGCTAGTGACCGCTACATCACCCCTATAAATACACAAGAGAATCACTTGAAGTAAGAGAGAGGAGGATCAGAAAAAGCGCCTTACAGCATATATTCAAGATCCAAATCCAGATCCATAAAATCGGATATATCAAGAAAAAGGGAAGCCAACGGAATTGCCTTGAAGACTTCAAAGAAAGACCCAGTAACCCACAAAGAGGGAAAGAAGGCATCTTAGAGCTACAGAGCCAGTTCCAGATGAATCAGACAGCTCACTGAATTAATCTTGTGATTAATTCTAAACCTAACCTTTGTGAAAAAGGGTTGGCTGTGCATAGTTTGAAGAGAGCAATTCTACCTTTCTTCATACGGTGTTGCTACAGCATTTGGTGCAGTCTGCGGGCTGTGGGTATGTGTTAGTGGTGAGCTGGTGAAGGAGTAATTCCACCTCCAAAGGATCAGTGTGCAGAGTGAAGGGAGCAATCTCACCTTTCTTCATTTTGTGTAGACAGTGAAACCGGGGTGTCGTGAAGGATTTGTCATAGTGCTAGGATTTTGTAATGGTTATCTCATTATTCTAGTGATACCTCCTACACCACGGGGAGAAGGGGAGACGTACGGGATTACACCACCCGGAACTTCCATAAACAAATCTTGTGTTGATTTTCTTTATGCATTTGTGTTTGTTTTATTTATCGCATTATCTCTCAGCAAACACCAGACACTGAATTCTCACAAACTGATACATAGAAGGTCTAGATTTCTGTTTACACATGTATTGCACTAAAGGCTATTACTTTATCCGCTGCCAGTTCACAAGACTAAATATAAGTCAGTAATAACGTATATTCAGTTGAGCTAACTGAACTCCACACAAGTTGTTTAAAATCCAATTTTAGGGACAATTTTATTCACCCCCCCCTCTAAACTTGTGTTAGCCTTTCCAAGGGACCAATAGTATATTACTGAACTGGCACATTTAAACGTACAACTCAAACCAAGCTAAGTCTACCACCCCACACTTTGAATGAAACACTGTCCTCAGTGTGTGAATGAAATAGAAAGAAGACTTAGCTTTAGACCCGGCAGAAAGGCGTGAATGACTCTCGTGACATCTTCTTATAAGCGCATCCCGTGTACCTAAAGTCAAATAGACAGAAAACAACGCAAACACATGCACGGGACGTGGTCCACGTGCCAAAAGTATGCAACAGATACACTGAGGATATAAAATACAGAAGCCATGCCACATCAGTAGACTCGAAACACAAACAATCACTCAACATGGACCGCAATAGATGGAAAAATAACCATAAAGGTAAAAGAACAGAACATCTACGCATATCATATAAATGCCACAGAGGGTCACATTAAAACATCCATGTCGAGTAGTGAAAACATGTATCACAATCAAATACTTCCTCACTGTATTCATCGCGAATTCCTCTTAGACACACCTAAGCTTTATTCCAAAAGAAAAAAATTCTGCCTTTTATTTATTTTATTTTCTCCTTACTTCTTTTATTATCACTACTATTTCCTTCTTCGGTTTATTTTTTTTCCATTTCCTTGACCTAACGGCAGCCCAGTTATTTTTATTTTTAATTTTTTTTTGTTTGACCTAACACAAAATTTTTTTGATAACACACTTCGCTTGTGCACACCATAATACGGCGCCACAATTTTAATTTTCTTTTTTTTTTTTTTTTTTTTTTTTTTGTTTTTTTGTTTTTTTTTTGTAATTTTTTTTAACCCCTCACACACACACGATATTTTAGATCCCTCAAAAAGTCATGGTTGCCGAAGGCCCTAAGCCCCAGTTCTAGCCGGACTTACAAGATATCAACCTAACATAACAACCCCATAAAGGGACTGGGTTGAGTACCAAAGTGGTATTCAATCCGAGTTCAGGACAATATCACTTCAGCATCCCATGGCCCCTATCGAAATCTAAATAAAACAAGATCGATAAAAACCTAGGCCCAAGTTCTAGGACAACCTACAAGATATCAACCTAATATAACAACCCCATAAAGGGATTGAGTTGAGTACCAAAATTGCATTCAAACCTAGTCTAAGCACATAATATCAAAATGTTTTCATTTTTTTTCGCTCTCTGACCTAACACAGTTTTTGATATCGACAAACAATCTCCCCGGCAACGGCGCCAATTTGATAAGTGAAGGTTTCGCAATCTGGCTCGATCAAATACAATTTATAAAACTCGAAACCTTAGGCAAAACTCACTTTCTAACCGGCAGTGAACCGGGTCGATCGTAGGTAGTGCGTTCAGAGTCCGAGGTCGATCCCACGAGGAGATTGAATCGAATACAAAACTTGTGTTAAAATCAGAGGGCAAAGAGTATACGAACAAGACAAAAGATCGAAGCTTTTATTATTTCACGACATACACAAGGATCTGAATCAAGACTTTTATCCAGAGTAAATTTCATCAAACTAATGATCTACACAATCAAAACCATATTGAGAGAAAACAAATCGAAATCAGAAAACTCACAATAATGAAGATCTAAAGATTGCAGATCAAGACTTTTGAATCCTAAATCAGCAAAAGATATCAACCTTTAATTCATACAATGATCCCATGCACGAACTCCACCAAGATATCGATCGAATATCGTATTCTACTCTATATTTAAAAATCTAAACTAAGAAATTGAAATACGGGGCCTAGTCCAGAGCTCTAATCCGGCTATTTAGATGTCAACCTGTCATAACAACCGCCGAAGCGGCTGGGTTGAGCACCTAAGCCAGCCTCGAACTCAGTCTAGGCCAATAAAAGTCAGAATATTTCGTTTCTTAGGTTTGGCTGCTCTTAAATAGGCAGAAAATCGCGACCTTGACCAAATTGGGCCGACCAACTTGGCCCATTTAACTCGGCTTCAGTAAATCGGTGATAACTTGCTGTGTAGAGCTCCGATTTGAATGATTCAAGATGCGTTGGAAATCTCGTTCAATTACCTACAACTTTCATGCAGACCACTTGACCAGAAAATGCCTCCAAGATAGGTCAAAATAAAGATTAACAAACAGGCATGGTGAAATACTGCTGTCGGCGCCAAACGAGCGTCTGCCCCAAGGTGGACGCTCGTCCGGCTGGTAATCTTGATGATATTAGGGCTTGTTCTTCCACGAACGAATGTCTGGACTACCTTGAACGCTCGTCTGATCTATATGAGCTTTCTTGATTCGGGCTGAACCTATCCAAACGCCCGTTTGGGGGTTATTGGGATGCCCGTCCAGCTGAAAACATAACTTTTTGAATGATGTATTAACTCTGTGGATGCCCGTCTGACTTTGCCAAAATGCCCGTTTGAGGCAGGCTTACTGCAGACGCCCGTTTGGGGTAGGGCAAACGCCCGTTTGCCTTGATTTTGCTCCAAACTTGACTTTTCTTCCACTTTCATCCAACTCTCGTGCCATGAACATGTCTCTCATTCCAAAACATCGCCTTCCGGGTCCTCGAGTCACCTAAGTCCTGCAATAACATAGACGAACAAACACCACGCGTAATTCCGCAAGACAAAAGTACTCGGAAAAGAGGTAAATATCGCCAAAAAGGCGGAGTTTACAATCGATATGACAGTTTAACTCTCCGTGCGCATAACTCTCGATATTACTCTCAAACAGGCCTAAATCTACCCGAAACATGTCAATAAAGTGATAAACGGGGGCTAGATCACATACAAAAGTGCAGTGAAGTTGACTCCCATCAACCACCCCACACTTAGCCTTTGCTCGTCCTCGAGTAAATTAGGCGTATTAAAAGAGACCAAGGGATCAACTTCACAAACGCGTATAAAAACACTCATATTGCCAAAATAAAAGATAAGTAAAACAGTGAATGCAAACATCTTGACTCAATCGTTATCAGACAAACGGAATGTGTATGTGTGAAAATAAACCTCCAAGTCATAGACCAAATCACCGGTTCGGATTATAGACGCTTAGCTATCGCGATTACATTAGAGCTCATTTTAATAAAATCTCCACTAATCGGGACCAACCAAGGCTAAACACGGTCCAAAGTAGGACTTGAAGGGTTATAATGTCAAGCTCGGGACGGGGTTAATCGAAAGGAAAATTTGGGACTGGAGAAAAGAAAATACGAGTGAACCTAATCATCTCATCTACTCTCTATTTCAAAACATATTAAACCACACCAAACTCCTTCGATCTTTCTAGACTCATTGATAAACAACCCAAACTTTAACATCATACTTTCATTTACTCAAAACATCCTCCCTTGACTTTTTTCTTTTTCAACTTTATTCAAACTTCTTCTTTCTTCTCTTTTTCATTGCCGTTCATTTTTTCTTCTCTTTTTTTTTTCTTTTTTTTTTCGAACCACAAGCCTCACAATAGATTCCTCGAGCTCCTCCCTTCATATACTAGCTCGCACTCACTAACTTCTCTCGAAGCACGCACCAACTCCCACCCCACACTTGCTTCAACAAGTGTGTCTAAAGCAACGACTAAGTCCACTCGCAGGGTGATCAAAGCAAACGTGACCAATAATAAAGCTTAGGGTTAGGGTAATACAGGCTAAGTAACCAAATGGCTCATTTCGGACGGTGGTCAGACCGTCCTATCAAGGCTTAGAGGGGTTACGAGGGAAAAATATTGGGATTTTGGCTTATTTGGCTTTGGCTAAGTCAAAGAAGCGCCATAACTCTCATCCCGTATCCGGCCTAGGTCAACCTTTCTATTTCGCCTCAAAACTAGTGGTATGAGTGTGTATAGCAACCAGACTAAGTACAACCAAGGTCTACGTGCATTAAAAAGGGTTCGTATCATGACAAAATAAAATCGCCCGGCATACATTACTCATCTACTAAGACATCTACCAAATCTATCTTGAGAAACATGCATATAACGCGGTGTCAAATCATGAAAAGTTTTAAAATTTTAAGCCACGAACTGACTCGAAAACGGACATTAACTAAGCATATCACAATTAATGGCATATTTATCAATCGAAACAATAAAGCTAAGTCGTATCCACCCCCCACTTCGAATGAAGCACTGTCCTCAGTGTGTGAATGAGATAGAAAATGAGACTTAGCTTTAGACCCGGCAGAAAGGCGCTATCGAATCCCGTAACAGCCGTGAGAAAACACGACCCCAATCCCTATACCAAACAAAAACAACCACAGCAAAGCATGCACGGGACATGGTCCACGTGCCAAAATATTGGGTAGGGAAGAGGAACAACAATACAACGGCCCTGTCACGTCAGAAAACTCGATATACAGGTGTAAAGCTCACAGTGGATTGCTATAGATGGATAAATGACCCAAACGGGTGAAAGCACAGAACATCTACGCGTAAAAGATAAAACCACAGAGGTTTGACATGTAAAAATGATCCACAATATGTACCAAAATCCAAACACAAGTACGAATGTGCCTTAAGGCTTACAAAACCCATCATAAAAGTATTAAATCAAAACCAACAGTAGCCTCAAAGAAAATACAAATGTAGCAAATAGACTCAACAGCTCCTAAACAACCCTAACACTGGGCACAGACGATAAAAGGAACAGCATAAAACAAAGAAAATAACGTCTGGCCGGGTGCTACATCATGACCAGGAGTAGTGGCACTGTCTATAGGAGCATCAGTGGGAGCTCCGGTCTCGGCCGCCTCAGCCTCAGCTGTCTCCGTGTCAGAGGATGATGCATCCTCCGCCACGATCTATGTGATGGCCTGCTAGATATCATCCGAAAAGTGGTAGTCCATGGTGCTCGGGGCAAAAGCTGCCGGATCCCTCGGTAATCGACCCTCACTCATCAGCATCAGGAGAGTCAGAATATTGTTCTGTGTTTGCTGTTGATCTTCCATCCAGTTCCGGAAACTGTTAGCCATGCTCAACCTCATCCGCATGGAGGGAGAAATAGAAGGAACTGGTGGTGCCGGAGTCGGAGCCGAAGACGAACTGGGCTGCTGTGATGCCATACGCTCTAGCTGTGCCAGGGGCCTTACTTTCTCTCTCTGTAACAACCGAGGATTCTTAGGCCGGTGATCCTCCTTATACTCCGGGACCCGACCGTCCTTACACAAGCTATAAATCAGGTGAGGGCAAATCAGGCAGCGGGTGTAGATCTTCTGGTTCATGGCCAACTCATCATAAATGGCCTATCCCACATCCACATTTAACTTAAAATTGAGGGCATACAGCATCCCTAGATCGCCGATGTGGAAATGGGTCAGGTTGTTCTTAGGTAGCAACCGGTTATGAATAAATCGGCATTTGGACTTTCCAATCCTCCGCCCACGTCGTCGTGACCAACTCTTTTCTCACCCCTCCGCCGCCAAGAGTCCAAGGTACATCCGGCATACCAACAACCGGAGATCCTTTAACGGGTCCTCACCCGCATCATGTTTTGCCTTTATTGCCTCCTTATAATCTAAACCCTCGAATGGTGCCAGCCCATACTTAGCATTTATCACCTTGGCACTCAACGGGACTTGGACCCCCCGAACCTTAACCATCTCCGTTTCTAAGCTCGACTCCGAAAGATTCGCGTAAAACTCACGCACCAACGTTGCATTCACTTTCACCTCCGGGGCTGTCATTAACGCTGTCCACTTCCTATCAGTTAGGTTTTTCACGAAGTTCTTATCCACATTATACTCATGGAAGGCTCGCTCTGTAAGCATCGTGCGGGTGAGGTAGTGTTTGTTATAAACCTCTAAAGCCTTGGAATTCACAAATCTCCGGGCAAACGGGATCGGGGGTCCTCCAGTTACTGTTCTCTGGGTTCTAACCGGCTCCACTATTGGCTCACCCCCTTCAACCCTAGCTTCAGGTGCAGCCCTAGGCTCCCTCACTTCGTGCTCAACCCTAGGTGCCGGCTCAACTGTTCTCTTTCTCACCAACGGATCATCATCCGTCTCAGATTCCGACTCATCTCTCAAGGACACCCTAGCTTGACTCTGGGCTGCCCTAGGGGGGTTTTGCCTCTCTCCGATCTCAACCCCTCGGTTTGGATTCACCGGTCTAGGTTCAACTGTTTTCTTTTTCTTACCGGCATCCCTGGCTATTTCTTTCCTAAAATGTTTTTGCCCCGAGGTCCCCTCTTTACCACCAGTACGCCACATGCTGTCTCACACTGAACAACCACACCATACCCAAACACACAGAACACAATGCACAACCCGATTATCGTCCAAACGGGATTTCCCAACAAAACACCAATCAAACCACACCAAAACCGACCCACAAATGTAATGCAGACGGCCACAATCAATCAATAGCACCCCCAGATCATCATCAAAGCAAAAACAACACAAAACAAAGAAAAACAAGCCCAATCAGTGGCAGTTCGTTTAAGGGCCGACTCGAAAATCGAACAAAAAAAAACGTGAATTAAAACATGAAAAGCTTATAGATTCTTACCAAAAAGGATGCTAGGATGATGATGGAAGTGATTAGAAGTCCGAACGATGCACTACACGGCTAAAGTTTTGATTTTTGTACTTTGAAAACCGTCCTTTCTAGGGTCTCGAATCCGGCCTAAAAGTGTTTGTTGGTGGATTTGGGTTTGTGAAATGAATAGAAGAGATCAATAGGTGTTTGGGGGACTTTGAATCGCTCTAATCGGATCAATAACGAAGATTTTAGGTGCAAAGGGGCGTGAAAAGTCGGGTTTTGCGATTTTTGAAACTGATTTGAAATGATTCGAAGAGGCTGGGGTATTTATAGAAGGTGGGTCAGACGGGCGTCTCGCTCATATGGACGGGCGTCTGCCTGAGCATTGAAGAACTGGACGAGCGTTTGGGTCATGCCGGACGCTCGTTTGACTACTCAGAATCACATACAGAGTTGGGCGAATTTGGACAGACGAGCGTCTGCCTAGGGCAGACGCCCGTCTGATGGCCAACTCAGGCGGACGGGCGTTTGAAGAGGGTGAATGCCCGTCCGACCCCAATTCTATGCAAAACACAGAAAACTTTGATCCCTTTTGATTCAAACCTTTATTCCTACACCATTTATTATCAAAACCTCAGAAAACTCAGAAAATGGTGGGTTGCCTCCCACCGAGCGCCTTTGTTTTACGTCGTTGGCTCGACAAATGACTTATACTGTGCCGGTTTTTTCAAAGTTATACTACCAGCACGAACGAGGAAGCGAGGATAGAAAGATGTGATGGTGGAGTGATAATAGCAGAAACGTCAAAGTTTAAAGTCCATGACGAGACTCAGAACAGATTGATCAAGGCTCGGGATCAGTCAAATGCACAATCTCGAGAGCCTCATCGAATGGTAACTTTTCATACTTCTTAAGACGAAGGTCGTTCGTGATGAACGTCCCATGCTTCGGATGTGTCACCTCGATGGCTCCCGAGTCGAAAGCTCGCAATACCGTATATGGTCCCGACCACCTCGACTTAAGTTTGCCTTGAAACAAGTGGAGGCAAGTGTTATAGAGAAGGACCTCATCACCTATGTTGAAAACACGTGGTTTGATCAACTTATCGTGAAGCATCTTGGTCTTCTCCTTATACTTCGCCGAACAATCGTAAGCTTGAAGGCGAAACTCATCTAACTCGTTCAACTGGGCCATCCTTCTCTCACCGATCAATGCGTCATCCATATTTAGATTCTTTATCGCCCAATAGGCCTTATGCTCTACCTCTACGGGGAGATGGCAAGCCTTGCCAAAAACAAGCATGTAGGGCGACATACCTATGGGTGTCTTGAACGCAGTTCGGTGTGCCCAAAGTGCATCATCCAACTTCTTCGACCAATCCTTAAGGTTGGAATTGACGGTCTTCTATAGGATTCTCTTGATTCCCCGATTGGATACCTCTACTTGGCCACTAGTCTGGGGGTGGTAAGCAGTGCCTAATTATGAGTGACCCCATACTTCATTAAAAGCTTATCAAATTCTCTATTTGCAAAGTGGATTCCATTGTCGCTTATTATCGCTCGAGGTACTCCAAACCGGGATAAAATATATTTCTTAAGAAACCTTATGACTACATGTTTGTCATTAGTAGGCGAAGCAATTGCCTCAACCCACTTTGAAACGTAGTCACAGGCGACAAGAATGTACTTATTCCCGAAAGAAGATGGATATGGTCCCATGAAGTCCAAACCCCATATATCAAAAACCTCACACACTATTATCGGTTTCTGGGGCATCTTATTTCTCTTGAAAATCCTTCCAAAGCGTTGACAGGCTGGGCCAGTAGAACCCACTTTGTAACACCTTGAACGCTGTTCTCTCGCCCGAGAAGTGGCCACCGGCCTCTTTATCATGGCAGAACGACAGAATACTCACTATCTCACTGTCATCCACAAACCTCCTCAGGATTCCATCTGCACACAGCCTAAACAATAAGGGGTCTTCCCACACATATCGGTTCACCTCGCTATAGAATTTCTTCTTCTGATTCTCATCAAACTCCGGATCTACGAATCCACACTCGTGATAATTAACAAAAGGGGCATACCATGGATTCCCTTTCTTCCCTCTCTGAATAAAGTTTCCCTGCTTAACCGGGAGCATCGTATCCACTACGAACAGTTGCTCATCCCGAAAACGGTCATCAATATCAACTTTGACAAAACATCTCTCTTCACCCGGCTCCATCCTACTCAGATGGTCAGCTACTACTTTCTCACATCCTTCTCTATTCTTAATTTCTACGTCGAACTCTTGAAGGAGCAAGATCCACCTCAACAAGCGTGGTTTCGCATCCTTCTTGGCAAATAGGTATTGCAACGCAGCATGGTCAGTGTGAACTATGACTTTCGACCCAACCAAGTACGACCGGAACTTGTCGAAAGCAAAAACGACAGCTAAAAGTTCTTTCTCGGTTGTGGCGTATTTTTGTTGAGCCGAGTTCAGGGTGTGGCTTGCATAGTAAATGGGTCGAAACAACTTGTCTACTTTCTGACCTAGGACAGCTCCTACGGCATAGGCATAGTCACTCGCATCACATATCACTTCGAACTCCTTGGAACAATCAGGTGCCACCAAGATAGGGGCGGAAGTAAGGAGTTTCTTAAGGGTTCGAAAAGCATCTAGGCATGCCGCATCAAAAACACCGGGGGCGCCCTTCATCAACTGAAGAGTAAGAGGTCTAGCAAAATAACTAACCGCTAACCTTAACCGACAGATTATCGGGTCAACGGTAGTATAGTGGTCTCAAGGTCGAATCCACAGAGAGTAATGTCTAAGTACCAAAGTTGACTTAGAACTTAGTTCAGGTCAAAATAGTGGTGGAGAGATATTATACTAGTGCAAAAGTAAAGATTATACTAATGGGTTTACTTCTAAGTATTAAAGGGTATAGTCGAACTATGATCCCACGAGCTACTTTTACCCCTAAGGAAAGACTTAACATGGAGCGTGTCTTAACCGACCTACCTATCCAATGTAGTTTAACGACATCCACGGATGCCAACTCCTAATTCTAGCGATTAGACTGAACAACTCGATCTAACCACCCTATGTGAAGTTAATTAATTCTCCCTTTAGAAAACCGATTAACCTAACATGATTAAGCTCTAGAGTCGCTCGAACAACGATGACAAACCTCTGTATTGGGTTCGGACCTAACAACTAGGCCGAATCTACGCAACGATCCTAAAACCCCTTATCCCACATCTCACCGCAAAATACATCTATAAGTTTGATGTGTGTGACAGTGAACTAGGTGATCAATCTAATTCAAAAACGTTAAAACAAGTTTTAGGATGTGGATTAATCGTTTAAACAATAATTTACGCACTACACAACTCCCTATCAAATCCCCCTTAGGGTTTTCGCTCGCTTTCACATAATTCGACTACTCATAATTATGCTAATAAACAAAATAAGAATTGAAATCATGCTAGAAATAATAAAAGATAAAGTATTCATTACCATATAAATGAGGAAAAATCTGATCTGAAACAGTGCGAAGAAATAATCCACCAAAAAGACAATCTTTTGAACTTGAAACGTAAATCTAAGCTATGAAAAGTGTTTAGAATCAAAGGATGTAATTTATAGGATCAAGGGATCAAGGGGTGATCACACTACACTAAAACCGCAAACAAATCGCCTAAAAAGAGTCTGAAGTCGGCCAAAGATGATTAGGGGCTGAATGAGCTGCGTATTTATAGATTAGGTCGAAATCTGCTGCTGTCGGTCCCGGACGCCCGTCTGGTCCATGTCAGACGCCCGTCCGCCTGGAAAATATGAAGATATTAGGGCTTCGTCTTCATTGGACGGGCGTTCGCATTCCTCTGGACGCCCGTCTGGTAACTTATGACTTGAGGCTTTTCGACCCCTGGACACTCGTCTGTAAACCTGGACGTCCGTCTATGTTAAACGAGCTTCGTGAATCGGGCTGAGCCTACCCAAACGCCCGTCTGGGGGTCTTTTGGACGCCCGTCCAGCCAAAAACATAACTTTCTGAATGAGTGTCAATGCTGTGGACGCCCGTCTGGAATGAGCAAACGCCTGCCTGATGTGGCCTTCCCTCAGACGCCCGTCTGAGGTATATCAAATGCCCGTCTGGCTTGTCCTCATCCCAAACTTGGCTTTTCTTCACATTTTATGCTACATTCGGGCCACGATCACTTCTCATAGTCCAAAACATCGCCTCCCGGGTCCTCGAGTCACCTAAGTCCTGCAATAACATAGACAAACAAACACCACGCATAATTCCGCAAGACAAAAGCGCTCGGAAAAGAGTGAAATATCGCTAAAAAGGCGGAGTTTACTATCGATATGACAGTTTAACTCCCCGTGTATATAATTCTCGATATTACTCTCGAAACGGCCTATATCTACCCAAAACATGCCAATACGGTGATAAACGGGGGTTAAACTGCACACCAAAGTACAGTAAAGTTGACTCCCATCAGTCGTTACTATTTTGGTCATCAGCCCACATCTTGATTTGCCACAAACTGAAACTGTTCCTCCCTGTAAATTTATCAATCTTCACATTCATTGCTGACATCCTTCTAATTAAAGAACAAACCTTTGATCCCAAAATCCTAGCACTGGTCACCGGTCTTGGTGAAGATCAACAATGTTCACCGGCAACTCCTGAATCTTGAACACGACTCTCCGATACCAGTTTGTTATAAACATAGACGAGAAGCTTGCAGTTTAAGAAAGATAAATAACAGATAGCAATGCAAACGTAATGTATGGAGGAATTGATAAAACACAAAAACAAAGAGAACACAGTGATTTAATGTGGTTTCTGGCATTGTGCCGACTACTCCACGGACAGAAAATGATATATTTTATTATGCACAAAATTACAAGGTATTCCTCACAAAGTGAAAGACACACTCTTGAAAGACACACACTTGCATTGATTACAACATAGGTATTTATAGACACAATTCCCAAACCCTAACCTCCAAAGATCTTTGTCGGAATTCTCATAAATACCCCAGATATGGACCCCAGCTCCAGCTGTTATCCACTAGACGAAACTCAGCTTCAAACTAACTCTCCAAACTTGTAATCAACTGCCCAGATGTAGAACTCAACTATACTCAGCAGATCAAAACTGAATGCTGAATTCAGAAGAAACTCAGTTGCACTTCATCAAACTGACTTTCAGAGAACTGAATATACTTAACTGAACTGACCATCATTCTCAGTCTCAGTTTTCTAGATTAGGTCCACCAGATTATTTATCAGTTTAGAGATCAAGTCACCAAACTCGACAAACATCATAGCATGAAAGTACGCACATCACACATCGTATTTACATGCAATTCACATAACTCGATTGAAGAACCGTATTTACATAGTATTATATTGTAAGGGTATTTTGGTATTTTAGCTTCCTAGACACATGGCACTATCTAGATAGAGTGTTGTAGATTTGTTTTTGGATTGTGTGTTATCTTTTTAACAGATCGAATGATGTATTAATGTGGCTGAGAATCTATCAATGAAGATTATCTTTTCCATAATGTTTTGACTTGGTATCAGAGCACTCCGCCATATGGCTGACGTCTCTGCCACCGTGAGCAAGCTCCGTGAGCTCTTCTTCGATCCAAAGTTTTCCGCTTTCTCAGCCAACCATTTCAATAGGCTCGATTAATACTCCTATTCTTCCTACCACACAAAGCACTACGATTGGATCTCTCTTCGATGGAAGCTCCACCTCATACTGGTCACCGTCTCTCCCTACAACCCTGGGATCCACTATGCATGCTCCAGATCTTCATGGATTTCTTCCAAATTTTGCGAATCCATTGTTTGGTGATCTTCCTCGGGCTCTTCTGCCACCGCTACCGGCCTTAATGCAACCCACCGGTGGATCTCTATGAACCCTCACTTCGTCCTTCGGTGGTCACCTTTATCAAACGTGTACCATGAAACTAGATCTCAACTATTCTAGCGCTCAACCATTCTACCTATTACCGGGGTCACCGGTTGGAGGGACATCTTTGGGTACAAATCAGTGTCCACCACAGTTTACTTCAAATTCTCTCTATGGAACTTCTCTAAACACTGCCAATGATGATTGGGTTGCCACAAATAACCTTCTCATGGGATGGCTCATGGCCTCCATGACCGAACAAGCTTTAGTTGAGCTTGTGGGTTGCTCTACTGCCTTCAAAATATTGAATACCTTAGAAATTCTCTTCAACAACCGATCAGAAGCCCGAATGCTCGAGTAGTTATTATACACAATATCAAAACCGATTTACCAAATAAACAAATAAATTATAATAGAAATGTCATTTATTATATGCAATAAACACAAAAGCATAGTAAAATGATCCGACCCAGTCGGATCCAATATAGGGTTAGGAATTAAGATGTGAGATGCTGCATGATAAGAAAAACTTCATTTGGCGGTCTTAGGTGCCTTAGGGCAACTCCAATGGAGGGGGTCAACACCTTTTTTTGACCCCTATCGGAAGGTATTAGCATCTCCAATAGAAGGAATCGATAGGTATCAAAATTAGGTATGGTACCAAGGGAGGTACCAAATATGGTACCTAGCTTGGTACCCGATGTGATCCAGTTCATGCTCGGAGGATACCATCATTCGTGCTATTTATGAGTATTATTTAATTAATTAGGATTTGTTTTTTTTTATATTGGATTTTTAGCACTTTATTTATTTATTCTTTTATTAGCCAATAGGAACATTTCGTTTCTGGCCAATAGGAAGTAGGCACATTTTTCATAGTGGGCATTTATCCCACATTGCTTTTTAGTTTCTAGTTCTTTTGGTTGTAAGCCTATATAAGGCAAACACTAGCTTTTCATTCAAGTAGACAATTATTATATGAAAAATCAGTTTATTGAGTTTTACTCAACCAAGTCGTGAGACTTGAATATCACTTGCGAGTGAGAACTTTCTTCGTCGTAGAAGGTTCACCCTTTGAGGATTTACCAGCATTGTGAGCATTTGTTGGGCGTTCTTTGCCTACGATTTAGTTGGATTACTAGGTCTAGGATCATTGGCTCGTCATTGTTCCCCTTAGTTACTTCTTGGGCAAAACATCAGATCTGGTTCCAACCGGAATCACATCAGTTGGTAGCAGAGCTCAGCAACTTCGGTGAGCAAATATCCCTTTTATTTTTGTCTTCCTTTATTCCAAAAAAAAATAAAATTTCGTTCTTCTTGTTCTTTTTTTTTTCAGTCGCCCCCCCCCCCCCCCCCCCCCGTCCCCCCCAAGAACACAAGCAATCTTCAAACCTTCATCCCAAGAACCCTAAATTTTTTTTCCCAGACCCGTTTTTGTATCAGTTCGATCCCTAACCAAAAACCCTCCAAAAATTCTAAAATTTTTACCACATCTCCAACACATCTCGATGTACACTTTTTGTCTTTGTACCCAATCCAGATTCGACACATACCTTGTCTAAAACTGCCGATCAATACAAACGATCTGCCCAGAAAAACTGCACCTGTTAATCATCGTTTGAATTCGATTTTTGTGGTCTATACGATTCGGAATCACCCGAAAAATGGTGATCTTATAGGAAATTCTCCGATCTACAACTTTTATCTTTTGAGTTTTCCCAAATTCGTTCTGATTTGGTCACAATCGGCACCTTAAATCACTGCTATCATTCTGGAAATTTATGACAGATTGCACCAGTTTTTGAAAAACGATTGTTTGAGCCACTTCTAGACCTCCGAAAAATCTGAAATTTTGACATCATTTAGAAAACTCTCTTTTCTACAACTTTCGTCTTTTGAGTTTTGGCAGATTCGTCTTAGTTTGGTCATTAAATACGTGGGTTTCACACCAGTGTGTGAAAATTTTCACACCCGTGTAATTCTCGCTCGTCGAAAAATTTCATAAGGGTGAGTGTAAACACGAGAGTTGTGCGAATATATATTATTTTGGTCATGGATTACAACATATTTTATTCATATTGTCTTATTCGGGATAAGGAATATGAGTTCTGCATTGATCACGAAGAAGATACGACTTTAGTTAGTAATGCGGTGGTTAAAGAGTTTGGACTTGTTGTCGTATAGGCATCCTCGTCCTTATTACGTTCATACCGGAAGTCGTCGGGTTCGGGTTACAAGACAAGCGTGGGTTCCCGTTGAACTTAACGGTTATAAATCCGACATGTTATGTGACGTGTTTCCAATGATAGGTGAATCTATAGTTTTCGGACGGGCATGGTTAAGTGAGTATAAAGTCAGGTATAATTCATCCCGTACTTGGTATTCATTTTATGGTATGGGCCAGAAGTATGTCCTTGACACGAGACGTGGTTTAGTTGTTCAGGAGGTAAATGAAATTGTGGAGGCACGATTCAAGGAGCAGGTTGGGACACAGAACGCTGAATTGACACGACAGTTCAAAAAAGTGAAACAGGAGGTAAATGATGCCATACATGCGGCAGTGACACCTTTACGTGATGACATACGTGAGATTCGTGAGACACTTGCTACTTTGTTGGCTGCTGCAAACCGAGGTGATGATAGGGGAGGTAGAGGAGCTAGATGTGGTAGAGGTGGTCGAGTGTTGTGTCAAAAGGAGGAGGCTGAGAGGATGGTGAAAGAGAGGTCGAAGAAAGAAGAGCATAGGAAGCAAGAAGCTGAACTAAAATCAAAGAAACCATTTGAACTGCTTTGGAAGGATTATAAACAACGGTGTGATGTAGTTGAGGTTGAAAAAAAATTGAGAGACGACAAGAACACACGGTTTGTGGCCACTTGCCCTACTGTTGAGGAGTTGAATTGTGCCAATGTGGAAGAGGTAATTACACATGTAGATGCATTGGTTGATGTTACTGCTGAGCATAGTGAGTGTGTTGTCACTTCTGAGGTTGTAGTTGCTGTTCATGATGGTACAGAGGTTG
Organism: Gentiana straminea; assembly: GCA_036785695.1. Classification (NCBI taxonomy): domain Eukaryota; kingdom Viridiplantae; phylum Streptophyta; class Magnoliopsida; order Gentianales; family Gentianaceae; genus Gentiana; species Gentiana straminea. The sequence continues at coordinate 402,102 of JAVUPR010000477.1, forward strand.
AGGTCGCTGTTGAGAATGAGGAGGCACCCATGCTCACCATTGAGCCACTTTTGAATTGTGTTGCCCCAGCATTTTCTTTGCAGGTACATGTTCCTTTTGTTGGAGGCATTGACAATGTTGCCCAGTCGGTTGGGTCGCTTGCGCACTTAAAAGATATACGCGCAACACATATTTATCATGATCCATTTTTGGTGCATTGTCGTCCTTTCGATTTTGTGGTTGCTGATTATTATGTTGGCCCTGTTCGCTTGTACACGAGGCTGGTTACTAAAGTGTTCACATCTTTACTTTTCCTGGATGCACTTCACTATGAGGGCCTACTCACATATGTTCGGCCACGCTTGCTATTTGATCCAGGTGGATTCGAGGACGAATCCTTTCGAACCGGGAGGGAATGATGTGATCCGAGTTCATGCTCGGAGGATACCATCATTCGTGCTATTTATGAGTATTATTTAATTAATTAGGATTTGTTTTTTTTTTATATTGGATTTTTAGCACTTTATTTATTTATTCTTTTATTAGCCAATAGGAACATTTCGTTTCGGCCAATAGGAAAGTAGGCACATTTTTCATAGTGGGCATTTATCCCACATTGCTTTTTAGTTTCTAGTTCTTTTGGTTGTAAGCCTATATAAGGCAAACACTAGCTTTTCATTCGGTAGACAATTATTATATGAAAAATCGAGTTTATTGAGTTTTACTCAACCAAGTCGTGAGACTTGAATATCACTTGCGAGTGAGAACTTTCTTCGTCGTAGAAGGTTCACCCTTTGAGGATTTACCAGCATTGTGAGCATTTGTTGGGCGTTCTTTGCCTACGATTTAGTTGGATTACTAGGTCTAGGATCATTGGCTCGTCATTGTTCCCCTTAGTTACTTCCTGGGCAAAACATCAGATCTGGTTCCAACCGGAATCACATCAGTACCCCTCATTTGACTAACACGCGCTGAAATGGGGAGATTGGCTTCCTTTTCCTTTACTTTTTCCATGCTTTTTCATGTCCCCTCCTGTCCCCCCACCTTTTCTTTTCTTTTTCTTTTTCTTTTTTGTTGAATCAATAAAAAAAAAAAATTATACTAGTACTAGTAGTAGTACCAACGGTTACATTTCTTTTAAGGTCCAACGGTTAAATACAAACGGCTACATTTCATAAATAAAATAAAATAAAATAAAAAATTTTGAAATGGACAACCCAACGGTTGTATTTATAAATTCTATATATATCACACACAATACATTTTCATTCTCACATTAATTTTATCAAAAATTTCAATTTTCTCTCTTAAAAAAAAATTATTTGGGAAAAATGGCACCGAAACCACGATCCGATGGTTGGAAAATTGAAGAAGACGAGGCTCTTTGTCGAGCTAGATTAATTTGCGGAGGCGATCCCGAATTCGGGATTAACCAAAGAGAGTTTACAATGTGGGAAAAAATTGTAGAACATTTCGAATCCAATCGGCCGGCCGGAAGTATTCGAAGAGATCAAAAGAGTTGTTCCGCACGTTGGAAAAAAATCAACAAAGAGTGCATGTTGTATAGCGCGGCGGTTATCAAAGCTCAAAAAAATCGAACAAGTGGTCAAAACTTCACCGATGAGGTAATTATTATACTCATTTACGCAAGTTATCAATTTTTTCGTTGTTAAAATATAAATGTAGTTAAACTAGATAGTTGAATTAAATAAATATAAACTCGTTTGATTCGTTTCAGATGCTTTTAGCGGAGTCCTATTACCTAGCGGCCACCAATAAACCTTTTAAGCTACCCCATTGTTGGGCTTTGTTGAAAGACGAGCCAAAATATCAAAATGCTCCGTGTGATAGTTCGGTGAATCTTGATGATGATGACACACCTGGGTCTGTAGGTGGTACTAGTTTATCAACCATGCCTATTGGAACGAAAAATAAAAAAGCGGCAAAAAAAAAAAGGAATTGGAGTGTTCAAAACGATCGGACGAGTTTTTGACCTATGTAAAAGAAAGAGATGCTCAAAGAAAAATCGAGCGGGCTATGGAATGGCAAAGTTACGAAGATATGCAAACAATGCAAGTGGATACAAGCATCTTCACCCCAAAGAGGAAAAATTATTGGGAAAAGAAACAAAAAGCTATAATTGATCGTGAGATGGCCGACGTATGTCCAAGTCCAACTCCGTCACCTCTCATGAATGCAAGAACGGCTAGGGATCTATTTCCGCCACCTACCGAGACTCAATGGATTTCTGATGAGGAAAATGATGATTAGCATGTTGAAGGGATTTGATTTTCATATTTAGTTGTGTGTTTCGTTTTAATTTAAGTTGTGTGCGTTGTTTAAATTTTTATTGTGTGTTTCGTTTTAGTTTTAGTTGAGTGCATTGTTTTAATTTTAGTTGTGTGTTTCGTTTTAATTTTAAATTTGTTGTATTCAATTTTAAAGATGTGTACTTTAAATGTGTTGTATTTTAAATGTGTTGTATTCAATTCAATTTCGTTTTAATTTTAAATGTGTTTTAATTTTATAGATTTTTGTCCAAGGGGACAAAATTATCAAAAAATCGGGATAGAAGGAAACTGTAATTTAATAAGGACAAAAGTAACAATTATGAAGTAACAAATATGAAGTAACAATTGTGAAACACAAAGTAACATTAACACGTGAAGTAACAATTTTAAAGTAACAATTGTGATTTTTGTCCTTTATAATCATGAAAATGTTACATTTGTCCTTCCAGACCCATTTATTAATTTTTTTGTCCTTGTGGCCCCTTCCCCCTTAATTTTATTTGTATGTTTCGTTTTAATTTTGATGTTTTAATGATTTAACAAGAATACAAATTACGTAACACAAGATGACAAATTATGTTACTGACGTGGCCTTTTCTAGTGCTATTTCAGTCCTTAACCGACAGTGTATCGGGTCAAACTGTAGTGCTAGTGTGGTGAGTCAGGTGTCGAATCCTCAGGGAAACAAGGCAATTCTTTTAAGTGTGGTTAAACACCAAACAACTATTATTATCTCGATCTAAATCGCAAATTTATTATACGAGTCGCTACTATACTAATAAACGAGAAAATAAATACATAAATTAAAACTAAATTATTATAATATATATAAATACATAAATATATATAGTAATACATAAATAGTATAATATATATATATATATATATATATATATATATATATATATATATATATATATATATATATATAAATATATAGATACCAATATATTAAATACTAATAATTATTATAGAACTAGCCAAGATATATGTAATTGAATTATTCAATCTTTTTAGCTTAATGGATGTGCTCGATCTTCCTTTTTATTAGGTCCAATTGAGTAAATGAAACGGTGCACTCCTGAGGTTAACAATTCCTCCTCACACGAGCGTATGAAATTGTCATATGTTACATTGTCATAAGTTCAATCTCCACTACTGCCCCATGCTAATCTCAGTTAGTCTGAACAGGTACCGAGTACAAATCTACCCCGGATAAAAGAGGTTATTCCGTTTGTTAGACGGCCGATGTTATTCAAAAGGCTCCGGTTGTCAGGCGGATCGATTCAACTTTCCGGTGTTAGTTTCAATTAAACTGTTGATTTTAACATTATTACGATCTTGAGCACAATTTTTAATAAGATTCATCCTTCCCAAGACAAATCTGCCCCCGGGTAGGAAATAGGATTCCGTTGTCACGCTTTCGCACGGCCAATTTTACCCTCCGGTTTTTCTATCATTTATCTCATATCCTAACTTCTCTGGTAAGTTCATCGTTAGGTTATATGTTGCGATTCATCTTGATTAATTACTTCAATCCGAATATTATCAATACGTGCAAAATAGAAAAAGATTCAATTAACTAAATTTTAGTCAATTTTACTTAGACGACATTCATTTACCGAAAAGATTGAAATAATACGATTACATAACCTTGGCTAGTTATTAGATTTAGCCTAATAACATTATAACGATTAAAAAGATAAAAATTAAAATAACAAACATAAATACTTTAGAAATTTACCCGATTACAACTGCTGATTCAGATGTCGTATTCTTCCGGACATTACAACGACTTCAGCAACATTGAACTTCCGATAATTTCCCGAGCATTACAATGATACTATTATTATTACATTATTTATGGCATAAGGCCTATATATACATAACTACTACTAAGAAAAAGAGGTTTAGAGAGATATATATAAGCTAATCTATATATATATTGGTACACTCTGCATGCTGCATGAAATGCCCCATTTACAGGCAGATTTTTCATAGCCGGATCGATCCGGGATCAAGGTCGGATCGATCCGGGAATAAAAAACATTATCATCCTTTTATTTTCTGCAGAGCCATGTGCTAATCATCATTACTTCGCATTATTTGATAATCCGGATCGATCCGAGGTGATGTCGGATTGATCCGTGTGTAACTCCTCCAATTTTTAACTGAAACTTGATAAAATTATATCTTGAGTTTTGGATCTCCAATTGACATGATTCAAGAAGCGTTGAAAAGCTCTTTGAAAGATCTAAAACTTTCATGAGGGACTCTTCTTCATAAAATGCCTTTTTAATGGGCCATTCGTTCGTCGAATATATATCTTGATAATAGTATCACGAACCGTTGATCCACTTGAACTTTTAAACTTGTGACACTTCCTTACTTCCTTCAAAAGATATGATTTGACTTCAAAAAGTGTCGTCACTCGGGGTCTTGGTTTACCTAAAAATCTGCAATAAAATACCAAATATACCCACGTAAATCTGACACGACACTCCGGTTACTAAACCGGTACAAAATTTATAACTTTTTATTACTTTTACTAGATTTTTATATTAATTAGATTTATTCATAACTATTAATATTTCATAAGATTATCGTTATAATTTCTTATATTTTATATAGAAAGAGTCGATAAAATATATAATATATCGTAATTTTTATCATACAAATGTTATACATCAACTACTCCCCACTTAGCTCTTTGATCGTCCTCGAGCAAAATAAGCGGAAATATATAAAAATTACAATAAAAATGATATACTTGGTAGATTAAATCTCAAGTCAGTAAAATGTCATTTCAATATTATAATCATATTAATTATATCTTTCTTAGAAATTAACAAGATAAAAAGTGTATATAACTTAGATAAATTATTTATCAAATATCATTCAAATGAAATTCTGCATAATCTACCTAATAAATATAATTAAAATTCTAGAATTATTCTCCTATCTCAACTTATATGAAATATTTGGAATCCAGGACTAAGTCAAGTAGTTGGCAAAATGGCTTATAACGTTTTAGGCTCAGGGTGTTGGTTAATCGAAAGGATAGAAAAGAAAATCAAAAAAGAGAAAGAAGCAAGTCGTACGTACTTACAACTTCATATTTTTGATCAAAAATATCTCGATTAATAACATCCTAATATTATTTCACTTTTTTTTTCCAGATTTTTCTTTTTTTTTTTTTCATAGAATACTAACATACCCGAACTCATTGCCAAAATCGACTATCTTGCAAGCGTCATGAGGTGAGATCGAATATATTAATACCTATCCAACTTTTCCAATCTCAAAGATATACCATTCTTTTGCATCGATACTTAGCTTTTATGTCATCATCTCCTTTCATAAGTACGTACAAACTCGTAGGATTTTTAAGAAATGTAGACCAAAATAGGCTAAGGGTCGGTTATAATTAGTTTAATCACAAATGGCTAGTTCGAGTGAGGTCTGGCCACTCTACAAGGCTGAGGTGGGGACAAAAATTGGAAATTTACGTTCAGGTAGGCTATTTGGCCATAGTTATTCAAAGTTATGCCAAAAATCGTCATCCCTAGTTCGATTCCATATTCATATTTCGTTTTGAAAAGAAAATTATTCTAACATTTCATTATAAATATAAGTATATTTGCTAAATTTCATAAGAAAATTACTTGATAATATTTATGTATAGTTACATATACTTGAAATCTTATAAAAAATCTAAAACTCGACATATATAATATAATTATAATATATCTAATTTACTTTACTAAATTAAAAATTTATTCTTACCAATTTATATTATTTTTATTCATATTAATTATATATTATCTACTTATTTTTATTCAAGAAAAATTAAACTAAGTATTAAGCAATTAAGTATAAATTTATATGAAAAATTTTAATTTTTAGTTTACTAACCTAACTCTACTCCCCACTTACGAAGTGGCATCGTCCCGATGTTCAGTGAGTACGAAAAAGTAGGTTCGAAAATAAAATTAAAATTTTTATATGACTGTTATTATTTTAGCGATATTGCTTACGTGTATTATTATGTTTCCATTAATAGAATCATAAAAAAAACATATATATTAAACAAGATTATTAAAATTATTACACTCAAAGAGAAACATAATTAAACAAATTATTAATCTACTAACTTAAAGAACTATTAACTTAAACAGACTAACTTCTTAACTAACAACTCTCCAACTGTCACTACCAACTGATAACTACCAATTCAAACAACACATTAAACTGTTGACGAACATCCGGGAGTATCAACCGGAAGTAGTCCAACTTGAGACCCACGAGATGGAAAAATCTCGTCTTGATCAAACTCGTGTACTCCATGTAAATGAACACAAAGTCGCGATATAAGCCAGTGCAAATGGCATGGGCCTCCCTCTACTACGTCGCTCATCGCGAAATTGACCGCCGTCTTGTGAATCAATATCCCCGCCAATATATGCTCCAATAGTGATTGCGTACATCGAAGCAATTCGCAATCATTAATTCCCGAGAAATCATTTGTGGGATAGACTCGTGAATTAATAAAATGTTTCCACGCCCTCGTGTGAGGGATAACGCAAGAGTGGAAAAATCATAATTATGATCGAAAAGAGGAAACAAGTATCGGAACGCTTCGCGGTTCTATTGACAATATTAGAAGGATTTTCTAGTTCCCATTGGAACTCAAAATGTGTACCGGGAAAAAAACCACAAGGCGGAATTTCATAAACTTGATTAATAACGAAGGACGAAAAGGGAATAACAATGCCTCGGACAGTAATGAGTTGAGTTGCTGCTATCGTAGTGTTTTCAGATAGAGATGAATAAAAAGCCCGGACTACAGAAATATTTATTCTACCCCTCGGATGTTTAACAAATTTCTTCCAACCAAAGCCTCTTATCAGATTCCTACCCCATTGATCAATTTTTTCAGTGTTCAAACCTTTCTCCATCAGAATAGGAGATTGAACAAAATTTAGACGTCTCGGAACGTCGTTATGAAAACAAGATGCTTGGCTTTCGGGAACCACACCGTCAGGCGTATGTGGTTCATAATTATTAACTGAGGGAGATGAGTGGTTAGACATATTATAAAAGAAGTTCATATAGAAATGAGAAAGGAATGAGCAAAGTATAAGCTGTCTTGCTATTTCCTTTTATAGAAACGATACACTAGGCAAAAGTAGTAAAAAGTCTGTACTTTGACAGGAAAGTAGTACCGGATCGATCCGAGAATGGACCGGATCGATCCGGACCACTAGGTAAATAGCTATGTCAGGTCGGCAATGACAGGCCGGATCGATCCGGGTTCAGATCGGATCGACCCGGACAGGTACTGTAGCAATACAGAGACGAAATTTGTCTTTCAAATGCCCAGATTTTTCTATCTTTCAAACTTATGCTTTTTTTGTAGTTTAAAATATTTATAACACGACATAAAACGTTATGAAATACAAAATAGCGTAAAAAAAAACTTATAAATTTATCTTGACCAGAACTACAACGAAAGAAAGAAAGAAGAAAAGAAAAAAAAACTTAACTGTCGAAACAAAACACAAAATACTAAAGTAAATTGTTTAAGTGACAAATTATCATAAAATTTTTAAATCATTCTTCGGTATCATCAATCTCCACATCGAAATTCGATCCCGGCATGGGTTGGGAAGTAGCAGGATCGTTGGTCGACTCGAACAATGTATCTTGAAATGACGTCGACATCCTAACCGTGCTATCTAAACCAATCGAACTCATCCCAGCTGTGATATTGGCAAATGCTGCAAAACCTCCCCAACTTGACGTAACTGGAGCCGTCATACCTGTACAAAATCGACCTACACCACTAGTTTGACTTCCAAAGGCATGTGACATTGGTTGGAAGCTGGATTGGGGTGGCATCGGTGGAATTAAATCGGGCATGGTATACGACTCAGATTGGCATTTCGGAATGTTCATTTCGGCGTAGGCAGGGTTCTGAAGTATATTCATCTGATATATACCGCGCATGCCTTGTCTTAAGTCTTCAGACCACCGCCTATTCCTTTCCGCATAGACAGCCATATTGGCATTGGCACGATAAACATCATAGGCTAAAGATTGAAACATGTCATACGTGATGGTATTTGGGAGCTGAGACTGTGATTGACTAGATGATGGAGGAACAGCGGTAGGTTGGGAAACAGGTGGATTATGTTGAGGTTGGTGGCGGTTCGGGTTGTTATAATCAATTTTTCCACCCGGAAGACACTTCAAATTAGGGCCAATTAAGGCTTCATTAGCCAGGATCAACTTATCATTAGGCAAGGTCGGAACACCGAGTCTTTGACATAAGGCAGAAATAAAACACGGGAAAGGCATATGACTGCCCGGCCTAGCTTTCGCAGGAAATTTCAAAGCCCTCTTGTACATTATTTTTGCCACATTTAAGGGAACATCATTTACCATTGCCCAAGCAATACAAACATCCGCTTTACCGAAAGATGTTAAATGACGAGTGGGGTAAAGAGTGTAGCTAATAAAACGCTTAAGTGCTCTAATATCCCTAATACAGTTCCCGTAACCAAACCTATTCTCATGCCATTTAGCCGTAGGATCAAGCTTGTTTTGGGCTAATAAGGCTCTCTGTTCAAAAGCAGCTTCATCGTTAAGGTTCCATACCGTGTAATAATCCTCCTCATCAGGGACATCTTCTATACCATAAATAGCATTGATGACTTCAGGATTAAACGGTACTTGTTTAGTTCTAAGGGTAACAAAGGTCAACTCTCCATTTTCTGTCGAATTATGCGTCCTTAATAGAGAATAAAATTCAGAAACTATAGTCGTGTTAACCTCCCCTTCTCTTAATGCTGCTATTTCCAACCATTGTCTTTTCTCAAATATTGCTCTAACTTCGTCCCTTAAAACCGAAAAATCGATACCCCGTTCTATCTCAGCTATACACTTTCCAAAAATATTCTTATATGCATCTCTAGCTGCTCTAGACGCAGTTTGCTCAAAACTAACGGCCAATTCGTCATCTGTTAAAGGCCTCATTTCTATAACTGGTACTGAGATGGGGATATCTTGTTTTCGTTTCTTAGCTGCTGTTCTAGAGGATTCGGCCATTCTATGATAGTGACACAACAGTTCAAAAACAAAAACAAAAAAAACCAAAACAACACAACACAAGTGAATAACAGTACAGTTGAAAATAAATGACTAAAATTAGAAAAAAAACGAAATTGATAAGTTTAAATACTACATTGTTACCTTGATAGACTATAAAGATTGAAAAGTTGGCCGGAAAAGATGAAAATTCGCCGGAATGAAAGTTGACCCTTTTTCTTGAATTTTTTTAAATTTAAGTGAGAGATTGAAGAGAAGAGAGGAAAAGGAGAATAAAATAAGGAGTGGGGTAATGTGAGAGTATGTTTATGTGATGAGAAGAAAAAAATTCGAGTGGGGGAGAGGGTGGGGGCGGCTGTGATGAAGAGAAATTGGAAGAGAAAGAAGAAGAAAGAAATCCCGTCTGTTTTAGGTTTGTGGGATCCCGGATCGATCCGTAGTCATGTCGGATCGATCCGACCTAAAAAAAAATTTAATATATATATATATATATATATTTTTTTTTTTTAAACTAAAATTTGAAATAAAACTTTTATAAAACTTTTTTTATAAAACTTTTAATAAAACTTTCATAAATTTTATAAAGATCCAATTTATAAAATTTTCAAAGGTTATGCAATTTTTTTTTAATAAAAAGCCTTTGAAATAAAAAGTAAAATATTCGAGACTTATGGGGGTCCTAATTCCTCTATTTCTAAATCTTCCAGAGTTCTGATATATCGTTTTATCAACCTAACCTTGAGAAATGAGGCGTTCGAATTTTCTCTTTGATCTCTATCGGGATTTTCGGATAACCACCTAATCGTTCCCTTCTTAACAACATTCAAACACTCATCCTGAGATTTGGTTGTGCTTTCTCCACATTTCCCATTATGCTCACTTTTTCCACAGATTCTGCATCTCATTAAAAACTTTGCCCTTCTCTTTATCGAACTTCTCGATTTTCCATTACAAACTTCTTTCAATCTGATCTCTCTCAATAATTGCTTGTTTTTCTAAAAAACTGAAGCTTCTATTGTAAACGCGACATCCTTATCAAGGCCTAACTTTAAAAGAAAAATAAAAACTCCTATTCTATCTAAAAAAAACATCCAGTTCTTTTACGTCTACCCGGTAAAAGACGAAACTAGTTCAAACATATAAAACACAGAAAGGTAAAGTAAACAAGAAAGATAGTACCTGGGATTCAGCTGAACTTAGTTTTCCTGCTTTTCAGTTTTGCGGCGGATCTGTTAGCAACATTACTTCTTTCCTCAGAGAGGTCCCTTCTCCTTCCGCAAACAGCTTTACCCTGTGGCCATTGGCTATAAAAGTTGTACTTCCATCAGTTAGTTCAACGGCTCCAGATTTGTAAACCCTTGTTACTCTAAATGGACCTGTCCATCTTGATTTAAGCTTACCTGGAAATAACTTTAACCGTGAATCGTACAATAACACTCGATCACCTACATGGAACTCACGACTATAAATTCTCTTATCATGAAAAGATTTCGTGCGTTCCTTGTAGATTCGAGCATTTTCATAAGAATCGAGACGAAATTCTTCTAGTTCTGTTAATTGAAGCAATCTATGATCACCGACAGCCTTAGGATCGAAATTCAGAAATCTAATAGCCCAGAAGGCTCGGTGTTCTAATTCAACTGGGAGATGACAAGATTTACCAAAAACTAGTTTGTAGGGAGAAGAACCAATTGGTGTTTTAAAAGCTGTTCTGTACGCCCATAATGCATCATCTAATTTCTCTGCCCAGTTTTTACGATTTGAGTCCACTTTTTTTTTCTACAATTCTTTTAATTTCTCTATTAGACACCTCTACCTGACCACTGGTCTGCGGATGATAGGGTGTGCCTAATATGTGTTACACCATATTTTTCGATTATCTTAGTAAATGGTCTATTACAAAAGTGTGACCCTCTATCACTAATGATTGCCCTCGGAATGCCATATCTGGTAAATATATTTTTTTAAGGAATCGTATGACAACTTTGGTATCATTAGTGGGAAGAGCTTCAGCTTCTACCCATTTTGAAACATAATCTACCATTACAAGAATAAATCTTTTTCCAAAAGATATAGGGAAAGGTCCCATGAAATCTATACCCCAAACATCAAATAACTCACATTCTAAAATAGGTTGCATAGGCATTTCATGTTTTTTAGATATATTTCCCCATTTTTGACAAGACTCATAAGATTTAACATACTTATAAGCATCTCTATATAGTGTAGGCCAATAAAAACCACATTGTAAAACTTTAAAAGCAGTTTTCCATCCTCCATGATGACCTCCTGCCTCACGATCATGACGAAATGATAAAACACTTAAAATTTCATTATCGGGCACACATTTTTCGATTATCCCATCCGAACATTTACGGAAAAGGTCTGGTTCCTCCCAGTAATAAAATTTTAGGTCATAAAAGAACTTCTTTTTCTGCTGCCAAGTCCAATGAGACGGAATATAATCACAAGTAAAGTAATTAACGATATCTCCAAACCTTGGTGACATTTCCTTAGAAGGAATTCTATTCTTTAATAATTGCATGGTTGAAGGAGTATCGATTCTAAATAGTTGTTCATCAGGAAATGAATCTTTAATTTCATTTCCTATTTCTTCATCATTTTCCATTCTACTTAGATGATCTGCTACTACATTCTCACTTCCTTTTTTATCTTTAATTTCAATATCGAATTCTTGTAGTAAGAGAATCCATCTAAGAAGACGAGGTTTAGCATCTTTCTTACTCAGTAAATACTTCAGTGCTGAATGGTCTGTATAAATTATTACCTTAGAACCAACAATATACGATCTAAACTTATCTAAGGCAAAAATTACAGCCAACAGTTCTTTTTCTGTAGTTGCGTAATTAAGTTGAGCTGCGTTTAATGTGTGAGATGCATAGTAGATTGCTTTGAGTACTTTGTTATATCTTTGACCTAAGACAGCTCCTACAGCTAAATCACTCGCATCACACATAATTTCAAACGGCAAACTCCAATCTGGTGCTACTAGCACTGGTGCAGTAGTTAACCTCGCTTTTAGGGTCTGAAAGGCTTCCATACATTTACTATCAAAGTTAAAAGGTACTTCCTTTTCAAGAAAATGACTTAGAGGCTTTGCTATTTTCGAAAAATCTGCAATGAATCTTCTATAAAATCCTGCATGTCCGAGAAATCCTCTTAGGGCTCTTAAATTAACTGGTGGAGGTAACTTTTCGATTACCTCGACTTTAGCTTTATCAACTTCGATACCTACTTCAGAGATTCTATGACCTAGAACAATCCCTTCTGATACCATTAAGTGACATTTTCCCAGTTTAAAACTAAATTGGTATCTTCGCAGCGTTGTAACACTCGATCTAAGTGCGATAAACATTCATCAAATGAATCTCCGTATACACTAAAGTCATCCATAAATATTTCTAAGAATTTCTCAACCATATCATCAAATATAGCCATCATACACCTTTGAAACGTAGCTGGTGCATTACATAAACCAAACGGTATTCTTTTATAAGCAAAAGTTCCATAAGGACAAGTGAAAGTAGTTTTTTCTCTATCTCCTGCTGCAATGAATATCTGTAAATATCCTGAATAACCATCTAAGAAACAGTAATACTTATGTCCACTTAAGCGTTCCAACATTTGCACTATGAATGGAAGTGGATGATGATCTTTCTTAGTATAATCATTTAGTTTTCAAAAATCAATGCACATTCGATAACCTGTAATCTCTCTTGTCGGAATCCATTCATTCTTTTCATTCTCTTTCACTATGAAACCTCCTTTCTTTGGTACCACTTGAGTTGGACTTACCCATTCACTATCTGATATGGGAAAGATTATCCCCATTTCTAATAGCTTAATGACCTCTTTCTTAATAATTAACTGCAAATTTGGGTTGAGACAGCGTTGCGGTTGAATACAAGGTTTAGCATCTTCCTTCAGAATTATCTTATGAACGCAAATTTCCGGGCTAATACCTCGAATATCGGCAACTGTCCATCCAAAAGCTTTCTTATGTTTTTTCAACATTCCAAGTAATTGATCTTCTTGTTGCTCAGTTAAAGATGATGAAATAATAACCGGTAATACATTATTAGTTTCAAGAAAAGCATACTTCAGATTTAAAGGTAACGGTTTCAATTCCAGATTCTTAGGTGGATCTTCCAGTGATGGCTTAAGAACTGGTCCTTCTAGTTCTAATTCCAAATACTTATGCCATGATGGTTTAAAAGTAAAACTTCCTTTATCTGGAGAAAAGATTATCTCTTTCATTTCGGTGTCTTTCTCATCTTCCTTATAGATAGACGAGAGTTAAGCATTCTTCTAATTGTCTTCAAAAGTTGGTAACTGAATATCATAGACAGAATGAATATCTTCTATAAAAGAACATGATTCTGGTGATCTGTATGGATGGTTCATAGCTTTGAATATATTGAAAGAAACTGTTAAGGGTGGTTTTATACGTTTTATAAGTATATATTTCATGTTAATTTCCCCCATATCTGGATAAATTGCATAGAAAATGAGCGTTTAAATGGATTTATTGAGCAAGTGAGGTTTTTAATGAGTTATTCGCAAAATTGGTTTTTTTTGGTGTTTTAATATTGATTTTATGATTATTTGGATGATATTACGTTTTGCGATGTTTTAATGTGCTATAGGCACGTGTTGATGCTTAAATGATGATCACAAAGAGATGAGAGTCGAATTACATTGAAGAAAAAGGGATAAAGATGAGAAAATCGCATTCTGAACAGCTGGACGGGCGTTTGATCAAATGGACGGGCGTCCGGGGAGGATATGTTACATTCGGGAAGTTTGGACGTAGGGTGGACGCCGGGATGGACGGGCGTACGAAGAAGACTCGGCCCGACTCGAAGTTCAAAGCGGACCGGACGAGCGTCCGCGCAGAATGGACGGGCGTCCACGGCCGGCGAAGCGCAACCGACCTAGTTTTTGACCTAGCCGACTTATTTTCCTATTTAAGCGAGCGGCGCCCAAACCCTAGGATAGACATTGATAGAGTCGAGATTCATCTTGAAACACGGCGACGACTTTGTTCTTTACGTTTTTGGTTTTTTTTTATGCAATCAAAACAACTTTTTGATTTCAAGATCATTATGAGTAGCTAAACTCTTGGGTTGGACGAACGGGTGAAGCAATTCAAGAGGTGTTTGGGTTTTTCTTATTTACGTACGCGTTTTGCAATCAACAAAAGGTTCGATTTCTATTGCGTTTATTTTGTGCTTGATATCGATAGATAAAGCCTGTGATATTTGTTTGATGATAGTTGAATGAATTCTAGATCACCGCAATAGTAATCAGTTTAATCAATTTGTCTAAAAACGAAAGTTATCAAATTATTAACCTAGATAATAGATTCGAAAGAATTTATGCCTATCGTGCTCGAAGAATCAATCTTTGATAAAAGTTGATAAACAAATTATCTAAGAAATTAGTAATTTGCATTGGGTATAGGTTAATCTTGGCCTTTAGTTGATTTGCATGCATAGGAAATTAGAAGCCTTTACTGCGTTCTTGAATTGCGGATCCTTGTTCGTCTGCCTTTCTCCCCATTATTTGATAAACCTAAAATTGTTAGTTTTGTGACACTTTTAGCCTAAACTTAAAAACACATTCAACCTCACGTTCCTCGTGGGATCGACCCGGAATAACCGCTTTACTACAAGCTTTGCACTTGGAGCGACTAACCGGATTTTTATTTCTTGTTTTTTTTTTGTTTCATTTACAAAAATCCACCACAAGTTTTTGGCGCCGTTGCCGGGGAACTGGCACGGTTTTATGTGTTTTTAGCATAGGTTTAGGTAGATCATTCGTTACTGAATCGAATAGCTTCTTTTCTCTGAACCGTTTTTTTTTTTTAACTTGTCGGACGAGCGTCCATCCAATTTGGACGTCCGTCCAGTTCTTTGACTGATCGGACGAGCGTTTGGACTTCCAGACGCCCGTCTAGCTCAATTTCTGGGCAGACGCCCGTCCAGGACCTGGGACGCCCGTCTGTCCTGCTGATTCAGCGTCTCTGTTTGACTCCTTTCTTCTTTTTCTCTCCTTAGTTTTAGTTCGTCGTATGCAAACACGAAGTAAACAAGGACAGTTAATTTTTGAGCCTGGGCTTGAACGAGACGTAGTTCGAGTAAACCGTAAACGAAAAGTTCCCGAGCCCATTCCGATTCCCGAAGAGGAAGTTGAAGAGAGTTCGAGTGAAAACTCTTCTGAAGATAATTTCTTCTCCAACCTTTTCTTTGAGGAAGAAACTACTGTTTCAATGGCTCAAGCCAACCGCACCCTGGCAGACTACGCCACTCCCGGTGATGTGAACATTCGCTCGGCTGTGGTTATCCCTACCGATACAGCCCCATTTGAGATAAGACCGGCTCTCATCCAGATGGTGCAGCATGCATCAACTTTCTATGGGTATCAATCTGAGAACTCCTACACGCATCTTTATGTATTTCTGGGAATATGCGATACTACTCGCATTAAGGATGTCGTCAAGACATCATTAAGCGAAACTATTTCCATTCTCACTCCGTGGAGAAGCAATGGAATGGTTTAAATCTCTTCCTTCGAATCTATCCAAACTTGGGCCCGGCTCGAAAGTCAATTTTTGGCCCAATATTTTCCTCCGTCTAAGACGGCTCAATGTCTTAACGAGATCTCAAATTTTCATCAGGCGAGTGATGAATCTTTCTTTGAAGCATGGAAGCGTTTCAAAATTCTTTTGAACAAGTGCCCCCATCATGGAATGGATTTGCGAGAGAAGGGTCCATACTTTCTTCGGTGGTCTAAATGAGTCCACTAAAGGGATGGTCAACTCCCATCCGGAGGAGTCTTCGAAGAAAACCCCACAGCAAGGGTGGGATTTATTTGAAGATATAGCTAGGTACAACTATGCACCTACGTATCAATCACCAACGGCCCCTGTTGCACCTAAAATCGAAGAAGTCAACAACCAGAATCATGGTCAAATGATTGCAGCCCTTCAGGCTCAACTTTCTGCTTTGACCATGACTAAAAATCAAAATCAGCCCTCTCTCCAACAGAATGCACAAGTATTCTCTTGTGATAACTGTTATCAGACTGGTCACATCAGTGACCATTGTCAATACACTCCTATCCCCACTTCTCAAGTCAATGCGCCCAACAAACGAGGCGGTATGGTTCGTGGCTGCTATACCTGTGGACTTAGAGGTCACATTTCTGCAACATGTCCCTTGAATGGTGGAAATGAGGGTTACGACTCTTCTGGCCCGCAGAACCAGAGATTTTCAAACCAGAATAACTCTCAAGGTCAGAACTACAACCAGAATAGAAATTATGTTCAGAATCAAGGTTATGACCAAAACCGCACTCAGAATTCGGGCTACAATCAAAATTCGGGACAGAACACCTCTCGCAATGCCTACTACCAGAACCCCAACTCGGGTCAAAGTTCAAATTCTCAACCAAGAACAAATCCAACCTGGCCCGCTAATCAAAACTCACAGCAAAACCGCCCTAATCAGGACTCCTCAACTTATGGTACTACCCCTACAAGGGCAGAGTATGAAGAGCAACAGAGGACGATGAAGAACTTAGAAAGACAGTTAGGACAGCTAGCTGAACAATTAGCTGCCAGACCTCAAGGTCAGCTACCTAGTTTTACAGAAAAAAACCTTAAAAGTGGGCATGCAGCCCAAGCTGAAGCAAGGACAAACCACTGTGCCGAGCTCGCACCCATTACTCCCTATGGACAAGAGGAGTCAAATGCTATGAATCTGAGATCCGGTACACAATTGCAACAACACCCCGGTTACGGACGAACCGGGGAAACGAGTAAGCCCTCCTACCCCCGATTCGGTAGGAGGGGAAGAATCGCGGTCCACGACCTGGATGAAGAGAAAGATGAAAATGAGATTGAAAGTGGAAAAAGATTCCGGGTGATCGAAAACCAAATTGATGAACCCGAGAAAGTCACTCGGGCGGATGATCCCACGACGAGTAAAAAAGGCGAAAAAGTGGTGAGGTGGAAAGATCTTGAGGACAAAGCTATAAGAGCTTCCTCCCCGGGAAAGTCTTCTCCGAAGAAGAGCTGAATAAGCTCCCATTTCCGCCAAGAAAGCAAAACATTTCATTATCGAAGACAAGAAGTACGAGAAGGTACTCAACCTACTAAGAAACACCCAAGTAAATTTGCCTTTGTACGAAGTGTTGGTTGAGATGCCTAAGTATGCCAAGTTTGTGAAGGATGTTGTTTCTTCAAAGAAGAAGTTGGGCGAAATGGAGAAAAGATTGGGAGAAGAATGCTCCGCTATCAATGACGGAGAAATTCCTAAGAAGCGCAGCGATCCGGGAAAGTTTGTCTTAACTCTGAAGATCAAGGATTTAAGCTTCCCAAATTCTCTGTGTGATTTAGGAGCATCCATTAGTTTGATGTCTCTATCTGTCTGCAAGAGACTACACCTTGACCATCTATTGGAGCCTACCCCCATAAGTATCCAGCTTGCAGATAGATCTTTCAAGAGAGCCGACGGAGTGCTTAGAGACTTTCTGGTCCAAGTAGACAAGTTTACATTTCCTGTGGATTGGTACGGCTTGGACACTAAAGAAGAAGATACCCCCCTCCTCTTGGGACGACCTTTCCTATCCACTGCCAGAGCCTCTATAGATTGCGACGCAGGATTTGTCACTTTACGTGTTGGGGATGAGGAAGTACGCTACAGTGTAGTTAAAGCTCTCAGCGCACCTTCTGAAAACCCCTCAGGTTTTGTGATTGAGACGTCAGACGATTTCACAGACTACACTCTGGACGAGCTAGAGGCTGCCTATGGAGAAGAGCTTGTTGAAGAGAACACAGTGCTCTGTGAAAGAACTCTTTCCCCCTCAGAAGAAGTCGATTTGCTTGAGGCAAGAGTTTTTGACCCTATCAGCGAGGAAGATCTAAAACGAGGAGAAGCCAAAACCAGCTTAGAGGAACCTCCTGAGGACCTTGTTCTAAAACCTCTACCTCAGCATCTGAAGTATATCTTCTTGAGAGAAGGCGAGCGCTTACCTCGATTATCTCCTCTACCTTTGTCGGCGAGAAGAAGAAGGCCGAGTTGGTTGACGTTACGAAGAAAAATGAGAAAGCCTTCGGTTGGCGAGGTAGGTGATATAAGAGGAATATCTCCCGGACGTACGTATGCATAAGATTAGAACCGAAGAAGGTGCAAAGAGTATAAGACAACCACGGAGACGTTTAAACCCACACATGCGGGAAGTGGTGAAGAAAGAGATCATCAAGTTTGTTGGATATGGGGATCATTTATGCGATAGCTGATAGCGATTGAGTGTCCCCCACTCAGGTAGTACCTAAAAAGGGAGGTATCACCATTGAAAAGAATGACAAATGTGAAGAGGTAGCTGTTAGATTAGTCACTTTGGGTACGAGTACGTATAGACTATAGGAAGGCGAACGAGGTGACCCCGAAGGACCATTTCCCTCTCCCCTTCATAGACCAAATGTTGGAACGTTTGGCGGGGCATGCTTTCTCTTGTTTTACGGACGGTTATTCGGGTTATTTCCAAATCCCTATTGACCCGGTAGATCAAGAGAAAACAACCTTCACACCGCCCCTATGGTACTTTCGCTTATAGGCGAATGCCCTTTGGACTTTGTAATGCGCCAGCTACATTTCAGAGATGTATGTTGGCTATCTTTGATGGACTTGTGGAGAGATGCATGGAGGTGTTCATGGATGACTTCTCGGTGTTTGGCACATCGTTTACGGACTGTCTTGAAAATCTAGACAAAGTACTGCATAGGTGTGTGGAGAAGAACTTGATTCTCAACTGGGAGAAGTGCCATCTTATGGTGACCGAAGGGATTGTTCTAGGTCACAAGATTTCCGCTAAAGGCATAGAGGTTGATAAAGCTAAGATAGAAGCTATTGAAAAGATGAATTACCCCAGAAACACGTTAGAAGTAAGAAGTTTCCTTGGTCATGTGGGGTTCTATAGGAGATTTATAAAAGATTTTTCAAAAATATCTAAACCTTTATCAACTTTCTTGAAAGATGACGTCACTTTCAATTTCGATAATATTTGTCAAAGTGCCTTCAAAGAGCTAAAACAACGTTTGACCTCGCCACTATCACGATCTCTCCGGATTGGAACATACCATTTGAACTAATGTGTGATGCCTCCAATTACGGCTGTTGTTGGTCTTGTATTGGGGCAAAGGATTAATGGTAAATTCCAACCTATTTCCTACGCAAGTCATACCACGAATCCGGCCCAAGCAAACTATACCACTACGAAAAAGGCTGTTAGCGGTTGTGTTTTCCATGGATAAGTCCCGCGACTATTTGCTTGGTGCCAAGGTGATTATATGGACTGATCATGCGGCTTTGCGTTACTTGATGAACAAGAAGGATGCTAAACCGAGACTGCTAAGGTGGATTCTTACACTACAAGAATTCGATGTTCACATCAAGGATATACGGGGTAGTGAGAACACCGTAGCGGACCATATTTCGAGAGTATTGCCAGTAGCTCAGGAAGATCCCCAGGACATTGATCTTTATTATCCCTTCGAGAGCGTTATGAATATGGATGTCCACACTCCCGACCCCCCTTGGTATGCTTCGATTGTCAATTACCTTCATTACGGCTATCGAATCCCGAATTCTCTTACCGGGAGAAGAAGAAGTTCTTCTACGATCTAAAGTACTATGTACGGGAAGAACCATATCGTTCAAGATGCGCAAGGATGGGTTGCTTCGCCGGTGTGTCCACGAATCCGAGCAACGGGATATTATTGAGCAATGTCATAGTGGTCCCACCGGTGGCCATTTCAATCCATGGAAAACCGTTGCCAAAATATTTCAATGTGGTTTTTGCGGCCCGAGTCTTTAAAGATGCGAAGCTTTCGCAAAGGTTTGTGATTGGTGCCGAGAGAACCGGCACTTTGACCAGGCGGTATGATATGCCGCTTAAACCCATTTTGGAGTGTGAAGTGTTTGACGTATGGGGCATTGACTTTATGGGACCATTTCCATCTTCATGCGGAAATAAATACATTCTGGTCTGTGTAGACTACGTATCTAAATGGGTAGAAGCCGTCGCAACTCCTTTGAATGATCATAAAACGGTAATGAAATTTCGAAGAGGAACATTTTCACGAGGTTTGGTGCCCTAGAGCTACGATCGGCGATGAAGGGTCACACTTCATTAATAAACCCCTGGATAGCTGTTAGCTAAGTATGGTGTTAAGCATAAGAGTGGCACACCATATCACCCTATGACCGAGTGGGCAAGTTGAGCGTAGTAACCGAGTATAAAGAAAATTCTCGAGAAAACGGTCAACTCCCATCGAAAAGATTGGAGTACGAAATTTGGATGATGTCTTGTGGGCCTACAGGACCGCATACAAAAACCCTATGGGTACATCACCATACCAAATGGTTTATGGAAAGCCATGTCATTTGCCAGTGGAATTAGAGCATAGAGCTTATTGGGCAACTAAGTTCCTAAACTTCGACTCCCAAGCTTGTGGAGAACATAGGCTCCAGCAGATACATGAATTAGACGAGTTCAGGCTCCAAGCTTATGAGAGTTTGATCGGCTAAAACTGGGTATCCAATCTTACCGGCAGTGTACCGGGTCTAATTGTAGTGTAGTCTGGTGAATCAAGTGTCGAATCCTCAGGGAAAAGAAAATGTAATTTAAAATGTGGCTAAACACCAATTAGCTATTATTATCTTGATCTAAGTCGCAATTCTTTTTAATTAGAGCTATTCAAATGATAAATAAGTAAATATTTATATAGATATCAATATAATAGATAATTAAGAATAACTAACCAAGACAATGTTATTGAATTATGCTCTCTTTTAGTTTAATGGATGTGATCAAACTTCTTGTTTTAAAGTGTTATTGATTATGTGAAACGGTATACTCCTCAGCTAACAAATTCCCCTCATACGAGTGCACGAATTCGTTCTATGCCTCCTCCTTGGTAAAACCGTAATTAAACCTAATGATTTGACATGATAATCTCTCGAGTATAAATATTCTCGTCCCCGGATAAGAAAGAGGGTTCCGTTTGTCGGACGGCCAATTTTACCTTCCGGTCTTTCTACCCTTTTCTCATACCCTAACGTCTCGGTCGGTTCATGATTAGGTTATGGTTCGTCCATCTCGGTTAATTACGTCAATACAGACTATCAATTAGTTCAAGTAGAAAGAGATTCATCATATTCAATTTTTAATCATATTTTAACTTAGTCGTCATCCATTTCCCTAAAAGAGAAACATATTTCAATTACATGTCTTGGCTAGTTGTATAATTAGCCTACATACATTATTACTAGTATATAAAATTGTACAAAAACAACAAAGATAATAACCATAGAATATTACCGATTACAATTGTTGAAGGGCTTCGTCCTCTGAATGCAACAACAGTGATGAAATCAACAATCTTCAATAATTTATTCTAGCTATTACATAAATACTACTACTACTTTTATGGCAGAATGCCTACTGAAATAATATTTACAGAGAGTAGATATATAATGACAGAGATATATATATATCAGTATCTATCCTCCCTCTTTTCTTTCACTTCATAAATGAGGTATTTATAGGCTGTGATTTCAGGTCCGGCGTGCGCCGAAACTGGTCCGGCGTGCGCCGGATTAACCGATTTCGAATATCATGTGTCGACGCACATGGGTAACATGGGAGTAATTATCACATAATCCGGCGTGGACCGGTTTCGTCCGGTCCGCGCCGGGTTTGTCCGCCACTTGATGATTTTTTACGATTTGATTCCGATTCTTCTACTTTGTATCACATAATACCTGTATAACAACAACAAAAAACGACAAAAACACAGGTAAATCTGACAACAAAAGTTATAATTTGTATTATGTCGTCTTTTTTGTATCTATTAGATTTTTATATGTTATTTTACTATCTTTTAATATTTTTAGATAAAATTAATCAATAATATATATAAAATGTGATAATATTTTGTTATAAATTTAACATATATCAACTATTCCCCACTTAGCTTTTGATCGTCCTCGAGCAAAATAAGCGATGATAAAAACAATATAATTTATTTAGACTAAATTTCCAATTTAGTAACGTATACTGTTAATATTATAATTATATCAGTTTTATCTATCTAAGATTATTTAAGAAGATAAAAAGTGTGTATAACTCAACAAATTAGTTATAAAATATTATCTAAAATGAAATTCTTCATGAATTACTTAAAAAAATATTTAGAATAACTTTAAAATCGCCACTATATGAATTATCGGAATCAAGGACTAAGTCAAGTAGTTGGCAAAATGGCTTATAACGTTCAGGTTCAGGGTGTTTGGCTAATCGAAGGGATATGAAAGGAAAATCGAAAGAGATAGAAGCAAGTCGTACGTACTTACACCTTCAACTTTTGATCAAAAATATCTTGATTAGTAACATCCCGACACCGACTATATATATATATATATATATATATATATATATATATATTTTTTTACCGTACTAATATATCCGAACTCATTGCCAGAATCAGCTATCTTTCAAGCGTCATGAGGTGAGGACAAACATATTAGTACCTAACTATTCCAACAATTGGTACAAGATTGCCTTCCAAATAATATTTATTCCAATCTCAGCATATACTATTTTTGAATTTCGATGTCGTCACCGCTATCCATAAACACATACTAAACTTGCGGGATTTCAAGGAAATGTAGACCATTTTAAGTTAAGGGTCGGTTTTTCTTAGTTAATCATAATGGCTAATTTCGAGTGAGGTCTTGATCACTCTTCAAGGTGAGGTGGGGACAAAAATTGGAAATTATGTTCGGGTAGGCTATTTGGCTCTAGTTAGTCAAAGTAATGCCAAAAATCTCGTCATTCCTAGTCCGATTCCAATTTCATACTTGTCTTGAAAATGAAAATTATTCTAAAATTTTATTATAAGTGATTATTTGTCCAATTCCATAAAGAAAATATTTCATACTAATTATCTAGATATACATACTTAATTTCTTATTAAGATCTAAAATAGATATAAATAATATAGAAATAATATATCAAGCTTACTTTACTAAAAAAAATTTCTATCAAACTATATCATTTTTATTATAATAATTATATATTATTTCATTTATTTCCTTGAGGATAATTAAACTAAGTGTATAAGTATTTGATATATTAACTTCATTTTATTTACTAACCTAACTTCATTCCCCACTTACGAACTGTCATCGTCCCGATGATAAGTGAGTGAAAAAGATGGGTAGAAAATAAATGAAATTATTTTAATTAAGGTGATACGAGTTTTTCTTCTGAATTATTCGTTTAGAAAAGAAAAAACATAACATTTTTATTAAAGGAAATATTAATATTACACAAAAATATAAAGACATAATTAAACAAACTTACGGAATAAAAACAACTGAAAATAACTTAAAAACTGAAAATATCTTATTCGAACTACTAAACCAACCACTTAAATTCCTCTCTTCGTACACAGATGAAACTATTCCTCTAATCTTCTGCGTAGATGAACCACTTGGTACATCCACCGGAAGCGGACCTAGAAGAGGTTGACGAGAAGGAAAGATCTCATCCGAAGCAGTCTCCGGAACTCCAGCAAAACGGATACAGATTTTAGAGATCAAAGATGCAAACGGCATCGGTTGACGAAAATTTCGTCTACCAAGAGCAAAGTTGATGGCCGTCTTGTGGATCGGGATTCCCCGATCAATAATAGCTCCAATCGTAATAGCATAAGTAGCAACATCTCATCATCGAAACCTCGGAAAAGTCCAAAGTTGGAAAAACTCGTGAATTTATAAAGTGTTTCCCGTGTTCGAAGATGAGGAAGCGAGAGTGAAGTGGAGACAACATGATCACGGTTGTAATTTGGAAAGAGAATTTGGAAAGCTTCGGCACATTTATCAATAACACCATGACTCGTGTCCAAATTCCACCTGCGATTCATAATGACTATTTGGGGTAGTTTGGACGGATGGAGGTATTTGAAAAGCTTGATTGATGATAAAAGGAGTGAATGGTACAATACAACCACGGACACGCACAAAACGTGCGGATGCGACGAAACGAGTCCGACGGTCTTTTGCATAAAATTCTCGAACTAGAGTGACATTGACCTTGCCTCTTGGTGTACGGACAAAACGATCCCATCCACCTCCTTCAATACGGAGAAATCCCCACTGGTTCATTTTTCGAAAGTTGAGACCTTTCTCAAGCAAAATAGGAGATTGACTGAAATTGGCTAGATAACGGTCTTGAGCTGTTTGGTGTGGATAATCATCAGGATTGAAAAATAAAGGTTGAATATCCGGGATTTCATCATTTGGGTACAACTGGGGAGAGTAAGCGTTAAGCGAAGGAGAAGAATGATTAGACATTTTGGACCGTTAATCAGTAGGTGAAAGAGAGGAAGGTGTATCCTTCTAAGATAGCAAAGGGTGCTATTTATAGGTAAAAATTCGAGTAGAAGAGGAAAAGAGTGTTTCAGTGACATAAATAGATTTTCCGGCGTGGACCGGTTTCTTCCGGCCTACGCCGGATTTTATTAATTTCTGGCGGTATAAATACCCTAGTCTCTAGCTGTCAGGTCGGTGATAACCCGGCGTAAACCGGAAGTAACCCGGCGTACGCCGGTTTGTACTATTCATGGACAGAGACGAAAATGGTGTACCTTTGCCCAAATTTTTTTTAAAACACCTTACTAAAACAACCAAATTTTATAAAATTATTACAAACTTGGGAAATTATTTAAACGTGCACTAACCCCTGAGTGCATCAACCAAACGTCAACGTTAAAATTTCTAGTTCCAAAACAACATAATAAAAGGAAATAGTCATCAAAGTACAAATGTTTTTCAAATGATAAAAGTTTAATCAGTTTATTCGAAGTCTTCAAAATTCACATCGTGCGGCGGATGTGTCATGGATTGAGTCGAAACTGCTCCAAAGTCGGAAGTTGAAGTCGTGGTATAGAATGGATCTTGTGAACGCATGGTGGACATAGTAACCGAACTCTCGAAACCAAGCGATCCAAAACCGGTAGTGACAGCTGAAACCGAAGCGTAATCTCCAAATCCTGAAGTAGCAGCTGTGATACCTGGAAACATACCACCTGACATACTAAACTGACCCGAAGTAGCCTGAGTGTAAGATTGAGAGGTATGAGGCGAAGGAATCGGTCGAACCCAGGCTGGTAAGGTATAGGGATCTGCCTGGCACTGAGGCAGATCATCAGACATCTGCTCATAAGCAGGGTCTAGACCTCTCATGAAAGCTCGCTGACCTCTAACTCCTACTCTAATATCATTGGCCCATTGCCTGACTCGGTCGAATCCTAACAGCATATTAGTCTGACTTCTATCAATTGTACTAAGAATGGCGTCAGACTGGTGATAACTCTGACTCTGCACAGGCTGCCTAGAAGAGGATCCAAATAGGGGTGGGATTCTAGGACGAGGGATTTGCTGACGCTGCTGTCGGTTAGGATTATTATAATCAAGTTTACCAGCAGTTTGCGGGGCAAGTCTAGGGCCTATGATTGGGGTATCAGCAGAAACAATTTTGTCAACAGGTAAGGCTGGGACTCTCGCCATCAGACACAATGCAGAGATTAGATTTGGAAATGGCTTGTTTCCTTGCGGAATACGAGCATGAGCAAAATCCCAAACCTTATTGAAAATCAATTTTCCTAGATTGACCGGAACATCCTTAACTATTGCCCAAGCAGTAATGACATCATCTCTACCAAAAGCACTGACATGAGTAGATGGACTGACATTATAGCCCAGAAACATCTTAATAGCTCTGACATCCTTAATACAACCCCCGTATGCAAACCTATTATCAATCCACGTCGCAGATGGGTCGAAGGCTTGTTGAGCTTCATACGCCTTAGCTTGCAAAACACTAGGCTGGTTCAAACCCCAAACAGAATAATAATCTTCCTCATCAGGAACCTCAGGAATGTCAAAAAATGCATTAATGACTGACTGAGTAAAAGGGACGATAGCATTTCTAAGAGAAACAGAGGTCAAAGGACCTTCATCTACAGGCTCATAGGCAGAAATGACAGAATAAAATTCAGCAACCATAGTGGCATTGACAGGGTCAACACGCTCATGGGCTATCTCCATCCAGCCTCTACTCTCAAAAATTTCCTTCAGTTCAGGTCCTAAGGCTGTAAAATCTATACCCCGTTCTAGCAATACTGAACACTTTGAAAAATATCTATTATAAGCTGATACGGCTGCAGGACTGGCAGTGTTTTTAAAGGATAAAGCCTCTTCTTCTGCTGTGAGAGGTCTAGGTTCATGCACAGGTACTACAGGTGGTAAATCAGATTTTCTTTTCTTATAACCCTTTTTACGAGAGGAAGACTCAGCCATCTACGATTGTGGTATCAATAACAACACAAAATGAAAATAACAAAAATTATTATAAAAACACAATGAAAACATCAACAAAAAAAAATGATAAAATTGATACTTAAAATTATAAATTTGATAAATAATTATTTTAAATGGTTACCTGAAAATGTGAGGGAGGTAGAAAAACGTGGGTGGCCGGAAAATATGTCACTTCGCCGGAATTGTGTGCTTAAGCCGAAAATCACCAACTTTGAGTGTAATGTATTAATTTGTTGTGTTTGTGGTAGGAGAGGTATTGGAAATAATAAAAATAGAGAAGAAAAGAGGTGGGTTTTATGGTGTAAAGAGGTGGGGAAGAAAGGGGTGGGGCGGCGGCGCGTAAAAGAAATTGGGGAGAAGAGGAAGAAGAAAAGAGAGAACCGGTAGGTTAAGTTCATTTAATTCCGGCGTGGACCGGTATAGTCCGGTCTACGCCGGGTTTTTAAAATCCGTTTTTTTTTTTTTTTTTTTTTTTTTTTTTTCATAAAAATATTTTTATAAAATCACAAAATCATTTAATGATAAAATAAACTATTACGATATTTTTGGTATGATAATTCTAATTATATCATATAAACTATATATGATATAAAATAAGTTTATCATAACATTTTTATGAAATCGTTGAAAATAAAATTCAATCTAATTTTACTCCTATCATCCTTAAATCTTCGAGATTTCTATAGTAGCGGTCCATCAACCTAATTCCTAGGAATGATGCGTTTGAATTCTCTCTTTGTTGTCCATCGGGATTTTCGGATAACCACCTAGTCGTTCCCATCTTAATTACATTCAAACATTCATCCTGGGATTTGGTTGTGCTTTCCCCACATTTTCCACTATGCTCACTCTTTCCACAGATTCTACATCTCTTTAAAAATCTTGCCCTTCTCTTTATAGCACTTCTTGATTTTCCATTACAAAGATCTCTTTCTTTGATTTTACTTATCAGTTCTTTATTCAATTTGAAAACTAAGGTTTCTATTTTAAAGGCAACATCTTTATCTAAACCTAATTTTAAAAGTAAAATAAAAACTTCTATTCTATTTATAAAAGGCATTCCAGTTCTTTAATGTCTATCCGGTAAAAGACGAAACTAATTAAATTGCATAATAAAAAAAAATAAATAAGAAAGAGTGTACCTGGGATCAGCTTAGTTTGTGGCTGATAGCAAAACGTTTCTTTTTAATCTGTTGGAGGATCGCTAAGGTACATAACTTCTCTTGTTAGAGGTATTCCTTCTTCCTTTACGAATAACTTCACTCTGTGGCCATTGGCTATAAAAGTTGTGAATCCATCAGTTAATTCTATAGCTCCTGACTTATAGATTTTTGTTACCTCATATGGACCTGTCCATCTTGATTTAAGCTTACCTGGAAACCACTTCAAACGTGAATTATATAAGAGTACTCGATCACCTACATGAAACTCACGAAGATAGATCCTCTTATCATGGAAAGATTTCGTGCGTTCCTTGTAGATTCGAGCATTTTCGTAAGCGTCGAGACGAAACTCATCCGGTTCGTTAACCGAAGTAATCTATAATCACCAATGACCTTTGGATCAAAATTTAGAAATTTAATAGCCCAAAAGGCTCGATGTTCTAATTCAACGGGGAGATGACAAGATTTACCAAATACTAATTTATAGGGAGAACAACCAATTGGCGTTTTGAAGGTCGTTCTATATGCCCATAATGCATCATCTAGTCTTTTCCTTCAGCTTTTACGATTTGACTCTATAGTTTTTTCCACGATTCTTTTTATTTCTCTATTAGATATTTCTACCGTCCACTAGTTTGTGGATGATATGGTGTGCCAAGTTTATGTTTTACACCGTACTTCTCAATTAATTTTGTAAATGGACGGTTACAGAAATGTGATCCTTGGTCACTAATGATAGCCCTAGGAGTGCCAAATCTAGTGAATATATTCTTTTTAAGGAATTTTAACACTACTCTAGAATCATTAGTGGGAAGAGCTTCAGCTTCTACCCATTTGGATACATAATCGACCATCACTAAAATGAATTTCTTACCAAAAGATGGAGGAAAGGGGCCCATAAAATCAATACCCCAAACATCAAATAACTCACACTCCAAAATAGGTTGGAGCGGCATCTCGTGCTTCTTGGAAATATTTCCCCATTTCTGACATGATTCACAAACCCTTGCATAGTGGTGTGCATCTTTATATAGAGTAGGCCAGTAAAATCCACTTTGCAAGACTTTGTAGGCGGTTTTCCATCCTCCATGGTGGCCTCCAGCCTCACGATCATGGCAAAAGGATAGTATACTTAAGTCTCATCATTGGGTACACATTTTCTAATTATACCATCCGAACATTTTCGAAAAAGATCCGGTTTTTCCCAATAGTAGAATTTTAGATCATAAAAGAACTTCTTTTTCTGTTGCCATGTCCAATGAGATGGAATATATTCACAGGTAAAGTAGTTAACAATATTACTGAACCATGGCGAGCTTTCTTTGGATAAATTACCAGCTTTAACCAGTTGCATTCTTGGAGGAGCGTCAACCATGAGAAGTTGTTCATCTGGAAATGAATCTTTGATCTCTTGTTTTCCTCCTTTTCTTTCTTCAAATTCCATACAACTCAAATGGTCTGCCACTACATTTTCACTGCCCTTTTTATCTTTAATTTCAATGTCAAATTCTTGAAGTAGCAGAATCCATCTAAGAAGACGAGGCTTCGCATCTTTCTTCTTTAACAAGTATTTTAATGCTGAATGATCAGTATAAACAATTACTTTAGAACCAATGAGATATGATCGAAATTTGTCTAAAGCAAAGATCACAGCCAGCAGTTCCTTTTCTGTGGTGGCGTAGTTAAGTTGGGCTGTGTTCAATGTATGGGATGCATAGTAGATTGCCTTAAGTACTTTGTTATGGCGTTGACCTAGGACAGCTCCGACTGCTAGATCACTTGCATCGCACATAAGTTCAAACGGTAAGTTCCAGTCTGGTGCTACTAGAACTGGTGCAGTTACCAATCGTGCTTTCAAAGTTTCAAATGCTTCCATACATTTGTCATCAAACTTAAATGGTACTTCTTTTTCAAGCAAATGACTGAGAGGTTTCGCTATGCGTGAAAAATCTGCAATAAATCTTCTATAGAAACCCGCATGTCCAAGAAATCCTCTCGAGTTTTCGGGTTTCTTGGTGGAGGTAACTTTTTAATTACTTCGACTTTGGCTTTATCTACCTCAACACCTTCTTCGTAAATTCGATGACCTAAAACAATACCATCGATACCATGAGATGACATTTTTCCCAATTTACAACTAGGTTTGTGTCTTCACGGCGTTTAAGCACACGTTCCAAGTGTAGAAGACATTCCTCAAAAGAATCTCCAAAAACGCTAAAGTCATCCATAAAGATTTCCAAAAACTTTTCTACCATATCCGAAAATATTGCCATCATGCATCTCTCGAAACGTAGTCGGTGCGTTACATAATCCAAACGGCATTCTTTTATAGGCAAAAGTTCCATATGGACACGTGAAAGTCGTTTTCTCTCTATCCCGTCGCAATAAATATTTGTAAATAACCTGAATAACCATCTAAGAAACAATAATATTTATGTCCACTTAATCGTTCTAACATCTGAACGATGAATGGAAGTGGATGATGGTCTTTCTTCGTATGCTCATTCAGTTTACGAAAATCTATGCACATTCGATATCCTGTGACTTCCCTTGTTGGAATCCATTCGTGTTTATCATTTTCCTTTATCGTGAGTCCGCCCTTTTTAGGTACTACTTGGGTAGGACTTACCCATTCACTGTCGGATATGGGAAAGATTATCCCCATTTCTAGTAACTTAATAACCTCTTTCTTGATTACTTGTTGCATATTCGGGTTGAGACGGCGTTGTGGTTGGATACATGGTTTAGCCTCTTCATTCAAGATGATCTTGTGTACACAAATCTCGGGACTTATTCCCCGAATATACGCCATCGTCCATCCAAACGCTTTCTTATGTTGTCTTAACATTCTTAACAACCGATCTTCCCGTGACTTGGTCAACGATGATGAGACAATAACGGGAAGGAAATTATCATTTTCAAGAAAGGCATATTTGAGATTTGAAGGGAGAGGTTTCAATTCCAGATTCTTTGGTGGTTCTTCTACCGAAGGTTTCAATACTGGTCCATTCAGTTCTAAATCTAAATAACGGTGCCAAGGACTTTTTTCAAAAGAACTTCCGGTGTCGAGATAAAAAATGATTTCTTTCATTTCTTGGCTGTCTCCTTTGTAGATAGATAAGGCTAAACATTCTTCGAGCTTATCTTCAAAAAATTTTGATTCAGCATCATTCGTATACATAGAAGATATGCTTTCTATGAATGAACATGATTCTTGCGATTTGTATGGATGCTTCATAGCCTTAAAGATATTAAAGGTGACTTCATCTTCATTGACTCTTAAAATTAATTCGCCCTTTTGGACATCGATAAGAGTTCTTCCTGTAGCTAGAAATGGTCGACCTAGAATAAGAGGTGCCTTGAAAATCCTTCTTCCATTTCCATTACTACAAAGTCAACCGGAAAGTAAAACTTATCTATCTTAACCAATACATCTTCGATGACTCCTTTAGGACGTTTTATAGACCTATCGCCATCCGGAGAGTCATTTCGGTGTTTTTAAGTTTTCCTATTCCGAGTTTCCTATAATCCTCATAAGACATAAGATTAATGCTAGCTCCGAGATCACAGAGTACCTTTTTAAACAGGAAACCCCCAATCTCACATGGGATGGTAAAACTACCTGGGTCTTTTAGTTTAGGAGGAAGCTTATGCTGTAATACTGCGGAACATTCTTCATTAAGGCAGATATTCTCATATTCTTCTAAACGTTTTTTGTTCGAGAGAATATCCTTAAGAAACTTGCCATAAATAGGCATATTGATTAGTGCTTCAATGACAGGAATGTTGACATTCAGGTGACGAAATGTATCAAGGAAACGTGCATACTTTTTATCCGTTTTCAACTTTTTAATTTGATCTCTGGGTGGGTAAGGTAAAGATTCAAGGTCAATAAATTCAGGTTTTTCAGTCATGTTCTCCTTACCTTTTTCCTTAGATTTTGATGCTTCCTTAAATGTTTGAGCGTCTGGTGGTCTCCATGTGTCATGATCCTGCACTATCTTCTTTGAAATTTGTTCAAAATCCTTCTTTACTTGTTTTGTTGGGGTATTGCTACTCCTTACTTGAATTGCACTATTAGTAATTTCATCCTTTCTAACATGTTCATTGAATAAGGTCCGTAGATCGCTAGCCCTTGGATTTTTCAAGTATTCTCGGGACTTTGATCCATTCTTCTTCTTCTATTTCGGTTTCAACTTGATTATTACGACTTAAGAATTCACCAATGATTTCTTCTTCTTCTTTATCGAATTCTCGGTTCGTCCTTACTTTCCAAGTCCTTTTCGAATTTGTCATCTAAATCATCTTCTACTTCATTGTTTCCCGAGTTTTCTACTCCATTACTTCCACATATCTTTTTCGCTTCGGGTAATAACGGCATTCACCTCTCTCGGGTTTCTTTCGGTATTACTAGGTAATCCTCCCGGAGGTCTACTCGTTCTTTCGTTCTCCTTCTCTACTCAAGTGATCTTCCATATTACGCACCGATGCTTCTATAGTTCTCATTCTCGTGTCATGCCCACTCATGGATGTTTTCAAAGTACTCATATCCTTAGTGACAGTTCTATAGAAGTCATCATGGTTTCCATATTTTGAGCTTGGGTAGACATCACACCCATCATATTTTCCATTAATTTTTCCCATTTGTCAACTCCTTCTACGGATCGAGTTGAACTTTGAGTAATGCGGTATACTTTGCGTGGTGTGTTGTGGGTATAATCTCGGGAGGTGATTGATGGTTTTGATTCGATGAATTTCCCCGGTAACTTTGGTTTTGACTATTGTACGAGGTTTTGTATTGAGTCGGGTAGGGTGGTTGTCCCCGCTTACTTGGGTTTTCCGCCCAACGAAAGGTAGGATGGTCTCTTTTAATGGCATTGAATGAATTTGAATAAGCATTATTCGATTCCTATGTTGTTGTAGGAAACTTACTTCTTCCCTAGAATATTCTTCGGTTTCTTCTATTCCATTATCATTATTTCTCATCCCATCATTCGAATATTCATTTAATGACTTCCCTTCTGAGCCAGAATTCTTGTTTCCTTGTAAGCTATCAAACTTTCTACTAAGATTTTCCAGATGTGCTAAAACTTCTGAGTTTGATGTAGATTCACCTACAAATGCTACTTTTCTCGTACTAGAACCGGTTTCCCACATTCGGTTATTCTTAGAAATTTTTTCAATAGCATCGTAGACAACTTGAGCTTCACTCATCATTAAAGAGCCTCCACATGCGTGATCAACATCAAGACGTGAATCCTTTCTCAATTTACGACAAAAAAGTTGGATTTGCATGTCAAGAGAGTAACCATGATCGGGACAAGCTCTTAACAACTTTTTAAATCTTTCCCACGCATTTCCAAGTGTTTCCTCGGATCCTTGTCTAAAATTTGCAATTTCGACCTTTAATTCCAAATTCCTACCCGGAGTGAAATATTGTTTTAGAAACTCGGTTTGAATGTCCCGCCGACTTGTCAACGAATGATGTGGGAGTGACATAAACCGGCTCTCTAGCTCTTCCTTTTAATGAAAAAGGAAACATCGACATCCTTGTCAATTCACGATGAGCACCTTGGCTCTTGGCGTTGTTGCACAATTCTTCAAAAAGATATAGGTGATGATGCGGATCTTCGTCATCTTCACCAAGAAATTGAGCTCGTGTGTCAATCAAACCAAAAAGATGGGATTTAATTTCAAAGTTATTTGCTCCTTCATTAGGTAGACGAATTGGATTGTTAGTTTCATTTCTTCTCAAAGTCGATCACAAATCGGTCTTGGGTTTGGTGGGTTATTATTATGATGATTATTCGATTTCGGTTCGGTTATTCCGATTATTGGGATTCTCGGTTATTGAGGTGTGGTGGTGGTGGTGGAAGATTTTGTAGCGGTGGATTAAGATTATTGAGGTTTTGTCCATGTCCTTGGGCATGAACAAGCCCTTGTTCGAGTGGTGTTTCTTCACTGGCCTCGGCCATTCCCATACCTCGAGTTGATGATTCCTGGGGAGATACACCTTCAAGATGTCCTTGGCTGGTTTGGCCACGTCTATTTTCTCCTCTTAATTGTCTTTCGTAAGTATTTATATCTGGCTTATAAGGAGTAAGTGGGGCCTTACCGCTTCGGGTCATCAACTACAAAATTTAGAAAACAACACTAAAACAGTAAAAGTGGCTACTTACCAATGAGGTAAGTACCAAAGAAACGAAAAGTAGAAATAAGATTAAGAAAAGTGTTGACTTATGCTCAAGAGCTTTGAGCTAATATAAGTAGTAACCATAGACATAATAAATTAACGTTACTTATTCCCCGGCAACGGCGCCAAAAACTGGGTATCCAATCTTACCGGCAGTGTACCGGGTCTAATTGTAGTGTAGTCTGGTGAATCAAGTGTCGAATCCTCAGGGAAAAGAAAATGTAATTTAAAATGTGGCTAAACACCAATTAGCTATTATTATCTTGATCTAAGTCGCAATTCTTTTTAATTAGAGCTATTCAAATGATAAATAAGTAAATATTTATATAGATATCAATATAATAGATAATTAAGAATAACTAACCAAGACAATGTTATTGAATTATGCTCTCTTTTAGTTTAATGGATGTGATCAAACTTCTTGTTTTAAAGTGTTATTGATTATGTGAAACGGTATACTCCTCGCCTAACAAATTCCCCTCATACGAGTGCACGAATTCGTTCTATGCCTCCTCCTTGGTAAAACCGTAATTAAACCTAATGATTTGACATGATAATCTCTCGAGTATAAATATTCGTCCCCGGATAAGAAAGAGGGTTCCGTTTGTCAGACGGCCAATTTTACCTTCCGGTCTTTCTACCCTTTTCTCATACCCTAACGTCTCTGGTCAGTTCATGATTAGGTTATGGTTCGTCCATACTTGGTTAATTACGTCAATACGGACTATCAATTAGTTCAAGTAGAAAGAGATTCATCATATTCAATTTTTAATCATATTTTAACTTAGTCATCATCCATTTCCCTAAAAGAGAAACATATTTCAATTACATGTCTTGGCTAGTTGTATAATTAGCCTACATACATTATTACTAGTATATAAAATTGTAAAAAACAACAAAGATAATAACCATAGAATATTACCGATTACAATTGTTGAAGGGCTTCGTCCTCTGAATGCAACAACAGTGATGAAATCAACAATCTTCAATAATTTATTCTAGCTATTACATAAATACTACTACTACTTTTATGGCAGAATGCCTACTGAAATAATATTTACAGAGAGTAGATATATAATGACAGAGATATATATATCAGTATCTATCCTCCCTCTTTTCTTTCACTTCATAAATGAGGTATTTATAGGCTGTGATTTCAGGTCCGGCGTGCGCCGAAACTGGTCCGGCGTGCGCCGGATTAACCGATTTCGAATATCATGTGTCAGACGCACATGGGTAACATGGGAGTAATTATCACATAATCCGGCGTGGACCGGTTTCGTCCGGTCTGCGCCGGGTTTGTCTGCCACTTGATGATTTTTTACGATTTGATTCCGATTCTTCTACTTTGTATCACATAATACCTGTATAACAACAACAAAAAACGACAAAAACACAGGTAAATCTGACAACAAAAGTTATAATTTGTATTATGTCGTCTTTTTTTGTATCTATTAGATTTTTATATGTTATTTTACTATCTTTTAATATTTTTAGATAAAATTAATCAATAATATATATAAAATGTGATAATATTTTGTTATAAATTTAACATATATCAGAGTTCACGGATAAGCAAGGAAAGGATGAAATTCCTTCATGATAAAAAGATCAAGAAAAGGGAGTTTCATGCAGGCGAGCTGGTACTGTTATACAATTCCAGGCTGCATCTTTTCCCCGGAAAGCTAAGGACGCGTTGGTCCGGTCCATTTGAGGTCCTGTCTGTCTTTCCTTGCGGCGTTTTGGAACTGAGGGGGATTGGTGATCAGCCTTTCAAGGTCAATGGTCAACGATGCAAACACTACATTGGCCAACCGAAGGAATCACCCGAGATAGTTAAATTCCTTGATTTGCTTGGTTATCACTTCAGGAGTCGATGATTGCGATGAGTTCTCCCCAGACCTATTTTCGATGATAGTCTTTGAATCACCAATTTCGAAGTTTTTGCCGGAAGTCGGGACATGGAACAATATTGGAAGGAAGTGGATTTGAAGAAAAATAAAGCACGGAAAAGAGCCCCGGTCGAAAGAAGATCAAACGGGCACCGGGAAAAATGGGTGGGTCGGATCCCGAGTTTGCTTCTTTGTTTCGTAGTCGTACTTTTGTTAAGAATTTCGTTGATAGGATGACCGGCAAAAAGCCAAAGTGGCCCGACCCGGGTTAAACCTGAATTGAATGTCGAGCTAACGACATTAACCAAAAGCGCCACTAGGGGGCAACCTAGATATCCCTATTTGTTTTAGTTATTTTCGTTTTGTTCTTTTCTTTGATTTATTTGTTTCGTTTAGGTCTAATTAGGGTAATTGTTGACTCTTCTTGTCGGTTGATTCGATTTCACTTTATCATTCCCTTTATCTTCATTGTGCCATGTTATGTCCCCCTATGTTCCCCGAGATCTTGTCGTGTTTTTCAAGTGTGCAGGGTAGTTGCGATAGTAATTGTGAGTTTCAGAGGATATCAGTTTTCCGGTGGATGGTCCACAGTCTACTGATTTCGTCAGGCAACTCTGGATTTGAGTTGCAACACTTCCAGAATTTCCCCATTCGAATTACAATCAGCTAAGTTCTTTTATCCTTTCCTTTTAATTCCGCACAACCTGAAGACATGTTGTGGTTTAAGTGTGGGGGAGTAAGGGGATGTTTTGATATGTACCTATATCATTTGCTTAATTCGTTATGATTCTATGCTAAAATGAGCTAATTTTTCAAAAAATTTTGTTTAGTCCTGAGTAACATTTCACTGGCATGCTAGTTTTATAATCCGGCACCTTTAGTTGTTATCGTAGTCATATCATGTTCGAGAATAGGTTTAGTAAGTCGATACTCACTTGAACTTCATTTCACGAACCTATTAGATGAAGAGCCAAATATAGAATAGTTTCCGGTTAGTTAAAGGAAAGTTAATTCTTGATACGATAACACTTATTTAGCATTAATGAAAGTTAAGAACTTGTGCTATACTCACAGTTAGAATCTCAGTACCTTAGTGTTCTTGAGAACTTTGAGAGTCTTGAATGTGTTAGAAATATATTTGACCGAGAGTTTCCAAAGAGTTTGAAAAGTATAAAAATATATATATATCTATAAATAATAAATGAATAGAATTTCTTTGCGGGAATTTTGTTTGTAACTATCACCTCGAGTCCATTTGGATACTGCCCCAATTGGGGAGTATGGTTTACCTTGGACAGTAAGGGATTGAGTGATCTCAGGGTGACTGCCTCTAATGTAGGGGAGTGTGTTATACTTTTGAGACACGACGATAGGAAATATAAAATATACGTTTTTTTTTTTTGGAATTCTAAGTCAAGTTGATCTAAACCCAGTAGAGACCCGAAAGGTATTTTCTTGGTACTAAGTAAAGGAATTTAGTTGTGAGCTAGTTACTATGTTCTTGGTAATTAGTTTTTGTTAGGTAAGTGTCTTGTAGATAGAATGAAGTTTTCGTTTAGTTGACCGGATAGCTGTTAGTGCTTGATGTATTATATCAAGAGAGGATCGGTGGAAGTTTAGTAGGTTCTGCACACACATCACCGAGTGAGGTCGATTTGCTGAATACTAGCTTGTCATGATTTTGACTATATCTCGTGTCAGGTTATGTGGATTCTTGATGGTATGTTCTTGTTTTGTTTTGCTCGGGACGAGCAAAAGCTAAGTGTGGGGGAGTTGTTAAGGGTGGTTTTATACGTTTTATAAGTATATATTTCATGTTAATTTCCCCCATATCTGGATAAATTGCATAGAAAATGAGCGTTTAAATGGATTTATTGAGCAAGTGAGGTTTTTAATGAGTTATTCGCAAAATTGGTTTATTTTGGTGTTTTAATCTTGATTTTATGATTATTTGGATGATATTACGTTTTGCGATGTTTTAATGTGCTATAGGCACGTGTTGATGCTTAAATGATGATCACAAAGAGATGAGAGTCGAATTACATTGAAGAAAAAGGGATAAAGATGAGAAAATCGCATTCTGAACAGCTGGACGGGCGTTTGATCAAATGGACGGGCGTCCAGGAGGATATGTTACATTCAGGAAGTTTGGACGCAGGGTGGACGCTGGGATGGACGGGCGTCTGAAGAAGACTCGGCCCGACTCGAAGTTCAAAGCAGACCAGACGAGCGTCCAGCAGAATGGACGGGCGTCCACGGCCGACTGAAGCGCAACCGACCTAGTTTTTGACCTAGCCGACTTATTTTCCTATTTAAGCAGCAGCGCCCCAAACCCTAGGATAGACATTGATAGAGTCGAGATTCATCTTGAAACACAGCAGCAGCTTTGTTCTTTCTGTTTTTGGTTTTTTTTTATGCAATCAAAACAACTTTTTGATTTCAAGATCATTATGAGTAGCTAAACTCTTGGGTTGGACGAACGGGTGAAGCAATTCAAGAGGTGTTTGGGTTTTTCTTATTTCAGTCTGCGTTTTGCAATCAACAAAAGGTTCGATTTCTATTGCGTTTATTTTGTGCTTGATATCGATAGATAAAACCTGTGATATTTGTTTGATGATAGTTGAATGAATTCTAGATCACCGCAATAGTAATCAGTTTAATCAATTTGTCTAAAAACGAAAGTTATCAAATTGTTAACCTAGATAATAGATTCGAAAGAATTTATGCCTATCGTGCTCGAAGAATCAATCTTTGATAAAAGTTGATAAACAAATTATCTAAGAAATTAGTAATTTGCATTGGGTATAGGTTAATCTTGGCCTTTAGTTGATTTGCATGCATAGGAAATTAGAAGCCTTTACTGCGTTCTTGAATTGCGGATCCTTGTTCGTCTGCCTTTCTCCCCATTATTTGATAAACCTAAAATTGTTAGTTTTGTGACACTTTTAGCCTAAACTTAAAAACACATTCAACCTCACGTTCCTCGTGGGATCGACCCGGAATAACCGCTTTACTACAAGCTTTGCACTTGGAGCGACTAACCGGATTTTTATTTCTTGTTTTTTTTTTTTGTTTCATTTACAATAATCCACCACAGAAACTTCATCTTCATTGACTCTCATAATTAACTCTCCTTTCTGGACATCTATTAAAGTTATTCCTGTAGCTAGAAATGGTCGACCTAAGATAAGTGGCGCTGAATATCCTTCTTCCATTTCCATAACTACAAAGTCTACTGGAAAATAGAACTTGTCTACTTTAACCAATACGTCCTCAATAATTCCTTTAGGGTATTTAATCGATCTTTCTGCCATTTGCAGAGTCATTTCAGTCTTCGTAAGCTTTCCTATGCCTAGCTTTCTATAATCCTCATAAGACATGAGATTTATACTAGCACCAAGATCACATAAGACCTTCTTAAACAGAAATCCTCCAATTTCACATGGAATGGTAAAACTTCCAGGATCTTTCAGTTTAGGTGGTAACTTATCGCAAAAGCTGAGAACATTCTTCATTTAGGCATATATTCTCATATTCCTCTAATTTTTTCTTGTTTTTGAGAATATCTTTCAGAAACTTTCCATAAGCAGGCATACTAATTAGAGCTTCGATAACAGGGATATTAACATGAATATGACGAAAAGTATCAAGGAAACGAGCATACTTCTGATCAGTTTTAATCTTTTTAATTTGCTCCTTAGGTGGGTAAGGTAAAGATTCTAAATCTACAACCTTTGATCCCAAAGTCATTTTCTCTTTTCCTTTCTCCTTAAACTTTTGAGTATTACTTGATCGCCAAGTATCATGATCTTGAAATTTTTTCTTTAAAACATTCCCTGAATCAATCTCTACTTCAGATTCCTTCAGTTCTTTTTGTTTTTCATCCTTGTTTACATTATCTTCTATTCTAACATGTTCTTTGAATAAAGTCCTTAAATCTTTATCTATGGGATCTTTCAAAATCCTAGGGATTTTTACCCATTTTTCACCTTCATTCTCAGGTTCCAAACTTCTATTTCCATTCAAGAATTCTTCTATAATTTCTTCTTCCTCATCAGTGAATTCAAGTTCATCTTTAGTTTCATCATTTTTTCCATCTAAATCATTTTCTACTTCATTATTCCCGAAGTTTTCTACTCCATTACTACCACTGAGTTTTCTACTTCTCGTAACTACAGCATTTACCTCTCTCGGATTTCTTTCAGTGTTTCTTGGTAATCCTCCTGGTGGTCTACTGTTTTTACGTTCACCTTCCCTACTCAAATGATCTTCCATATTTCTTAATGAGGCTTCTATTGTTCTCATTCTGGTATCATGGCCACTCATAGATGTTTTTATTGTACTAATATCTTTAGTGACTGTACCAATAGAATTCATCATTGTTTCCATATTTTTAGCTTGAGTAGATACCACACCCATCATATTTTCCATTAGTTTCTCCCATTTTTCAACCCCTTCTGTAGGCTGAGTTGAACTTTGAGTTACTGGTATACTTTAAGTGGTGTGTTGCGGATAGGATCTAGGTAATGATTATAAATTCTGATTAGAGGTATCTCCCTGATAAACTTGATTATTAGACGAATTCCTATATGGAACTCGGATATGGCGGTTGTCCTTGCTTACTAGGGTTTTCGGACCATCGAAAAGTAGGGTGATCTCTCTAATAGCATTAAACGAGTTTGAGTATGCATTGTTCAAATTCCTATCCGCTTTCGAAGAAAACTTACCTCCTCTCTCGAATATCCTGTTGGTTCTTCGATCCCTAATGGCATATTATCCTGATTTGAGTATTCAGTTGGTGTACTATTTTCTGAACTTTGGTTTTTGTTCGATTGTAGGCCATCAAATTTCCTACTCAAATTTTCCAAATGTGCTAGAACTTCACGTATTAGATGTACATTCTCATGCAAAAGCTACTTTTTCGGTGCTAGAACCGAGCTTCCGACATTACGTTATTTTTGGAAATCTTTTCTATAGCATCGTAAACTTGTTTGAGCTTCACTCATCATTAAAGAACCACCACATGCATGATCTACATCCGCACGTGAGTCTTTTCGTAATTTACGACGAGAAAAGTTGAATTTGCATATCTAATGAATAACCATGGTCGGGACGAGCTCTTAACAATTTTTTAAATCTTTCCCGGTGCATTCCCAAGCGTTTCTTCAGATCCCTGTCTAAAGTTAGCAACCTCGACTTTTAATTCCAAATTTCGTCCTGGAGTGAAATATTGTTTCAGAAATTCAGTTTGAATATCCTCCCAACTAGTAAGTGAATGATGTGGAAGAGACATAAACCAATCTCGGGCTCGTCCTTTTAAAGAAAAAGGAAACATAGTCATCCTCGTTAGTTCTTTATGAGCACCTTGACTTTTGACTGATTGCACAGTTCTTCAAAAAGATAGAGAGATGATGTGGATCTTCATCATCCTCTCCTAGGAATTGGGCTCTTGCGTCAATTAAACCAAAAAGATGAGATTTAATTTCGAAATTATTCGCTCCTTCATTGGGTAAAAGAATGGGATTATTAGTCTGGTTTCTTCTTATGGTTTGATCACAGATAGGTCTCGGGTTTGGTGGGTTATTACGATTATTCTAGTTCCAATTCTGATTATTCCTATTATTAGGATTTTGATTATTATTAGGGTTAACAGGGTGTTGTCCATGCCCTTGAGCATGTTCTAGCCCTTGTTCAGGTGTTTCATCACTGATTTCGGCCATTCTCGTTTCTCGATTTGATGATGATTCTTGGTCAGGATTTCCCTGACTAGTATGACCACGTTTACTCTCTACTCTTAACTCGCCTTTCGTAAGTGTTTATGTCGGGCTTATAAGGAGTGAGTGGGGCCTTACCGCTTCTGGTCATCAACTAACGAAAAATACTCGACTTTGGTAAAAGAAGAAAATTGGTAACTAAAAGAAAGTAGATACCAACAAAAAACAAAATAGAAATGAGATAAGAAAAAGTGTTGACTTATTCTCGAGAATTTTGAGCTGGTACAAGTAGTAACCATAGACACAAAGAAAAAATTAGCGTCGTTCCCCGGAAACGGCGCCAGAAAGCTGACGTTGCCTTTTCTAGTGCTATTCTAGTCCTTAACCGACAGTGTATCGGGTCAAACTGTAGTGCTAGTGTGGTGAGTCAGGTGTCGAATCCTCAGGGAAACAAGGTAATTCTTTTAAGTGTGGTTAAACACCAAACAACTATTATTATCTCGATCTAAATCGCAAATTTATTATACGAGTCGCTACTATACTAATAAACGAGAAAATAAATACATAAATTAAAACTAAATTATTAAAATATATATAAATACATAAATATATATAGTAATACATAAATAGTATAATATATATATATATATATATATATATATATATATATATATATATATATATATATATATATATATATATATATATATATATATAGATACCAATATATTAAATACTAATAATTATTATAGAACTAGCCAAGATATATGTAATTGAATTATTCAATCTTTTTAGCTTAATGAATGTGCTCGATCTTCCTTTTTATTAGGTCCAATTGAGTAAATGAAACGGTGCACTCCTGAGGTTAACAATTCCTCCTCACACGAGCGTATGAAATTGTCATCAGTTCAATCTCCACAACTGCCCCATGCTAATCTCAGTTAGTCTGAACAGGTACCGAGTACAAATCTACCCCGGATAAAAGAGGTTATTCTGTTTGTCAGACGGCCGATGTTATTCAAAAGGCTCCGGTTGTCAGGCGGATCGATTCAACTTTCCGGTGTTAGTTTCAATTAAACTGTTGTTTTTAACATTATTACGATCTTGAGCACAATTTTTAATAAGATTCATCATTCCCAAGACAAATCTGCCCCCGGGTAGGAAATATGATTCCGTTGTCACGCTTTCGCACGGCCAATTTTACCCTCCGGTTTTTCTATCATTTATCTCATATCCTAACTTCTCTGGTCAGTTCATCGTTAGGTTATATGTTGCGATTCATCTTGATTAATTACTTCAATCCGAATATTATCAATACGTGCAAAATAGAAAAAGATTCAATTAACTCAATTTTAGTCAATTTTACTTAGACGACATTCATTTACCGAAAAGATTGAAATAATACGATTACATAACCTTGGCTAGTTATTAGATTTAGCCTAATAACATTATAACGATTAAAAAGATAAAAATAAAAATAACAAACATAAATACTTTAGAAATTTACCCGATTACAACTGTTGATTCAGAGGTCGTATTCTTCCGGACATTACAACGACTTCAGCAACATTGAACTTCCGATAATTTCCCGAGCATTACAATGATACTATTATTATTACATTATTTATGGCATAAGGCCTATATATACATAACTACTACTAAGAAAAAGAGGTTTAGAGAGATATATATAAGCTAATCTATATATATATTGGTACACTCTGCAGGCTGCATGAAATGCCCCATTTATAGGCAGATTTTTCATGGCCGGATCGATCCGGGAATAAAAAACATTATCATCCTCTTATTTTCTGCAGAGCCATGTGCTAATCATCATTACTTCGCATTATTTGATAATCCGGATCGATCCGAGGTGATGTCGGATTGATCCGTGTGTAACTCCTCCAATTTTTAACTGAAACTTGATAAAATCATATCTTGAGTTGTGGATCTCCAATTGACATGATTCAAGAAGCGTTGAAAAGATATTTGAAAGATCTAAAACTTTCATGAAGGACTCTTCTTCAGAAAATGCATTTTTAATGGGCCATTCGTTCGTCGAATATATATCTTGATAATAGTATCACGAACCGTTGATTCACTTGAACTTTTAAACTTGTGACACTTCCTTACTTCCTTCAAAATATATGATTTGACTTCAAA
The DNA here is from genome assembly GCA_036785695.1 of Gentiana straminea. Classification (NCBI taxonomy): domain Eukaryota; kingdom Viridiplantae; phylum Streptophyta; class Magnoliopsida; order Gentianales; family Gentianaceae; genus Gentiana; species Gentiana straminea. Next base: position 446,078 of record JAVUPR010000477.1, read on the forward strand.
AAGTGTCGTCACTCGGGGTCTTGGTTTACCTAATAATCTGCAATAAAATACCAAATATATCCACGTAAATCTGACACGACACTCCGGTTACTAAACCGGTACAAAATTTATAACCTTTTTATTACTTTTACTAGATTTTTATATTAATTAAATTTATTCATAACTATTAATATTTCATAAGATTATCGTTATAATTTCTTATATTTTATATAGAAAGAGTCGATAAAATATATAATATATCGTAATTTTTATCATACAAATGTTATACATCAGTTACACACATTACTACAACAACAACAATACAAATTACGTAAAAAAAAATTACGTTACACATATTACTACAACAACAACAATACATATTACGTAACACAAAATGAAAAAGAATGTAACACACATTACAACAACAACAACAACAAAACATATTACGTTAAACAATATGAGAAATTCTCAATTATTGAAAACATATTTCCTCGTTACTCTTCCTCATTCATCTTCTTCTTCCATAAATGCTGCACTAGGTCTTTCTTTAGGCTTCTAGATATCACTTTGCTTTTTAGCCCATTATACCTGTCCATGAACCCTCGCATACGACTTATTCCAGTGCGTTCCACATCTGTTTCTATCAGAGGTCTATCATAAATCTGTGCTTTAGCTGGACGCGTTGGAATCTCATTTGGGTCAACCGGAATCATCTCATCATCATCGCGTTCATCTTCAACTATCATGTTATGCAATATTACACAAGCCATCATAATATAATAGAGATCCTCTCTGTCCCACCCACGAGCAGGTCCTCGAACAATAGCCCAACGAGCTTGTAAAATTCCAAAAGCTCTTTCAACATCCTTTCGAAAAGCCTCTTGCATCTTGGCAAAATATTGTTCCATTGGTGTACCGGGATTAGATATGGTCTTCACAAAAGTGGACCATTCAGGGTATATACCATCAACTAAATAAAAGCAATTACCATAATGTCTTCCGTTAACTTCGTAGTCAACTTGATGGTTTACACCCATACATACATCATCAAACAAAGGGGACTTGGCAAGGACATTGAGATCATTCAAAGATCCCGGAAGTCCAAAGAATGCATGCCAAATCCACGTTTCATATGATGCCACTGCCTCTAGAATGATTGTCGTACGTCCTTTATATCCTGTGAATTGCCCTTCCCAGCCTTTTGGACATGCATTCCACCGCCAATGCATACAATCGAGGCTACCTAACATCCCTGGGAACCCTCTTTCTTCAGCTTTGGCCAACAACCGATGCAAGTCTGCTGAATTCGGACGACGCAAATATTCATTCCCATACACCTGAAATATGGATCGAGTGAACATTTTCAAAATCTCTATGCTTGTTGATTCGGCTATGCCCCAAGTGTCGTCAAACAGATCCGCAACCATGCCATATGCTAGTTGCCTTATGGCACATGTGACCTTTTGCATTGTTGTAATGCCGGGTCGACCGGTGGCATCACTCCTCTGAACAAAATAGTTATTGTGGATGGAAACATCACGCATGATCTTTTCACAAAGATGTCTATGCATTCTAAATCGAGAACGAAACAAATCCGGTGCGTACACACTTGGATTTGCAAAATATTGCTGGTGTAATAAATTGTTTGCAGCCTCTCTATGACGACGTATGTATTTGCATCCCGGAACAGAACCACCCCATTGAGATGATCCTCCCCCCACGAACATCTTCTTCTTGTGCAGTGAGTATGGCCATAATTTCTTCATCTTCGTTACGAGTTTCTTCATCCTCACGATTGTATTTATCCAACAACATTTTCCCTTTATCCATTGATAAAACAAGGGGAAAATCTTGTAAAAATAGCTTGGAAGATAGAAATTATACTTTTCATGACAATTGAAGATGAAGTGAAGAAGTAGCTTCGTATATATAGAATAATTGCAATTGAAATCGAAAATCTTATCCGTAATTCAACTAGTCAATCAGAGTGTTACACTTGGCAGATTGAAAAGTTTATCTCCATTGGAGATGCTAAATGTTTTTTAAATGTTTTAAATGGTATATTAAATGTTTTAAAGGTCTTGATGTTTTAAATGGTATATTAAATGTTTTTTATCTATGTAATCTTAAATGGTATATTAAATTTATTTTAGATATTTTTTCATACGATATTGTATAATTTTTTTTAAAAAATTATTGTAGAAAAAATATTAACTAACACAATAATGATATATACTTAAAACATCAAGAAACTAATTAAAATACAAGAAAAATAATTTTGATATATGAATTTGATACCTATTGTTGGAGATGTTATTTATAGGTACCAAAATTTGATTTTGATACCTATTGTTGGAGATAAAAATTTGATACCCATATAAATAGTGTCCATAGGTATCAAAATTTGATTTTGATACCTACGGTTTTAGTACTCCCATTGGAGTTGCCCTTAGAGGCAGTAGCATTTTTTTTATCTTTCTTTTACAATTCCATTTTTCAGAACATAGCCAAATATCATTTCAACACCTTTATAACAAGAAGCCCTTATTTGTAAGATGTAATCGAAACAAGCTTTAAGATATACGGACCACTCCTTTCGTCTTAGTTTCAGTTTAGACGAAAACCAAAACAAGCTTTAAGAATTCTCTTCAACAACCGATCAAAACATACTACTCAGAAAGGAAAAACGATAGATCTATATCTAGAAAAAGCCGAAGAGTCATACCCTCGATGCCGAGCGTAGATCCTCCGTAGATCTCTCCTTAGAAGACGATCGTCGGATATGTGACTAGAATTCATAGAAAATAAATAAAATAACTAAAGAACTTTTTATTGCATAATACTTGTAGTATTCAAAATTCTGGTACAATGAAAGTGAGGCATGATGCCTCTTATTTATAGTGAAATAACCGACTTAGCTAACCCTAAAAACTACCCCTCATCCAAGAAAACGTGTTTCCCGAAGGTTCTGGGATGCTCGAAATTGCGGCGGTGGTATTCGCAGTTGCGAGGGCATTTTCATACTTTTTTTCTCTTCGCCGACTTAGCTTGGAGGGTTCTAGAATGACCTTGACCCAATTCTTCATCCAGTTCATTCCCGAATCATTCTTTAACACTTCGTCCAATAACACACGAAATAATACCAATTCTAGGAATAATAATGCGAAATACCAAATACTCGACTCATTAACCCGACATAGGTCATTCAACACAAATGGTTCATATAAATGGCCGAAAACAACTAATTTTCGCTTAGAATTGGTGAAATGTTGATGCCATAGGATGTATCATTTTAAGCGTCATCATCTGCCTTGGGAATAAGGTTCAACAGAATCATTGATCTTGTACAAGGTTGTGCCACTAAATTGAGGCTTGGTCTGGTCTGTTTGTGTTCCTATTTTATTTCTGTTAGGAAATTCAGTTGCTTGTCTTTGTGATTGGCACTCTGAATTTATTCCCCTTATCATAGAAATCTTGTTGTCTGCTTGAACATCCTTGTACCCACTGATCTCTTGCTGTTGATCCCAAGTATTGTTGGCCTGAAGTTGCTCCTGCTATTTTTACATCCTTAGTGTTTAGGCATGTTGCCTGTAAGAGCATTCAACTCTGATATAATAGGAGTTGTCCCACTCTGCTGAGTCTGGACATCCCTTGTATATCACAGTTGAGTTGCATAAGCTGAGTAGTGTCAGCTGAGTGGTTTAGAGATGGTGATTTTGTTGTAATCAGCCTACAATCTGATTTGATTGTCAGAAGTACATTCTGATAATCAGCTCAAGGTTGAACTGATTGATCAGCCTAGGATAGGCTCACATGTGCTGTATATTGTTTTCTGAGCTGTATTTGATTTTTGCACTCTTTGTAATAAGTACCAGTTCTATACTCTGTGGTTGATTCTTGCATTTGTACAATATCAGTTTTTCCTATACCACTGTTCTTGAACAATATGTTCAGTATTTAGTGTGTATTGAATCTGCACTTTCATTGTTCTTGATTTGAATCAGTTCTTGCAATAGAATAATATGCCTTAATCTTTAAAGTACGCCTGCACAAGCTGAATTGAATCTGTTTTGACATACCTGTAAAAACAAAAACCTATGAATCGGTCTGTTTTGTCTCTTGTATGGTCTTCTTGCTTGAATCTGTTGAAATAGTGTCTTAAACCCAATCGGGTTGGACCGGATCTGGTCGGGTCGGATCATTTCTACTATTTCTTTATGATTATACATATATAATAAATGGCTTTTCTGTTGTCATATATTTGTTCTTTTAAAGAACCAATTATGAATTGTTATATGATAACGTCCTTAGTATTAAATTGTGACAGAGAAACCATGATAGGAGATTATGGTTGATGAGATCTCTAATCACTTTAATAAATTTGATACTTAAATGTCTCTAGGCTTATTTACTATTAAACAGGGCATTGATAGTACAAACAGGCTAGCACGTATTAGATGTCTTCTGTCTTTAAGGGCATGGAAAGAGCTCGTCTATCGAAGTATAGAAACACTTGGACTGTACGTGAACGTGTATTAGAGAATGCGTACGTTAGACTGGCCCACTTACACTGTTAAGTGTCACACTATGTGACAGTTGTGTAATTATCCTCATGACCGGAGTCTACATGGCATCACGGTGTGGATTGTCATGCTTTGACACTGTTGAGGTTTCCCCTAGCCATGGGGCGATCATGCGGTACTGATTGGGTGTGATACTAAAGCATACGGAGTATACATGTTTGGTCGTCCGAGAATCGTGTACCATATTAATAGGAGTGAATATCCGAAAGGGCCTTCTTATAAGGAATGTCTTACTCTCGTGAATCTTTACAAAGTTGAAGTAAATGAGTTACTTCGAGGGAGCATGATATCCAAATTATAAGATTCAGTCGTTGATGTTTGACACTCGACGTACGACAGTATGGATGTTAATACAGCGATATGATTCTATTTACACGGTAACTGTTTCACATGAAAGGTAGTAGTCATTGCATTTGCCTCTTCCGATGATTGGGGGTCACGGTGTGTTGCTAGATGCTATCCCGTGATCGTTAGGTATGAAGGGCATTTTCATAATTTACACTTTGTGCCTACGGCCAACATATTCGGAAGCCTATCGGGTCACACACATAAGAACATCTAGCCAGATTAAAATGCGGTTATAGCGATAACCAAATAATGAAAGTTTTATCTCGACTATAAAGTGTTAGAGCAGTAAATTAATATGGCGGTATTTATTTATTATGAATAAATATAATACAAGATATTAATTATGTTGATTAATTAAATATACATATGATGTTTTTTGTGTCGAAAATATGTATATATGATATAAATGTATTTTGCAAATTAATTAATCATAGTATTATATTAATTGAGAATATTCCGAATGCCGATTTGTTGGCTAAAGGTGGCACAATTTTGGAGTGTATAAGATACACTTGGATTGTGTAATTTAATTAATGATATTACCATATATTAATATATTAGATATTAATATTCAAATATATGTACATACGTGAGTTTGCACATGTGATGTGCATGTGCACATTTGTTTCCATATATATATATATATATATATATATATATATATATATATATATATATGTGTGTGTGTGTGTGTGTGTGTGTGTGTGTGTGTAATATATATATATGTGATATATACCCATGTGAAAATTGATTTATGGTAATAAGATAAATATAGTCAATATTAGATATTGACAATATCTTGAAAATATTTAATATGAGATATTAAATTAAATGAGATAATTCAATCAAAGATACTTTCTATATTTTATTAGGAAAATATTTTCTTTCTCATCAATCTACTAGAATCTAATCCCAATCAGATGAGGAGACTAGAGGGGCACAGGTCACCCTATATAAAGGGAGGCTTGGCTAGCTCTTTTGTACATCACAATTCCAAGAGACTAATAGTTTATTGTGAAAATATAGAGCTTCTTAGAGAGAGTTTTGAGAGAGAGAAAAAATCAGTCTAGCAACCGAGTTTTTCTAGTAGCAATCCATGATGGGATTCCGGTGAGGTGTTCGTGTGGACTAGCAGTAGAGGCCGAACGCTTGGGCGGCTCCATGCTCTACTACTCTCCTTAGACGGTCAAAATGTCGATCTTTAAGATCAAGCAAGGTAACCACCGTTTACTAACTTATTATGTTTGTTGCTTAAACGAAGTCGATCCTGGTTAAAGGAAATAAAATTTTGAATTCCGCTGCATTCCCACGTAGATTCCTAACAGAATCAGTTTTCAAACCTGCATCTCAGTTGATCTTATCTAGAACTATCACATGATCCGATTGTTTGAAACTAAGTTGAGCACCTTTGTTTATCTGCACTTGGTTGGTTAATCTATCACTCTTAGTTAAATCCTTGATCACTTAGTTCATAACACAATCGAATAAGCGGCTAATAAGCTTCGGTATTAACTTGTTAGTGCTCGTGTTTGTATAACGTGTAAATCGAAAAGTGGTTATAATTTCACCCACACTTTATTCACCTCCTCTAGAGTGTTAATTGCGCATTATCGATCCAACATGGTCAGATTCTATTTCTGGACAGACAAAATCACAGACATTTGTAGAAACGACTTAAGACTCAAAAGGAAAAAAATGAAAAACATGAAAGTTTTTAATTATAATTTAGCAAATTTATCATAAAATTGGCCATTATCCCCGGCAACGGCGTCAAAAATCTTGATCGCGTGTATGCCTCTTAAACTAGCAAGAGGACTAGGCCCATTGTGTATGGAGAACGAGCATGGGTCGATCCTACAGAGACGATGCAACTTCCGTTGATAAACGGACTAAACCATAATTAAGAACACACAAAGAGGCGGTCTTTGACCAACATAAAGACAAAAAAAGGTAACACCTTTCCTCCTAAGTCGATCTCCTAGCTTGGTGTAAATAATCCTTCATGTTTACTCCCCCTATAATTACCCAGAATACCAGAACATATGTTTTATCTTCGTAATCAGCTATGGGTGCAGTATTCTAACCTTTCTCACTACTATTGGAAGGACAACAAACGTCTATGTGCAGGTAACCTACCTTAGGTTGTATTAACATCACATGCATTAAGTTTTTGAGAGTTTCGGCTCAAGACCGAGAACCTCCGTAGGCAGCCATCGACGGTGACTGGCATGTTCCTAAAGATCGATCCAGACCATGTACATGAATTAAGAATACATAATAATGAACTGATACATGCCTTATATAAGGTGTTGTAGCCTGCTTAAACTCTAACAAAACCCTTGCCTACTTAGTTTAGGTCTCATAAGGTCGGTGGCTTGGCGTCCTAGCTCTCAATGAATCGGGCCTTCATTTCCAAATTCTTTCACGGACTCTTTATGGACCTCTTTCATTCATCTCAATAACTCTTCTTCGTCCCAGATCCACTTCCTCATAGATCCTGGAACATGGTACTACTTGAAAATCACGCAAAACAAGACAAAACAGTACTGACTCCAATGGATAAACATATAAATGCAGAATTACGATCCAAGGAACATACACTATGCAATTGACACGTATTTCATGCAATAATCAGACTATCTCTAATCAATTGAGCATAATTTGGAGGCGAACCAGGTATAAAATATAGTACCGAATGAACTGTCATCAATCAACTCCGTTCAACTTGCAAATCCATCTTAACCAATGCTCTGATACCAGTTTGTTAAAATACATGAGAAATCTAACACGGAAATAGACGTCAAGCTGACTAAAACAAAAGCAATTCAAACGTATGGCGGAAATCGACAAAACACAGAAACAAGAAGAACACAATGATTAACGTGGTTTTCGGCGTCACGCCGACTACTCCACGGAGAGAAACAGAGATATTTTATTATGTGATAACGCTTTAAATGGTACCAATAATTATACCTACATTCACCCCGAATTCTGCTCAAGAGAGGATAAATAGGCTCGTTATTATATGGAATATATGTTAAATGCTATGTGAGTGTTTCTGGATCGTAATTCTGCATCTATGCTATTTTCCCGAGGTTTTGGTATCGTTTTGTCTCGTTTTGCATGTTTTATAGGATGTACCAGATCTGGAGCATTGGAGAGTGGATCTGGACCGAAAGAAGTACATTGGGCCAAGTAATTAAAGTCCAAGAAGTATCCTGCTGAAGAAAAAGGAGAAAAGAAGGCCCGGTAACCCGAGGGCTAGGCCCGGTAAACCGGCGACTTGTTCGACGCGAAATTGATTCTGCCGCATTATCTACGTCTGTTAGGGTTTTAGAGAGTCTTAAGTCGGTCACTGTATCTATATAAGGACGCATATACTGAATATCATAGGACAATCTCATATCTTATCAATTACATTATACACTTTTGATGAAATAAAGTTTTCTTGAGCTTTGGAGAGTTATTTCTGGTTTCCTCCCTTCTTCCATCATCTCTAGATTGAGTAGATCGAGCTAGATCTCCATTGTTGAAGGTATGAAGCTTAGGACATTCCTTTTTGTCTTCAATATGGTAGATCAGTTCGTATTTATGTGTTTTAGTTAATCTGCATGTTTAACGACCCCAAAATTTACTTATTTGAATCGTATTGAGCAATGTAGATCCATAAATTAGGAAAAGATGCCCCCGGTAACCCGGCGGTCTATACCGGTTTACCGAGGCAATATTTAGAAAACCTAAAACTGGGATTCACTACAGCTACGTTGATCGACAGGTTTCATTAACAATAGGTTAGATCTGGTCAATCTGCTTATTGTAATCGTAAATTAACATGAAGGACTGTTAGTGAAGTGTTAATTAGGACATAGTCTAGAATGGACCCTAGGAACGTACTGGTCAATGTCGACAACTGTCTAGGCGGGTTAGCGGTATGAGTTAGCGCTCAATATCGGCAGTTCTAGTTCTTTATGCGTATGGGCTATTACGGACCAATTAAGGAGGGTAGCTTGCGTATAGATAGTCTACTGCCATTGTCGGAGTAGATAGGAGTAAGAATTGCACCCATAGCTAATAATGATAATTAAAACTAGAGCTCACGATTAATTTAAGGAAATTATGTGGGGAAGTAAACATAATGAATAACTAATCCAAGTTAGTAGATCGGTGAGAAGAGGGAGAGGTATACCATGTTTGTTTTCTTTTACGTTATTGTTGGTCAATGACCACCTCTATGTTGCTTCTTAATTAGGTTAGAATCGTTTATACTTATAGTTGCATTGTCTCTGTGGGATCGACCTTGACTCACATTTACTATACTACGATGTACCTAGTATTCTTGCTAGTAATATCGACGTTAGTGACTTACACGTGATCAAGATTTTTGGCGCCGTTGCCGGGGACAATGGCCAATTGTAAATATAAACGTTTTAATTCTGATTAAGAAGTCATTTTTATTTTATTTTATTTTATTTTGATTCTTGAGTCATTTTGTATCAACCCTGCACATGTTAAACTGCCAGAAAAAGAAATTTCAGGGCTGGTACCGTGGCTAACCCCCGGGTTACCGAGGCCTAAAAAATCGATTTCTGAACAGTCCCTGTTATTCTGTGTTATTCCCTGTTGATTTTAGTTAGTAGGTCCGCAACAATTGGGATCACAACCAGCTGAAGCGGAAGTTGCTAACCTTTTCTTTGTTTTATTTTGTCTTTTGCAGGTAGATCAGAACACTTCAGAGATTCGATCAAACCAGAGTTGGAAAAAGAGCAAACAAGTCAAACAATATGCCTAGAACGATATTGAACATCACACCGATTTCCATGTACCCTGGATCTGAAGCAAGAGAGCATTATGAAGCTATGAAGAAACGGTTGGAAAAGGAGAAAGAAGCAATCAAGCGAGAGCCTAAAGAGAACTTGAAGGAGTATAGAACATATCGTCTAGGTGAGTTCCCTTGTGAGTTAATTGATATATCGCCTTCGGATTATGATTCTGATGATCCTGAAGAGGATCCTGACACAATGTTTTCTGAGCCTGAGGATTACCCAGACTCAGACACCGTGGTAAATTTAGGAGACCCTGGCACGTTCAGATTCCTGATTTCTGTTAATTGTATATCAGTAGGATTAGTTCTCTGCGACTCTGGCTCGAGTTGCAACATTCTACCCTTTTCCCTCTGTCAAAAGATCAAGCTTCCGGTCGTAATGAATCAAACCAGGACCATGAATTTCGTTGATAGAACTAGAGATATGCCTGTTGGTCTACTTAGGAAGTGTATAATTAAGGCAGGAGGGTTCACATATCCTATTGACTTCACGGTCATAGATGTACCTAAGGACCCAAGTGCCCCAGTTTTGTTAGGGAGACCTTTCTTAGAGACAAGTAGGGCGGTTATGGATTTTGATAATGGAGAAATTACTCTGAGGTTGAATAATGACACGGTATCTTTTAGATCTTAGAGCCCCTAGAAAATAAACCGGAAAGTTGTAAGATGATGTATGCTTCAGGGAAGGTGGAGATTATGGAGATCTAGGGGCATAAGAATAGAGAGGTTGTAGTAGGAACCATTGAGCAGGAATTTATGAGACTAATGCTGAGAGAAAGAGAAGAGAAGGACCACGACAAGATGCTCACGAAAGCTAGTCCTTCCATGTTGCGTAGTGAACGAGTTGAGCTAAAAGTGGAAAACGTGGATTCCTTGGGTTCAAAGTCTAAATCTCGTCGTAGAGTCAGACCTAGCATGCAAGCAAAGAGATAAAGGCGTGCTAGGAAGAGAGCTCAAAAAGGTTCTCTAAAGGTACAAGCCTCTGGAGGAAAAGTTTGGCGAGTTAAAGCTCCAACCCTTGAATGATCGGAAATCTGAAGAAAGTCGAGCTGGCGACTATAAACTCAGAACTATTTCTTTAAACCCTTAGGTAGATTAGGAATGAATAAAAGTAGCCAAATGAAGGGACGCGCTTTTTTTCATCCTACCGCACCCTTAGGCTTGAAACCGAATGGTTGTGGAAAGGTTTTTTTTACTCGTTGCGGATTATATTGAAGTATGTTAGGTTTCGAGTCGGAAATAACAATTGAAGAGTGAAAGTCTAGTCAATTTGAGATCAGAATTGAGCAGAGAGGTTGAGCAAAGTGTGCAGTGAAGGCAGACAGAATCTGGGGAAAAAGAACCCTCCGTATCTTGAGGGTACCCTCCGGGTTACCGAGGCTGGATTTTTAAATTCCTGAACATCAGGTTGTAAAGCTGAATTTGTAGAGCCACGTGGAGGACACAAGTTGCACTAGGCATTACTAGTCAGCAGAAACGCCACCCCTTGTTTCCCTCTTTTCATCCTTTCCCACACTCCACCATAACTCCACCTCAATCCCATGAATCACCTCCTCAAATCCCTCACCCTAATTACTCTCTACCCACTATCCCACTAAAACCATCCACATTCACTCACTTCTTCCTATTTAAACCACCCATTCACCACCATTATTATCATTACATCTACTATCATCCCCTCAATTCATCTAATTCATCCATTTCTTCTTGCCTTCATAAAATTCGACCACCATCACCACCAAAATCAAACCTTTTTCCATTTTTCCAAACCCGAATACCACATCCACCACCCCTGTTGCCGATCTGTATTGCTGTTGCAACAGTGAAGTGCTGCAGTTCTTCTTCTTCCATTACTAAAAGCACAGTCCCAGAAAGAAATAAGAAAATTTCAGGCCGGTAAACCGCACCCTACCTCCTATGTACCGAGGGTAATTTTTCACAATCAGCTTCAGTATCAGGTTGTATTATCATCCAGGATGGGTCCTAAGCGTAGCCCTTCAGCTGTTCGTCCCAGTGGTTATCATACAGTCTATGGAGATGCCAACCCTTTGATAGATGGGGTTGAGCAATTCCATTCTTTAGCTATCTACGAGTCGTTCCGAGGCCATTGGAACGTAAGGCCAGTTGCTAGAGACCTAGGGGTAGATTTGGACGATTGCGGCTCGATCTTGACCGGAGCCCTACAAGCACAGGATATTTTGGATATGGCGGATTCACCGACTCGGTTCAATGCCACGGTGGTAAGGGAATTTTATGCTTATGTTTCGCATAACCCCGGAGCCACATATGCTATGGTTCACGGTATTAATGTTGATTTTTCGATCGAGCCGATCAACGCTCATTTTGGGGTGGGCTCGGATGAGTACACATCCTCGAGCAACATTGAAGATCTCGAGCGGATGGATATTATTGCTGATTACTTTGGGGTGCAATGGATGTGCAATCCTGCAGGAGCCCCTACCATCTTCCTAGAAAACGAGTTATCTTAGGATCGGAATATGGTCAATAGATTTGTTTGTGCCTGCCTTCTACTGACCAAGCACATAGTCTCTGTCACTACGAAGAGGGCGGAATTGATGTTTTATCTGGAGCAGGGATCTCCGGTCAACATCGGTCTTCTGTTGCATAGCCGTATTCACGAGCTTGCTGCCGCTTCTGAGCACGAGCTGTTACCATACATGCTGATGATTGATATGTTTGCTTTAGAGGACGAGGTAAATATGCTCGTCAGTGATGATTGGGAAGACCCTGAGCCGAAGATCAGTTCGCAGTCGGTTCAGAAAGCACCAAGACGGGTTGGTAGAGCTGAGAGGGAGTGTACTCCGGTGCACGGAGAACCCCGAACTCAGAGAGCCTTGCTTGAGGAGCACTCGTGAGAGATTGCGAGTCTGCACCACAAGATGGATAGGATTATCGATTACTTTGGCAAACCTGCCTCGACCCCGCCACCTAGGACTGCCCCTCATCACCGAGCCTCTTCTTCGGCCGCTGCTGCCTCGAGTTCTAGTCCACCTCCCAGTTTTGAGCCTAGAGATTACTAGAAGGATTATTCTGATGTGGACTAGTTTTTATTTCTTTTTTTTTGTTGTTTCCCATTTTCTTTTTTTTTTATTTTTCTTTCCTACTTAGTTGATGTAGCAGAATTTTATAATATAATGATTTTGTCGGCTACTTTTATTATACAGTTTCTTGTCACCACTATTCTTCTTGGTTTGTTTGAGATGTTTATCACAGATTCTTCATGGATTACTTACATGAGCCCGATGATTTATATGATGATCTTTCTTTGGTTCCACGCTTAACCGAAGCTAAGTTCCTTTTCATTTTTTATTTTCCATCTTACACATTGGGGACAATGTTTCGATTAAGTGGGGGGTAAGGGACATCACTTAGCTTCTTAGAATTATATTCCATGAATTGCGTGATTATCTTGATTCTCTTTGATGCACGATTCACCACTTAGACTTTGATTCGTTTCAACAGAATTTTGAAAAAAATATGATATCTTTGATCTTTTCGAGTTAATTGACTTCATCTTTGTTTTACTTTGTACGAGTAAGAGAAAGTGTCCACTTCTGAAGTAGTGACGTATTAACCGCATATTCTGTTATGAGCCACCATTTTAAGCACATATAACTCACTTCCCTTGGTGTGTAGTCGATAGCATATTGATTTGACTAGAGTTGACACTGGTTTCATCACGAATCATGTTCCACCAACGCTTAGAAAGGCAAAGGAATTTTGGATTCGGTAGTTTATCATGAGTGAGGCCGTGAGGATAGTTAAATCAATGAGAGTTCACCCGCCAAGAAAGAGAAGTGCATTGAAATATATACATCTATATTCTCGTTGGCAATATCTTAGTCGATGGAGCGTAAGACGCACGACTTTTGCATAGACCGATAAACGTGAGCCTAAGTGTAGTATATACTCGGTTCTCGATCCGCCTTGCTAGCTCAATTAATTCATAACTAACATGTTCGAGAGTGGTTAGTTTGACTACGGGTTGACGTAATGTGAGATATTCTGCATTACTAAGCGGTTGTGAAAGTTATTGCACACACACATTGGCTCATGATATGAATAGTGTTTAATGCGTTACTAATGGATATGAGTGGCATGATCTTGATCTTGAATTTGTGAGGCATAGTTGTTTTTAATTAACTTGTAATTGATCTAAGTGTTGTTTTATTTTCGCCAATTTTGCTCGGGACGATTAAAAGCTAAATGGGGGGTAGTTCATAACGCTCTAAATGGTACCAATAATTATACCTGTATTCACCCCGAATTCTGCTGAAGAGAGGATAAATAGGCTCGTTATTATATGGAATATATGTTAAATTCTATGTGAGGGTTTCCAGGATCGTAATTTTGCATCTATGCTATTTTCCCGAGTTTTTGGTTCTGTTTTGTCTCGTTTTGCATGTTTTATAGGATGTACCGGATCAGGAGCATTGGAGAGTGGATCTGGACCGAAAGAAGTACATTGGGCCAAGTAATTAAAGTCCAAGAAGAAGCCTGCTGAAGAAAAAGGAGAAAAGAAGGCTCTGTATCTCGAGGGCTAGGCCCGATAAACCGGCGACTTGTTCGACACAAAACTGATTCTGCCACATTATCTAAGTCGGTTAGGGTTTTAGAGAGTCTTAAGTCGGTCACTGTATCTATATAAGGCCGCGTATACTGAATAGCATAGGACAATCTCATATCTCATCAATTACATTATACACTTTTGATGAAATAAAGTTTTCTTGAGGTTTGGAGAGTTATTTATGGTTTCTTCCCTTCTTCCATCATCTCTAGCTTGAGTAGATCGAGCTATATCTCTATTGTTGAAGGTATGAAGCTTTGAACGTTCATTTTTGTCTTCAATATGGTAGATATGTTCGTATTTATGTGTTTTAGTTAATCTGCATGATTAACGACCCCATAATTTACTTATTTTAATCATATTGAGCAATGTAGATCTAGAAATTAGGAAAAGATGCCCCCGGTAACCCGGCGGTCTATACCGGTTTACCGAGGCAATATTTAGAAAACCTAAAACTGGGATTCACTACAGCTACGTTGATCGACAGGTTTCATTAACAATAGGTAAGATCTGGCCAATCTGCTTATTGTAATCGTAAGTTAACATGAAGGATTGTTAGTGAAGTGTTAATTAGGACATAGTCTAGAATGGACCCTAGGAACGTGCTGGTCAATGTCGACGGCTCTCTAGGCGGGCTGGCGGTATGAGTTAGCGCTCAATATTGGCAGTTCTAGTTCTTTATGCGTATGGGCTATTACGGACCAATTATGGAGGGTAGCTTGCATATAGATTGTCTACTGCCATTGTCGGAGTAGATATGAGTAGGAATTGCACCCGTAGCTGATAATGATAATTAAAACTAAAGCTCATGATTAATTTAAGTAAATTATGTGGGGAAATAAACATAACGATTAACTAATCCAAGTTAGTAGATCGGTGAGGAGCGGGAGAGGTATGCCATGTTTGTTTTCTTTTACGTTATTGTTGGTTAATGAACGCCTCTATGTTGCTTATTAATTAGGTTAGAATCGTTTATACTTATAGTCGCATTGTCTCTGTGGGATTGACCTTGACTCGCATTTACTATACTACGATGTACCTAGTATTCTTGCTAGTAATATTGACGTTAGTGACTTACACGCGATCATTATGCACAGAAATTTGCAAGGTTTTCAAACTCTGCATTGATTACAATCAGTTGGTATTTATAGGGACTGTTCGGTAAAAACGAGTTTTACAATTTATAACCGAAACACCCCAAGTATAAGGATCGTAGTATAGGGTGTTAACGGGTCGTCCTAAGGGAGTGGAATGTTTATCGGATTCAAATATAAATCTATATCAATTATGTCACAATTATCTATCTAAACTAAGGTTGAAACTAACTAAAACCTAAACCTAAGAATTAAAACTAAAACAAGAGTAAAAACAAGCAAGAAAAATAAGAAAACAGAAAGCCGGACGAGCGTTCACTTTGGTGAACGAGCGTCTGAAAACGGAATCTAACGGACGGGCGTCGCTATTGCGGACGAGCGTCCAACTACGGCGAAAAGAAACGTGCAGAAAACTTGCAGAAAACCAGGGTTTATCAAACTAGAACTTAACTAAACTTAATCTAAACGATTTAATTAAAACAATTAAAGGAAAACACAGCAAGGCGACTAGATTCCACCTATCAACCAACAATCCCAACTAGATGGTGATTAAAAAGACATAGTTTTTAGTAGTGATTTATTCACGAATTCAATTAAATATCTTCAATCAAATTCTAGGGTTTCGTTTATCTTTTCAAACAAACTAAACATGCAATCAACACGAAATCACGAGATCGTTTCCAAGCTCTTACTCAACTAATCATGCATAATCTCTTAAAACACAATTAGATGCATTACTTTGAATAAAAGAGAACTTAAATAAACAGACTTTCATAAATTTATTCAAGCATAAATTAAACATAGATCGTTTCATCAAATCTTAATTCAATAAAACTTAAACAATATAAAACAGATCCAAAGTAATGAAAAACTACGAAATAAACTCACTAAACTTAAGCATCGAACTCCTCTAGTTGGTTTGGTTGTTGATAAGCTTCCTCTGTCGACTCACTGCAGGATGTTTAGCCAACAATCATGATGAACACGATTGTTGAAGGGGAGATTTGCATCTCTGTGTAAAAACGGCTCCTTAGGGTTCTAGGGCGCGGCTATGTGTATATGAGTAAATAGTGTGTAAAAGATTAGGGTTTTAGGCTTCATAATGCGGTGCTTTTATAGAGTTTTAAGTCGGTGGAAGTAAGTCGGTTTGTGGACGCCCGTCCGCCCATCCGGACGCCCGTCCGGAATGCCTGGACGCTGAGTAAACGCTCGTTCATCCTCCGTCCGAACTCTCTGAATGTAAAATACAATTCCGGACGCTCGTTCACTTTATCAAACGCCCGTCTGGAATGGACGCTGCACGAACGCTCGTCCAAGATGCTGAGGGTCGGATTTCTTCATCTTTATCCAATTTATGCACTCGAAAATCAACACCTACATGATAAATAAACAATGCAAAAATGTAATAAAATCCAAATAATAATAATTCCATTAAATCAACACTTAAAATCATCAATTTTGCATACAACCCTCTTAAAATCATCTTTATTAAATAATTACACTTAAACCCTTAATTCTCATGTAAATTATGCAAATGTGGGGAAAATAATAATGAAATAAACCTTTAATAATCATATAAATATGGCCTTAACAACACCCCCACACTTAGCTTTTTGTACGTCCTCGGACAAAACAATCAAAACTATAGCTCAACTTTATAAATAATCCACATAGATCTCTAACTCACGTAACGAAAGATACAACAACTATAGCAAATGATACCATCACAGAGATAGATTCGGTGTAAGTGTGACAAGCCATTCTCAATCTAACAAGCCTTTCAAAGAAATATCCTCTCAAAAATTCCAATGACTATCCTAGGTACAAACAGTAATAGCTCCACTCAAAGCCTTCCCACGCACTCAGTAGGATAATCCCTACAGCATATCATGCGGTTCTACTGGGTATAAGATCCATGATAACAAAGACTTCACTTTATTCTTACTCATCATTTTTCAAAATGTTCAAATTTAACGCATATCAGAATGAGCTCTTACCCATCATAGTAGAATAGGATGTTTCGTGATAACACCCTACCTTACTCCAATCATAAGGTAGCTTCTCCCGATCGTCGTGAGCTTCGGTCATCATAGTGGTATAGGACATTTCGAGATAATGCCCTACCTCACTCCAATCATAAACCGACTTCCGACAAACGTATTTATTAATAATTGCTCACTCACTTTATTCACTTTTCAAAGTCATAAGTTACATCTCACCTATCACATTCAAACTTTATGATATTCACAAAGACACGGTCTAACTTAGGTGTAACTATACTGACCTTCCTAAGACAAATCATTAAAAATAATGAAAGGATATAATTCAAAAGTCATGCTTCAAAATCAAAGGCTTTCGTGAGTGAAAAACGAAACTATCTCCATAAAAGTAAAACATGCTATAATTATCTCACTAAGTCACATACTATCATCGTTAGAAAACTACAACTAGTAAGCATCTAGTTCCAATTATATGCTCGAGACTCACAAAAAATTTTTAAATTTAGTGGAAAATTTAACATTCACTTTTTACTCATATTTCAAAGGATATAGCATAAAAACATACCCAATATACCCCCCCACACTTAAATCACATTATGTCCTCAGAATGTGCAAATATAAAAGAAAAGAAAACTTAGCTGGTTTCAACGGTGGTTGTCGGATGAAAGTTGGCAGAGGTCAGGCCGGAGCATGAATATACCGCTGCAACTCGAATAGACAACACCGGACATAAAAGCTTGTGAACCCGCCCAAAAGTATCGCCACACTCGACATACCATATAATCTCGGGGTACACGGGGTATATGAGCAACACATAACACAAAACACTCACAATGAACGTAAGAGGAATAACCATCAACACAAAATCAACTAAAGTAATATTTCGAAAACAATAAAACAAAACAACCTAAGAAAAGGAAACAAACAAAGAAAACTAGGTTGCCTCCAGAGCGCTCTTTTAATGTCAATAGCTTGACACACGATTCCAAAAGATCAACCCGGATCGGGCCACTTTGGTTTGACTACCGCCACCTCGATCGACTCGGGAGCACCGGGGCGGAAATGATTTTCACCACAACAACAAGTCAAGTGTGCTATAAGATCATTAAACTTTTCTCTCCAAACTACACCGACTCTCTTCTTCTTGTTCTTGCGGATGATCGGCATAGGCATAGTGGTATGATCGAAGTCTCAACGAAGGTACCTTACGGGTGGATATAGGAACGTCATCATCATCGACTCAAAGAAATAAGATGGAATCTCTTCACAAATCAGGACATCTGTACTCTCATCTCTTCTTTGGAAATAAAGAATCTCAGGCTTTTCCTTTGGTTGCCCAAAATATTTCTTAAGTCGATGACCATTCACTTTAAAAGCTTGATTACCATACCCGTTCAAAGTAATTACGCCACTGGGATTAACCTCGAGAATCTCAAAGGGACCAGACCATCTAGACTTGAGTTTACCAGGAAACAAATGAAGTCTGGTATTATAGAGTAAAGCCATTTCACCAACTTTGAATTCTCGGTCCTTGATCTTAGCGTCATGGAGTATCTTAGTTCTCTCCTTGCTGAGCTTAGCATTCTCGTATGCACGGAGTCTGAATTCGTCGAGCTCGTTCAACTGTAACAACCTTTTCTCCCCACAGAGTTGGCTATCAAAATTTAAGAATTTAATTGCCCAGAAAGCTCTGTGTTCAAGTTCGACGAGGTAAATGACAAGCTTTGCCATAAACCATCCGGAAGGGTGACGTGCCCATCGGGGTCTTGAATGCGTACGATAAGCCCACAACGCGTCATCCAACTTAAGACTCCAATTAGATCGATTATTGTTCACGGTCTTCTCTAAAATTCTTTTCAAGCTCGGTTGCTTACCTCGACTTGGCCACCGGTCCGAGGATGATATGGTGTACCAACTTTGTGTTTGACACCATACTTCTCAAGGATCTTGTCAAGCGGCGCATTGCAAAAGTGAGTACCTTCATCACTAATGAGTGCTCTCGGACGACCGAATCTAGTAAAGATATTCTTTTGCAAGAATGTCTTCACGACTTTATGATCATTAGTTTGAGTAGCTATGGCCTCGACCCACTTTGAAACATAATCCACACGGACGAGGATATACTTATTACCACATGAGGATGGAAAGGGTCCCATAAAATCTATGCCCCATACATCGAAAACTTCGCATTCAAGAATGGGCTTAAGTGGCATTTCCATCCGACTACTCGCCGTCCGTTCTGCGGCACCTATCACAACCTTTACAAAAGGATTCTCGCATCCTTAAACGGGGTCGGCCAGTAGAATCCAGCTTGAAGGATCTTTGCAACCGTCTTTGGTGTTCCATAGTGACCTCCGGTGGGACCGCTATGGCATTGTTCTAGGATATCCCACTGATCATGCTCAGGAACACACCGTCGAAGCAACCCATCTTTACAGACTCTGAACAAATAAGGATCTTCCCATACGAGATATTTAAGATCAGAAAAGAACTTTTTCTTCTCTTGATACGTCATATCCTCTAAATGACCACTCGCTAAATAGTTGACGTAGTCAGCATACCACGGCCTAACCGTTTCAAGCTTCATCAATTGCTCAGTCGGAAAATCAATGCCTATATCATTGTGATTCTCTCGCACCCTCATTTACTAAGCGAGATAAATGATCGGCCACAATATTCTCACTACCTTTCTTATCTTTAATCACAAGGTCAAACTCTTGTAGAATTAAAATCCATCTAAGTAGCCTTGGTTTGGCATCTCGCTTTATCCATAAGGTAGCGTAAAGCCGCATGATCTGTCCATACAATCACTTGAGACCCGAGAAGATAACTTCTAAACTTGTCAATGGCAAAGACGACGGCTAAGAATTCCTTCTCAGTCGTAGTATAATTGCATTGAGCCGGGTTCAAGGTACGACTCGCATAATAGATGGGCCTGAACCTTTTATCAACTCTTTGACCCAAAACTGCGCCTACGGCGTAATTAGAGGCATCGCACATCAACTCGAAAGGCTTGGTCCAGTCAGGTGCAACTAAAATAGGGGCACTGATAAGCTTATCTTTCAAACAATTGAAAGCTTCTTTGCACTTTGCATCGAACAAGAAATCGACATCTTCCTTCAAGAGATTTGATAAAGGCTTGGCAATCGTAGAAAAGTCTCTAATGAAACGCCTGTAGAAGCCAACATGTCCTAGAAAACCTCGTACCTCTTTCTCGTTTTTGGGTACGTCATCCGTTCAATGGCTTCGACCTTAGCCTTATCAACTTGAATACCGCATTGGACACCTTATGTCCCAAAACGATTCCTTCGTCTACTAGAAAATGGCATTTCTCCCGGTTAAGCACTGATTCTTCTCAACGCAACGTTGGAGTACCATATCTAGGTTTTCTAAAATTTCATCAAAACTATCGCCGTAGGCGAGAAGTCATCCATGAAGACCTCCATGCATTTCTCAACAAGTCCATCGAAAATGGCCAACATACACCGTTGAAAAGTCGCGGGTGCATTGCATAGACCGAATGGCATTCTACGAAAAGCAAAAGTACCGGATGGACACGTAAACGTTGTCTTCTCTTGGTCATTGGGGTCGATGGCTATCCGGAAGTAACCGGAGTATCCATCGAGAAAACAATAATACTTGTGACCACTCGTCTTTCAATTAGTTGGTCAATGAAGGGTAAGGGGAAGTGATCTTTTGCGGTGACTTCATTCGTCTACGATAGTCTATACGAGACTCGTAGCCTCGTCACGAGACGCAAGGCAACTTCCTCCCCTTTTTCATTCTTTTCGACCGTGATTCCGCCCTTCTTTGGCACAACTTGAGTAGGGCGACCCACTCGCTATCGGCGATTGCGTAGATGATTCCCATGTCAAGCCACTTTATAACTTCTTTCTTGACAACCTCTTGCATATGCGGATTCGGCCTTCGCCGAGGTTGTCTTACCTTTTTAGCTCCTTCCTCCGTTCGGATTTTATGCATGCATATGTCCGGGCCGATCCCTCGGATATCACCCACTTGCCAACCGAACGCGAGGATGTTTTTCTTAAGCACTTCTATCAGGTTGTGCTTCTTGCTCGTGGTCGAGTTTCGAAGAAATGATCAAAGGCAATTTATCTTCATCCTTAAGAAAGATATACTTAAGGTGTTTTGGAAGCGGTTTGAGCTCTAAATCAGTAGGTGGTTGCTCAATACTAGACTTTAACGGGCCACCTTTCTCCTTATGAGCTTGAAGTGGTTGATAGTAGAACACCTCATCTTCCCGAGGCTCAACCCCAGAAAGGTACTGGATCAAATCATCCATCGGAATCCTCCGGTCAACACTTGCTTCCTTTTTCTTGTGATCGATCATTTTTCTTAACTCTTCATCTTTAAGCTCTTCTCCGCAGCCTCCTCCCAATCATCTACTTCCCAATGAGTAGCTTCTCTCCAAAACTCTACCTCGTCCCAACTACCCATCAGAGCTTCTTCTTCACCAGGGATGAAGTCTTCCTGACTCAGTTCTTTGAAATCATCGTTTGTTGCTGGGCATCTCCATGCTTCTAACTCAATAATAGGCCCAGTATGAGCGAGTGAAGATGACTCGTCAATGCCTACGGATTGAAATGAATTAGAAGGTGGTCCGCGATCGCCGGATCCTCAATGTCCAAGACTTCAAAAACACCTATCTCTGTCAACTCCTCTGCTTCTTCAAAGTAGGCATCTTTTTCGTCCTCATAGATAGCTTCGACAAACGATATTTCATCAATTACGGCTCTTTCAGGATGTGTCCCTCGTGTGAAGGTGACAGATGTGTCACCAACTCTAAGAGTAATCGTCATTTGCGAAGTCGATGAGAGCGTTAGAAGTGTCTAAAAAGGTTCGGCCTAGAATTAGAGGCATCTCCTTATCGGTGGATAGTCTAGAATAACCCGGTCGGTAGGGAAGACTAAATGTTCAACTTGAAGGAGCACATTAGCTACACAACCGGCTGCGCAGTCCGGCTAGATTTATCTACCATCGAAGAGAAATCGGGCGTTCCCGCATCCTTTTATCTAACCCGAGCTTTTTGCATACGTTTAATGGCATCACATTAATAGAGGCCCCCGAGTCGCATAATACATTTTCGAACAAATGGCCTTCGATCTCACGGGAGATTGAAGGTGCGCGTGGTCACCTCGCTTAACGGCGACTTTTTGTGAAACCATTGCGCAATCTTCTCGAAACACTTCTTGACCCATCCCCCGAAGCTTTCTCTTGCTCCCATAGAATTCTTTAAGATACTTAGAGCATTTAGGCATTTCGGACAATACCTCGCTAAGGGCATACTCACTTTAGTGTCCCTAAGTATCCTCCTCACCCCATCATCTCGCTTGTCTTTGGCGAGGGCTTTCTCTTTCCTTTTTGGTGGATAAGGAAGGGCTTTATCATTCTTCGTGGCCTGATTCTTTATCGCCTCATCCTCCTTATCCTTCCATCTCACAAACTTTTCTTCCTTTTTCTTAGTCAGGGGTACCGCCCCTTGACTTTCCTTTCTTTCCTCGTCATCAGAATTATTTTCATCCTCCGAAGAATTGTCACTAAGCTCCTCATCGTTGCTTTCTTCGGCATGTGGTTTCGATTTTCCCCCCGAACTCATGGCGTCGGGAGGGGCTACTCGTTTCCCGACATCTTGCCGGGTCCGGCCTTCTTACCACTTCTCAAAGTTACTTCGTTCAACTCCTCTTCTTGCCCATACTCCCATTGTGGTGTAATGGCGGTGCAAACATTCACATCGGCTTTTGGGTTTTTCTCGGTATAACTCGGGAGTTTACCGTGAGGTCTCGCTTGCTTGCCGGTCCGCCATTTGACCAACTTGTCTCTCAATTGCTTTAACACTAGTAGACGAGTCTTCACCATGTCTACCGGCTCATCGAATTTGTGTTGAGGGACACATGAGGTGGTATGATTGTTGTTCGAGTTTGATTCCAGCCACCTTGAGGCCTTTGGGAGTTACGGGCGGCCTTTGATAGTTCGAGTTGAAAGAATTTGAATTTGAAGGGCCAGGTGGTAACTTGGCTTGATTGAAGTTTTGTCTTTGAAATCCTGAGTAGTTATGGTTCTGGTTGAAGTTTCGGAAGGGTTGGTTTTGATTATCCATTAAGTTTACCTCCTCCGTCATCTCAGTCCCCGCCTCGTGTTCCAAGATAATTCACCTCGAAGGTGCATCGAAGATTGGCCACCGCTTGCTTATCGATTCCATCCGAGCAACCAACGGTGTGTATCGGATTGCTTGCGTACCTTCTTTCTTAAAAATATTGGTCTTCTTAGGAGTCGACCACATGTTGTTCTTGGCAATTGTCTCGGCTACTCGTAAGCGATCTCATCACCTCCCCTAAGAAGGATCCATGAGTGTGGAGTCAAGATAGTCTCTATTAGGTTGAGAGACACCTCGTAAAAACAGTTCCAACAACTCATGTCCGTCATATCCGTGATTGGGGCATTTCCTCATCAACGATTTAATCTTTCCCAAGCTTTGCCAACAGTTTCATCCTCCAACTGCTCGAAAGTAGCTATTTCCCGTTTCATTTCCATAATCTTGCCTGGTGAAACCCACTTAAGAGCGAAGGCTCTTTTGACATCATTCCATGTATGGAGGGAATGATGTGCTAACGATTTAAACCATCTGCTTGCTTCACCTTTCAAAGCAAAAGGAAATAGCTTCAACTTTACGATCTCAGAATCAACACCAGGATAATGGCCTGCTTCACAGATTTGTACGAATGTGGACAAGAAGTCGTGTGGATCTTCCTGAGCAGTACCATGGAAAGAGCTATTCTGAACTAGAGCAACTACTCCGTTCTTTAGATCAAAGTTCGCTCCTCCCATGTCAGGAGGACGAATAGGTCTATGCCCCTCGAGAAAATCTTGGTTTAGATATGGAGTGTAGGGGTCCTGGTTCAACCGATTGCCGGTTTTGGCGGAATTGTTGAAGTTGTTGATTTATGCCGCCTTGCCGATTCGCTCATTCTTTGCGAGCTTGCATTTGTTGAAGGAGTAAATTTAAGCGAGCTTGGGGATCAGATTCGGAATTGGTGGATCTTGATCCGCCATTTTGTCCAAATCGGGGAGAAGCCTTCTTCTAAGGATAGATCGTTCGGGCTCGGGATCAAAGATCGAAGTCCCTTCTTACTTCTCGTTTGCATAAACCAAGAAAGGAGAAGGAAGAACTCAACCCTTTGGGGTTGATTAAAACGAGTTTAGAAAAGAGTAGATGGTTTAGAGGAAGAAAAGAAAAGAGAAGAGAAGAAAGAAAAGAAGCGATGATTGAACAGAGCGAATCAAGGCGTCCGGTGTTAATGGACGTTCGTTCGAACCGAACGCTCGTTCGATTGAATGAACGTTCGTTCGAGAGGACGATTGAGGTGGACGGGCGTTCAAGTTGTTGAACGCTCGTTCAGATACGAAAACCTAAAAACTAAGGTTACCAGAAATAAAAAACGAGATAAAAAATAAAAGCAGAAAAGACTTATGGAAATAAAATCAAACAAATCTATAATTACGGAAACAGATCTAAGCTATATAAAAAAAAAAAAAAGGAAAATAATTGAAAGAAAATCAAATAAAATAAAACAGTAATAAATGTAATCCTAAAATTAAACGAAACTGGAAAAGAAACCTACCTACGAAAAGTTTAAAAACAAGAAAAACACTAAGACGGTAAAAAAAACGTGTTGAAACCTTCTAGGGTCAAAATGGAGGGGAAAACAGTGGATTTTGACCTCGAAAACGCAATGAACGGCCTACGGCGTTCACCACGTCGTCGGCGTCGGAACGAGCTTTCCGAATTGGGGTCCTGCGTTCCAAACGGACACTCGAGCCGAAAGTTACGGCCAAAATACTACTGCGTGCTAAAAACGACCCTTTTGACTCAGAAAATTATCCTAAATAGAATCCGACAACCGTTACCGACTCCCCGGCAACGGCGCCAAAAACTTGTTCGGTAAAAACGAGTTTTACAATTTATAACCGAAACACCCCAAGTATAAGGATCGTAGTATAGGGTGTTAACGGGTCGTCCTAAGGAGTGGAATGTTTATCGGATTCAAATATAAATCTATATCAATTATGTCACAATTATCTATCTAAACTAAGGTTGAAACTAACTAAAACCTAAACCTAAGAATTAAAACTAAAACAAGAGTAAAAACAAGCAAGAAAAATAAGAAAACGAGAAAGCCGGACGAGCGTTCACTTTGGTGAACGAGCGTCGAAAACGGAATCTAACGGACGGGCGTCTGCTATTGCGGACGAGCGTCCAACTACGAACTGAAACAGAAACGTGCAGAAAACTTGCAGAACACCAGGGTTTATCAAACTAGAACTTAACTAAACTTAATCTAAACGATTTAATTAAAACAATTAAAGGAAAACACAAACAAGGCGACTAGATTCCACCTATCAACCAACAATCCCAACTAGATGGTGATTAAAAAGACATAGTTTTTAGTAGTGATTTATTCACGAATTCAATTAAATATCTTCAATCAAATTCTAGGGTTTCGTTTATCTTTTCAAACAAACTAAACATGCAATCAACACGAAATCACGAGATCGTTTCCAAGCTCTTACTCAACTAATCATGCATAATCTCTTAAAACACAATTAGATGCATTACTTTGAATAAAAGAGAACTTAAATAAACGGAGACTTTCATAAATTTATTCAAGCATAAATTAAACATAGATCGTTTCATCAAATCTTAATTCAATAAAACTTAAACAATATAAAACAGATCCAAAGTAATGAAAAACTACGAAATAAACTCACTAAACTTAAGCATCGAACTCCTCTAGTTGGTTTGGTTGTTGATAAGCTTCCTCTGTCGACTCACCGGGATGTTTAGCCAACAATCATGATGAACACGATTGTTGAAGGGGAGATTTGCATCTCTCGTGTAAAAACGGCTCCTTAGGGTTCTAGGCGCGGCTATGTGTATATGAGTAAATAGTGTGTAAAAGATTAGGGTTTTAGGCTTCATAATGCGGTGCTTTTATAGAGTTTTAAGTCGGTGGAAGTAAGTCGGCCGTGGACGCCCGTCCGCCCATCCGGACGCCCGTCCCGTAATGCCCGGACGTCGAGTAAACGCTCGTTCATCCTCCGTCCGAACTCTCTGAATGTAAAATACAATTCCGGACGCTCGTTCACTTTATCAAACGCCCGTCTGGAATGGACGCTGCACGAACGCTCGTCCAAGATGCTGAGGGTCGGATTTCTTCATCTTTATCCAATTTATGCACTCGAAAATCAACACCTACATGATAAATAAACAATGCAAAAATGTAATAAAATCCAAATAATAATAATTCCATTAAATCAACACTTAAAATCATCAATTTTGCATACAACCCTCTTAAAATCATCTTTATTAAATAATTACACTTAAACCCTTAATTCTCATGTAAATTATGCAAATGTGGGGAAAATAATAATGAAATAAACCTTTAATAATCATATAAATATGGCCTTAACAGGGACAAATGCGTAAACCCTTACCGCCATATGATCTTTGTCAAAACTGACAAAAATGCCCCAGATGTGGGCCCAACATCAGCTGACTTACTCATCTTTTCAATCAACACTCAGACGTAGAACTCAACAGTAGTCAACAAGACTCAACAACTACCCTATTGACAGATGGACTCGGAAGTACTTCACCCAGCCGAATTCCTAGACTTGAATACTCTCGATCAACTGACCATCATTCTTAGCTGACCCTAGATTTAGTTCCACCAGATGTGGAGATCAAGTCACACATTGCTGACAATAGTAATGGACGGTCCTGGGACATATCCTGGATAGTTTTGGACAAGTCCTTGGACATGTATGGATCTGTCTAGGACAAATTTGGACGAGTACGGACACCTTCTAGACAAGTCTTGGACATACATCAGGACTAGTTAACCGGCCCGTTCCAGAGACCGAGCTCTTAACCGAAAACTGACCGTTCAGCACGTGCTTCTCAACTTTATTTAAGGAACTCTCCAGCCTTGCATCTAACAAAGGCATTTGAACAATGCGGAAGCAATTAATAATAATTTTATGCTCGGAATATTTAACACTGAATCACTATAAGACAACTGCTGCTTAAATCTGAAATCCACTAAGTACATCAGCTACCTATAATTATAATGCACTTGGCATGTAGCCATCACAGTCTAACCGAAAACTACTATTATGAGCAAGTATCTTCCAATTATAAAGCATTTTCTTGTAATGTTTCAGAAGATCAAGAACCTGCATCATACTCAGAGGCTGCCAAACATCCAGAATAGGAAAAGGAAATGCAAGCTGAGTTAGAGGCCTTGCACAAGACCTACACTTAGTCTCTTGTAACTCATCCAAAAGGAATAAATCCAATTGGATGCAAATGGGTCTATAGAACAAAAAAGAAAAGCATATGGCAGTATAGAAAGGTATAAAGCTAGGTTGGTTGCAAAGGATATACCCAAACTGAAGGAATAGATTTTCTAGAAACATTTTCCCTTGTGGCAAAAAGTTTCTACTATAAGGATGTTTCTGAGCATAGCCTGTATTAAGAAATGGCATTTACATCAACTAGATGTAAACAATACATTCCTACATGGAAACTTTGATGAAATGTCTATATAAGACCTCGACTTTGCCTTCGATTACCTCAAAAGAACATGGTGTGCAAACTCACTAAGCTTTATATGGATTTAGACAGGCTAGTAGGCAATGTAATGCCAAATTAACAGAAGCTCTTGACCAAGCAGAGTACACACAGTCAAGATATGACCACGGTCTGTTACTAAAGGAGATAGGAATGACTTTGGATCATTACTTGTTTATGTAGATGATATCATATAGGGAAGCTCGCGAATGAAGCATGTACAGGAACTAAAAGATTTGCATCAAATATTCACTATCAAAGACTTAGGGTCCCTCAAATATTTTTTTAGTTATAAAATTGCAAGGTCTGATGCTGGCATTGTGATGAACTAGAAAAAGTATTGCACAGGTCTCTTAAAGGAGTTTGGTTATCAAGGTGCTAAGACTTGCACATTACCTATGGATCCTAAGGAAAAGATATGTCCCAAAGACTCGGCATTACTACGAAATAATAGAACTATAAGAGTCTTGTGGGCAAATTATTATATCCTAACAATAAAAGACCTGATATAACATTTCATGTACAACTTCTCACTCAATTCTTAGAAGCACCAAGATAAAACCATCTTGCAGCAGCTCATAAACTCTTAAAATACCAAAAAGGAGCTCCAGGACAAGGCATTCTTTTCCCTTCAACAAGATCTCCAGACCTTAAAGCCATCACAAATTCAGATTGGGCAGGTTGGTCTTCCACAAGAAGATCCATTACAGTCTATACAATATTTCTTAATCTCTTGGAAAATTCAGAGGCAAACTCTTGTGAGTAAAAGTACATTAGAGACCGAGTATAGAGCCATGTCATTAACAGCATGTGAGATTCAATGGCTCATATACCTACTCACAGACTTCCAGATCAAGCATACTAAGGTTGTGCCACTCTTTTGTGATAGCAAAAGTGCAATCTACATTATGGAAAATCCAATTTTCCATGAAAGAACAAAATATATTGAATTAGATTGCCATATTTTTAGGGAAAATATTTGAACATAGTTATCAATCCAATTCCTATCAGTTCAACAGACAATTTGGCAGACATCCTCACCAAATCCGTTGACAAAACAACACTTACAAGGCTTCTCTCAAGGGTTCCTATAAGGAACGTCTATTCTTCACAACAGAGAAATAAGGATCAGAGCACAAGCTGACATTCTCATAATATCAGCTTGATGGGGGGTGTTACTGTAATATCCCGATTTTTTAAAAAGGGCATCCTTGTCTTTTCACAAAAAATATGAATATTTAGTTTTGTTTTAAAGGATTAAAAGAAAAAGGAAAAAGAAAAGGAAAATGATTAATTGGATTTAATTAATAAGGAATAATTAGATTTAATTGGGATTATAAAAGGAAAACTAATCCTAAATTAACCTAGTTGTTGTTTTACGTAAAAAATCATCAAGAGGGGCGCAAGTTTTGAGAAAAAAAGAAGAGAAGAGGATTTCAAATTTCGAAGCTAAACCGTTGCTCTTTTCAACAGACATCTCAAGAGAGAAAGGATCACCGCGAGACAAGGATCGTTTCGTTATCAACAATCCCTAAATCTGTTAACGTAAGTTTTCCCTCATCGTTCTTGGTACTGGGGTTTGTTCATCATCGTTGTTTAGCTGTGTTTTTCTGAGTTTAAACATCGTAGTGATCGTCTTTGGATTTATCGTTTATAGGTTTGGAGTTAAAGGTTTAACCTTTTCAAGGCGTTGGTAGCGTGGGTCGTAGTAGCACGCAAATTTAAGGTAACGTGGTGTTCTTATCGTATAATTAAGGTGTCATAAAGTTGTAGAGCAATTTGTATGTTTATTTTCATGGTTTTGAATCTGTTTTGGTTGGAGTTTGGGTTGGATTTGGGTTGGAAATCGCATGTACGCAGTTGCAGATTTTCTAGGAAAATCCCGAGCGGACGAGGCGTCTGCGTAAGGGCGGACGGGGTAGCGGCGGCGTTTGGGTATTTCGGACGGGCGTTTGAGGGTTCAGTTTTGATACAGGATGTGGCTGAATTTCACGGACGGGCGTCTGGGGGTTGGTGGACGCACGTCCAAGTCAGACGGGCGTTCACATTGGGTCAGACGGGCGTTTGACCTGTTTATCTCATTTTTCACTGTTTTTCGTGTCAGCTTGGTTTCAGGCTTTATAATCATGTTTTACTGCTTAACCTTATGTGACAAAGCCCTGAATTAGCTTTTGATGCGTTTAGTTCCAGCACCATATGAATTCCCTAAAAAGATGAAGTGTGGGACCGTCGAATGCTTTGGATTTGCCTTGTGCTTCGATAAGCTAGGGTTTATCGATGTCTGTGTATGTGCTAGGTTTTGTTAGAGTCTAGTGGTCTTAGGAAGAGGGAGTAGGACCGTTAGGTGAGCCTTTTGTGTGAATCAACTTAGGTGGCTAGTTAAACATCTAATCAAACATATGTGCTAGATTAATAATCTTAAACATCATGCAATGCTTGGTAAGGCATAGTACAATATCGCGATGTGTTCTCGACCGGACAAAGTATTTGTACCCACGCCGGTCAATCGATTGGCTAGATAAAGCGTACGGTACATTCGCCGGTTATCACACTATCGGGACTCGGATATTCCCGGGGCTACTAGAGCGTGTCTCTAAGTAGGTTGCACCCGATTGTCCTAGTACATCCTATTACTAGGCGTAGTGCCCTTGTTATTCATGATGTAACAAACTTGAGCTAAGCTAGATACCTTTGGAACATCATGTTATGGTATGAACATAATATGATAGTTAGTTAGGGTTAATAACGGAATGAATTAATAAAAGACGGCGTTGCTTTTATTTCTTTATGAGACTGACGTTGTACGATCTTCTACGCGTTACTAAGTACGTATGTACTTACCCCGTTACTTTGTGTTTGTCTTTCTCTTTCCCCAAAGAAGATGAACAGATTGCTAATGCTGATGAGTTCTTTGACAAGGATGTGTGAGATGGAGCTCTTGAAGACTTAGTTCTTTAGTTTGATTTCTTTCAATAATGTTGTTGATTTAGTTTCAAACAATGTTGTCTTTCCTTTGGAATAGTTCCGTTTGAATTCTTTTGGATTTAACATTGGATGTTTAGTATTCTTTATTGGATTTAGTTTTACAGCATTGAAAACCGTGTGTCCGATCTTTTACTTTTCTTGAGTCGTTTTATCTTCCGCGTCGTTTTAGTTCTGATGTATGACGTAAGGCTTACATATATTATTGAATTTATTTGGTAATATTTGTGCCAAGCGCTCTTTCCGGATAAGGACTCGGTGCCTGGGAAAGGGGCGTTACAGTTGGTATCAGAGAGAAAAGTTTCCTTGCTGTGTAGGACTTGATTTCTTCTTTAAGATAAGTGTTAGAGCTTTAGTAACCCTCTCTTTTCTTGGTTACAGAATGGTTCTTACTAGAGGAGGAGCTAATACGAATAACACCGAGGCGGCTAACACCCGGACGGGTAACACCGAGCGGGGATTTACCGGGGTTGTGATTCCGAGAAGGAGAAGAAGTGGACTAACTACCCAGGGCCCTACAGTTTCCCAAATTAACACCCGTCTATGAGCAACATCATGCGTGGGGTGAACCAAGGACCAGATATCATTGTCAGGGGAAGAGTGGAACAAGGGGGTCCTTCAAAGTTTAACCCTAGCATACCGGTTATCACCACTTCAGCACGAGTAACATCAGGAGTGTCTGTGCCTCCAATGACCACAAGCTGGACAGGATTAGGACTTTCTCATCCACCGGTGAGTACTTTCCCAACCGTTTCTGTGCAACTTCAGCAAGCGTCTGTGCCACCGGCTAGTCAGTTTTTCAGTCGACCACAGGCATCAGTGTTTTCCCCCACACCATTAAGTTTTACACCTCAGCCAACGGTTCTACCTCCACCACCGCCTAAATCTGATACTTTTGTAGCACCTGGCTACACCTATCCGCAGCAGACTCACCCCCAACAGCAGGTTCAGCAGCCTCAACCACAGTATCAGAATGCTCCACCGGTTCGGCGGCCGGAACGGCATCGTCGGTTTGGGGGCTACGACGGACAAGTGGATTGGTATGATAAAATGAAGAAGCACGGGGTGCCGAATTCTTTGGAAATGTTGAGCCGGCGGCGGCGATTTATGGATTCGTGGGTTTGAGAGGACGTGCGGGAATGTGAAGGCTCCGAAGCGAGTGGGCTCATTTAGCCATATCCTTGTTGGCGGGGAATGCGAGAAAGTTGGATGGAAACTTATGAGCGAGGGTTAATCCGAGGATCACGGATTGGGCGGTGTTTAAGGACCTATTCTACAAGGAATACTTTCCTAGAACAACACAGAATGCAAAGGCTAATGAATTTCTGAGTTTGAAACAAGGAAGATACACTACGGTGACTCAGTACTCCCAGAAATTCCATGAATTAGGCAGATTCTACCCTGAAATCATGAGGAGCGAAGAGAAGAAGATTGACAAGTTCATGGAAGGATTGTCACATGAAGTGGCAAAGGGCATGCTAGGAGATAAACCTACCAGCATGGCCAGCGTCATGGATAGAGCTTTGATTGCGGAAAGATTTGCCAGTAGACAGATGGTTGTAGTTGGAGATAAGAGGTATTTTTCGAATTATCAAGGAAATAACAGAGGAGCACCGCAGGAAAATGTTAAGAGGACAGGAAATCCGGCTATGAAGAGTTCAGCAAGTGGGACGCCATCAGTTTGTGCTAAGTGTAACAAGACACACACGGGAGAGTGCATGGCAGGTAGCTTGAGTTGTTTCCACTGCGGGGAAGTGGGACATTACTCGAGGGCGTGTCCTAAGAAGCTCTCTCAAGGTAATCAGGCAGGAGGACGAGGTAACCAACAGGGTAATCGTGCTATGGGCAGCAGACCAGTTCGTGTCTTTGTAGCAGATGCAGAACCGGAAGAGTTAGATGACCTTGTGGTGACAGGTACTTTTCAGTGTTTGTGTTTATTATAAATATTTAATATGATATAGCACACATATGATATTACATATTTGTACTTAAATTGATTCACTTGTTAGGTACCATAATCATAGATAATCTAGCAGTTTCAGCTCTGTTTGATACTGGAGCTTCGGGGACTTTTGTTTCCTCTAAGATAGCTAAGAAGTTGAACCTACCTCTTAAGGAATTGGAGAGACCTTTGAGTATAACCACACCTTTGGGCAAAGTTACTAGATGTGCTCAAGTCACACCCCAAGTTGATATCAGAGTTGGGACTTACAAGTGCCAGCATGCCTTGACCGTGTTGGATTTCTCAGACTTTGATGTTATCCTGGGTATGGACTGGTTGTCCAAGAATTTCGTCTACTTGGATCGTAGAGGTAAGAGGGTGATCTTTAAGGCCCCAAGGAAATCAGCTAAGACGTTTCAGGGTAACGCAATCAAGCCTAGCAAGGGTCGTTATCCGATTATCTCAGCAGTTAAAGCCCTAAAAGCCTTGAAGAGGAGTTGCCAGGGTTTCGTTGTTTATGCATTAGATAAGGAAAAGCATAGGCCCGAGTTAGGAGAGACTCGTGTAGTTAAGGACTTTCCTGAAGTTTTCCCGGAAGATTTTCCGGGACATATGCACGATAGGGCCATAGAGTTCGAGATCGAATTGATTGCCGGAGCATCACCGGTGGCTAAAGCACCTTATAGGATGGCACCGGCGGGGTTGAAAGAGTTGAAAACTCGGCTTAAGGAGATGCTAGAGAAAAACATCATCCGACCAAGTACATCACCATGGGGAGCACCGGTCTTGTTTGTGAAGAAGAAAGATGGGAGTATGCGTTTGTGCATCGACTACAGGGAGCTGAATAAACTGACAATCAAGAATAAGTATCCCTTACCAAGGATTGATGATATGTTCAGTCAGTTTCAAGGTAAGAAGGTGTTCTCTAAGATTGATCTTAGGTCCGGTTATCATCAGTTGAAGATCAAGGTGTCAGATATACCTAAGACAGCCTTCAGTACGAGATATGGACATTATGAGTTTTTGGTTATGCCATTTGGACTCAC
The DNA here is from genome assembly GCA_036785695.1 of Gentiana straminea. Classification (NCBI taxonomy): domain Eukaryota; kingdom Viridiplantae; phylum Streptophyta; class Magnoliopsida; order Gentianales; family Gentianaceae; genus Gentiana; species Gentiana straminea. The sequence goes on from JAVUPR010000477.1 coordinate 480,113, forward strand.
TAATGCTCCATCGAAGTTCATGGACTTGATGCAAAGATTTTTCATGCCTTATCTCGATAAGTTTGTGATAGTTTTCATAGACGATATCTTGGTATACTCTAAGGATGAGGAAGATCATGAAGAACACCTAAGGATAGTTCTACAGACCTTAAGGGAGAACAAATTGTATGCAAAGTTTTCTAAGTGTGAGTTTTGGTTGGACCAAGTTAGTTTTCTTGGGCATATAATTTCTGGAGAAGGCATTAAGGTGGATCCAGCAAAGATAGAAGCCATTTCTAAGTGGCCTAGACCGACATCAGTAACGGAGATAAGAAGTTTCTTGGGTTTAGCTGGGTACTACCGGAAGTTTGTAAAGGATTTCTCTAAGATAGCTACACCTCTCACGAGGCTTACTCAAAAGAATGTTAAGTATGAGTGGACCAGTGAATGTGAGGAAGCTTTCGATACTTTGCAAGAAAAGTTGACCACAGCATCTGTGTTAGCATTACCGGAAGTTTTTGATAACTATGATGTATACACGGATGCATCGGGTCAAGGTTTGGATGGTGTTTTGATGCAATCAGGAAAGATAATTGCTTATGCATCTAGGCAGTTAAAGGTGCATGAGAACAATTACCCTACGCACGACTTGGAGTTGGCAGCAGTGGTGTTTGCTCTGAAGCTTTGGAGACACTATTTGTATGGTGTCAAGGCAAGGATCTTCACGGATCATAAGAGTCTTAAGTTCTTCTTTACTCAGGAGAATCTGAACATGAGACAAAGAAGATGGTTGGAGTTCGTGAAAGATTACGACTTGGACATTCAATACCACCCGGGTAAAGCTAATGTTGTAGCTGATGCACTTAGCCAGAGAGCGGTTAACGCTATCACTACCTTGCAAGAAGTTGTGGATCAGTTGGATAGGATACAGATTCAAGTGATTGAAAGGAAGGGTGAAGCTCAGAATTTGGCGCCATTGATGGCAAGGTCAGACTTGCTAGATGAGATTCGGGCTAAGCAAGATAAAGACCCTGTGTTGATTGATTTGAAGCGAGTGGCTCGAGAGAAGCCTACTGTGGGTTATCAGTGGGAAAAGAGTGGTCATCTTTGGTACGGAGACCGTTTGTGTGTGCCCGATGTAGATGGCCTAAGGGAGAAGGTTATGGATGAAGCTCATGAGATTGCTTTTGCGGTACATCCAAGAGCCACTAAGATGTATAGAGATCTCAAGGAGAGATATTGGTGGCCTGGTATGAAGTTAGGGATCGCAGAGTTTGTGGCAAGATGTGATACATGCTAGAGAGTGAAAGCAGAACACAGAAGACCAGGAGGTTTGTTGAAACCCTTAGAGGTACCGGAATGGAAATGGGAGAATATCACGATGGATTTCATCACCGGTTTGCCTAAGACTAAGGGCGGTCATGACATGATTTGGGTGATTGTGGATAGACTTACAAAATCAGCCCATTTCTTGCCATGTAAAGTGGACATGCCTATAAAGAAGTTCGCTACTATGTATATCGACAATATAGTGAAGCTTCATGGTGTGCCTCTATCTATTGTATCCGACAGGGACAGTAGATTTATCAGTCGCTTCTGGAAGGGTTTGCAGAAAGCTTTTGGGACGAAGACGGATTTAAGTACAGCGTTTCATCCGCAGATGGATGGGCAGTCAGAGAGAACAATTCAGACTCGTGAGGATATGCTTAGAGCTTGTGTTTTGGATGCCGGAGGATCATGGATAGATTACCTCAATTTGGCCGAGTTTGCTTACAACAATAGTTACCATGCTAGTTTGGGAATGCCACCTTTTGAGGCCTTGTACGGTAGGAAGTGTAGGACTCCACTCTATTGGGATGAAGTGGGAGAGAAACATATCACAGGGCCGGATATGGTTCAGCAAGCCAAGGAGAATATCGAGGTGATAAGGAAGAATGTGAAAGCCGCGCGAGATCGTCAAAAGAGTTGGGCCGATGTTAGAAGAAGACCGCTAGAGTTTGAGGTCGGGGATAGAGTTTACCTTCGAGCGTCTCCAATGAAGGGTGTCAAGAGGTTCGGACAAAAAGGAAAGCTAAGTCCAAGGTATGTAGGACCTTTTGATGTCATCGAAAGAGTTGGGAAGTTGGCTTATAGGCTACGGTTACCAGAATCGATGTCTAGAGTCCACAATGTCTTCCATGTATCGATGCTTAGGAAGTGTCTATCTAAAGTGGACGTGGAATCTGAGATTGATCCATAAGTTTTGCAAGATAATCTTTCATACGTGGAGAAGCCGATAAAGATTCTGGATAGGAATGAAAGGATGATAAAGAGGCGAGTGATCCCGTTAGTGTTAGTGCAATGGAGCAATCATGCACCGACGGAAGCCACTTGGGAAGTGGAAGGGGACATGTTCAACGAGTTCCCGAGTTCCCTCATCTACCGGGTACGATCTAGTTTCGAGGACGAAACTCTCTTAAGGGGGAGGAATGTAATATCCCGATTTTTCAAAAAGGGCATCCTTGTCTTTTCACGAAAAATCGAATATTTAGTTTTGTTTTAAAGGATTAAAAGAAAAAGGAAAAAGAAAAGGAAAATGATTAATTGGATTTAATTAATAAGGAATAATTAGATTTAATTGGGATTATAAAAGGAAAACTAATCCTAAATTAACCTAGTTGTTGTTTTACGTAAAAAATCATCAAGAGGGGCGCAAGTTTTGAGAAAAAAAGAAGAGAAGAGGATTTCGAATTTCGAAGCTAAACCGTTGCTCTTTTCAACAGACATCTCAAGAGAGAAAGGATCACCACGAGATGAGGATCGATTCGTTATCAACAATCCCTAAATCCGCTAAAGTAAGTTTTCCCTCATCGTTCTTGGTATTAGGGTTTGTTCATCATCGTTGTTTAGCTGCGTTTTTCTAAGTTTAAACATCGTAGTGATCGTCTTTGGATTGATCGTTTATAGGTTTGGAGTTAAAGGTTTAACCTTTTCAAGGCGTTTGTAGCGTGGGTCGTAGTAGCACGCAAATTTAAGGTAACGTGGTGTTCTTATCGTATAATTAAGGTGTCATAAAAATGTAGAGCAATTTGTATGTTTATTTTCATGGTTTTGAATCTGTTTTGGTTGGAGTTTGGGTTGGATTTGGGTTGGAAATCGCGTGTACGCAGTTGCAGATTTTCTAGGAAAATCCCAGGCAGACGGGCGTACGTATAAGGGTAGACGGGCGTGCGTTGCGAGGTACGAAGGTTTGGGCTCGGACGGGCGTTTGAGGGTTTAGTTTTGATACATGATGTGGCTGAATTTCACGGACGGGCGTCTGAGGGTTGGTGGACGCACGTCCAAGTCAGACGGGCGTTCACATGGGGTCAGACGGGCGTTTGACCTGTTTATCTCGTTTTTCACTGTTTTTCGTGTCAACTTGGTTTCAGGCTTTATAATCATGTTTTACTGCTCAACCTTATGTGACAAAGCCCTGAATTAGCTTTTGATGCGTTTAGTTCCGGCACCATATGAATTCCCTAAAAAGATGAAGTGTGGGACCGTCGAAAGCTTTGGATTTGCCTTGTGCTTCGATAAGCTAGGGTTTATCGATGTACGTGTATGTGCTAGGTTTTGTTAGAGTCTAGTGGTCTTAGGAAGAGGGAGTAGGCGTTAGGTGAGCCTTTTGTGTGAATCAACTTAGGTGGCTAGTTAAACATCTAATCAAACATATGTGCTAGATTAATAATCTTAAACATCATGCAATGCTTGGTAAGGCATAGTACAATATCGCGATGTGTTCTACGACCGGACAAAGTAGGCTTGTACCCACGCCGGTCAATCGATTGGCTAGATAAAGCGTCTGGTACATTCTGCCGGTTATCACACTATCGGGACTCAGATATTCCCGGGGCTACTAGAGCGTGTCTCTAAGTATGTTGCACCCAGTTTTCCTAGTACATCTTATTACTAGGCATAGTGCCCTTGTTATTCATGATGTAACAAACTTGAGCTAAGCTAGATACCTTTGGAACCTCATGTTATGGTATGAACATAATATGATAGTTAGTTAGGGTTAATAACGGAATAAAGTAATAAAAGACGGCGTTGCTTTTATTTCTTTATGAGACTGACGTTGTACGATCTTCTACGCGTTACTAAGAACGTATGTACTTACCCCGTTACTTTGTGTTTGTCTTTCTCTTTCCCCAAAGAAGATGAACAGGTTGCTAATGCTGATGAGTTCTTTGACGAGGATGTGTGAGATGGAGCCCTTGAAGACTTAGTTCTTTAGTTTGATTTCTTTCAATAATGTTGTTGATTTAGTTTCAAACAATGTTGTCTTTCCTTTGGAATAGTTCCGTTTGAATTCTTTTGGATTTAACATTGGATGTTTAGTATTCTTTATTGTATTTAGTTTTACAGCATTGAAAACCGTGTGTCCGATCTTTTACTTTTCCCGAGTCGTTTTATCTTCCACGTCGTTTTAGTTCTGATGTATGACGTAAGGCTTACATATATTATTGAATTTAGTTGGTAATATTTGTGCCGAGCGCTCTTTCCGGATAATGACTCGGTGTCCAGGAAAGAGACGTTACAGTTACACACCATATAAGCTGCAGAGAAGTGTATAGGGTTGAATAAAGATTGGAGCAGCTTCAGTTTATTCTGCGTGGCATTTGGTCGAACAGTTAGATTAAAAATCAGTTAGAGCCAGTTAGTGATTAGGAGATTCGGTTGTAGCTAACTACTCCCTGTATATAGCATCAGATCAACTCTAAAATGTATGGTTCTAACTTCAGAATTTAATGAATAAAGCAATTGTTGTTTTCTTCTTCTTTTGTGATTACAAAACCTAAGCAAAGACATTTGTGGGCATAGAATTTGAACATGAATAAATTAAGTATTTAGGATTTTGGACTTTTAATATTTTCCATATGTAATAAATCGGCATGGCTCCATAGGCAATTTTAGCTTCCGCATTTATTTTATTTTTTGTCTTTTAGTTTACAACTATGAGGCTTCGTATTATGAATTTTTTTCCTTAACATGGGCCTAACGGTTCACTTTCCAATAAAGTTTTCACTTATTGGAAGTGGGTCGTTAAATTGACATTTTTAACACATTACTTTTTTTTGGTAAAGACAATCGGAAAAGATATGTAATAATAAACGATATTGTTTTTTATTTGATATAAATCTCCTTTAAACAACATTTGTGCGAAATAGGTAGGGTGACAAATTTCCCGATAATCCTGACCCGATCCAAATCTCATCCCGATCCCGTCCCGAAAAATCTCGATCCCGGAATTTCGGGATTTTTCCCGGCCAGAAAAATGCGCGTACGGGATTGGGTATAAAACACAATCCCGTCGGGTTTCCGATCCCGACCCGAATATATATATAACAGTTTTCATCCCGATATAAATACCCACAACCCTAAATACTAAAAACATAAACATGCTACATTCTATGCTTCCGACGTTTCTCACTTTCTCTACACCCAAGGGCGGAGCCAGGATTTTAATCTAGGGTGGGTTACTGGACTATATCGAGTTTGTCGGGTGGGTTAGATTAAAAATAATTTATGGATTAAACTGGACGACATAGATGTTATAGTGTAATATTTTTTTCGGATGCTACAAATTTGGCCATAGCAAGGCGGGTGGGCTTACCCCCCTTTGTCCAGTATATGGCTCCGCCCTTGTCTTCACATCTCTTCTGCTCTCTAATATTCCGGAGTGTTTTCCTCACAAAAGCCACCTGCCTCTACCGGCCGTCGACTCTGTCATCGCTAACTCATTTCTCCGCCCCCACCTTTTGATCTATTGTTTTGATCAAATAATTATTGTCATTTTTTTTATTTTAACATCATATGTTCGGGACATTCATTCCCGACCCGACGGGATCCGGAACATTCGGGTATCCCGATTGTCGGGACCCGACGCTTATTGGGTACGGGCTCGGGAAGAAAAATTGAATCCTGAATCTTGTCGTGACGGTTTTCGGGTCGGGACCCGATGCCATGCTTAGAAATAGGATACGGGAAGGAAAAATAAAATAAAAAAACCATAGCAAAAGAGGATCACAGACAAAATATGCTTTTAATGACTTTATCGAAGAAGACAATTCGAGAGTTGAATATGTAGTGTAGGTACGTGGTTTCTTCTTTGGAAATATTCAGCAATCAGCAGACAACCTGTCCTCCAGACAATACTGATGATGAACATCCTCCTCACTTTGTTACTGCCCCTTTTTCCGGTAATCATCTTTCTCCTCCTAGCCCGGAAAAGATCAAATCAAGAGAAAAGAATTCCACCAGGGTCTTTGGGACTGCCCTTTATTGGCCAAAGCCTTAGTCTTTTATGGCAAATGAGATCTAACACCGCTGAGAATTGGCTGGAACAAAGAGCCAAAAAGTATGGCCCCGTCTCTAAGCTCAGCCTTTTCGGTAAACCGACCGTCTTCATCTACGGACAAGCTGCAAACAAGCTTGTTTTCTGCAGTGATAGCAGCACCATTTCAAATGAACAGGTAGATTCAGTGACAAGGATATTAGGAGATCGATGTCTGCTGAATCTTGCAGGTGAAGATCATAAGCGAGTTAGAGGGGCGCTTGTGTCTTTCTTGAAGCCAGAATGCTTGAAGATGTATGTAGGCAAGATGGAAGATGAGGTCAGGTACCATATTGAGAAATATTGGGAAGGCAAGCAGAATGTGACGGTATGTGTTGCCCAAATTTCTAACCCATTGAGTAATTATTACAAAACTTTCATTGAGTCCTCATTTATTTTTGAGGAGTGATACTGGATTCCTATTTTCTCCTATTTTTTTGTCCTTTTAAACCACGCCTATATATATATTTGGGAAATGGGAAATTTTAGTGTAGTCAATGAGTAACTTTTAGGATTCGTGGTAGTTATTTGGATTCGTGGTAGTTATTAAAGAAAACCAGAATATTGGAGGAGACTCTAAAGAACTGTTTATTTAATTTTAATAAAAATGAATACAATTCTTCTCCTTATGCAGGAGTGAAGTAAAATAAATACTAGATTAAAATATAAATATAAACCCTAAAATCATCCTAAGATAATGTAAATGAAAAGATAAATATAAACCCTATCACTTATTTATTTCGCTAGATAATTTTGTATTTCAACAACTCTATCTTTTAAAACAGCATCATTTATCTATTTGAATTACTCAATGACTTTATCTTCAATTAGTTATATTATATCTAATTATAAATTGACAACTTGGCTATTTAATACACCTCATTAGTTTTGCTGACTCATCAAACCATGGTTAACTCCCCAAATCAAATTGCAATTGAAAAAAAAAAAAAAAAATCCCGGTTGGGTTCTTAAACATTGATTTTAACCAACCGCTTGCAGGTATTACCATTGATGAAAACTCTCACATTTGACATAATATGTTCGCTACTATTTGGGATTGAACGCGGAGTAAGAAGAGAACAACTGGTCGATTATTTCCGCCACATGATACAAGGGATGTGGGCAATACCTATTAACATTCCATTCACACGGTTCAATCGCAGCGTAAAGGATAGAGCGAGGGCTGACCAAATTATGAAAGATATATTAGAGGAGAAGAGACTTCAGCTTCATAAGGGAGCTCCTGCCCACCAAGACTTGATCTCTTGCTTACTAAGCGTTCGTGGTGAAGACGGTGAACAAACGCTTTCTGAAAAAGAAATATTCGACAATGTGATGCTCGTCTTGGTAGCAGGATACGACACTTCCTCTGTCTTGATTACGTTCATGTTGAGACTTTTAGCCACCAATCTCACCGTTTATGAAACCGTTCTTAAAGGTAGTACTATTCAAACTCCCCATCAACTTCTTGAGATTAAGAATGTCTATAAAACACAAATATGTAACCTCTGGTCACACAAAAAACTACTTTTAAGATTGTATCGAGGCTCGTTCATAGAGTCTCAACTTCAATAACAATTATGCTCGTAAGGAATTTATCACAACTGGCTAATCCGAAAGTGTTTGATTATAACAAATGCAGAACTAGAAGAGATTTTCAGGAGCAAATCCTCTGGAGATCAACTTACTTGGGAAGACTTGGGTAAGATGCGGTTTACTTGGAAAGTGGTACAAGAGTTATTAAGACTGCATCCTCCAATATTTGGAGGTTTTAGGAAGGCAGCAAAAGACATCGAGTATGGGGGCTACATCATTCCTCAAGGATGGCAAGTAAGAATCTCATATTCATTTTAACAACAACAAAAACAACGTTGTTACTCACAAACATTCTTGATCAATATAGATATTCTGGGCTACCCCAATGACTCAAATGGATAGCAGCATATTTCAAGAGCCATCGAAGTTTGACCCTACAAGATTTGACAATCCAACATCTATCCCACCTTATTCCTTTGTCCCCTTTGGCGGTGGAGCTCGAATATGCCCTGGGTACGAGTTTGCTAAGATGGAAACTCTTGTCACTTTGTACTGCTTGGTTAATCAGTTCAAATGGAAGTTGTGTTGCCCTGGAAACTCCTTCAAAAGGGATCCGATGCCGGAACTCCCTCAAGGTCTTCCGATTCAGATAACCCCAAAGAATATTGTCCACCCTTGGACGCATTCTCAAAACAACTCGTGAAGAAATCAACCATATCAAATGATGCCTCCTTTTCCATGTTATTACAAGTATTATGATTGATAATAAACAACTGGATTGCTGAATAGATTACTAATTTACTAACTTTAAGTCTCACAATTTAATTAAAGCACACAATCCTGAAACCATTACTTTCTAGATTGAAAACATTTTTCTTAGTGTAACTCCCATTGTCCACCCCTGAAAAACATAATTTAGTCGGAGAATCAGTCTAACGGCACACGTCCTTCGCTGCATATCTTTATATCTCTCAAATATAACATGTACTAACACACGGCGACCAAGCTTTGTAGCCAACACATGAATACTTGGCCCATATCACCTCACATGCACACCAACTTCAAGGTGTCATGTCTACTATTCATACATTCGGGAGGAAAATACTATGCGCATCTAGTTTTGGCTTGCCTATATGAGGATATCAATATACCGATCATGAACCCACTATACATCTCCCCCGCATGCGGGCCTCTTTTTTTATCCGAGGGATCTCCTATTCTAATATAGCATTAGTGTTACAAATCAAGCGCTTACCGTTGTAATAAAACAATTGCTGGTAGTAAAGGCGCTACTATATTTCTTTATCCAAAGAATATCTTCAATGTATAAGGAAATATAGTAGCACATTTACTACCACCAATTGGTTTTAGTAGAACGGTAAGCGCTTGATCCTACCATGGTTTCAGAGCCAGAGATCATGAGATCGAACCTTGGTGTGAACATTATTTTAAAAAAATTTGTGCAAGTGTTGCGAGAGATTGCCACAAAAAAAAAAAATATGTGCAAGTGTGGGACGGATTGTCCACACTTGAGGAGTGTGACTTGTGAGAAGAGATTGTCCATTTGTTGAATGTATAAAGAAATATAGTAGCGTCTTTACTAACACCAATTGGTTTTAGTACACCGGTAAGCGCTAACCAAGAATTTTCATGCTCCGGACTCACGGAGCCGCCCAAGTGTTCGGCCTACTACCTTTTATCCACGCAAACCTCCTACCGAAATCATTGCTTGGATTCTTTATTGGAAAAACTCAATTACTAGACCGACTTTTTCTTACTCTCAAAACACTCTCTAGGAAGCTATATTATTTTCTAGTAAAATAATACTTGTGTAATTGTGATACTAAAGAGTTTGACACCCAGTTCACTTATATAAGGGAAGTGGCACCCCGTTTGTGCTGTTAACGAGTCGAGCCGAGCTGAGTAGCTGATGTTCAAACTCGAGCTCGTTTGTAATTGGGTAGGCTCGGCTCGTTAACACAAACGAGCCTAAAAGCCTGTTGTAGTTCGGCTCGATAAGTATAAAAAATGTTCGAGCTCGAGCTCGATATAAAACTCGCGAACAGGCTCGAACTCAAGTTCGGCTCGTTCAATAGTATTTTTTTTTAAAGGGAATGATTTGTTTATATCCAATATATCCATTATTCAACCCAAACACTCGTTTAATCAAATATCCACAAAATATTTGTTATTTGTTAAATTATTTATGTGTATATATTCCCTCAAATAACAATTATGTGTATATATGATTTATATTTATTATTTATATTATATATTATATAAGTTCGCGAACACTAACTAGCGTTCACGAGCAGGCTCGTGTTCGCTCGTTTAGTAAACGAGCAGGAGAACCCGATCGGCTCGATAGCATAAATGAACGAGCTCGAACGAGCCGAGTTCGAGCCTTGTTCGTGAACGCTCGGTTCGTTTAATAGCTCTACCCGTATGTCTCCCAAATCCCTAGGGAGAAACTTCCTGCTTGAAGTAAGGAGAAAGAAAATAGTCAGTGGTACACAACATGATAAAAAATGTGTGTTCACCATTCGAAAGAGTCAAGTGCATTGACTACTACCTTTCATGTAAACGGTTACCGTGTAAATAGAATCATATCGCTGACATAATATTCATACGGTCGTAGCTCGAGAGTGTCAAAACATTAACGACCGTATCTTATAATCTGGATATCCTAATCTCTCGAAGTAACTCATTACTTCTGCTTTGCAAAGATGTTAGAGGATAAGACATTCATTATAAGAAGTCATTTTCGGATATTTACTTCTGCTATTAGGATACGCGATTTCCGGGCGAGCAACATAAATCATACGCATGATTCAATATCATACCCCAAGCACTATCCATGATCGCCCCGTGATTAGATGAGACCCCAATAGCGTCAAAACATGACAATCCACACCGTGATGTTATGAAAACTCTGATCTAATGATATTTACACAACTGTCACATAGTGTGACACTTAATAAAGTAAATGGGTCAATCTAACATACGCATTCTCTACTACACGTCCACGTACAGTCCAAGTGTCCCTACACTTTGATACATGAGATTTATCTCTATATTCATAAGACAGAAGACATCTAAGATATGCTAGTCTAATCGTAATATTAATGTCACATTTAATAGTACATACGACTAGAGACATTTAAGTATCAAACCATTTAAAGAGAGTCGAATTCTCATCAACCATAATCATTATCATGGTTTCTTTATCACAGTTGTATACAAGATATATTATCATACATACTTTAATAAATTGGTTTATGCGATAAACAAAATATATATGTCGAATTTATTTTCAACTCCTCCAAATTCGAATTTTGTGCAAATACGACTAGGACTGAGCTTGGGTTGGGTCGACTTGGTTTAGGTTTTTACATAGTATAAATCGGGTTGGTTCAAGAAAAACTAACCCAAACCAAACCAAATGACTATAAAACCCAATGGGTTGGTTTCGGGTTGGTTTGGGTTGTGTTTTGGGTTATCATCCATAAAACATGCATCTATAGTAAAACTTTTATGCTATTGATGACGGTCAAATTATACCCGTAAAAGTCATCAACGTTGACCTTAAATCGAGACTAATAATATATATTTTGTGATAAATCGCATGTTTATATGTATTATTTAATGTTATGTGATTTATATTATATAATTTGGTATTTATCCATTTATAAGATATAATTTGGTGTTTATCCGTTTTTATTATATAAATTGGTATTTATCCGTTTTTATTATATTTATCCGTTTTATTTAAATATGATTTATTTTGGGATAAATATCTATTTTGTAGATTGAGATAAATTTTGGAGGATAAATACAAATGGAAGAATTAAATCTCAAGATAAATCAAAGGAAATTCAAGATAGAGATCGGATAAGCACGAAAAGAGGAGTAAGGCATGACAAGAGCAAGCGAGCCAATCCGAAGCTTGGGGATATAAATGCGGCAGCCCTATCACATTTTGGGGCGCATTTTGCCTTTTTCCGGAGATCGGCCGGGAGTTATCTCTATTTGTTTTGATATTTTGGAGTATATCTCTTAACTAGCTTGAACTCCTATAAATAAAGGCATGTCATACACGCCATACACACTCTACACGACCATATACACTTCTCAGTTATAATAAAATCCTCAGTTTTTCTTAGAGCAGTTTTTATGCAAGTTCTGCAATAATGGAAGTTCTTGTATTTATTTGTTCTTAGTTCTTTGTAATTAAGCCCCCAATTATTGTTTATTGTTTGAGGTTGTTCGTTCTTCACCGAACGATGTAGATCTAAGGATACGATATGAGGCAGTGGGGATTCCTTGTCTATAAGGATCCACACGCCCAGATCTGTTATCCGGTGACCTATAGATGACTTTGGTATGATCGACAATCGTGTTTTTAGTAGATCTATATAATTGCTTTATGAATCTCTATTTTATCCGTTATGTATATAGAAACGCTAAGATTTAGTTGTTCGTCGCGTCAATGAAGCCACGTCTTTATGGTGTGATTGTCCACCTAGAATTTCTTATCTTGGTAGGTATTGCTACGGCTACGTTGCTCGTCTGTTTTAATTAGCGTATTATTAGGAAATACCAATACAGGGCTCCTAGGTCGGCTCATGAATTGATCTTCCGGGACTTTCAACGAGATCTAGATATGTTCTGTATTCGGGAATTGCATGCACCTAGTTATACGTAAATCGTAGATTAACATGAGACCGTCCAGGTAATTGTTAATGGGACAGAGACTGATGCGATCACTTAGGAAGTACGCCTAATCACAGGAATGTTGCCTAGGTGAGGAATACGGTTAATATCGGCATCCCTAGCTTTGTAAGCGTGTGAGTCATATGAGATGGAGGCCGAAAAAGCGAAGTCACGTGATGTAGCACAGTGATCTGGATGGCCTACCCGGAGCTAGATCTAGTTTAGGGGATGACTCCCGTAGCCACTATAAAAGAAATACGGATCGGATTAATAGTTGTCGAGTCTAGCTTAATTATATAGAATCTCTAGATCCAAACGATAACATAATAATTGGGGAGGTTAATTACGTGTCTTTATTTGTGTTGTGTCGAGTCGTGTCTTTTATCTTTTCTTGTCTTTTGTTGGTCGTAGACCGCCTTCGTGTCCTTGGCATGAATAATTAATTGTTTGTATATAATGACCCACAATTGGTTCCCTGTGGGATCGACCTTGATTCGCTATAGCTATACTACGATGGGCCTAGTCCTCTTGCTAGTATTGGTTTATGGTGGTCAAGTATTTTAATTTTACTTGATCTACGTGCATCAGCTATAAAATCCACACACATGTATGTATCCAAATTCGAGTTCCATACTGATGACCAACCTTAACCGGCAGAGTACCGGGTCGGAAGTACTATAGAGGTGAGCAAGGTCGTATCCCACGAGGAATCAATCGAGTACCAAAGTCGTCTTTGTACTTAGTTTAGGTCAATCAAAGGTTGTTCACGGTTCAATTATGCTAAAACAATATTTAAACTAGAGATAAAGAGAGAAAGAGACATAGCCAAATCACGATCCAATTGAATACTTTCACCCCTCTAATCGATTATCTCAGGAATGAAAACTATCAACCAACCATCCTAACACTTACATCGACTCATTCAAGGGTGCAAACTCCTAAGATAGTACTAGACGCCATACAACAACCTAGTACACTTTTCTTTGTTCCACAGTCCGCCTTTAAGGATTTAACTGATCGAAACAATATTAACGCGCTAGAGTTGCTCGATTTCACAACCGATTGAACCTTACTCCCTAATCAATCTAAACAACTCAGTTGATTATAAGAAATGATCTTAAAACCCCTTTTCCCACACCCCTTCGCAACATACATTTATAAAAGTGGTGTGTGTTCATGAACTAGGTGTACAGTTTAATTCAAGCATTAAAAACAAGTTTTAAGACATGAATTCGTCGATACAACATCAATTAAGCACTACCCATTCCCAATTTCATCAACTAGAGGGTGATTCCTTCAATCTGCAAATGATTTGACTATGATATGTTTAGCTACTCATCACAAAACAAGAAATAACAATCAAAACGAGAATTAGAGCCATAAAACAAGAAAGGGAATGCTATCAATTACAAAAATCGCAGAAAGTTGGCTTTACATCAAGCTTCATCAACACCCATGTCAATTGGTGAGGAAGAAGGTCCAAAATGCAAAATTAGAGATAGTTGAGCTAGAAACTAAGCTAGATTGTGCTTAATTTAAGTAAAATATGATGTAAGAGTGAATCTAGGGAAGAAAAGGGGAAGAGGTCGACCTAGAGAGTAAAATGTGTAAGTATGAAAGAGTAAAAGTGTGTAGAAGTTCGTTAAAAATCTATGCAACAAGTATTTATATGCTCCAAAAAAATGTGCAGGAAAAGTGCTTTTGGCGCGCCCCAAAACTGATGTGTGATTCAGGGAAGTCTCTATTCCAACTTGGCGTGCCCCAACCCTTTTGGCACGCCCCAAAGTTGTTATGTGTCTTGCTGGAAGTTCTGCTTGATCTTTGGCGTGCCCCAAAGCTGTTGGCGCGCGCTAAACACCTCTAGGCTCCAGTTTCTTCACTTTTCTCTATTTTCTTCTATCTCCAACCATTGGTTTCATCTTTATACGCTCCATGCCTTATCTCCCGGGCTTACGAACGCCTACATCCTGCGTCACAAAATTTAACACAAACCGAGCATAACTCTGCAGGATAGCTAGGGCTCAAAAAAGGGCCAAAACATCGTAAAATGCCGAGGTTTTCCGTCTTGATGACGATTTACCTTATGATAGATGTGCAACGTGATTTTTGCCCTAAATACGGTCTAAAACTACCCGGAATGAACCAAAAGTGCCGTAAATGGGGGTTGAGACATGCACCGGAGCATAGTAAAGTTGACTCTCATCAACCACCCCCCCACTTAGCGTTTGCTCGCCCTCGAGAAAAATGAGCGTTTTAAAAGAAACCAAAGAGTCAATGTTACACGCGTAGGTCGAGTCAATCACACATCAAAGATAACCAGGAAGTAAATGAGTAAATGCATACAACTTAACCCTACCTTATCAAGCAAACGGGATGTGAGTGTGTGAATATCTTTTCCTACATTTACCACGGTTCACCGGTTTGGATTATGAATGCTAGGTTGTTGCGACTACACCATAGGCTCATACTTCATAAGCATCTCCACTAATCGCGGCCATCCGAGGCTAAGTAAGGTCGAGTAGGACTTGCACGGTTGTAACGTTAGGCTAGGGACGGGGCTAACCGAAGAGAAGTTCGGGAATAAAACAAGAAAGAGACAAAACGAACAAGCTTAATAACGGGGTGTACAATACAAAACGTTGCTAGATCTACCCTTCTCTAGCTCAAACTGAAACTAGAAACATGATCCAAGAAATAAAATTCCATATTGCACTATGTCTCAAGTGCAACGAGGCAAAAACAAACAAGAATCATGTTTCTATACTAAGGACTCGTCCCAAAAACATCATATAACAAGATCAAAATATGAATCCTAAAACACTTGGCTTTCTTTGACTCAACCTTTACTACACTTTTATTGACTTTATTGCAAGCTTTCTTTGATTCATTTCATTTTCTTTTTACTTTTTCACTTTTTTTCCCCTTTTTTTAAATATATTTTAGAAAGCTGCATTATACACATTACTAGGTTTGAGTCAAAGTCCATCACGTACATACTATATAAGAATGAGCTCCACCCTCCTAATCGTAAAATAGCTCGTAAAAACCAACTCCTCTATACATACGTACTCCTCTACCACCCCACACTTGCTTTAGCAAGTGTGCTCGAAGTGAAAAGATTAAGCTTAACTCGTAGGGTGTTCAAGGGAATGTAGACCACAAATAAGGCTTGCGGGTCGGGAAATTACGGGCTAAATACGAATGGCTAAGTGTCGGATGTTTTTTGGGGGTCTAACCATCCTACCAAGGCTTAGAGGGGTTCTTGTGGAATATGTCATGGAATGGCTATTTGGCTCTAGTTAGGTCAAAGAAATGCCATAAGCGTCGTCCCAAACTCTACCAAGGTCGGCCTTTCTATTTCATCTCGATGTTAATGGTATGAGTTCTAGGTAGCCGAATTGTGCCTAAGTCTACCATAATCGGTCACTAGTCACCATGGTTTACGAAGTCAAAGCTATACGTGCGTGAAAATCCCATCTCCAAGATAAGGTAGTAAGCCAAGTAACATGCATTCAAACATTCACTAAACCGTTTATCCTATCAAAGTGAAGGCTCAACATACGAATGCAACATCAAAACCTTGGAAAAATTTAAAAATAACTCAAATTTTACTGAAGTAGTGACTAAACGATAAGCATATGGAACAATGGCTACAATCAACGAAGCATATATCATAGCTAAGCCTACTACCCCCCCCCCCCCCCCCATTGTAAATGCAAGACTTGTCCTCGGTGTGTGAATGAAAAAGAAAAGATGGCTTAGCTCAACACGGCGAGAAAGGCGCGAAAGAGTGCATAGGACACATCCACGAAGCTCCATCATCGAGTATCTGAAGCAAAAGAGAAAAACCATGAAACTCATGCATGGGGTACAACCCGCGTGCTCAAACACAAGCAACAAATATCGAGATATAATCAAAAAGTGCAATGTCACATACACTAGCATACGAAACCAAGGGTACCAAAATCGGATCACATGAGATGAAAAGATAAGAAAATGTGAAACAAACATCCATGCATAAAATAAGGGCCAAAACGGGCCAAAGTGATACCAATCCAAGTGCAGTACAAAGAAAAGAAGAAAGAAAAAGTCAGATGCCCTTGAGGGCTTACAACTCTAAAATAGTCAAAATCTATTGATGTAGTACTAGGCCAAGCGTAAAATAGGTATGCAAAAATAAAGCCCTAGACCTAGTCCTGAGTCGGCTCATCAAGAAAGAACTCGCATTGGATCCGTGGTGGACTCGGATCGGCCAGGCCCGTGTCGGGGCAACTCCCGGAACCGGCGATCCCCCTCGGCGGTCACCGAACCTACCCGAGCGTCAACCGCCACACACCGTGCTACCTATACCTTGAACCGACGTGTCTATAACCGCCTCATCCCCTCCGAAGAACTACCATCGGCGAGAATGCGGCCTCCTCATCACTCACCTCTGAACCGTCACCACTATCACCTTCACCGCCCTCACGAGTCTCAGTCCCCCTAGCTCCCCTCCCAAGAAAATCAGCCCTAGTGATGAAAGTATCTAGCTCTCCAGGATAAGCATAGGAATCAGCGGGATCACGGAGGGTATCCTGGATAGAAGGGCCACCAGAAGTACGCAGGGCCTTGACAATGCTAGCAAGGATGAGCCTCTAATCTTCCGCCCACTCCCTCTGCGTGGTAGTAGCAGTATACATATGCCTCTCAAAGGAGGAAAGAGTGGAGGATGGTGGGGCAGAAGATCGGCTAGGGGTGGCCTAAGAGCTCTGGAGGAAGATGAGATGTTTGAGGGCGCACGGATATGACGTGCTAAGGGACTCTATCGAACAATCCAGCCCGATTTCTTCCCACTAGTGTCATCATCATCATAAATAGGAACTTGGACACCATGGGCAAGCTCGCAAATGAGGTGTGGGAAGATAATGCTCCTAGAATGGTCGTTACGGACATCCTTGAAAGATTCGTAGATAACCTTACCAACGTTGACTGGAAGATTGAGGTGCAAAGCATTGATTAAGTCAAAGTCAGGGAGCTTAAGGTTGGTAATTTTCTCATGAGGCCGGAGACAGCTAAGGACGAAGCGGGAAATGACTCTCGAATCAACCGGCCATTCTGGAGCACTAATATCGATTTGGACTCACGAGTTATTGAGGTTCCAAGGGACTTGCGGACAAAGGGCTAACCTCCCTCCTCTTGGTGATCCACACCCCCAACTCTCTTAGCATCAAGGATGGTTTTGTAATCGGCCTCATCGGGTACTTCGGGGATAGAAATATGTGAGTTGATGGCCTCAGGAGAGAAGGGGATGTCAACACCACTTACTGTTACTACACCACTCTCAAGGTCAACCACTGAGAAACTACCCCAAAATTCAAGGACAATGGACATGTTGGGTGGATTGACGGGTGCAGTCATGAGTTTCTCCCACTTACGGTCCTTAAGGTTCTGGACAAAGTTGCTGTCGACCTTAGAAGCATCAAGGGCTCGCTCAAGGGTGGCGCTCTTCTTTCGGTAAACTTGCATGTAGTTGTGGTAGGCTGGGGTTGAGATAAAACGATGTTCTAAGGGAAGTGGGTCGTTCGGAAAATGAGGGCCTCTAGGAGGGTTAGAAAGGGTACCAGTAGGACTATGGATTATGAGTGTGGCTTGTTCGGTTCGGGCCCTTTTTGGGGGATTGGCCTTGGCCTTAGCCGGAGCTTTGGCCTTGGCCTTACCGTTGCCTTTACCGGAGGAAGAGGCTTCGGGTTGGGAAAGTTTAAGTGCCATAAGCCTAAGAGGATGACAAGAACGGGTTAACACCACCACAACAACACCAATTCAAAAACAAGCCCAGCCACCACCAGAAAATCAACACAAAACCAACTGTTCAAGAACAAACCCATACAATTCATCACCAAAAACCAATACCACCACAACAACACCAATACAACTACAACCCCAGCACAACAAACCAAACCAAAGGAGAAACAACCCATCCACCATCCACAAAGACACCAATGCAAGAACAAACCCCAGCCACCATCACCAACACCAACACCAACAACCAACACCACAGTCACCAAGAGAGCAAAACAGAGCAAAAAAAAAATGAAATGAAATCAAGTCAAATGAAGGGTCAAAAGATGAAATTGCAAGAGAACAAACCCTAAAGAACAAAATTGACGAGAGGAGTAGGCCGTACTTACCAAATCAGAGCCAAAACGAGGTGAAGGAGGGATGCCATGCTCAACTCAGTGAGAACGAGCGGTGGCCGGCCGGAAAAACTATAGAGCGGTGGTAATGGGGTTTGGCAGCGGTAGGGCTTCGAATGAGGGGAGAGAAACGCCGAGATAAGGGCTCAAGGTGAATGAGAGGAGGAAATTTGAGAAATGGGTGTTGGGTATAGGAGGTGGAGTGTGGATTTATGGAGCAAAGGGACAAAAATGGTGAATGTTTAGGTATGGAGGCCGGAAAAGAACTGAGAGTTTAAAGGAGGGATAAGGTGAAATGAAAGAGGAGCCGGTGGAAAAAAACCTATATAATCAAGATTGGCGCACGCCGACGGACCTGGCGTGCGCTAAAAAGGGCAACTGAAACGGGCTAGGACTCTGTCAAGGTTCAGCGTGCGCTAAATTTGTTAGCGGGTGCTAAAAAGGAAGGGACAAAGACACAAGGCTCTGTTGAAGCTCGGCGCACGCTGAAGATGTTGGCGTGCGCCAAAAAAAGGCAGTTAGCAACCTGAACACTCTGTCAAACCTCAGCGGGTGCTAAGCACTTTGGCGGGCGCTGAAGTTAAACAGAGGCTAAGCAGAAAGTGGCCTAAATTTTGGCGCGCGCCAAGCTCTCAGGCGTGCGCTAAAACTGTTGAAACACCAAAAAAGGTATTTTTGAGCCAAACTTTCCCAAATTAGACCACTCCTAACACCTAAAAACTAATGAAAAACAGAGAAACGGTGGGTTGCCTCCCCCAAGCGCCTTTGTTTTACGTTGTTGGCTCGACGGAATGACTTATACGATGTCAACTTTAGAGTTATACCGTTGACACAAATGTGGAATTGGTGGATAGAAAGAAGTTTGATGGAATTATACAATTTGATTGTCAAGCTTAGAGTCCTTGATAAGACTCGCACGAACCAACACAAGGGAAGGGATCCTTAAGGAGAATAACCTCGAGTGCCTCATCGAAATGTAGTCTTTCATAATTCTTCAACCGGAGACCATTTGTAACAAACGTCCCCTTGGTAGACCTTAGAAACTATATAAGGACCCGACCACCGAGATTTGAGTTTTCCTTGAAAAATGTGAAGGCGAGTGTTATAAAGGAGGACTTCGTCACATTCCTTAAACTCTTGGGGCTTAATGGCTCTATCATGAAGTAACTTAGTCTTTTCCTTATAGTCTCTCGCACTCTCATAAGCTCTAAGGCGAAACTCATCTAACTCGTTCAACTATGCTAACCGCCTATCACCAATTAAACCATCGTCAATGTTTAAGAACCGGGTGGCCCAATATGCCTTGTGCTCAAGCTCTACATGGGTAGGTGACAAGACTTCCCATACACCAACATGTAAGGGGACATACCTATGGGAGTCTTAAAGGCGGTTCTAAGGGCCCATAACGCATCATCTAACTTATTTGCCCAATCCTTAAGGTGTGAATTAACAGTTTTCTCAAGGATACGCTTAATCCCCCGGTTACTCACTTCCACTTGGCCACTAGTTTGGGGGTGGTAGGCTGTCCCTAACTTATGCTTAACCCCATACTTGGCTAGAAGAGTGTTAAAAGGACGGTTGTGAAAGTGACTACCGTTATCATTAATAATAGCACGTGGCACCCCAAAACGAGCAAATATATTCTTCTTAATGAACCGGATGACCACATTTTTATCATTTGTAGGGGATGCTATGGCTTCTACCTATTGTGACACGTAATCACATGCAACTAGGATGTACTTGTTATTGTGTGATGAAGGATAAGGTAACGTAAAATCCTGCCCCCAAACATCAAACACCTCACACTCTAAGATGGGCTTTTGGGGCATCTCATTTCTCCTAGAGATTCTACCTACCCGTTGACATGCGTCACAAGCTTTCACAAAGGCATAGGAGTCACAAAAGATAGTTGGCCAATAAAAGCCACTTTGGAGCACTTTAAGAGCGGTTCTATCCCCCGCAAGATGACCACCGGCTTCACGGTCATGGCAAAACGAAAGGCTATTGCTAATCTCGCCATCATGAACACACCTCCTAATTATACCATCTGAGCAACGTCTAAATAGATATGGGTCATCCCACAAGTAGTATCGAACATCACTATAAAACTTCATGCGTTGGTAATCCTTTAAACTAGGGTCCACATAACCATAATATCGAGATTTATATGCACGGCGAGTTAAACTGTCATATCGATAGTAAACTCCGCCTTTTTAGCGATACTTACCTCATTTCCGAGCACTTTTGTCTTGCGGAATTACGCGTGGTGTTTGTTTGTCTATGTTATTGCAGGACCTAGGTGACTCGAGGACCTGGAAGGCGATGTTTTGGACTAAGAGATATGTTCGTGGTATGAGAATTGAGTGAAAGTGGAAGAAAAGCCAAGTTTGGAGTGAAGACAAAGCAGACGAGCGTTTGCTATACCTCAGACGGGCGTCTAAGGGAAGGCCACATCAAACGGGCGTTTGCCCATCCCAGACGGGCGTCCACAGAAGTAATGCATCATTCAGAAAGTTATGTTTTCAGCGGGACGGGCGTCCAAATGACCCTTAGACGGGCGTTTGGGTAGGTTCAGCCCGATTCAAGAAGCTCATACAAGTCAGACGGGCGTCCAGAGTTCCAGACGGGCGTTTGGTCCTCAGGTCATGATTCACCAGACGGGCGTTCAGAGGAATGCAAACGCCCATCCACTGAAGATGAAACCCTAATATCTTCATATTCTCCAGGCTGACGGGCGTCTGACATGGACCAGACGGGCGTCCGTGACCGACAGCAGCAGATTTCGACCTAATCTATAAATACGTAGATCATTCATCCCCATATCATGTTTGGCCGACTTTAGACTTTTCTTAGGCGATTTTAGCATAAATTAAACATCCTTTGATCCCTTGATTCCCTAGATAACTTCCTTCGATTCTACACATCTTTTATAGCTTAGTTTTGCATTACAAGATCAAAGATTCAACTTTTTGGGTGCAACTATTTCTTCATAATTTCTGGATCAGATTTTCAGCAGTTATATGGTAATGACATTTCTTTTATTTATTGTCTTTAGTTCAATTTCCGTTCTATATTCCGCTATTAGCATAATTATG
This sequence comes from Gentiana straminea, assembly GCA_036785695.1. NCBI lineage: Eukaryota > Viridiplantae > Streptophyta > Magnoliopsida > Gentianales > Gentianaceae > Gentiana > Gentiana straminea. The sequence goes on from JAVUPR010000477.1 coordinate 501,964, forward strand.
AGTAGCTAAATTCACGTGTAGTCGAATTATGTGAAAACGAGCGAAAACCCTAAGGGGGATGAGATTAGGAGTTGTGTAGTGCGTAAATTATTGTTTAAACGATTAATCCATGTCCTAAAACTTATTTTAACGTCTTTGAATTAGATTGATCACCTAGTTCACTGTCACACACATCGAACTTATAGATGCATTTTGCGGTGAGATGTGGGATAAGGGGTTTTAGGATCGTTGCGTAGATTCGGCCTAGTTGTTAGGTCCGTTTCCAATACAAGAGGTTTGTCATCGTTGTTCGTGCGACTCTAGAGCTTAATCATGTTAGGTTAATCGGTTTTCTAAAGGGAGAATTAATTAACTTCACATAAGGTGGTTAGATCGAGTTGTTCAGTCTAATCGCTAGAATTAGGAGTTGGCACCCTTGGATGTCGTTAAATTACATGGGATAGGTAGGTCGGTTAAGACACGCTCCCTGTTAAGTCCTTCCTTAGGGGTAAAAGTAGCTCGTGGGATCATAGTTCGACTATACCCTTTAATACTTAGAAGCAAACTCGTTAGTATAATCTTTACTTTTGCACTAGTATAATACCTTTCCACCATTATTTTGACCTGAACTAAGTTCTAAGTCGACTTTGGTACTTGAACATTACTCCCTGTGGATTCGACCTTGAGACCACTATACTACCGTTGACCCGATACTCTGTCGGTTAAGGTTAGCGGTTAGTTATTTTGCTATCAAGAATTTTGGCGCCGTTGCCGGGGAGTAACGTTTGATATCTTTTAAGTTGATCGAAAGCTTGGGCTTAGGTCATTTTTATTTTGTTTTCTTATTGTTTCTTGTTTGTCAGTGAATGACCCGAAGCTCCAAAGAACCACTCATTGAGCCAATTGAAGAAATTGAAGCTTTTGCACGTCATAGAAATAGTCAACGCCGAGGAGAACCTCTAATTGCCAGTCCGAACTCTTTGTTTGAGGAAGAAGGGGTAGTAGAAAGTTCATTTTCAGAATCCTCATAGGAATGGAGGATTCACCGAATCATAGAGATGGCAAAGAGCCCTTAATCGAGCACAATGTACAGGGGCAAACCTCAGACATTACTGGTGGTAACGCAACACTACCATTGCATACTCCACCGAGGACCCCTCGTCATGAACCGTTAAGAGAGGACAACACAGTGTTGCGTCAGTTGATAACCCCACAGTTTAATCAGAGGATAGGGATTGGACAGTACAGGGGAGGACAAAATGCTCAGAATACGCAGAACTTTGGACCCGAATTAGACCAAGAGATGGTGAATCGAGTACTGGAGATGCTGGAGAATCAGGGAAATCAACAGGGGTTCCAAAACCCATATAACCCATATAATCAACCACAGCAGTTTTATCAGCAGCAGCAACAGCACAATTATCAGCCACAGATGGCTCAGCAGGTGCAGAGACCGAGGGTTTGTCGAGATTATGTCACTACTCCTCAGGAAGTTATAGGGCATAACCCAATTAGAGTACCCCCAATTAATGCGAACAACTTGGACATCAAGCAAAACATTCTGAACATGTTGGATGAGATATAATGGGGTTAGCGACGAGGCGATAAATCAGCGAGAACCCAAACGACTTTCTTGATCATTTTCTCCAAATTTGTAGGACGATGAGATATAATGGGGTTAGCGACGAGGCGATAAAGGCGATAGTTTTCCCGTTTGCACCGAGGGGAGCCGCTAAGGATTGGTATGATTCGCTACCCAATTATTCGTTACATACATGGGCGGATGTAACGAGAGTGTTTCGAAAAAGTATTTTCCTCCGGCGAAGATTTTAGATTTGAAAGAAGAAATCTCTTCGTTTGATGGTCTCGAGGGAGAGACACTAAAAGAGACTTATGAGAGATTTAGGGGTCTCTGCGAAGAGATGCCCTCATCACGGTTTTCTACGGTGGAGCAAGTTATTATATTATTCGGGGCCTTAGAGCCAATGGACCGAGAACAAGCGAATGCCGCAAGCGGCGGAGATATTATGAATGCCGCCGCCAGAACAAGCTATGAGACAGATTGAGAATGCGGCAGATGGAGAAGGACAATGGGGGTCTAGTAGAAAGAAGAAGAAAGCCCCAATGGAAAGTGTAAAGTCGCTGAAAGAGGAACTCGATCGAGAATCTGCCATGCATGACAAGATGCAAGAAATGGTGCTAAAGATGGACCAAATGGAGTTAGAAAGAAAGAAGGCACATCAGTGCCAACTTTGTGGAGGTGGACATTCTGCCATACAGTGTACGTCAACGAAAAGGTCCACTTGCCCACAACAGTTGACACCTACTCCAGTATAACAGCAGTCTGGCAATCAGAATGACCAACAGCGAATGAATGTCTATTCGATGGGGCAGATGAATATGAATCAGCAAGAGTTTGGCCAGCAACAGTGGAATCAGAACTTTGATAATCAGCAAGGTCCGTAAATGGATTACGGTATGGGTGATGATTCACAACAATATGATGTGAATTATGTTGGACAAGGGAATCAGGGGCAATGGAATCAAAATCAGCAGAATCAAGGTTGGAATCAGGGGCAGAATCAGAATTGGAACAGTAATCAAAACCAAGGTTTTAGGCAAAACCAAAGCCCATACAACGAACCTTGGAACCAGAATCCCCAGAATCAGAATCCATACCAGAATCAGAGCCAAGGTAGCTATCAGAATAATCAGAATCCTCGGTCTCAGTCACAAGGCCAACAGCAACAGCAAGGTCAGAATTGGAATCAGAATCAGGGCCGGCAAAACAATCAGAATCAGCAAGCGAGCCAGCCATCGAGAAATAATAATTCTGGCATCTATCAGCATCCGAATGCTCATCTGCATCAATCAAAACAGTCAGCAATCAAACAATTCTGGTGTTCAGAAGACGCCTGCTGAGATACTCCTGGAGAGATTAGACAGGAATGTTTCTGAATTAAACAAGAATGCTGTTGAGCAAAAAGTGGCCACTCACTCCGCCATTCGGAATTTGGAAACCCAAGTTGGGCAAATCACGAACACGCGAAGAAGAATTTGAGTGATGCGAGCGAGATCCCGAGACAAGTGAATGCAAGATTCACTAGAAGTGGTAGAGAATTGGGAGTGGACCGGCCAAAGAGAGGGGTCGAAGCGAGAGAAATATTTGGATGAAGAGGATGAATGCGAGGCAACGAGAGAGAGAAATAATGGAAATTGAGTTGGAAGCTGTGAGAAGAGAGTTAGATGCTGCTAAGAGAGATCTCGCGATTGCTAGGAAAGAGAGGGCAATGGAAGCTGAGAGAGAGCAAGCAGCTCAATCCAAGAGAGCTGAAGCAATAGAGAAGCAGGATTTCATAGTGCTGGACATTAAAGAGGAGGAGCCGAGCAAGCCAGTGATGAAAAAAGAAGCTACATCTGGGCCTCCAAGGCCAAACACTCGAGGTAAGAAAAATTTTACGCCCTCCCCATCCCGATTTTGATGAGAATACGTTGCCTTACCCACCAAAGGGTCCTAAGAAGCCGGTCCTTGCGAGAGTCGAGTAGATTCCTCGACATTCTTAGGAAGGTAGAGATCAATGTCCCCCTGTTAGAGGCGGTTGCTAGTGTGCACGAGTATTTTAAGTGTTTGAAAGGGATGTTGGCAAGTAGAGAGAAAATGGGTAAGGTAGTTAAGGCGAGGATGGAGTGTTCGGCGGTTTATGATAGTAAAATTCCCCCTAAGATGAGAGATAGAGGAGGTTTCACCATTCCTATCACCATAGGCAATACAATGATTGAAAATGTTTTATGTGATTTAGGAACTTCTGTGAGCTTGATGCCTAAAGCGCTTTATGAAAAATTAGGGTTAGGTGATTTAGAGCCTACGGGAATGACCCTACAAATGGCTGATAGGTCGGTGAGGAAACCGTTGGGGGTAGCTGAAGATGTGCTAGTTCAGGTAGGCAAGTTCGTGTTCCCTGTGGATTTTGTGATTCTTTACTGTACTTTGGTGTGCAGTTTAACCCCCGTTTATCACCTTATTGGCGTGTTTTGGGTAGATGTAGACCGTTTCGAGAGTAATATCGAGATTTATATGCACGAGGAGTTAAACTGTCATATTGATAGAAAACTCTGCCTTTTTAGCGATACTTACCTCATTTCCGAGCACTTTTGTCTTGCAGAATTACGCGTGGTGTTTGTTTGTCTATGTTATTGCAGGACCTAGGTGACTCGAGGACCCGGAAGGCGATGTTTTGGACTAAGAGATATGTTCGTGGTACGAAAATTCAGTGAAAGTGGAAGAAAAGCCAAGTTTTGAGTGAAGACAAAGCAGACGGGCGTTTGCTATACCTTAGACGGGCGTTTGAGGGAAGACTGATGACGGAAAAATTCACCGTTATTATTATAACATTTCACCCCACTTCTGATACCATTTTGAGCATTTATGTATCAAATCAAGTCATTAATTCCTTAGATTTGTCTAAATACGTAATTAGTAAGTATTTATAAAATATCGTATTTTTATCGTGTTTTTTATAAGTTTTTGTACCGATTTTAGTTAATCGGAATGTTGTGACTGATTTACATGGGTATTTGTGGTATTTTATTGCAGATGTATAGGCCAAGACCCCGAGAATCGACATTTTGAAGTATAATCATGTCTCTGAAAGGATTTAGAGAATGTCACGAGCTTAGGTGGTCAATCGAATTGCTTAAGTGGTCAAGTGGTCAATCGAAGTGGTCAAGTGGCTAATCGATTTGATTTAGTGGTAATCGAGAAATATCTTCGACAAACGAATGGCTCATCAAAACGACATTTTCTGAAGAATAGTCCTTCATGAAAGTTGTAGATTTTTCCGATAGCTTTCCGATGCCTCTTGAATCATGTCATTTGGAGATCCAGAACTCGAGATATCAATTTTAGAAGTTTTATTCCAATATATATAAATTATATCCGAAAATTGGAAATTAAGGGGAGGTGAATGTAATGATTATACCGGCCCAGTCCGGCTATGACCCGGCCCGGTCCGGCCTTAACTAATTTTGCCTATAAATAGGCTGAATGCTATCAACGAGAATCCTGCCTTTGCTTCGGCCAATTTCTTTTCTTTTCTTGTTCTTATTTTATTTTTTTGTAGTACTAATATATATATATATATATATATATATATATATATATATATATAGGGTTGGGTTCCCCTACATACCATACTATCCATGCTTACCGTACATACTACTAAAATAGTGCATCGATCACTATTTTAGTGCACTCGGTTATTGTTTCGGTGCAACTACAAATTGAGGAGCGGGTTTCTAGTTAGGTTTCTAGTATTACCTAATAGCGAGATTTCCCCCGCTTCATTAACTAGGTGCACTCAAACAATAACCAGGTGCACTAAAATAGTGATCAGATGCACTATTTTAGTAGTATGTACGGTAAGCATGGATCAATAGGTATGTATATGAACTCATTTCTATATATATATATGTATATATATATATATATATGTATATATATATATATATATATATCTAATTTCCTTTCCTTTCATTTTTTTTTGTTTTATTTCTTTGTAGTACCAATATATATATATATATATATATATATATATATATATATATATATATATATATATATCTCTTCCTTCTTATTTTCTTTTTATTTAGTAGTTGTAAATAGGTCTTATGCCAAAAATAATAATACCGTAGTATTGTTGTAATGCTCGGGAAATTATCGGAAGATCGTTGTTGTTAAAGTCGTTGTTATTTCCGGAGAATACGGTCTCCGAATCAACGAGTTGAAATGCGAAATGATTTCAAGCAATCATACGATGATGAGAGGCTAAAGCACGTTGGAACAAGCCTTGTGAAACCGATTCTTAGCAACACCTCGATTTCGACTTTTGGATTGTTTTGTGAGTTTTTATCAAAGTTTGTATCTTCATTATGTTCTTATTGATTATGCAATTTAAATCGAGAGATGGTTCTTTGTTTGATGTTTAACGTTTGATGAGAATCGTCGTTAAATCTTAGATCACCGTAGTAAAGATTAGATTTTTAACCTAAAAATAACGAGAGTTGTTAGGTTAATATCTAGGTTGCTAGATTGAGAAATCTTACACCTTTGTTATGGAAGCGTTAATCTTTACGATCGAGAGATGAGAGATTAATAGGCGAATTATCTAAGAGATTAGAAATTCACACTTTTGATAGGTGAACCACAATCTTTATTAAATCATCACTAGACAATCTAGAGTAGAAATTGAGGGTTGAGGGAATCGGTGGATCATTGCTTGTTCGTTGTTAAATTAATTGAGAAAAATCGTTTGTGCTGTTTTGCTTCGTTTTCATCGTAGTAACCGTAGTAAGTTTATAATTATAGTTTTAGTTATAAAATAGGTACAACTTAGTTAGCTTGGTTCGTAATTATCTTTCCTGGCTTTAGATCTTTGATCTTCTGTCCAGTTTACTTTTGTTGTTTTCGTTTTGTTAAGTGTTAGACGTTTTTATTTTCTTAAAATTTTAGTTATAATAGTAGTCGTGACAAGGCTAGAAAAAATTAATAAGAACTAGATAAACCTCGATTCCCTGTGGATCGACTCCGGTTTTTAATCGCTATACTACGATCCCTGCACTTGGGGTAAACCGGATTTATTTTATTACTTGTTATATTTTGCTTTGCATAAAATCCGAGACAAGTTTTTGGCGCCGTTGCCGGGGACTCGGTACGGCTGTCTAGTTTTTGTTAATTAATTTTTTTTCTTATGTTTGTGCCCTTAGTGTTTCTGTTTTCTTTCCTTAAAATAAAAAAAATTTAAATAAATAAATATTTTCGGTTTATGCAAACTCGGAGTCGAAAGGCCCATCGCTTTACACCCACGACCTCGAACGAACCATAGTCGGACCAAACGGGCGAAGAGTCCGTCCTTCGGCTCTTCCCGACGAAGAGAACACGGCCGATCTAGATTTCGAACGAAATCTAGCGAGAGAGATTGAAGAGGTCGTCATCATGGGCGCAAATGATAGACGCACGTTGGCTGACTACGCCATGCCTGGTGAAGTCAGAGTCAACCCAGCTGTCATTTTACCAGCTATTACTGCTGCAACCTTTGAACTCAAACCAGGTCTTATTCAAATGATGCAACACGCATCTATCTTTCACGGTTTTCAATCTGAGAATCCTCACACTCACGTACACACATTTTTAGAAATATGTGGTACAACTCGCATGCAAGGGGTTAATGAGGATGCAATTAAATTGAAATTGTTCCAGTTTTCCTTGAGAGGGGAAGTGAAAGAGTGGTACAACTCTCTGCCTGCCGAGTCGATAACAACCTGGGCCGAACTCGAGCATGAGTTCCTGAGTCAATATTTCCCACCCTCCAAAACGGCCTAGTGCCTGAGTGAAATCTTCACATTTTTCCAAAAAGAAAATGAATCTTTCTTTGACTCTTGGAAGAGATTTAAGGCTCTCCTACGAAAATGCCCTCATCATGGTTTAGACTTGCAGAGGCAAGTCAACACTTTCTTCAGTGGATTGACCGAACTCACCAAGGGCATGGTCAATAGTTCATCGGGAGGGGCATTTTTAAGAAAAACGCCCGAAGAGGGATGGCAATTATTTGAAGATATTTCCAAGTACAACTATGCCCCCTCCTCTCACGCTATCCGGACACCTCCTCCACCCGGGATTGAGGAGGTGAATATGCAAAATCAGATCGCCATGCTGCAACAGCAGGTGCCAGCTCTCAAAATATCCTCCAATCCTTTGAGTCAGAATCAGTCATTCTCTCAGAACTCTCAAGTTCTGTTCTGTGAAAGTTGTTGTCAACCTGGCCATGTGGTTGTCCAGTGTCAGTTTATTTCCCCTCCTACCTATCAAGTCAATACTGTCCAGAATCAGGGACAGTTCAGTCCAGTCACGTATCAGACATGTGATAATATGGGGCATACCGCTCGATTCTGTCCTATGGGTGGACAGAACGCTGAAATTAATGCTTTCAACGGCCAACAAAATCAAAGATTCAACAATCAGTTCTCTGGCCAAAGCAATTTTCAAAACCAGGGTTTTAATCAAAATCCGAACTTCAATCAGAACCATAATATGAATTTTCCTAATCAAAATCAGAGATTCAACCAGAACTGGCCGAACAATCCAAATCCTATGTTCTCATATTCCTCTAATTTTTTCTTATTTGATAGTATATCTTTCAGAAACTTTCCATAGGCAGGTATATTAATCAGAGCTTCAATAACAGGGATATTAACATGAAGATGACGAAAAGTATCAAGGAAACGAGCATACTTCTTATCAGTTTTTGCCTTTTTGATTTGATCTTTAGGAGGGTAAGGTAAAGATTCTAGATCTATAACCTTTGGCTCCTTAGTCAATTTCTCTTTTCCTTTTTCCTTAAACCTTTGAGTATTACTTAGTCGCCATGTTTCAGGTTCTTGAATTTTTTCCTTTAAATTGTTCCCTGAATCAATCTCTACTTCAGATTTTTTCGGTTCTTCCTGTTTCTCATCTATTCTGACATGTTCCTTGAATAAATTCCTTAAATCTTTATCCATAGGGTCTTTCAAAATCCTAGGGATTTTTACCCAATTTTCACCTTCATTTTCAGGTTCCAAACTTCTATTCCTTTTCAAGAAAGTATTTATAATTTCTTCTTCATCATCAGTGAATTCAATTTCATCTTTAGTTTCATCATTTTTTCCATCTAAATCATTTTCTACTTCATTATTCCCGAAGTTTTCTACTCCATTGCTTCCACTGAGCTTCCTACTTCTCGTAACTACAACATTTACCTCTCTTGGGTTTCTGTCAGTGTTACTTGGTAATCCTCCTGGGGTCTCTTGTTGTTACGTTCACCTTCCCTACTCAAATGATCTTCCATATTCCTCAATGAGGCTTCTATTGTTCTCATTACGGTATCATGTCCACTCATAGATGTTTTTATTGTACTCATATCTTTAGTGGATTGTACCAATAGAAGTCATCATTGTTTCCATATTCTTAGCTTGAGTAGATACTACGCCCATCATATTTTCCATAAGTTTTTCCCATTTTTCAACTCCTACACGGGTTGAGTTGAACTCGAGTTCTTGGTATACTTTGAGTGGTATGTTGAGGATAGGATCTTGGTAATGATTGTAAATTCGATTAGATGTATTTTCTTGATAAACTTGGTTATTATTCTATATGGAATTTGGATATGGCGGTTGTCCGGCTTACTAGGGTTTTCGGACCATCGATAAGTAGGATGATCTCTTCTAATAGCATTAAACGAGTTTGAGTATGCATTGTTCAAATTCCTATCTTTCTTGAAGAAAACTCACCTCCTCTCTTGAATATCCTGTTGGTTCTTCACTCCCTAATGACACATTATCATGACTTGAGTATTCATTTGGTGTACTATTTTACGAATTTTGGTTCTTATTCTGTTGTAAACCATCAAATTTCCTACTCAAATTCTCCAAGTGTGCTAGAACTTCCGTATTAGACGTACATTCTCCTGCAAAAGCTACTTTTACGGTGCTAGAACCGGTTTCCCACATTACGTTATTTTTGGAAATCTTTTCTATAGCATCGTAAAGCTGTTTGAGCTTCACTCATCATTAACGAACCACCACATGCATGATCTACATACGCACGTGAGTCTTTTCTCAATTTACGACGAAGAGTTGAATTTGCATATCTAAGGAATAACCATGATCGGGACACGCTCTTAACAATTTTTTAAACCTTTCCCACGCATTCCCAAGAGTTTCCTCGGATCCTTGTCTAAAGTTAGCAACCTCGACTTTTAATTCCAAATTTCGTCCGGGAGTGAAATATTGTTTCGAAATTCGAGTTTGAATCTCCTCCCAACTAGTAAGTGAATGATGTGGAAGAGACATAAACCAATCTCGGGCTCGTCCTTTTAAAGAAAAAGGAAACATAGTCATTCTCGTTAATTCCTTATGAGCACCTTGACTTTTGTTTGTATTGCACGAGTTCTTCAAAAAGATAGAGATGATGATGTGGATCTTCATCATCCTCTCCTAGGAATTGGGCTCTTGCGTCAATTAAACCAAAAAGATGAGACTTAATTTCGAAATTATTCGCTCCTTCATTAGGTAAAAGGATGGGATTATTAGTACGGTTTCTTCTTACGGTTTGATCACAGATAGGTCTCGGGTTTGGTGGATTATTACGATTATTCTGGTTCCGATTTTGATTATTTCTATTATTATTATTATTATTATTATTATTATTATTATTATGGTTAACAGGGTTTTGTCCATGCCCTAGAGCATGTTCCAGCCCTTGTTCAGGTGTTTCATCACTGATTTCAGCCATTCTCGTATTTCTGTTTGAAGATGATTCTTGGTCGGGATTTCCACGACTAGTATGACCGCGTTTACTCTCTACTCTTAGCGCCTTTCGTAAGTGTTTATGTCGGGCTTATAAGGAGTGAGAGGGGCCTTACCACTTACGGTCATCAACTAACGAAAATAGAAAATAACACGAAATTGATAGTAAACGGCGCCATAGAAAGGCGACGGACCTTTCCTAGGCTATACGGATCCTAACCGGCGGTGTACCGGGTCAAATTGTGGTGCTAGTATGGTGAGTCGGAGTGTCGAATCCTCGGGGAACTTGGTAATTTCTTTTACGTGTGGTTAAACACCAAAAGAGCATTATTAACTCGATCTAAATCGCAATTTTATAACACGGATCACTACTTATTCTAGTCAACATAAAATAAATACGTAATTTAAAAGTTATTCTAATATAATATATATAGATATATAAATATATATAGATGTACATAAATTGCAAAGTATATATATAGATATAAATATATAGATACCAATATATTAAACGAGATAATTTTAGAGAAGCTGGCCAAAACTTATATAATTGGTTTATACGATCTTTTCGATTAATTGAAATGTGTTCGATCTCTCCTTTTATTTTAGGTCCAATTGAGTAAGTGAAACGGTGCACTCTGAGGTAAACAATTCCTCCTCACACGAGCGTATGAAATTGTCATATGTCCATTGCATCGGTCAAGGTCCACAATTTGTTACGGTAAACGAATTAATGCGAACGGGTCCCGAGTACAAATCTACCTTTAGATAAAAAGGAGTCATTCCGTTCGTCAAACGGTCAATTTTATTTTAAAGGCTCCGGTTGTCAAAGCCGGACGATTTAACTTTCCGGTTTAAGTTTCAATTAAGCGATGATTTAACATTATTACGATCTCGAGTACAAATTATAATAAAATTCATTTCTCCCAAAACAAATTTACCCCCGGGTAGGAAATCGGATTCCGTTATCACGTTGTTCACACGGCCAATTTTACCCTCCGGTTTTTCTATCTTTTATTTCATATCACGACTACGAGGCGTTAATTCATAATTAGATTATGAATTCCTCAGATCGATTAAATATGTCAATACGAATACGATTGAAATAGAAAAAGATTCAATTAACTCAATTTTAGTCATTTTAACTTAACAACATTTCTTTAACGAAAAGATCGAAATAAAACCGATTACATAGTTTTGGCCAGTATTATATTTAGCCTAAAAACATTATAACAACGAAAAATATAAAAACAAACATAAATACTTAAGAAAAGTTACCCGAATACGGCAGTTGATTCAGAAATCGTATTTCCCGGACATTACAACTTCTTTAGCAAAACCGACTTCCGAGATTTTCCCGAGCATTATAACGATACTAAAACTACATTATTACGGCGTAAGGCCTTATTTACAACTACAACTAAAAATTAAAAAGAAAAGAGAAGGAAAGAAAGAGAGGAGATATATATATATATGAGATGTATATATATATTGGTACCCCCGAATGCTCTACGATCAAATCCTTTATATAGACAAAGGTCTCAAGGCCGGACCGGTCCGGGATCAAGCCGGATCGGTCCGGACTAATGATTACATCCACTAACTTGATCTCTTCGGCATGTGCGTAGATTATATATATTTTTATATATAATTATTAAACTTCTAAAATTCATATCTCGAGTTACGGACCTCCAAAAATTGCAAACGAAATGCCAAAATTAAGGTCTCGAGAAACTCTACAACTTTCATGAAGGACTCTTCTTCGGATAACGCCTTCTTGATAACCTCGTGTTCTCCCGAAGCTTTTACGGGATTTTTCTTAATCCAAATTGATTAGCCACTTGATCTTGTTTAAGTTGTAGACCTCCAATCTTCATAATTTAAATTGCATTGGAAAGCTCTCGGAAAAATCTACAACTTGCGTGAAGAATACTTTCTCGAAAATGTTGTTTTGATGAGCCATTCGTTTGTCGAAGACATTTCTCTATTACCACTTATCCAGATTGGTTGGCCACTTAACCACTTAAACTTTTCAATTGACCATTTAAGCTCGTGGCACTCTCTAAATCATTCCGGAGATATGATTAAACTTCAATATGTCGATTCTCGGGGTCTCCGGTTATAAATACGCAATAAAACATCACAAATACCCACGTAAATCGACACGACACTCCGATTTACTAAAATCGGTACAAAATTACAACTTTTTATTATTATTATTACTAAATACTCTAAATTATAAAGACTAACATTTTATACCATAATTTCATATATTTTATATAGAATTCGTTAATAAAACATAATAATATAACGTATATTTAATCATATAAAAATAATACATCAAATTACTCCCACTTAGCTTTTGATCGTCCTCGAGCAAAAATAAGCGGTAATAAAAGATAGTATAATTTTTCGGATTATATTTTATATTGTCAATATTATAAATATATTATCTATAAAAATCTTAAGAAGACGAGAAAGAGTATATATACGAAATAACTTAAACATTAAATATTATTTAGATAAAATTATATATGTAATACTTAAGAAGTATAAATAAAATATCAGAATTATTTTTAATCGCAACTATTATGAAATTCTGGAATTGGAAACTTCGGTAAAGTAGTCGACAAAAATGGCTTATAAAGTTCAAGATGTTGGTTAATCGGAAAAAAAGAAATCAAAAAAAAAAAGAGAAAGAGGCAAGTCGTACGTACCTACATCTTTATATTCTTGATCAAAAATAATCATCGATTAATAGCATCTCTTTTTGATTTTCTCTCTTTTTTTTTTTTTTTTTTTTTTTTTTTTTTTTTTCAAGATTAAGAACTAAAAGCGTGAGTGTGTGTAGAAAATCAAACTTACAGGCATTGCTTCATCAAGATTGATCGGAGTACTACTCTTTCGATCGAAAATTACAAGTCCGGTTTCCTTAAACTTGTAATAATTCACGAGATCTTATGATTCAACTTTTCCTCTTTCATTTTATATTGTGCCCTCATTCCCGGCAATAGGACATTTCGAGATAATACCCTATTTGGACTACTATCATCGAGGCAATCGGGAGCTTAATTACCTCGTAGTGATATAGGACATTTCGTGATAATACCCTACTCACTCCAATCATTGGTAGCTACAACCGATTTGTTCTTTTTATTTTTAAGTTGTTAATCACAGATAAGGAAGATACCTGATATTTGATTAATTTTGTGTAAATATGGTGCTTCGTTCTTAATTCTTTTATAGAATATTAATATATCCGAACTTATTACCAAAATCGGCTATGTTGCAAGTGTCGTGAGGTAAGATCGAATATACTACTACTTATCTAATCTTTCCAATCTCAGCATATACCAAAACTTAGCTTTAATGTCTCCATCTCTTTTTATAAGTACGTACAAACTTGCGGTATTTCAAGGAAATGTAGACCAAAATTAGCTAAAGCTCGGTTATTTAATCACAATTTACAATTTCGAGTGAGGTCTTGATCACTCTAATCAAATTTGAGGTAGGTTATTTGGCTCTAGTTATATTTTTGTGGTGCCAAAAATCGACAAACTTAGTCCAATTCCAAACTCATAATTCATATTGAAAATGATTCTAAAAATTTTACTTATAAATATCAACATACTTATATAATTTTATAAAAACAATATCTAATATTAATTACTCAATTATATAAACTTAAAATCTTATTAAAATCTAAATTAGACATATAATATAATTATTGTTTTGACTATTTTTCGAAAATTTTAATGAATTTTCTAACCTAACTCTACTCCCCACTTACGAAGTGGCATCGTCCCGATGTTCAATAAGTAGTAAAGAAGTAGGTTTGAAAATAAAATTAAAATTATCTATTAACGTTATTTTTCGATTTTATTTTAGCGTATACTAATTAAAACAAACTTAAAAAACTAAGACATATATATTAAACAAGATACATTTTTACAAACTTAAAAGAAAAACTTAACTTAACTAAAGAAACTTCAAACTTAACTTAATTTAACTTATTCAAATTTAAATAAAACCAACAAACAACTCTCTAAATGGTAGACGAACAACCCGGTGTATCAACCGGTAGCAAACCAAACCGACTATCTACAGACGGAAAAATCTCATCCGTCTCCGGCTCTTCTACTCCATTCATAAGAATACACAAACGTGATATCATCCATGAATTAGGCATAGGTTTCCCCTACTACCTCTCGTGATCGCAAACTCCAACAACTTGTCCTTTGAATCAATATACCCCGATCAACAAATACACCGAATGCCAAAGCAAAAAGTAGAAGCATTTCATTCTCGGCCAAACTTCCAAAATCCCGAGGTGGGATAAACTCGAGAATTTATAAAATGCTTCCACGCCTTTAGATGTGGAAGTAAAGCTCGTGTTGACATGTCGTGATTTGTATCAAAAAGCGGGAACGAGACATTGGAAAGACTCGTGTACTTTATTCAAATGATTGTATGCATTGTCTAGTCCCCATTTTATTTCAAAGTCTTTGCATCGTAAGCTTGGTGGTATTTCAAAGAGTTGATTTATAATAGATGAAGAGAAGGGAACGACCACTCCTCTTACTAGAACGATTTGTGTAGACTACATCATAGATGTCGTCATAAGTGAGAATAAAATTCTCGCACTATTGAGACATTTATCCTACCTCTCGGTGTCTTGACAAATTTCTTCCGGCCACAACTACGGATCATAGTTTTCCCCATTGATCAAGCTTATCTAAATTTAAACCTTTCTCCAATAGGATTGGAGAATTTGCAAAACGATTGTGTAAAATGATATTCTCGTTAGAAGCTTGAGATTCACGATGATCCGGTGTATCGAGGCTCGTAAGAATTAACCGACGGTGAAGAGTGGTTCGACATTTTTAAAACTTGATAAAAAGTGATAGAAATATAGTGTAAGGTAGATAGACGGTGAAAGAATGAGCATTTGTTGCTCCGGCCCTTACTTACTATAAATAGATGGTAAAATTATATGTACGTGGTGCATTAGACGGACTCCAAAATGACTCGGCCTTCTTTTCTTCACGGCCCGGTCCGGGAATATGCCGGACCGGTCCGGCCTCATCTGCTTTTCTTGCGGGACGAGAGGTGAAAGACAACTTGTATTTTGGTTTTTTACTTCACGTCTTGAACAATACAAACCTTTTCCTTGAAGATACTTGTAAAAGTTAATTTAACTTGATACGAACGGATAAAACGACACATTATATTTTTGTAAAATGACGTAGTAATTATACGAAAATTATTTTTGGGATTTTTTTTTTTTTTTTTTTTTTTTTTTATAATGCAAACCAAATTTTGATGAAAACGATTGTAAAATCAAACTAAACGAAAAACGAAAACAAACCAATATTTAAATGACAAATGTCGAATAAAAAGCGCAATAAAAATGTTTTAATCAAAAATTATTAAATTCAATCTTCATCGTAGTCTTCCTCAGGATCAACTTGAAAACTCGAACTCGGAAACGGCGAGAAGGCGATGGTGAGCTGTAGTCGTGGTCTGTTGAACTATCAAGACCCATCGAACTCATACCGGTCGTGACATGGGCAAACTCGGTGAATCCTCCCCAACTCGACATTCTTTGGTCTACGAGCACTGTAGAAAATACACTGTTCCACTAGATTGACTTTAAAAGGATATGACGATGGATGGAAGCTCGAAGGTGGTGGGATAGGTGTTACCCACTACGGTAAGGTGTAAGGATCGGACGACAAGATGGATAGGCGGGATCATCAAAAGTAGGATTACGAAACAATTTGCTCGTTCCTTCTTATACCCTACGAAGATCATCACACCACTTGCCTATTACTCTCGGCATCTTGTCTAGTATGCTCGGCATATAAAGCCGGGTTGGCTTGACCACGTGCAACATCTGTCACTTAAAGATTGAAACATATCATATGTGATAGTGTTGGAGAAAGGAGTTTGTTGAGGCTGACTAGAAAAAGATGGAAAAGAAGAAGATGTAAAAACTGGTGGAGCTGGCTGAGTTTGACTTCTTCTAAGTAAAGAGCTAATACTACCATCCGGAAGACTAGTCAAACTAGGTCCAATCAGATTTCCATCAGCCAGAGATAACTTGTCATTAGGCAGGAATGGTACTCCCAACCTACGACATAAATCGAGAGATAAAACAAGGGAAGTATAGATGACTCCACAGTGCGGCGATGACAATACTCTCAAAAATTCTTTTAAACATGACCTTTCCAACATCCACTCTAACATCATTTACCATTGCCCAAGCGATACAAACATCTTCCTTTCCAAAAGCGGTATGTTTACTAGAAGGATAGAGATTATGGCTAATAAATCTTTTAATTGCCCTCAAACCTCAAAAACGGTTCCCGTAATTAAACCGATTTTCAACCCACACCGCGGTCGGGTCAAAAACGATCGGGCTCTCGGGGCGGTACGCTCAAAACTAGCGGGATCATCTAAATTATAAACTACCCTGTAATCCTCCTCATCGGGAAAAACCTCAACTCTAAGATTGCATTAATGACGGCGGGGTTAAAAGGAATATTTACGGCTCGTAAGGGTACGGTTTCCAAGCGAGTAAATTTGTTCTTCGACAAAGTAGATAAAACCGAATAAAACTCGGCTACTATAGTCGTGTTAATTTCCCCTTCCCTTACATTGCTAAATCTAACCCAACGACGCTTTAAAGATATTCTTAACTTCATCACCTAAGTCATCCAAGTCTAATCCTTTTTCAACGAACATCACACTTACTATAGATTTTCGCATACGCTTTCTTAGCCTCGGGTGATGCGGTTTTTTCAAAGCTTACGGCTTCTTCCTCGGGTGATAAAATTACTTGTGCCTACGACGGGAGTTGAAATTGGAATTTTTGATTTTCTCTTTTTAGAGATTCTAGTACTCGACTCGGCCATTCTACGATATTGGTAATGCCAATCAACAACAAAAGCAACAACAAAAACAACAAAAAATAAAAATGTCACAACACACTCAAAAATCAAAACGAGTTGAAATTAAAAAAATTATGAAAAATACCAAATTGACAACTAAATAAACTAGATTATACCTTAATATGTAGAAAACGTTGAAAAGTAGGCCGGAAAAGTTCAAAAGTCGCCGGAATGAAATGGAGCTTGTTTTTGACCCTTTTTGAATTTTCCACTTTGTGTTGAAGAGAGGAGATGATATTGAGAAGAAATTAAGTAATGGTGTAGTGTGAGATGAAGTTTTGTTGAAGAAAAGTGAAAAATTTCGTAATGGTGGGGTTTGGTGTGTGGTGCGATTTGTAAAGAAAAAATTAGGGAAGAAGAAGAAGAAAAGAAGGGTCCCCGTCTTTTCTATGTTTTTAGACCCCGGACCGGTCGGATTAAGGCCGGATCGGTCCGTGCCCAATTTTTTTTTTTTCACTTTTTCGATTTTTTTTTACTTTTTATGATTTTTGAATAAAACTTATACAAATTCTAATAAAACTTAATTAAAATCTTAAAAATAAGTTTATAAAATTTACTTAAAATAAAATTTGAAGGAACTTTTATAATTTTATAACAATTTCTAAAAATTTAATAAAATCTTTATAACACTTTAATAAAAAGCTTATAAAAATTTAATAAATTTATATCAACTCTTATAAAACGTTTAAATTAAAACTAAAAAAAAAAACTTTTATAAAAATTTTATAAAACTCCTCAAATTTTCATAAAGATCCAATTTTATAAAATTTTCAGAAGTTATGCGAAAATTTTATAAAATAAAATAAAATAAAAGACTCGAAACTTAAGGGGTTACGATTCTTCGATTTAAATCTTCCAAAGTTCGATATAACGCTCGATCAACCTAACTCCTAAAAACGAAGCATTTGAATTATCTCTCGGAATTCCATCGGGATTTTCGGATAACCACCTAATCGTTCCCTTCCTAACAATATTCAAACACTCATCACGGGATTTGGTTGTGTTTTTCCCACGAGCGTCCAACATGTTCACTTTTTCCACAGTTACGCATCTCATTAGAAACTTTGCCCTTCTTTTTATCGCACTTCTTGATGTTCCATTACATACTTCTCTCAATCGATCTCTCTCAACAATTTCTTGTTTTGTTCAAAAACTAAAGCACATAGAAAACGCGACATCTTTATCAAGGCCTAATTTCAAAAGTAAAATAAAAACTCCTATTCTATCTAAAAAAGACATCCAGTTCTTTTACGTCTATCCGGTAAAAGACGAAAAGAGTTTAAACATAATTAAAATTACAGAAAAGTAGAGTAAAGATAGATAGCACCTGGTATTCGGCTGATTCCAGTTTCTCTGCTTTTCAGTTTTTCATTTTTCCTCTGCTTTTTCAATTTGTCGGGGGATCAATCAGTAGCATTATTTCTTCTTTCAGTGTGATTCCTTCTCCCTCCACAAATAACTTTACTCTGTGGCCATTGGCTATAAAAGTTGTATTTCCATCAGTTAGTCCAACAGCTCCAGTTTTGTAAACCCGTGTTACTTTAAATGGACCTGTCCATCTTGATTTAAGCTTACCTGGAAACAACTTTAAACGTGAATTGTACAAAAGCACTCGATCACCTACATGGAACTCACGCTTAAAGATTCTCTTATCATGGAAAGACTTCGTGCGTTCTTGTAGATTCGAGCGTTTTCATAAGAATCGAGACGAAATTCTTCTAGTTTGTCAATTGAAGCAATCTATGATCACCGACGGTCTTAGGATCGAAATTTAGAAATCTAATAGCCCGAAGGCTCGGTGTTCTAACTCATTTGGGAGATGACATGACTTACCAAAGACTAGCTTATAGGGAGAACAACCAATTGGTGTTTTAAAAGGCATTACATGTACGCCCGTAATGCATCATCTAATTTAATTGCCCGAGTTTTTACGATTTGAATCAGCTTGTTTTTTCCACGATTCTTTTGATCTCTCTATTTGACACCCTGCGACCCTTTGGTTTGCGGATGATAGGGCGTTCTAGTTTATGCGTTACACCATATTTCTCAACTAACTTAGTAAATGGTCGATTACAAAAGTGTGAACCTCTATCGCTAATGATCGCCCTCGGAATGCCATATCTAGTGAATATGTTCTTTTTAAGGAATCGTATGACAACCTTGGTATCATTAGTGGGAAGAGCTTCGGCTTACCCATTTTGAAACATAATCTACCATTACAAGAATAAATCTTTTTCCAAACGATATAGGAAAAGGTCCCATGAAATCTATACCCCAAACATCAAATAACTCACATTCTAAAATAGGTTGCATAGGCATTTCATGTTTTTTAGATACATTTCCCCATTTTTGACAAGATTCACAAGATTTAACATATTTATAAGCATCTTTATATAGTGTAGGCCAATAAAAACCACATTGTAAAACTTTAAAAGCGAGTTTTCCATCCTCATGATGACCTCTGCCTCACGATCATGACAAAACGATAAAATACTTAAAATTTCATTATCGGGCACACATTTTACGATTATCCCATCCGAACATTTACGGAAAAGGTACGGTTCCTCCCGGTAATAAAATTTTAAGTCGTAAAAGAATTTCTTTTTTTACATTTGCCAAGTCCAATGAGACGGAATATAATCACGGGTTAAGTAATTAATGATATCTCCAAACCAAGGTGAGATTTCCTTAGAAGGAATTCTATTTTTTAATAATTTGCATGGTTGAAGGAGTATCTATTCTAAATAGTTGTTCATCGGGAAATGAATCTTTAATTTCATTCCCTATCTCTTCCTCGTCTCCATTCTACTTAGATGATCGCTACTACATTCTCACTTCCTTTTTTATCTTTAATTTCAATATCAAATTCTTGAAGTAGGAGAATCCATCTAAGAAGACGTGGTTTCGCATCCTTCTTACTCGGTAAATACTTGAGTGAATGGTACGTGTAGATTATTACCTTAGAACCAACAATATAAGATCGAACTTATCTAAGGCAAAAATTACGACCAACGGTTCTTTTTACGTAGTTGCATAATTAAGGTGAAATTTGCGTTTAATGTGTGGGATGCATAGTAAATAGCTTTGAGAATTTTGTTATACCTTTGACCTAAAACGGCTCCTACTGACTAAATCGCTTGCATCACACATAATCTCAAAAGGCAAATCCCGATCTGGTGCTACCAAATGCTGGTGCAGTAATCAACTTCGCTTTTAAGGTCTTAAATGCTTCCATACATTTACTATCAAAGTTAAAAGGTACTTCTTTTTCAAGTAAATGACTTAGAGGCTTTGCTATCTTCGAAAAATCTGCAATAAATCTCTATAAAATCCTGCATGTCCAAGAAATCCTCTTAGAGTCCTTAGATTAGCGGTGGCGGTAATTTTTCAATCACCTCGACTTTAGCTTTATCAACTTCAATTCTATTTCGAGAGATTCTATGACCTAAAACAATTCCTTCGATACCATTAAATGACATTTTTCCCGAGTTTAGAACTAAATTGGTATCCTCGCAACGTTGTAAAACTCTTTCTAAGTGCGATAAACATTTACCAAAAGAATCTCCATAAACACTAAAGTCGTCCATAAAAATTTCTAAGAATTTCTCAATCATATCGAGAAAATATAGACATCATACATCTTTGAAACGTAGCGGGAGCATTACATAAACCAAACGGCATTCTTTTATACGCAAAAGTTCCATAAGGACAAGTGAAAGTAGTCTTTTCCCTATCTCTCTGCTGCAATGAAAATACGTAAATAACTTTGAATAACCATCTAAGAAACGATAATACTTATGACCACTTAAACGTTCCAACATTTGAACTATGAATGGAAGCGGATGATGATCTTTCTTAGTATGATCATTTAGTTTTCTAAAGTCAATGCACATTCGATAACTTTGTAATTTCCCTTGTTGGAATCCATTCATTCTTATCATTCTCTTTCTTTGTGAAACCTCCTTTCTTTGGTACAACTTGAGTTGGACTCACCCATTCACTATCGATATAGGAAAGATTATTCCCATTTCTAATAGCTTAATCACCTCTTTCTTAACGATTAAGCGTAAATTCGGGTTGAGGCGGCGTTGCGGTTGAATACAAGGTTTAGCATCTTCTTTCAAAATTATCTTATGAACACAAATCTCGGGGCTAATACCTCGAATATCGGCAAGCTTGTCCATCAAAGCTTTCTTATGCTTTCTTAACATTCTTATTAATTGATCTTCTTCTTTGCTCGGTTAAAGTTGATGAAATAATAATCGGTAATAGATTATCGAGTTTCAAGAAAAGCATATTTCGAGATTTAAAGGTAACGGCTTCAATTCCGGATTCTTCGGCGGATCTTATTGACGATTTAGAGCTGGTCCTTCTAGTTCTAACTCCAAATACTTATGCCATGGTGGCTTAAAAGTAAAGCTTCCTTTATCTAGAGAAAGGATTATCTCTTTCATTTCAATGTCTTCCTCATCTTCTTTATAGATAGACGGGGTTAAGCATTCTTTGTTTGTCTTCAAAAGTTGGTAGCGATTATCATAGACAGAATGAATATCTTCTATAAAAGAACATGATTACGGTGATGTATATGGAGGGTTCATAGCTTTGAAAATATTGAAAGCAACTTCATCTTCATTGACTCTCAAAATTAACTCTCCTTTATGAACATCGATTAAAGTTCTTCTGTAGCTAGAAATGGACGACCTAGAATAAGAGGCGCTGAATATCCTTCTTCCATTTCCATAACTACAAAATCTACTGGAAAATAGAATTTGTCTACTTTAACCAGTACATCCTTAATCATTCCTTTAGGGTACTTAATCGATCTATACGCCATTTGCGAGTCATTTCGATCTTAGTAAGCTTTCCTATGCCTAGCTTTTTATAATCCTCATAAGACATGAGATTTATACTAGCTCCGAGATCACATAAGACTTTCTTAAACGAGAAATCCTCCAATTTCACATGGAATCGTAAAACTTCCGGGATCTTTCGGTTTAGGTGGTAACTTATCTTTGCGAGAATTGCGAGAACATTCTTCATTTAGGCATATATTCTCATATTCCTCTAATTTTTTCTTATTTGATAGTATATCTTTCGAAACTTTCCATAGGCGGTATATTAATCGAGCTTCAATAACGGGGATATTAACATGAAGATGACGAAAAGTATCAAGGAAACGAGCATACTTCTTATCGGTTTTTTGCCTTTTTGATTTGATCTTTAGGAGGGTAAGGTAAAGATTCTAGATCTATAACCTTTGGCTCCTTAGTCAATTTCTCTTTTCCTTTTTCCTTAAACCTTTGAGTATTACTTAGTCGCCATGTTTCGGGTTCTTGAATTTTTTCCTTTAAATTGTTCCCTGAATCAATCTCTACTTGATTTTTTCGGTTCTTCTGTTTCTCATCTATTCGACATGTTCCTTGAATAAATTCCTTAAATCTTTATCCATAGGGTCTTTCAAAATCCTAGGGATTTTTACCCAATTTTCACCTTCATTTTCGGGTTCCAAACTTCTATTCCTTTTCAAGAAAGTATTTATAATTTCTTCTTCATCATCGTGAATTCAATTTCATCTTTAGTTTCATCATTTTTTCCATCTAAATCATTTTCTACTTCATTATTCCCGAAGTTTTCTACTCCATTGCTTCCCCTTGAGCTTCCTACTTCTCGTAACTACAACATTTACCTCTCTTGGGTTTACGTCGGTGTTACTTGGTAATCCTCTGGGGGTCTCTTGTTGTTACGTTCACCTTCCCTACTCAAATGATCTTCCATATTCCTCAATGAGGCTTCTATTGTTCTCATTACGGTATCATGTCCACTCATAGATGTTTTTATTGTACTCATATCTTTAGTATTTGTACCAATAGAAGTCATCATTGTTTCCATATTCTTAGCTTGAGTAGATACTACGCCCATCATATTTTCCATAAGTTTTTCCCATTTTTCAACTCCTTGCGGGTTGAGTTGAACTACGAGTTCTTGGTATACTTTGAGTGGTATGTTGAGGATAGGATCTTGGTAATGATTGTAAATTCGATTAGATGTATTTTCTTGATAAACTTGGTTATTATTCTATATGGAATTTGGATATGGCGGTTGTCTGGCTTACTAGGGTTTTCGGACCATCGATAAGTAGGATGATCTCTTTAATAGCATTAAACGAGTTTGAGTATGCATTGTTCAAATTCCTATCTTTCTTGAAGAAAACTCACCTCCTCTCTTGAATATCTGTTGGTTCTTCACTCCCTAATGACACATTATCATGACTTGAGTATTCATTTGGTGTACTATTTTACGAATTTTGGTTCTTATTCTGTTGTAAACCATCAAATTTCCTACTCAAATTCTCCAAGTGTGCTAGAACTTCCGTATTAGACGTACATTCTCTGCAAAAGCTACTTTTACGGTGCTAGAACCGGTTTCCCACATTACTGTTATTTTTGGAAATCTTTTCTATAGCATCGTAAAGCTGTTTGAGCTTCACTCATCATTAACGAACCACCACATGCATGATCTACATACGCACGTGAGTCTTTTCTCAATTTACGACGAGAAGAGTTGAATTTGCATATCTAAGGAATAACCATGATCGGGACACGCTCTTAACAATTTTTTAAACCTTTCCCACGCATTCCCCGAGTTTCCTCGGATCCTTGTCTAAAGTTAGCAACCTCGACTTTTAATTCCAAATTTCGTCCGGGAGTGAAATATTGTTTCGAAATTCGGTTTGAATCTCCTCCCAACTAGTAAGTGAATGATGTGGAAGAGACATAAACCAATCTCGGGCTCGTCCTTTTAAAGAAAAAGGAAACATAGTCATTCTCGTTAATTCCTTATGAGCACCTTGACTTTTGGTTTGTATTGCACGAGTTCTTCAAAAAGATAGAGATGATGATGTGGATCTTCATCATCCTCTCCTAGGAATTGGGCTCTTGCGTCAATTAAACCAAAAAGATGAGACTTAATTTCGAAATTATTCGCTCCTTCATTAGGTAAAAGGATGGGATTATTAGTACGGTTTCTTCTTACGGTTTGATCACGGATAGGTCTCGGGTTTGGTGGATTATTACGATTATTCGGTTCCGATTTTGATTATTTCTATTATTATTATTATTATTATTATTATTATGGTTAACGGGGTTTTGTCCATGCCACTAGAGCATGTTCCGGCCCTTGTTCGGGTGTTTAAATCAACGATTTCGGACCATTCTCGTATTTGTTTGAAGATGATTCTTGGTCGGGATTTCACGACTAGTATGACCGCGTTTACTCTCTACTCTTAAGCTTGCCTTTCGTAAGTGTTTATGTCGGGCTTATAAGGAGTGAGAGGGGCCTTACCACTTACGGTCATCAACTAACGAAAATAGAAAATAACACGAAATTGATAGTAGTAAAAATTGGTAATTTTCCTAAAAGGTAACAACCAACGAAAAATAAAATAGAAATGAGATAAGAAAAGTGTTGACTTATTCTCGAGAATTTTAAGCTAATACAAGTAGTAACCATAGACACATAAAAAGAAATTAGCGACGTTCCCCGGCAACGCGCGCCAAAACGGACACTAAAACCTTGGAAACGGCGCCGAAAGGCGACGGACCTTTCCTAGGCTATACGAGATCTAACCGGCGGTGTACCGGGTCAAATTGTGGTGCTAGTATGGTGAGTCGAGTGTCGAATCCTCGGGGAACTTGGTAATTTCTTTTACGTGTGGTTAAACACCAAAAGAGTACATTATTAACTCGATCTAAATCGCAATTTTATAACACGGATCACTACTTATTCTAGTCAACATAAAATAAATACGTAATTTAAAAGTTATTCTAATATAATATATATAGATATATAAATATATATAGATGTACATAAATTGCAAAGTATATATATAGATATAAATATATAGATACCAATATATTAAACGAGATAATTTTAGAGAAGCTGGCCAAAACTTATATAATTGGTTTATACGATCTTTTCGATTAATTGAAATGTGTTCGATCTCTCCTTTTATTTTAGGTCCAATTGAGTAAGTGAAACGGTGCACTCTGAGGTAAACAATTCCTCCTCACACGAGCGTATGAAATTGTCATATGTCCATTGCATCGGTCCAAGGTCCACAATTTGTTACGGTAAACGAATTAATGCGAACGGGTCCCGAGTACAAATCTACCTTTAGATAAAAAGGAGTCATTCCGTTCGTCAAACGGTCAATTTTATTTTAAAGGCTCCGGTTGTCAAAGCCGGACGATTTAACTTTCCGGTTTAAGTTTCAATTAAGCGATGATTTAACATTATTACGATCTCGAGTACAAATTATAATAAAATTCATTTCTCCCAAAACAAATTTACCCCCGGGTAGGAAATCGGATTCCGTTATCACGTTGTTCACACGGCCAATTTTACCCTCCGGTTTTTCTATCTTTTATTTCATATCACGACTACGAGGCGTCAATTCATAATTAGATTATGAATTCCTCAGATCGATTAAATATGTCAATACGAATACGATTGAAATAGAAAAAGATTCAATTAACTCAATTTTAGTCATTTTAACTTAACAACATTTCTTTAACGAAAAGATCGAAATAAAACCGATTACATAGTTTTGGCCGGTATTATATTTAGCCTAAAAACATTATAACAACGAAAAATATAAAAACAAACATAAATACTTAAGAAAAGTTACCCGAACGGCGGTTGATTCGAAATCGTATTTCCCGGACATTACAACTTCTTTAGCAAAACCGACTTCCGAGATTTTCCCGAGCATTATAACGATACTAAAACTACATTATTACGGCGTAAGGCCTTATTTACAACTACAACTAAAAATTAAAAAAAAAAGAAAAGAGAAGGAAAGAAAGAGAGGAGATATATATATATATGAGATGTATATATATATTGGTACCCTCCGTCGCTCTCTACGATCAAATCCTTTATATAGACAAAGGTCTCAAGGCCGGACCGGTCCGGGATCAAGCCGGATCGGTCCGGACTAATGATTACATCCACTAACTTGATCTCTTCGGCATGTGCGTAGATTATATATATTTTTATATATAATTATTAAACTTCTAAAATTCATATCTC
Source organism: Gentiana straminea (assembly GCA_036785695.1). Classification (NCBI taxonomy): domain Eukaryota; kingdom Viridiplantae; phylum Streptophyta; class Magnoliopsida; order Gentianales; family Gentianaceae; genus Gentiana; species Gentiana straminea. Next base: position 528,324 of record JAVUPR010000477.1, read on the forward strand.
GAGTTACGGACCTCCAAAAATTGCAAACGAAATGCCAAAATTAAGGTCTCGAGAAACTCTACAACTTTCATGAAGGACTCTTCTTCGGATAACGCCTTCTTGATAACCTCGTGTTCTCCCGAAGCTTTTACGGGATTTTTCTTAATCCAAATTGATTAGCCACTTGATCACTTTGTTTAAGTTGTAGACCTCCAATCTTCATAATTTAAATTGCATTGGAAAGCTCTCGGAAAAATCTACAACTTGCGTGAAGAATACTTTCTACGAAAATGTTGTTTTGATGAGCCATTCGTTTGTCGAAGACATTTCTCTATTACCACTTATCCAGATTGGTTGGCCACTTAACCACTTAAACTTTTCAATTGACCATTTAAGCTCGTGGCACTCTCTAAATCATTCCGAGAGATATGATTAAACTTCAATATGTCGATTCTCGGGGTCTCCGGTTATAAATACGCAATAAAACATCACAAATACCCACGTAAATCGACACGACACTCCGATTTACTAAAATCGGTACAAAATTACAACTTTTTATTATTATTATTACTAAATACTCTAAATTATAAAGACTAACATTTTATACCATAATTTCATATATTTTATATAGAATTCGTTAATAAAACATAATAATATAACGTATATTTAATCATATAAAAATAATACATCAAATTACTCCCCACTTAGCTTTTGATCGTCCTCGAGCAAAAATAAGCGGTAATAAAAGATAGTATAATTTTTCGGATTATATTTTATATTGTCAATATTATAAATATATTATCTATAAAAATCTTAAGAAGAGAGAAAGAGTATATATACGAAATAACTTAAACATTAAATATTATTTAGATAAAATTATATATGTAATACTTAAGAAGTATAAATAAAATATCGAGAATTATTTTTAATCGCAACTATTATGAAATTCGGAATTGGAAACTTCGGTAAAGTAGTCGACAAAAATGGCTTATAAAGTTCAAGATGTTGGTTAATCGGAAAAAAAGAAATCAAAAAAAAGAGAAAGAGGCAAGTCGTACGTACCTACATCTTTATATTCTTGATCAAAAATAATCATCGATTAATAGCATCTCTTTTCTCTCTCTTTTTTTTTTTTTTTTTTCAAGATTAAGAACTAAAAGCGTGAGTGTGTGTAGAAAATCAAACTTACGGGCATTGCTTCATCAAGATTGATCGGAGTACTACTCTTTCGATCGAAAATTACAAGTCCGGTTTCCTTAAACTTGTAATAATTCACGAGATCTTATGATTCAACTTTTCCTCTTTCATTTTATATTGTGCCCTCATTCCCAGCAATAGGACATTTCGAGATAATACCCTAGCTGGACTACTATCATCAGGCAATCGGGAGCTTAATTACCTCATAGTGATATAGGACATTTCGTGATAATACCCTACTCACTCCAATCATTGGTAGCTACAACCGATTTGTTCTTTTTATTTTTAAGTTGTTAATCACAGATAAGGAAGATACCTGATATTTGATTAATTTTGTGTAAATATGGTGCTTCGTTCTTAATTCTTTTATAGAATATTAATATATCCGAACTTATTACCAAAATCGGCTATGTTGCAAGTGTCATGAGGTAAGATCGAATATACTACTACTTATCTAATCTTTCCAATCTCAGCATATACCAAAACTTAGCTTTAATGTCTCCATCTCTTTTTATAAGTACGTACAAACTTGCGGTATTTCAAGGAAATGTAGACCAAAATTAGCTAAAGCTCGGTTATTTAATCACAATTTACAATTTCGAGTGAGGTCTTGATCACTCTAATCAAAGGTGAGGTAGGTTATTTGGCTCTAGTTATATTTTTGTGGTGCCAAAAATCGACAAACTTAGTCCAATTCCAAACTCATAATTCATATTGAAAATGATTCTAAAAATTTTACTTATAAATATCAACATACTTATATAATTTTATAAAAACAATATCTAATATTAATTACTCAATTATATAAACTTAAAATCTTATTAAAATCTAAATTAGACATATAATATAATTATTGTTTTGACTATTTTTCGAAAATTTTAATGAATTTTCTAACCTAACTCTACTCCCCACTTACGAAGTGGCATCGTCCCGATGTTCAATAAGTAGTAAAGAAGTAGGTTTGAAAATAAAATTAAAATTATCTATTAACGTTATTTTTCGATTTTATTTTAGCGTATACTAATTAAAACAAACTTAAAAAACTAAGACATATATATTAAACAAGATACATTTTTACAAACTTAAAAGAAAAACTTAACTTAACTAAAGAAACTTCAAACTTAACTTAATTTAACTTATTCAAATTTAAATAAAACCAACAAACAACTCTCTAAATGGTAGACGAACAACCCGGTGTATCAACCGGTAGCAAACCAAACCGACTATCTACAGACGGAAAAATCTCATCCGTCTCCGGCTCTTCTACTCCATTCATAAGAATACACAAACGTGATATCATCCATGAATTAGGCATAGGTTTCCCCTACTACCTCTCGTGATCGCAAACTCCAACAACGTCCTTTGAATCAATATACCCCGATCAACAAATACACCGAATGCCAAAGCAAAAAGTAGAAGCATTTCATTCTCGGCCAAACTTCCAAAATCCCGGGTGGGATAAACTCGAGAATTTATAAAATGCTTCCACGCCTTTAGATGTGGAAGTAAAGCTCGTGTTGACATGTCGTGATTTGTATCAAAAAGCGGGAACGAGACATTGGAAAGACTCGTGTACTTTATTCAAATGATTGTATGCATTGTCTAGTCCCCATTTTATTTCAAAGTCTTTGCATCGTAGCTGGTGGTATTTCAAAGAGTTGATTTATAATAGATGAAGAGAAGGGAACGACCACTCCTCTTACTAGAACGATTTGTGTAGACTCTATCATAGATGTCGTCATAAGTGCGAATAAAATTCTCGCACTATTGAGACATTTATCCTACCTCTCGGTGTCTTGACAAATTTCTTCCGGCCACAACTACGGATCATAGTTTTCCCCATTGATCAAGCTTATCTAAATTTAAACCTTTCTCCAATAGGATTGGAGAATTTGCAAAACGATTGTGTAAAATGATATTCTCGTTAGAAGCTTGAGATTCACGATGATCCGGTGTATGAGGCTCGTAAGAATTAACCGACGGTGAAGAGTGGTTCGACATTTTTAAAACTTGATAAAAAGTGATAGAAATATAGTGTAAGGTAGATAGACGGTGAAAGAATGAGCATTTGTTGCTCCGGCCCTTACTTACTATAAATAGATGGTAAAATTATATGTACGTGGTGCATTAGACGGACTCCAAAATGACTCGGCCTTCTTTTCTTCACGGCCCGGTCCGGGAATATGCCGGACCGGTCCGGCCTCATCTGCTTTTCTTGCGGGACGAGAGGTGAAAGACAACTTGTATTTTGGTTTTTTACTTCACGTGCTGAACAATACAAACCTTTTCCTTGAAGATACTTGTAAAAGTTAATTTAACTTGATACGAACGGATAAAACGACACATTATATTTTTGTAAAATGACGTAGTAATTATACGAAAATTATTTTTGGGATTTTTTTTTTTAATTTTTTTTTATAGTTTTTATAATGCAAACCAAATTTTGATGGAAACGATTGTAAAATCAAACTAAACGAAAAACGAAAACAAACCAATATTTAAATGACAAATGTCGAATAAAAAGCGCAATAAAAATGTTTTAATCAAAAATTATTAAATTCAATCTTCATCGTAGTCTTCCTCAGGATCAACTTGAAAACTCGAACTCGGAAACGGCGAGAAGGCGATGGTGAAGCTGTAGTCGTGGTCGGCCCGAACTATCAAGACCCATCGAACTCATACCGGTCGTGACATGGGCAAACTCGGTGAATCCTCCCCAACTCGACATTCTTTGGTCTACGAGCACTGTAGAAAATACACACTGTTCCACTAGATTGACTTTAAAAGGATATGACGATGGATGGAAGCTCGAAGGTGGTGGGATAGGTGTTACCCACTCGGTAAGGTGTAAGGATCGGCCCGACAAGATGGATAGGCGGGATCATCAAAAGTAGGATTACGAAAGCAGTGCTCGTTCCTTCTTATACCTCTACGAAGATCATCACACCCTTGCCTATTACTCTCGGCATCTTGTCTAGTATGCTCGGCATATAAAGCCGGGTTGGCTTGACCACGTGCAACATCGTCACTTAAAGATTGAAACATATCATATGTGATAGTGTTGGAGAAAGGAGTTTGTTGAGGCGACTAGAAAAAGATGGAAAAGAAGAAGATGTAAAAGCTGGTGGGAGTGGTTGAGTTTGACTTCTTCTAAGTAAAGAGCTAATACTACCATCCGGAAGACTAGTCAAACTAGGTCCAATCGATTTCCATCGCCCGGAGATAACTTGTCATTAGGCGGGAATGGTACTCCCAACCTACGACATAAATCGAGAGATAAAACAAGGGAAGTATAGATGACTCCACTGTGCGGCGATGACAATACTCTCAAAAATTCTTTTAAACATGACCTTTCCAACATCCACTCTAACATCATTTACCATTGCCCAAGCGATACAAACATCTTCCTTTCCAAAAGCGGTATGTTTACTAGAAGGATAGAGATTATGGCTAATAAATCTTTTAATTGCCCTCAAACCTCTAAAACGAGTTCCCGTAATTAAACCGATTTTCAACCCACACCGCGGTCGGGTCAAAAACGATCGGGCTCTCGGGCGGCGATCTGCTCAAAACTAGCGGGATCATCTAAATTATAAACTACCCTGTAATCCTCCTCATCGGGAAAAACCTCAACTCTAAGATTGCATTAATGACGGCGGGGTTAAAAGGAATATTTACGGCTCGTAAGGGTACGGTTTCAAGCGAGTAAGGCATTCTTCGACAAAGTAGATAAAACCGAATAAAACTCGGCTACTATAGTCGTGTTAATTTCCCCTTCCCTTACATTTGCTAAATCAAACCACGACGCTTTTAAAGATATTCTTAACTTCATCACCTAAGTCATCCAAGTCTAATCCTTTTTCAACGAGAACATCACACTTACTATAGATTTTCGCATACGCTTTCTTAGCCTCGGGTGATGCGGTTTTTTCAAAGCTTACGGCTTCTTCCTCGGGTGATAAAATTCTTGTGCCTACGACGGGAGTTGAAATTGGAATTTTTGATTTTCTCTTTTTAGAGATTCTAGTACTCGACTCAGCCATTCTACGATATTGGTAATGCCAATCAACAACAAAAGCAACAACAAAAACAACAAAAAATAAAAATGTCACAACACACTCAAAAATCAAAACAGTTGAAAAAAAAAATTATGAAAAATTCCAAATTGACAACTAAATAAACTAGATTATACCTTAATATGTAGAAAACGTTGAAAAGTAGGCCGGAAAAGTTCAAAAGTCGCCGGAATGAAATGGAGCTTGTTTTTGACCCTTTTTGAATTTTCCACTTTGTGTTGAAGAGAGGAGATGATATTGAGAAGAAATTAAGTAATGGTGTAGTGTGAGATGAAGTTTTGTTGAAGAAAAGTGAAAATTTTCGTAATGGTGGGGTTTGGTGTGTGGTGCGGCTGTAAAGAAAAAATTAGGGAAGAAGAAGAAGAAAAGAAGGGTCCCCGTCTTTTCTATGTTTTTAGACCCCGGACCGGTCCGGATTAAGGCCGGATCGGTCCGTGCCCAATTTTTTTCACTTTTTCGATTTTTTTTTACTTTTTATGATTTTTGAATAAAACTTATACAAATTCTAATAAAACTTAATTAAAATCTTAAAAATAAGTTTATAAAATTTACTTAAAATAAAATTTGAAGGAACCTTTATAATTTTATAACAATTTCTAAAAATTTAATAAAATCTTTATAACACTTTAATAAAAAGCTTATAAAAATTTAATAAATTTATATCAACTCTTATAAAACGTTTAAATTAAAACTAAAAAAAACTTTTATAAAAATTTTATAAAACTCCTCAAATTTTCATAAAGATCCAATTTTATAAAATTTTCAGAAGTTATGCGAAAATTTTATAAAATAAAATAAAATAAAAGACTCGAAACTTAAGGGGTTCCTGATTCTTCGATTTCTATATCTTCCAAAGTTCTGATATAACGCTCGATCAACCTAACTCCTAAAAATGAAGCATTTGAATTATCTCTCGGAATTCCATCGGGATTTTCGGATAACCACCTAATCGTTCCCTTCCTAACAATATTCAAACACTCATCACGGGATTTGGTTGTGTTTTTCCCACGAGCGTCCAACATGTTCACTTTTTCCACAGATTACGCATCTCATTAGAAACTTTGCCCTTCTTTTTATCGCACTTCTTGATGTTCCATTACATACTTCTCTCAATCGATCTCTCTCAACAATTTCTTGTTTTGTTCAAAAACTAAAGCACATAGAAAACGCGACATCTTTATCAAGGCCTAATTTCAAAAGTAAAATAAAAACTCTATTCTACCTAAAAAAGACATCCGGTTCTTTTACGTCTATCCGGTAAAAGACGAAAAGAGTTTAAACATAATTAAAATTACGAGAAAAGTAGAGTAAAGATAGATAGCACTGGTATTCGGTGATTCGGTTTCTACGCTTTTCGGTTTTTCATTTTTCTCTGCTTTTTCAATTTGTCGGGGGATCAATCAGTAGCATTATTTCTTCTTTCAGTGTGATTCCTTCTCCCTCCACAAATAACTTTACTCTGTGGCCATTGGCTATAAAAGTTGTATTTCCATCGGTTAGTCCAACGACTCAGTTTTGTAAACCCGTGTTACTTTAAATGGACTGTCCATCTTGATTTAAGCTTACTGGAAACAACTTTAAACGTGAATTGTACAAAAGCACTCGATCACCTACATGGAACTCACGCTTAAAGATTCTCTTATCATGGAAAGACTTCGTGCGTTCCTTGTAGATTCGAGCGTTTTCATAAGAATCGAGACGAAATTCTTCTAGTTACGTCAATTGAAGCAATCTATGATCACCGACGAGTCTTAGGATCGAAATTTAGAAATCTAATAGCCCGAGAAGGCTCGGTGTTCTAACTCAGCGGGAGATGACATGACTTACCAAAGACTAGCTTATAGGGAGAACAACCAATTGGTGTTTTAAAAGGCTGTTACGTACGCCCGTAATGCATCATCTAATTTAATTGCCCGATTTTTACGATTTGAATCAAGCTTGTTTTTTCCACGATTCTTTTGATCTCTCTATTTGACACCTCTGCGACCTTTGGTTTGCGGATGATAGGGCGTTCTAGTTTATGCGTTACACCATATTTCTCAACTAACTTAGTAAATGGTCGATTACAAAAGTGTGAACCTCTATCGCTAATGATCGCCCTCGGAATGCCATATCTAGTGAATATGTTCTTTTTAAGGAATCGTATGACAACCTTGGTATCATTAGTGGGAAGAGCTTCAGCTTCTACCCATTTTGAAACATAATCTACCATTACAAGAATAAATCTTTTTCCAAACGATATAGGAAAAGGTCCCATGAAATCTATACCCCAAACATCAAATAACTCACATTCTAAAATAGGTTGCATAGGCATTTCATGTTTTTTAGATACATTTCCCCATTTTTGACAAGATTCACAAGATTTAACATATTTATAAGCATCTTTATATAGTGTAGGCCAATAAAAACCACATTGTAAAACTTTAAAAGCGAGTTTTCCATCCTCCATGATGACCTCTGCCTCACGATCATGACAAAACGATAAAATACTTAAAATTTCATTATCGGGCACACATTTTCGATTATCCCATCCGAACATTTACGGAAAAGGTGCGGTTCCTCCCGGTAATAAAATTTTAAGTCGTAAAAGAATTTCTTTTACGTTGCCAAGTCCAATGAGACGGAATATAATCACGGGTTAAGTAATTAATGATATCTCCAAACCAAGGTGAGATTTCCTTAGAAGGAATTCTATTTTTTAATAAGCTGCATGGTTGAAGGAGTATCTATTCTAAATAGTTGTTCATCGGGAAATGAATCTTTAATTTCATTCCCTATCTCTTCCTCGATCTCCATTCTACTTAGATGATGCGCTACTACATTCTCACTTCCTTTTTTATCTTTAATTTCAATATCAAATTCTTGAAGTAGGAGAATCCATCTAAGAAGACGTGGTTTCGCATCCTTCTTACTCGGTAAATACTTGAGTGAATGGTACGTGTAGATTATTACCTTAGAACCAACAATATAAGATGCGAACTTATCTAAGGCAAAAATTACGACCAACGGTTCTTTTTACGTAGTTGCATAATTAAGTGAAATTTGCGTTTAATGTGTGGGATGCATAGTAAATAGCTTTGAGAATTTTGTTATACCTTTGACCTAAAACGGCTCCTACGACTAAATCGCTTGCATCACACATAATCTCAAAAGGCAAATCCCAGTCTGGTGCTACCAATACTGGTGCAGTAATCAACTTCGCTTTTAAGGTCTTAAATGCTTCCATACATTTACTATCAAAGTTAAAAGGTACTTCTTTTTCAAGTAAATGACTTAGAGGCTTTGCTATCTTGAAAAATCTGCAATAAATCTCTATAAAATCCTGCATGTCCAAGAAATCCTCTTAGAGTCCTTAGATTAGCTGGTGGCGGTAATTTTTCAATCACCTCGACTTTAGCTTTATCAACTTCAATTCTATTTCGAGAGATTCTATGACCTAAAACAATTCCTTCGATACCATTAAATGACATTTTTCCCGAGTTTAGAACTAAATTGGTATCCTCGCAACGTTGTAAAACTCTTTCTAAGTGCGATAAACATTTACCAAAAGAATCTCCATAAACACTAAAGTCGTCCATAAAAATTTCTAAGAATTTCTCAATCATATCGAGAAAATATAGACATCATACATCTTTGAAACGTAGCGGGAGCATTACATAAACCAAACGGCATTCTTTTATACGCAAAAGTTCCATAAGGACAAGTGAAAGTAGTCTTTTCCCTATCTCTGCTTTGCAATGAAAATACGTAAATAACACGAATAACCATCTAAGAAACGGTAATACTTATGACCACTTAAACGTTCCAACATTTGAACTATGAATGGAAGCGGATGATGATCTTTCTTAGTATGATCATTTAGTTTTCTAAAGTCAATGCACATTCGATAACTTTGTAATTTCCCTTGTTGGAATCCATTCATTCTTATCATTCTCTTTCCTTGTGAAACCTCCTTTCTTTGGTACAACTTGAGTTGGACTCACCCATTCACTATCGATATAGGAAAGATTATTCCCATTTCTAATAGCTTAATCACCTCTTTCTTAACGATTAAGCGTAAATTCGGGTTGAGGCGGCGTTGCGGTTGAATACAAGGTTTAGCATCTTCTTTCAAAATTATCTTATGAACACAAATCTCAGGGCTAATACCTCGAATATCGGCAACTGTCCATCCAAAAGCTTTCTTATGCTTTCTTAACATTCTTATTAATTGATCTTCTTCTTTGCTCAGTTAAAGTTGATGAAATAATAATCGGTAATAGATTATCGGTTTCAAGAAAAGCATATTTCGAGATTTAAAGGTAACGGCTTCAATTCCAGATTCTTCGGCGGATCTTATTGACGATTTAAGAAGCTGGTCCTTCTAGTTCTAACTCCAAATACTTATGCCATGGTGGCTTAAAAGTAAAGCTTCCTTTATCTAGAGAAAGGATTATCTCTTTCATTTCAATGTCTTCCTCATCTTCTTTATAGATAGACGGGGTTAAGCATTCTTCTAATGTCTGTCTTCAAAAGTTGGTAAGCGATTATCATAGACGGAATGAATATCTTCTATAAAAGAACATGATTACGGTGATGTATATGGAGGGTTCATAGCTTTGAAAATATTGAAAGCAACTTCATCTTCATTGACTCTCAAAATTAACTCTCCTTTATGAACATCGATTAAAGTTCTTCTGTAGCTAGAAATGGACGACCTAGAATAAGAGGCGCGAATATCCTTCTTCCATTTCCATAACTACAAAATCTCTTGGAAAATAGAATTTGTCTACTTTAACCGGTACATCCTTAATCATTCCTTTAGGGTACTTAATCGATCTATACGCCATTTGCGAGTCATTTCGATCTTAGTAAGCTTTCCTATGCCTAGCTTTTTATAATCCTCATAAGACATGAGATTTATACTAGCTCCGAGATCACATAAGACTTTCTTAAACGAGAAATCCTCCAATTTCACATGGAATCGTAAAACTTCCGGGATCTTTCGGTTTAGGTGGTAACTTATCTTTGCGAATTGCGAGAACATTCTTCATTTAGGCATATATTCTCATATTCCTCTAATTTTTTCTTATTTGATAGTATATCTTTCGAAACTTTCCATAGGCGGGTATATTAATCGAGCTTCAATAACGGGGATATTAACATGAAGATGACGAAAAGTATCAAGGAAACGAGCATACTTCTTATCGGTTTTTTGCCTTTTTGATTTGATCTTTAGGAGGGTAAGGTAAAGATTCTAGATCTATAACCTTTGGCTCCTTAGTCAATTTCTCTTTTCCTTTTTCCTTAAACCTTTGAGTATTACTTAGTCGCCATGTTTCGGGTTCTTGAATTTTTTCCTTTAAATTGTTCCCTGAATCAATCTCTACTTGATTTTTTCGGTTCTTCTGTTTCTCATCTATTCGACATGTTCCTTGAATAAATTCCTTAAATCTTTATCCATAGGGTCTTTCAAAATCCTAGGGATTTTTACCCAATTTTCACCTTCATTTTCGGGTTCCAAACTTCTATTCCTTTTCAAGAAAGTATTTATAATTTCTTCTTCATCATCGATGAATTCAATTTCATCTTTAGTTTCATCATTTTTTCCATCTAAATCATTTTCTACTTCATTATTCCCGAAGTTTTCTACTCCATTGCTTCCTTTGAGCTTCCTACTTCTCGTAACTACAACATTTACCTCTCTTGGGTTTACGTCGGTGTTACTTGGTAATCCTCTGGGGGTCTCTTGTTGTTACGTTCACCTTCCCTACTCAAATGATCTTCCATATTCCTCAATGAGGCTTCTATTGTTCTCATTACGGTATCATGTCCACTCATAGATGTTTTTATTGTACTCATATCTTTAGTGGTTGTACCAATAGAAGTCATCATTGTTTCCATATTCTTAGCTTGAGTAGATACTACGCCCATCATATTTTCCATAAGTTTTTCCCATTTTTCAACTCCTTACACGGGTTGAGTTGAACTACGAGTTCTTGGTATACTTTGAGTGGTATGTTGAGGATAGGATCTTGGTAATGATTGTAAATTCGATTAGATGTATTTTCTTGATAAACTTGGTTATTATTCCTATATGGGATTTGGATATGGCGGTTGTCTGGCTTACTAGGGTTTTCGGACCATCGATAAGTAGGATGATCTCTTTAATAGCATTAAACGAGTTTGAGTATGCATTGTTCAAATTCCTATCTTTGTTGAAGAAAACTCACCTCCTCTCTTGAATATCTGTTGGTTCTTCACTCCCTAATGACACATTATCATGACTTGAGTATTCATTTGGTGTACTATTTTACGAATTTTGGTTCTTATTCTGTTGTAAACCATCAAATTTTACTCAAATTCTCCAAGTGTGCTAGAACTTCCGTATTAGACGTACATTCTCTGCAAAAGCTACTTTTACGGTGCTAGAACCGGTTTCCCACATTCTGTTATTTTTGGAAATCTTTTCTATAGCATCGTAAAAGCTGTTTGAGCTTCACTCATCATTAACGAACCACCACGTGCATGATCTACATCCGCACGTGAGTCTTTTCTCAATTTACGACGAGAAGAGTTGAATTTGCATATCTAAGGAATAACCATGATCGGGACACGCTCTTAACAATTTTTTAAACCTTTCCCACGCATTCCCAAGAGTTTCCTCAGATCCTTGTCTAAAGTTAGCAACCTCGACTTTTAATTCCAAATTTCGTCCGGGAGTGAAATATTGTTTCGAAATTCGGTTTGAATCTCCTCCCAACTAGTAAGTGAATGATGTGGAAGAGACATAAACCAATCTCGGGCTCGTCCTTTTAAAGAAAAAGGAAACATAGTCATTCTCGTTAATTCCTATGAGCACCTTGACTTTTGGTTTGTATTGCACGAGTTCTTCAAAAGATAGAGATGATGATGTGGATCTTCATCATCCTCTCCTAGGAATTGGGCTCTTGCGTCAATTAAACCAAAAAGATGAGACTTAATTTCGAAATTATTCGCTCCTTCATTAGGTAAAAGGATGGGATTATTAGTACGGTTTCTTCTTACGGTTTGATCACAGATAGGTCTCGGGTTTGGTGGATTATTACGATTATTCTGGTTCTGATTTTGATTATTTCTATTATTATTATTATTATTATTATGGTTAACAGGGTTTTGTCCATGCCCTAGAGCATGTTCCAGCCCTTGTTCAGGTGTTTCATCACTGATTTCAGCCATTCTCGTATTTCTGTTTGAAGATGATTCTTGGTCGGGATTTCACGACTAGTATGACCGCGTTTACTCTCTACTCTTAACTGCCTTTCGTAAGTGTTTATGTCAGGCTTATAAGAAGTGAGAGGGGCCTTACCACTTATGGTCATCAACTAACGAAAATAGAAAATAACACGAAATTGATAGTAGTAAAAATTGGTAATTTTTCTAAAAGGTAACAACCAACGAAAAATAAAATAGAAATGAGATAAGAAAAGTGTTGACTTATTCTCGAGAATTTTAAGCTAATACAAGTAGTAACCATAGACACATAAAAAGAAATTAGCGACGTTCCCCGGCAACGGCGCCGAAAGAAAGCCGACGGACCTTTCCTAGGCTATACGAGATCCTAACCGGCGGTGTACCGGGTCAAATTGTGGTGCTAGTATGGTGAGTCGAGTGTCGAATCCTCGGGGAACTTGGTAATTTCTTTTACGTGTGGTTAAACACCAAAAGAGCATTATTAACTCGATCTAAATCGCAATTTTATAACACGGATCACTACTATTCTAGTCAACATAAAATAAATACGTAATTTAAAAGTTATTCTAATATAATATATATAGATATATAAATATATATAGATGTACATAAATTGCAAAGTATATATATAGATATAAATATATAGATACCAATATATTAAACGAGATAATTTTAGAGAAGCTGGCCAAAACTTATATAATTGGTTTATACGATCTTTTCGATTAATTGAAATGTGTTCGATCTCTCCTTTTATTTTAGGTCCAATTGAGTAAGTGAAACGGTGCACTCTGAGGTAAACAATTCCTCCTCACACGAGCGTATGAAATTGTCATATGTCCATTGCATCGGTCCAAGGTCCACAAGCTTGTTACGGTAAACGAATTAATGCGAACGGGTCCCGAGTACAAATCTACCTTTAGATAAAAAGGAGTCATTCCGTTCGTCAAACGGTCAATTTTATTTTAAAGGCTCCGGTTGTCAAAGCCGGACGATTTAACTTTCCGGTTTAAGTTTCAATTAAGCGATGATTTAACATTATTACGATCTCGAGTACAAATTATAATAAAATTCATTTCTCCCAAAACAAATTTACCCCCGGGTAGGAAATCGGATTCCGTTATCACGTTGTTCACACGGCCAATTTTACCCTCCGGTTTTTCTATCTTTTATTTCATATCACGACTACGAGGTGTTAATTCATAATTAGATTATGAATTCCTCAGATCGATTAAATATGTCAATACGAATACGATTGAAATAGAAAAAGATTCAATTAACTCAATTTTAGTCATTTTAACTTAACAACATTTCTTTAACGAAAAGATCGAAATAAAACCGATTACATAGTTTTGGCCAGTATTATATTTAGCCTAAAAACATTATAACAACGAAAAATATAAAAACAAACATAAATACTTAAGAAAAGTTACCCGAATACGGCAGTTGATTCAGAAATCGTATTTCCCGGACATTACAACTTCTTTAGCAAAACCGACTTCCGAGATTTTCCCGAGCATTATAACGATACTAAAACTACATTATTACGGCGTAAGGCCTTATTTACAACTACAACTAAAAATTAAAAAGAAAAGAGAAGGAAAGAAAGAGAGGAGATATATATATATATGAGATGTATATATATATTGGTACCCCCCGTCTGCTCTCTGATCAAATCCTTTATATAGACAAAGGTCTCAAGGCCGGACCGGTCCGGGATCAAGCCGGAGCGGTCCGGACTAATGATTACATCCACTAACTTGATCTCTTCAGCATGTGCGTAGATTATATATATTTTTATGTATAATTATTAAACTTCTAAAATTCATATCTCGAGTTCTGGACCTCCAAAAATTACAAACGAAATGCCAAAATTAAGGTCTCGAGAAACTCTACAACTTTCATGAAGGACTCTTCTTCAGATAACGCCTTCTTGATAACCTCGTGTTCTCCCGAAGCTTTTACGGGATTTTTCTTAATCCAAATTGATTAGCCACTTGATCACTTTGTTTAAGTTGTAGACCTCCAATCTTCATAATTTAAATTGCATTGGAAAGCTCTCGGAAAAATCTACAACTTGCGTGAAGAATACTTTCTACGAAAATGTTGTTTTGATGAGCCATTCGTTTGTCGAAGACATTTCTCTATTACCACTTATCAGATTGGTTGGCCACTTAACCACTTAAACTTTTCAATTGACCATTTAAGCTCGTGGCACTCTCTAAATCATTCCGAGAGATATGATTAAACTTCAATATGTCGATTCTCGGGGTCTCCGGTTATAAATACGCAATAAAACATCACAAATACCCACGTAAATCGACACGACACTCCGATTTACTAAAATCGGTACAAAATTACAACTTTTTATTATTATTATTACTAAATACTCTAAATTATAAAGACTAACATTTTATACCATAATTTCATATATTTTATATAGAATTCGTTAATAAAACATAATAATATAACGTATATTTAATCATATAAAAATAATACATCATATATCCAATCTTTTCCACAAAACTTTCAGAATTCTCAAGGCCCCTCTCAATCTAGTAATCTTGACACTAAATTGGATTCCTATCAGAAGGAGCAGAATAATAATTTCCTATTCCTTCTCAGTTCAATCAAGAATCTTGAAAGGCAGCTCGGTCAAGTAGCTGACCAAAAAGCTTCTAGACCTCGGGGCGATTACCCGGCTTCACCGAGAAGAACCCCAAAGGTGGTCAAGTGGCTCAAAGCCGAGTTAAATCAAAGCCAATGCACCGATCTAGTTCCCACAATTCCCTATGGTAGAGAAGAGGCCGGTGCTATGAATTTAAGATCCGGCACTCGGATTAGTGGTCCCCCGAACCGGGGAAACCACTAACCCCTCCCCGCCAATGATGAGGCGGGGAGGGGAATTCGTACATCCATGCCCCCATGTTCGGATGATAGTATTCGGGTGGCTGATCCCCTGAGAAATAAAGAGTTTGAAAGTACTCAGGTGGCTGATCCCCTGAGAAATAAGGAATTTAGTGGAAGTCAGAGGGCTGATCCCCCACGGCGGCAAGAAAGGTGAAAAGGTGGTGAGGTGGAAAGATTTGGAAGATAAAGTTTGTTAGTTCATCCTCAAAGCAAGTGTTTTCGAGAATGATTTAAAGAAACTTCCATTTCCACCCAGAAAAAATAACATCTCCTTGCATGAAGACAAAAAGTATGAGAAAGTGCTTAATCTTCTTAAGAATACTCAGGTAAATCTTCCATTATCTGATGTTTTAGTTGGGATGCCTAAGTATACAAAGTTCATCAAGGATGTTGTGTCTTCCAAAAAGAAGCTCGAAGACATGGATCAGTTAATTGGTGAGAACTGCTCTGTGATTGGTTATGATGAGTTGCCAATCAAGAGGGGTGACCCTGGGAAATTTGTGCTCACATTGTTGATGGGAGGCTTAGTCTTTCCAAATTCTTTATGTGACCTAGGTGCATCCATTAGTACGATGCCATTGTACGTTTGTAAACAACTTTGTTTAGATAATCTTTTAGAACCCACAACCATGAATCTTCAATTCGCCGATAGATCTTCCAAGAAAATTTCGCCGGGATGTTAAAGGATGTTTTAGTTCAAATTGATAGATTCACATTCCCGTTGGCGGTACGTCCTAGACATCGAGAATGATGAGAATGTTCCTTTAATACTCGGCGGACCTTTTCTTTCTACGCCCGAGCCCTCATTGATTGTGATGGTGGCAAAGTGACTATACGAGTTGGTGATCGGAGGTGAGCTACAATGTCTCTAAAGCTATTCGAGAGACCTCTCGATTATCCAACCGGCTTCTCCATTGAGGACATGTCGGATGACTTTAACGACTATATGGAAAAGCAAGTCATGTTTGTTGAGGCCGAATATGAGCGATTAGTGGAGAATACGAATAATCATGGTTGGGTGAATCTAGAACAACTAGGAGCTGAAGTTGATGAAGGTTCGTTGAATGGTGAAGCTTTGGCAGTAGGACCACTGAGTAAACTCAGTGATGTTGAGTTGAAAAGTGGGGAGCTTAAATCTAGTTTAGAAGAACCACCTGCGGATTTGGTACTGAAGCCTTTGCCTCAGCACCTGAAATACGTTTTCTTGAGAGAAGGTGACAAGCTTCCTTTAATTATCTCTGCCAAGTTATCCCGGTTAGAAGAAATGAAGTTGTTGAATGTGTTAAGGAAGAATGAAAAGGCTTTCGGATGGCAAGTGGGAGACATTAGAGGGGTATCTCCTGACATATGCATGCACAAGATCAAAGGCGAAGAGGGTGCTAAGTGTGTTAGACAGCCCCAGAGGAGGCTCAACCCTCACATGCAGGAGGTGGTTAAGAAAGAGATTATCAAGCTTTTGGACATGGGTATTATTTTTGCAATTGCTGACAGTGAATGGGTGTCCCCTACTCAAGTAGTTCCTAAGAAAGGAGGAATTACTATAGTCTAGAATGAAAAGGGTGAAGAAATAGCATTGAGACTAGTAACTGGTTATAGAGTCTGTATTGACTACAGAAAACTTAATGAAGTCACGATGAAAGATCATTTCCCCCTTCCTTTCATTGACCAGATGCTTGAGCGTCTGGCAGGACATGCATTCTACTATTTTCTTGATGGTTATTCAGGATACTTCCAAATAGCCATAGACCCAATCGACCAAGAAAAGACCACTTTCACCTGCCCTTATGGTAGCTTATAGGCGAATGCCATTCGGTCTCTGCATTGCCCCAACTACATTCCAAAGATGTATGCTGGCAATCTTTGATGGGCTTGTTGAAAAGTGTATGGAGATATTCATGGACGATTTCTCAGTCTTTGGTCAATCCTTTGATCACTTGTCTTGACAATCTTGATCAAGTTTTATCCCATTGTGTGGAAAAGAACTTAGTCCTAAAGGCGGGAAAAATGCCATTTTATGGTAGATGAAGGAATAGTTCTTGGCCACAAGATATCAGAAAAAGGAATGGAAGTAGATAGGGCAAAAGTTGAGGCTATAGAGAAGATGAAATTCCCTAAAAATGTGCGTGAAGTAAGAGGTTTCCTTGGACACGTTGGTTTTTATAGGAGGTTCATTAAGGATTTTTCTAAGATAGCTAAGCCCTTTTCCACTTTACTCAGAGAAGATGTTGTTTTCAATTTTGATGATAGTTGCAAGCATGCATTTGATGAGCTTAAAAGTCAAGCGATTTCCGCCCCGATCCTTATCTCTCGACCGGAACCTACCCTTTGAACTAATGTGCGATGCATCCAACTATGCCGTTGGTGCAGTCTTAGGTCAGCGAATTAAGGGAAAATTCCAGCCCATCTCTTACGCCAGTCACACACTGAACCCCACACAAGTGAACTACACAACCACTGAAAAGGAATTATTGGTTGTAGTCTTTGTTGGACAATCTTGTTCATAAACGAAAGAAAAATTACAATGAAAAGAATAACAACAAATTCGAATTACAATTGCAAAGAAAACGGAAAAAGGATATATGATCCAAGCCCTGTGTTGCACACAGTTTCCTTAAGACTAATTCGCCCCCTCACCTTCGTGTGCCGTGAGCTTCAGCGGGACGTTAATCTCCCAGGATAGAACGGATAGCAATGACAGGAAGCACAACGCCTTCAATTGCTTAAGAACCTTGAAGTTTGAACTCTCGGTTTTCATAAGTAAAAGAGGTAAGAAGAAATTCTTTGGTGTGTTACCTCTTTCAGCGAACAAAAAGAGTACGTTTATATAGGCTTTATTCGTAGAGTATTGCGCAACGATGGAATACGAAGTGGAACAGCCTCAGCATCATTATTTCGAAATGAATGTCATCAAAGATCAGAATTGGAACAGACACAGTATCAGCATGGAACAGGCACAATATCAGTGTTAGCAGCAGATGGAAGGTCTCTGAATTAATTATCAGATTATCTCGAAAAATAAAGGTTCAGGTTGCAAAACCGAACCTTCACTGGGAGCCTTTAAATCGAGTTGCATTCGTGTCCGCAGGACGCGCGCTCGCACACAAGTTCAAGCCGAAATCCGGATGGATTTGCACCCCCTGCGCCCGCGTAGAGAACGGTGTATAAAGTTGGTAAATTCTTACCACTACACTAAAGCAACATCATATATATTGGCTCTTTTCCTTCCTTCCTTCCAATGTGGGAGAAATTGGTTTCCCCAATTTTCCCTTTATTACTAACACTTTCCATTCACCACTTAGGCCCAATAGGCCCGATATGACATATCATTTAACATATTCCATTTTAACCATCATTTTCCAACAATCCCCCACATGAATGGAATAGTGTTTAAACCCAGCAAAGGCTCTAAGAATGAAATTGAGAGTTCGGCGGTAGATCAATGCATAGGATAGGTAGGTGTGACCACTTTGAACCTTCCCTTGATTAAATATGTTTACTTTCTTGGTGACTAGTAGACGCGATGTCCTTGAACTATTCTGCCGTTGATGTAAATGATGACATATCAACCACACTACATCTACCTATCAACATAGGTTCTTGCGGTTATGTCCATTTTGGCCGTGGACATCTGCCTGGTTTAGTAAGAGTTTCTAAGAATTGCGCCCTCACAATTCCACTTTGAAGCGGCCCTCTTCTCTCTTACATAGGTGATTACGTAATTCGAGAATTTTCTCAAAATATTCTTCTTACACAAATCATTAAAAGCTCTTCTGTGAGCTTATCCTCGTTCAATCTCGCTGTTTCTTCATCTTAGGAATGAGCTTGAGGGTTACCCCCCACGGTGACTTTAATTCGGCAATTAGGTTTTCCCGTTGAACCAAGATCTTGGGATCTCCAATCTACAAGGTTGGGTTTTCCTTCGCAAAAGTTTTATTCCATGGGCTTTAGTCCCATTTCTCTTGATGATTTAGCAACTACCTCTCTATTTAACCCTTTGGTTAACGGATCCGCATGATTATCCTCTGACTTAACATAGTCTAAGGTAATCGTACCAGTTGAGAGTAGTTGTCTAATGGAATTATGTCTTCGGCGTATGTGTCCACAGACTTACCATTATACATTATTTTTGCGTGATCTTCCAATCGATTGGTATCACGGTGAATACATATTCCTGGCACTGGCTTCGGCCATTGAGGAATATCTTCTAGGAATTGATGCAACCATTCTGCCTCTTCCCCACATTTATCCAATGCCACAAACTCAGATTCCATTGTGGATCTGGTTATCACGGTTTGTTTGGAAGATTTCCAAGACACGGCTCCACCGCCTAACGTGAATACAAAACCACTTGTGGATTTTGAATCCTTTGAATCTGAAATCCAATTTGCATCAGTATATCCTTCAATAACAATTGGTTCTCTTGTATAGTGAAGGCCATACTTACGAGTATATCTTAAGTATCTCAGTAACCTCACTATAGCTTTCCAATGTTCATGACTCGGATTACTAGTATATCTACTTAGCTTGCCAACAGCGTAAGCGATATCCGGTCTAGTACAACTCATTAAGTACATTAGACTTCCAATGATCCTTGCGTACTCTAATTGAGATACACCCTCACCTTTATTTTTGAACAAAGGTTGACTCTGATCTATTGGAGTTCTAGCTTCATTTGAATCATCTTTATTGAATTTTTCCAGGATTTTATCAATATAATTAGATTGACTCAAAATGAGACCATTAGAATTTCTTGTAATTCTAATTCCCAATATCATCTCTGCTAAACCCATATCTTTCATTTCAAATCTGGCGTTTAACATATCTTTGGTAGATTTGATCATCTTATCATTACTACCAACTATCAGCATGTCATCCACATAAAGACATAAGATGACAAAGCCATCTTTTGTTTCTTTCATGTAAATACATTTATCACATTCATTGGTTTTGAACCCTTTTTCAAGCATAACATGATCAAACTTTTGATGCCATTGTTTTGGTGCTTGTTTTAAGCCATACAATGACTTAACCAATTTACACACTTTCTTATCTTGTCCTGGACTAGAAAAACCCTCGGAGTTGTTCCATGTAGATTTCTTCTTCTAAATCTCCATTTAAGAAAGCGGTTTTCACATCCATTTGATGTACTTCTAAATTACGCAAAGCGGCTATAGCAAGTACCATCCTAATGGAAGTTATTCTCGTCTTTGGAGAATATGTGTCAAAATAATCAAGACCTTCTTTTTGACTATAACCTTTTATTACTAGTACGGCCTTATATTTATCAATAGATCCATCGGGTTTCATTTTCCTCTTAAAGATCCATTTTGATCTAGTGGCTTACATCCTGGAGGTAGATCAACTAACTCCCAAGTATGATTTTGCAATATAGAGTCTATTTCACTATTTATTGCTTCTTTCCACATTGGACCTTCAGAAGAAGTTGTCGTTCTTTAAAGCTTTGAGGATCTGTCTCTATCATATAAGTGATAAAATCTTCACTAAAAGATTTTTCAGTCCTCGACCTTTTGCTTCTTCTTGGCTCAACCTCAGTTGGCTCTTCTTCATTTACTTGTTCAGAAGGATGATCCTGAACATGAACACGCTTTAATGAACTAGGTTCATTTGTTTTAGTCGGAAATACATTCTCAAAGAATGATGCATTTCTTGATTCCATTATCGTATTTTTATGTATTTCAGGATTATCTGACTTATACACAAGAAATCGATAAGCACTCTTGTTGTGTGCATATCCAATGAATATACAATCAACGAGTTTTTGATCCTATCTTTACTACTTTGGGTGTAGGTACGAGCACCTTTGCAAGGCACCCCCACACTTTCAAGTATTTGTAAGAAGGTGGTTTACCTTTCCACGAGTTCATAAGGAGTTTTCTCTTGTTTCTTTCGGGGTATCTTATTTAAAAGATAATTGCTAGAAAGGATAGCTTCCCCCACAAGTTTTGTGATACTCCTGAACTCAACAACATTGAATTCATCATTTCTTTCAATGTTCGATTTTTCCTTTCAGCAACTCCGTTCGATTGTGGTGACCATGGCGCGGTTATTTCATGAATAATCCCGTGTTCGGCACAAAAATCACTTAGTGGTGCCAAATATTCACCACCTCTATCGCTTCGGAGTATTTTGATCTTTTTTCCATGTTGATTCTCAACTTCTTTTACGAATAGAATAAATTTATCTATCGCTTCATATTTTCCTTTTAACAAGTATACATAGCAATATTTAGTGCAGTCATCGATAAAGGTAATAAAATAATTATTTCCGCCTCTCGATTGCACAATTTTAAGATCACACACATCGCTATGTATTAATTCGAGTGGTTGCGTATTTCTTTCAACATTTTGAAAGGACGCTCTTGTTAATTTCGCTTCAACACAAGTTTCACACTTATGTTCTCTATCAATTTCGAATTTGGGGATATATTTTAGACTTATTAATCTACGCAGGGAATCGTAATTAACATGTCCTAGTCTACCATGCCATAAGGAAGGTGACTCAACCAAGTAAGCAGAACCGGCAATATTATTATTAATATTGTTTGGCTTAATAGCCATTACATTCAGCTTCACCATGCCATTACATGCATACCCCTTACCGACATACATACCACTCTTAGTTAAAGTAAACTTGTCGGACTCTAAAACAAGACGGAAGCCATTCTTATTCAACAGCACTCCAGACACCAGATTCTTGCGCATATCCGGGACATATAGCACATTCTTCAGAGTTAGATGCTTGCCAGAAGTCATCTTCAGAATCACTTCTCCTTTTCCGGCTATAGCGAAGTAGCCGAGTTTCCCATGAACAAAGTCTCATTACCTTGGCCGACTCGAACTTAGTAAACACTTCCCTGTCAGAGCATATGTGCCTTGTAGCTCCTGTGTCTACCCACCATTCTCTTGGATTTGAATCCACCATGTTCACTTCAGACACAACAGCACAAAGATCAATATCTTCCATGCCTTGAACAATATTTTCTTCAGAAACCTTCTTCTTTGGCAGCTTGCAATCAGCAGATTTGTGACCAATCTTGTCACAATTGAAACATTTAGGTTTTTCAATGCCACCTTTCGGTCCCAATTTAGCTTTTGGTCCCGTTTTTGATTTCTTAACAAACTTGTTCTTTTTCGAGCTTTGGCCATGTTCTACCACGTTGGCCCTTGCAAGATTCTGAGAGTAATTTCCTCTTTTATCAGACTTCTTATTGTCATCTTCAATACGAAGCCTAACAACAGGATCTTCCATGCTCATTTCCTTGCGCTTATGCTTAAGGTAATTCTTGAAATCTTTCCACGCATTTGGTAATTTCTCAATAACACAAGCGACTTGGAAAGTTTCACTAAGCTCCATCTTTTCAGCTTGAATTTCGTGAAGAATCAAGTGAAATTCTTCCACTTGTTCCATGAGTAGAGTCCACCATCTTGTACTCCAAGACACACCGCCAACGACAAATTTCTTTGTACTGCATCTTCGGTTCTATACTTTTTATCTAGTGCCTCCCACAACTCTTTTGCACTCTTTTTATCACAATAAACATCATACAATGAGTCACATAAAAAATTCATTACATAATGTCTACAAAGATAATCGATTGTTTCCATTCATCTATGGAAAACGAGAAAATCTTGATACGGCTCCCCTTACGTTGTTGGTGGATCCTCGGTTAGAAACTTTGCCGGACGCAATGTTGTGAGATAAAACATCATCTTTTGTTGCCATCTCTTAAAATTCAGCCCATTGAATTTTTCAGGCCTCTCATGCTGATTCATAGGAGCAACACCTCGATTTGGCACTTGTTGAACCATAGCCAAAGGTTGAGTCTGACCATCAGCACCATTCTGAGCCGTACTGGTTGTCATTTCTGAAATTTAACACACAAATTGATTAAATTTCCTTTCAATAATTTATAGAACAATTTTTAATTGAACTATACTCAATTCAACAAAAGATTCGTTTAGAACCCAAAACAGCTTGGTTTTTAATAAAACAGCTCGTTTAATCAAACAGCTCGTTTTTCAATAAAACAGCTCGTTTTTAAGCAGTTCGTTTAAAACAGCTCGTTTAAAATTCAGCTCGATTCGCTTTCTTCAAGTACAGAAAACTGAACCACAAAACTGTTATGAACAGTTTATTAAAATCGAAACTGTTCAACACAAGAACCAGCTCGATTCAACACAGTTATCGAAACTGTTCGTTTTCAATTCTTTCCGTCAATGAACAAGAATTATCAGAGTTAGTCTTAAGAATGTTGGACAATCTTGTTCATAAACGAAAGAAAAATTACAATGAAAAGAATAACAACAAATTCGAATACAATTGCAAAAAAACGGAAAAAGGATATATGATCCGAGCCCTGTGTTGCACACAGTTTCCTTAAGACTAATTCGCCCCCTCACCTTCGTGTGCCGTGAGCTTCAGCGGGACGTTAATCTCCCAAGATAGAACGGATAGCAATGACAGGAAGCACAACGCCTTCAATTGCTTAAGAACCTTGAAGTTTGAACTCTCAGTTTTCAAAAGTAAAAGAGATAAGAAGAAGCAGATTGCTGGTGTGTTCAGCCTCTTTCGAACTGAACAAAAAGAGTCTGTTTATATAGGCTTTATTCTGTAGAGTATTGCTGGCAACTGATGGAATACGAAGTGGAACAGCCTCAGCATCATTATTTCGAAATGAATGTCATCAAAGCTCAGAATTGGAACAGACACAGTATCAGCATGGAACAGGCACAGTATCAGTGTTAGTAGCAGATGGAAGGTCTCTGAATTAATTATCAGATTATCTCGAAAAATAAAGGTTCAGGTTGCAAAACCGAACCTTCACTCGGAGCCTTTAAATCGAGTTGCATTCGTGTCCGCAGGACGCGCGCTCGCACACAAGATCAAGCCGAAATCCGGATGGATTTGCACCCCCCCCCCATGCGCCCGCGTAGAGAACGGTGTATAAAGTTGGTAAATTCTTACCACTACACTAAAGCAACATCATATATATATTGGCTCTTTTCCTTCCTTCCTTCCAATGTGGGAGAAATTGGTTTCCCCAATTTTCCCTTTATTACTAACACTTTCCATTCACCACTTAGGCCCAATAGGCCCAATATGACATATCATTTAACATATTCCATTTTAACCATCATTTTCCAACAGTCTTTGCTATGGACAAATTTCGTAGTTACTTGTTGGGCGCCTCAGTCACTGTTTGGACTGACCACGCTGCTCTGCGCTATCTTATGACAAAGAAAGATGCTAAACCGCGCTTACTACATTGGATGCGATCCTGCAAGAATTCGATGTTCAAATTAAGGATAAAAAGGCGGTGAAAACGTAGTAGCGAGATCTTGTTTCTAGAATGCAGAATGATGAAAAGAAAGAACCTGAAGAGATAGACCTTTACTTTCCTCTCGAGCATGTTATGCATTTAGACGAGTGCACTCCAGATGTTCCATGGTTTGCCTCTATCGTCAACTACCTGCATTCCCAGTATTTAAATCCAGAATTTTCATATCAGGAGAAGAAGAAATTTTCTCTGATTTGAAAACCTTCGTGTGGGATGAACCTTACCTCTTTAAAATCTGTAAAGATGGATTGTTGAGAAGATGTGTCCCCGAATCAGAGCAACGTGATATCATTGAGCAATGCCACAGTGGACCTACTGGTGGCCCACTTTGGTCCCTGGAAAACCGTTGCTAAAATCTTTCAGTCCGGTTTCTATTGGCCCACGATCTTCAAGGATTCAGAACCCTTCTGCAAGGCTTGTGATAGGTGCCAACGAACCGGTGCTCTAACTAGGCGTTTTGACATGCCATTGAAGCCCATTTTAGAATGTGAGGTCTTTGATGTGTGGGGTATTGATTTTATGGGCCCGTTTCCATCTTCACTTGTGGAAACAAATACATCTTAGTCTACGCGTTGACTACGTATCGAAATGGATGGAGGCTCAAGCCACTTCTCGCAATGACCACAAAACGGTCATGAACTTTCTCAAGAAAAATATATTCGTGAGATTTGGATGTCCCCGTGCCTTAATCGGTGATGAGGGAACGCACACGCAACGAGGCCACTAGAAAAAGTCCTTGAGAAATATGGTGTCCGGCACAAAATTGGCACACCATATCACCCTATGACTAGTGGCCAGGTCGAGAGAAGTAATCAGAGTTTGAAAAGGATCCTGGAAAAAGTTGTGAACAGTCATAGAAAGGATTGGAGTCTCAAACTGGATGATGTGCTATGGGCATACCGTACTGCCTATAAAACTCCCATGGGTACATCTCCCTATCAGATGGTGTATGGCAAACCATGCCATTTGCCAGTCGAATTAGAGCATAAAGCATATTGGGCCATTAAGTTCTTGAACTTTAATGCCCGATCATGTGGTGAACATCGGCGATGCGGTTGCATGAATTGGATGAGTTTAGACTCCGGGCCTACGAGAGTGTCGGGATTAGCAAGGACCGAATGAAACTCCTTCATGATGCTAAAATCAAGAAGCGAGAATTTCAAGTTGGGGAGCAAGTCTTACTTTATAATTCCAGGTTGCATCTGTTTCCTGGAAAGTTGAGGACGCGTTGGTCCGGCCCCTTTGAAATTCTTCAAATTATTTCCGGAGGTGTTTTAGAGCTGAGAGGTCATGGTGACCAGCCATTTAGAGTGAATGGTCAAAGGTGCAAGCACTATATTGGTCAAACTAAAGAAAAACCTTTGATTATTCACTTCCTCGACATCCTCGGGTGTGGTATGATTTGAAGTCAATGGGCTTGAAGAATTTTCGCCCGACTTGTTTTCCGAGGATGACGGCGGTGGCTTGGTTGAGCAAGTTATGGTCGATAGTTGGGACATGGAAGAGCATGAAAGGGAGGCCAAGTTAAAGAGAAAGCGAAGAAGAAAAAGTCGACAATGGGGAAAATTAAGAGCGTTTGGAAAGAAGCAAGGAACCTAACCTCCTGTGTTAGATCTTTGTTTTTGTGGCAACCAAGCTAATAAGAATTTAAACGAGGTCTTAAGTGGTAGAAAGTTAAAGTGGCACGATCCAAGCCGAGTTGCGGGATTGTCGAGCAAACGACGTTAAACAAAAGCGCTACCGGGAGAGCGGCCCGATAATAATAATAGTAATAATAATAATTTGGTTACAACTAGTCTTAATGAAATGTAGAATATGTGGAATGAATAATCATAATGGAAGTTGAACACATAGCACAACCAAGTATCAGGATGAATGTTTGAATGTCTTTTAAAGGGAACGATTAGGTGGTTATCCGAAAATCCCGAGGGAGTACACAGAAAACATTCAAATACATCATTTATTGGACTTAGGTTATTAGAATGATTTAATCCTTGAGGATCTGGGTATAAAAGACTCGCTACATTTTATGATCTAGTCTGTTTCCAATTTGAATTTATGCCTTGACTATGATATATACTCGTTTGATACTCTCTATGATACATATATGCTTAGATGTTCTGTGCTTTACTCGTGTGAGTTATTTTTCCATCTAAAGCTTTTATGAGAGTGACCATATATATATTGCCTATCGAATTTTCTGACATGACAGGGCCATTTTCTTATTATTCCCCGTATCCCTATTGCATACTTTGGCACGAGGACCATGTCCCGTGTTTGCTTTATTTGTTTTGGTACAGGGATTCGGATCGTGTTTTTTCATGGCTGTTACGGGATTCGATAGCATCTTTCTGCCAGGTTTATAAGCTAAGTCTTTCTCTCTATCTCATTCACACGCTTGGGACAATGCAAGTTCGTAAGTGGGGGGGTAGAGTCGGGGTTGGTCTAGAAATGGCATTAAGGGTTTATTATGATGACACCTTAGTTTTTGAATCTTTTTCGTGCATTAATAAGTTGATTAAAATGAACTTTATAAGGTATATTTTTCATGTATTTAAAGATGTAATGATCAATTTGGATATATATAACCAATGTGATCCGTAAGTGCATTTTAACCCCAAATTTATTTGTGTAACATGAATTCCTTCACGTAAGCCTTTGACATTGAAGCGAAAATTTTAAACTGTATCCATTCAGTATCCTAGTGGTTTATCCTATAATAGCAGTAACTTAGTACCTTGAACGTGTACTGTGAATATCTGAAGGTTTGAATGTGATAGGAAGGATAATAGTTAAGTTCTTTGGGAAATTGGAATGAAAAGAAAAATACCAAATTAAGATGAGCTAATTATATATCGGTTGTAGCTATCAATGATTTGAGTGCAATAGGGCGTTATCACGAAACGTCCTATATCACTATGAGGTTTAAAAGCTCCCGACTGCCTGATGATAGTAGTCCAGCTAGGGTGTTATCACGAAACATCCTATTGCTGGGAATGAAGGCATATGCTACACATGTGAAATTAAGTCCAGCTAGGGTGTTATCACGAAACATCCTATTGCTGGGAATGAATTAAGCATGGTTGAAAACTTAGTTATCTTCTGACTATCCCCAGTATAAACTGAATGATATGCATTAGGGATTATCCTAATAAGTGTTAGGTGTGATGCCCGAAAGACAATTTTGTAATTGTTTTATTTAATAAATGAAATGATATTGTTATTCATATATATTATTCTCATAATCACCGATGTGACAATAGTATTTACACTACAGAAAACCCTAAGTATATCGTTTATGTAATCACTTAACTCAGTGTATGGTATATACACGGGAGGATTGAGTTAGTGAAGATGTACTTAAAATACAATTAGCCCGTAGTAAAGTTAATCGAGAGTAACGGGTCTCTTCTTTAACGTGCTATTAATGCGCCCAGAACACAATAGGTGTGATTGTCTTATCCGGACTTTCGGTTAAGAGAACCTAATGGGGCATTTATATATGATAGATATATCATATAGAAATTTGGACCGATTTGATTAGAGTTCACGATATAATTCCGTAATCGAAGTCTTATCGAATCAATGGATGATCATATTTATGGATATATCTTAATCTGAGGTGATCACGAGTCAATTTGCTTGAATCGGTATGAGGTTTGACTTGACGGTTAAGGATTACAACGAGTACGTAGTCCGAATTACCCCGTCTTGGCGTTGTCTTGGATTGAGTGAGTAGTACGTGTTATCACGGATACGGAATCCATTCCTTCCATTTATGGAAGTAGATAGACGAGTTCACTTATTTGTTAATCCTAAAGCGATCGATCGCGCGAGTTCATATCACTGCGATTGATCACCGGTGAGTTGTATGAATTAATTGATCACTAGGGGGTTAATGGTAAATAAGGATAAGAGGTTCTAAAAAGGGTTAACGGTAACTTCCCGATTTAGAATGAACGATCTATGGAGGATTAATCCATATGTAATGATTATATCAATGGACGCTTATTATTATTCTCGTGAGGAGATAAATATAATCTCATAATCGGAGGAGTGCGATCACGGGATTATGGTGGCATATTCCTGTGATTGATTTATCGAATATAATTATTCTATAATTATTTATTTGATTTATCGGAGCCGGCGATTATTAGTCCATGGTCCCCGACGTGCCTCCTAATATAGCATAGTTGTTCTCGGACGTCGAATCCTAATAATATTAATTTAGTTCTTGTTGGACTTTATTAAAACGATATGTGAATTAATTGTTTAGTGGACTATTAAATTGGTTGGGCTAAATAATTAAATATGTGGAAAAGACATTTTCCATAATCTTGGCCAATTGTGTTATAGCCCAAAAATTAATTATGACTAGGTCATGAATTAAAAGTGGCGCCCCCTCTTATTTTTGGAACAAGAAATTAGTTTTCTTGTGATTAATAAGACGTGTGCATAAAATATTTATTGGATAAATATTTATGGTAAGAAATAAAGATAAAGATTATTCTAGATTTGTTCTAGAATATTTTGGGATTATCTTTTATTTAATAGGATTATCATAATTGATTTTGTATTAATTATAAAATCCTTGGGGCTTAAGTTTTACTCTCCTATATAAAGAGAGTTCTCCCAAGCCAAAGAACACACTACATATTTCGACTTCACCTCTTAGAGAGGAGAAGAAAATATTTTTTCGGCCAAGGGGTATTAGGGAGAAATCTTGGAGATTTTACCGGGTAGCATATCGGAAGGGTTCGAGTCGAGAATTCCTTCCACCGGGAGTTGCTTGGATCACACGTACGGAAGATCGTGGTGCTCTTCATGCTTTCCTTCGTTCATCCTATTGCGGTTCTTCAACTTGGATTTAGAGATCCAAGAGGTATGATCTACAACCCCCTTGTAGAATAGATCTAGTTGTTTTATTACGTGTAGTATATAGATCTAGATCCTTAAATCGCTTCCGCTGCGGATGATATTACTAACAGTGGTATCAGACGCCTTGGTGATCTATATTTATACGTATAAAATATTAGATCTAGGAGTGGTAAAACATGTAGATTTTTTTGTCCCAATTTTTTTTGGGGGCCGATGCATATGTTTAATTTTTATGCT
Source organism: Gentiana straminea (assembly GCA_036785695.1). Taxonomy (NCBI): domain Eukaryota; kingdom Viridiplantae; phylum Streptophyta; class Magnoliopsida; order Gentianales; family Gentianaceae; genus Gentiana; species Gentiana straminea. The sequence continues at coordinate 558,168 of JAVUPR010000477.1, forward strand.
TATGAATGTCGTGGTTGAAGAGATGGATTGAGGTTGGCACTGTTTACCCGTTAGACCTATTGTAAACTCATATAAACGATGAAAATTCGTCCATATGAGTATAGGAAATTATGTAATTTATCTTTATTGCAAATTTTAATTTCCAGCAAATAGATCTGTTTAGTAGCTGTTTAGTATTTTTTCCTTTTCCCGTTGATCGAACCGTTGAAACGAAGATCCCTCCGGTCAGAATCAAGATTAGAAGATGATGATCAACTCCACAAATTTTGGCATCGATCAGAGTCCGTTTCGATATCCGTTCGTTGCTGCGAAGACGCTGCTGTAACAGAAAAACGCAGGATTCACAGAAACTCTATCTGTGACTTCCTCGATTTTCTGGGAGAGTTTGGACCGTTGAAAAGCAAATCCGACCGTTCAGATTGATCAAATTTGAGTTTTGGACGTACCATAAAAATTTCAGGTCGATCGGGATTAATCTCCATTCCCGATCTGCCTCAGGAAGTCCTTGATGCAGTGCAGTCAAAGTCAGATTCAGCAGCAAGTTTGGAGGTTTACTGGAGAAAATTGGTAAGTCAAAGCACCGATCCAACCGTCCATATTGAAGTTCAAGGAGTGAAGAAAAGATCTGGAAAGTTTCGTCCCGATCCGAGTTCGTTTGGTTTCCGATCATCGCAGAATTTGAACAGCTGCAGATTATGTTAGAAAGTAGTAAACCCTAGTTAGGGTTTGGTTATTTATTTTCTAATAGGTTAGATACGGGGGTGCCAACGGTCCATCTCGGTGTTTAAATTTTCCGCATTTATTTTTTATGTGTTTGATCATAAAATAGATATAAAACCGGAATTGCCATGACATGCATCATATCATAAATCCACTCCATGCATACATGTAGAATTTTAATTTTGGTAATTAAAATAGGCATGTATACAAACTCGCGTAATTAGTTGAAATTTAATTAATACGTGGTAATTAATTAATTTAGTAACTAATTAAAGATCCGAGGACGGGTTATGAAATCGTTAAGCCTTTCGGTGTGTGTTCTCGGTGAACCGCCTTAAAGCCCAAACGAGATCACGTTTTCAATTCGTAGTGTCTACGAGATTGAATGATGGTAAAAGAACAATAAATCTTGGATAAAAACGGTTCGCCTATAGGTTGGGTGGTCAAGCGAGCTTCGCTCGACCGACTTAACCCTCCTAGTGTGATGTATGCACGGGGGTCCGGCAAGACTAAGCTTGGAGAGCGAGAGGGTGATTCCTTCTTATCTCAATGAGGCCGTCTTGACCCGATTTCGTCCGGCTTGTCACATATGTTCCAACGAATAGGACGGGTAGGCTTGCCTACGTTACCGACACCATTCGGAATCCTTGATTTGATGTGCTTTTATGTTAACATCAAAAAGACGTGGTTAGTTAACCCACAACCACTTCCAAAATATTGAGTGGGAGCGGGGGAGGCGACGGCCAACCCCACGGCCTCTACTATAGATACAAGTAAGTGAGAGAAGGGTGACGCCTCGAGGCGCTTTGATTTCGTCCCCCTAAGGATGGTGTTCACCCCTATCAACATTCATGGCTTGGTCTCCGAAAGGATAGGATTTACGGGTACTCGTCGGGTCAGCGACCTATCCTAAGACGGCATACTCGGGGCGTACCTAAGAGATCCGATATAGTAGGTCACACTCATCATGGGTATTTTTTGATAATATCTAGGCTAAAAAAGGAAGGTAGTCAATGAATAAAGGGATGTTCGATTCTCGTGGGATGTACGATTCTCACAAGTTATTCATTGATGAGATTGTCTCGATTTAACCGTCATCTCTTTGACCTACCCTAAGGCGGACCGAGATGCGAGGTTAAAACCTTGGAATGGTAGAGTAGACTTAATTTTTAGTCTACAATTCCTAAAATAAAATAATATAGTAGTGTTAAACTTGAATTAATATATGTCATTTTATTTACGACATTATATCCCTTACTAAATTGCTTAAAATTTATAATTGACTAGTATTGACTTCGTTAAAAAGTGGAAAGTAACTAGGACGTTGAACTAGTTAATCGATAATGCAATTATTTTTCGAAAGAGATATTTTCTCTTAAGCCTTTTAAAAACCAGAGTGACATATAGGTATGTCACTAGTGTCATTCGGACTAAGAAATTCTTTTAGTGAATTTTGAGTGTGTAGGAAATACACGTGCAATTTTCTAATTGAAAAATCGGAAAATCATGAAGTGTTACTAGTTGGACGATATTTGGAATCGATGAACTAGTGGGAGCTTTATGATTTGTTGTTTTTCTAGAACATTAGAAAAGTGTAACTGACTACACACGTAACCGTTCTAATTGAAAAACCGGAAAGTCATGAAATGTTGCTAGTTAAACGATATTTGGAATCGATGAACTAGTGGGAGTTTTATGATTTGGAAACATTAGAGCTGTGTAAGTGTTTACACGAGAGATTTTCAAATTGAAAAATTGGAAAATCATAAAATAAAGCATTCTTTGGTTAGACGGTATTTGGAACCGATAAACTAGTGGGAGCTTTAATGCTATGATTTGTTGTTTTTTACGGTATATTAGAAAATCCGAGAAGTCTCGACGAGTAACACTCGAAATAGACATCCCACGGTTCAAGAGTAGTGTCTACTCAAACGAACCGCTTGGTTCAAAAAGCTGTTTCCATTCATTGAAAGTCAAGAATGGGAGAATATGTCTAAAAGTGTTAGTCACCTAAAGCGAGAAAATTTTAAATTTGAACCGAAAATTAATTAGCGAAAATCATAGGATAAGGACGGTGATTTTGGATCACCAACCTATGAATCCTTGGTGATTTTCTCGAGCTAAGTTCTTTGGAAGAACAAGGCGGCGGTGCATTTAACGATTAAAAGAGTAAACAACGGGCGAGTTAATTTTAGCTAGAATAGTGGGAGTGATATGAGGAAATGAATCTCGGATTCAATCCTTGGATATCGCGAGAAGATTTATTTTTTTACGTTTAAGATTCGTTGGAACGAATGGATTTACCTTCTATTCGATAATTTGTTTGTCGTATAGAAAGTGAATATACCATTTGTAGTACGAATCCAAGACTCGGACTTTTGTTTGATAAAGTCAAAACCACTTACAACCGCTGAAATATGTATATAAAACACATCTTAAGAACTATTAAAAGCAATTGGTTTCTATATTTAGATAAACGCTTCTTCATATTCCATAGTTAGTACATTGTCCACTAAAAGACAAGACACGAAGAGCGGCTCGGGGTGATTCCTTTCTCCCGTCTGGTTATATTGTCTCAAAGGTTCAATGACTAAGTTTCCTTTCAATCGGGAAAGGATAATGGATATAAAGAAGTAACATAGCTTGTTCATGACGACCTTCGGGGTCGATGAAAGATACGAGCTAGCGGGAACTTCGAGTAGTGACTTCTTGTCGATAACTATTCAAAAACTCCGGCAAGTTTATCCAAAATATTTTGAGGTTTTCTCTGTTTTCAACGAGAGATGGAGTATTCTATACTCATAAATGGCCCATCACATAGTCTAGGGACCGATGCTCGGTACGCCTCATAGTGAAATGTTTTCACTAAGAAAGAAACCATTGAATTGCCTTTACATAGTTGTAGATGTGCCACAATACACTGCTTAACTCAATAAAGATATTGGAAGTGAAATAACGGTTTACATTGAAGTGTAGAACCGAGAAGTCTACCTAGAATATGCTTTGGAATTAACGGATAATGAGTGGATTCGGTTCACCCAAATTCCGTCAATATAAGCATTTAGCACATGATGCTTGATGGTTTGGCGGGAATTTCGCGAACACGTTCGGTCGGTGACCAATCGTTCTATATCTTGTAGCATTGAGAAAAAGGTTTGTTATAAGATTCTTGAAATCGGGAAGGGACGGTTATCTTGTTGCGTCCTTTACGATAGAGTCTATGAACGGTAAAACCTTAAACCTTGCGGTACGTTTACTCAAGGTAGTTACTAAGCGATTAAAATCGAGACCACATCCAACATCGGTTGTTGGTGATAACACTAAATACTACTAAACTAGATCGAATTTCGATCCACCCGAATGTAGTGGGAGTATGGTTTACCCATTACCCATTACGGGTTCGGCGGACTTTGTAGTATGAGGATCGATTGATGACCTATGGCTCTTTTGTGAGTAGTATAGGATTCTGATAATAGAGGTTGGTTTAATAGCCATAACCCTGTGAATGGAGTTCGGTACTCCAATTCTGTTCATGCTCTTGTAGAACCACCTGAGCGTCTCAGGCCCAGTGGGAGTAATTGGATCTACACGGAAAAGAGTAGAATGAGTTCGGTATTGCATGATTTCGTTCAAAAGCGAGAAAATAGGGGTGATTCCCCGAGACTTTCTTGCCAAACAAACGGAGTCCGGATTCATTCGAAACGAAGGGTATTGACTTATGAACTTATGACGGGATGACTGTCAAGGCTTATGTCCTTTGTGGATAAAAAGCAAACCTCTCGGTCATTGGAAGTCATATATTTCTACAATATGTGGATTTGACCGAATATTGATAAGTCTTTCGTAGGCGGATATCAATTTTAGTACGGTAGTGAATATATAAATTAGTGTTTGTGAAGGATAACACCGCACCCGAGTTGGAATCAACATGGGTGTGTTATACGAAGTCGAAATACGACAATGCCACAATTCTCGCAACGAGTTTTGGACAACATTCTTAAGAGTTTGACTCGGTCGAACTTATTAGAATCGATCAACGGTTTCCCATCCATCTTATTGGTTAAGATGATGCATACGTGTATGCAACATTCAACGAGGAAGTTCTACCCTATGCCTCGGGAATGACTCTCTAAATCTTCGGATCAAGAGAAATGGGATAGATTCTCTTTCTAGTAAGAGATGGTCAGGTTATTGAACGTCAATTTTGATCGAATCTTAGATTCGGCGGTTAACAAAGCAAGTTTAGTATGTCCTTTAGTATCTTGAAGAGAACGAGGAATAATATGCGGACATATTCATGTGTGAACTTGGATATGTGTGATACACTGATTTTGACTTTAAGTCAGATTTAGGATGATCGTTAAGTCGATCTCGGGCTCAGTGTTTACTCAGTACCACATGATTTGATGGACCGGTAACGTTTCGATTCTACGGATCGTCTCGAGCCGACAACCTGACTAATCATTAAGACCCATGACATTTAGATGTAGGTGCTCCCCGAGTCACGACCTATCCTACGACGGCATACTCGGAGTGTACTTTGGAATCTGAAATGGTTATGATATGCTTAGTGGGTACTAGAATACGGGATGAGTCTCCATTGCTTTAGAGCAAGGGAGAGATGTAGTTTGTTGTATTTTAAATAATAGGGTGTGCTCTAAAACAATTAATCACATGCTTTCGTGCAAGTGGGAGATTGTTAGGTGTGATGCCCGAAAGACAATTTTGTAATTGTTTTATTTAATAAATGAAATGATATTGTTATTCATATTTATTATTCTCATAATCACCGATGTGACAATAGTATTTACACTACAGAAAACCCTAAGTATATCGTTTATGTAATCACTTAACTCAGTGTATGGTATATACACGGGAGGATTGAGTTAGTGAAGATGTACTTAAAATACAATTAGCCCGTAGTAAAGTTAATCGAGAGTAACGGGTCTCTTCTTTAACGTGCTATTAATGCGCCCAGAACACAATAGGTGTGATTGTCTTATCCGGACTTTCGGTTAAGAGAACCTAATGGGGCATTTATATATGATAGATATATCATATAGGGCTGGACCGATTTGATTAGAGTTCACGATATAATTCCGTAATCGAGAAGTCTTATCGAATCAATGGATGATCATATTTATGGATATATCTTAATCCTGAGGTGATCACGAGTCAAGCCGCTTGAATCGGTATGAGGTTTGACTTGACGGTTAAGGATTACACCGAGTCCGTGGTCCGAATTACCCCATCTTGGCGTTGTATCTTGGATTGAGTGAGTAGTCCGTGTTATCACGGATACGGAATCCATTCCTTCCATTTATGGAAGTAGATAGACGAGTTCCCTTATTTGTTAATCCTAGAAAGCGATCGATCGCGCGAGTTCATATCACAGCGATTGATCACCGGTGAGTTGTATGAATTAATTGATCACTAGGGGGTTAATGGTAAATAAGGATAAGAGGTTCTAAAAAGGGTTAACGGTAACTTCCCGATTTAGAATGAACGATCTATGGAGGATTAATCCATATGTAATGATTATATCAATGGACGCTTATTATTATTCTCGTGAGGAGATAAATATAATCTCATAATCGGAGGAGTGCAGTCACGGGATTATGGTGGCATATTCCTGTGATTGATTTATCGAATATAATTATTCTATAATTATTTATTTGATTTATCGGAGCCGCTGATTATTAGTCCATGGTCCCCGACGTGCCTCCTAATATAGCATAGTTGTTCTCGGACGTCGAATCCTAATAATATTAATTTAGTTCTTGTTGGACTTTATTAAAACGATATGTGAATTAATTGTTTAGTGGACTATTAAATTGGTTGGGCTAAATAATTAAATATGTGGAAAAGACATTTTCCATAATCTTGGCCCAATTGTGTTATAGCCCAAAAATTAATTATGACTAGGTCATGAATTAAAAGTGGCGCCCCCCCTCTTATTTTTGGAACAAGAAATTAGTTTTCTTGTGATTAATAAGACATGTGCATAAAATATTTATTGGATAAATATTTATGGTAAGAAATAAAGATAAAGATTATTCTAGATTTGTTCTAGAATATTTTGGGATTATCTTTTATTTAATAGGATTATCATAATTGATTTTGTATTAATTATAAAATCCTTGGGGCTTAAGTTTTACTCTCCTATATAAAGAGAGTTCTCCCAAGCCAAAGAACACACTACATATTTCGACTTCACCTCTTAGAGAGGAGAAGAAAATATTTTTTCGGCCAAAGGGTATTAGGGAGAAATCTTGGAGATTTTTCCGGGTAGCATATCGGAAGGGTTCGAGTCGAGAATTCCTTCCACCGGGAGTTGCTTGGATCACACGTACGGAAGATCGTGGTGCTCTTCATGCTTTCCTTCGTTCATCCTATTGCGGTTCTTCAACTTGGATTTAGAGATCCAAGAGGTATGATCTACAACCCCCTTGTAGAATAGATCTAGTTGTTTTATTACGTGTAGTATATAGATCTAGATCCTTAAATCGCTTCCGCTGCGGATGATATTACTAACAATAAGTACACGGGAGGACGTTGTGTGGAACTTTTGCTGCCTATACCTAGGAAAGTCATTAGGACTGTCTGAATGGATACTTGTGCGTTTGCTTGAATTATTCAAGAGAGGAAAGTGGAAATTGAAAGGCTTGTCACACACGCACTCTGTTATACATTTATATTAAGGTTAACGTGTGGTTATGATTTTGATCGGTTGTATTATCTGGTTGTCCCTTATATCTTATCTTTTCATGAATTTTGTCCCTCATTCATTTTGTTTTATCACTTGTTTTGCTCGAGGACGACCAAAAGCTAAGTGGGGGGTTTGTGATGACGGAAAAATTCACCGTTATTATTATAACATTTCACCCCACTTCTGATACCATTTTGAGCATTTATGTATCAAATCAAGTCATTAATTCCTTAGATTTGTCTAAATACATAATTAGTAAGTATTATATAAAATATCGTATTTTTATCGTGTTTTTTTATAAGTTTTTATACCGATTTTAGTAATTCGGAATGTCGTGTCAGATTTACGTGGGTATTTGTGGTATTTTATTGCAGATGTATAGGCCAAGACCCCGAGAATCGACATTTTGAAGTATAATCATATCTCTGAAAGGATTTAGATAATGTCACGAGCTTAAGTGGTCAATCGAATTGCTTAAGTGGTCAAGTGGTCAATCGAAGTGGTCAAGTGGCTAATCGATTTGATTTAGTGGTAATCGAGAAATATCTTCGACAAACGAATGGCTCATCAAAACGACATTTTCTGAAGAATAGTCCTTCATGAAAGTTGTAGATTTTTCCGATAGCTTTCCGATGCCTCTTGAATCATGTCATTTGGAGATCCAGAACTCGAGATATCAATTTTAGAAGTTTTATTCCAAAATATATAAATTATATCCGAAAATTGGAAATTAAGGGGAGATGAATGTAATGATTATACCGGCCCAGTCCGGCTATGACCCGGCCCGGTCCGGCCTTAACTAATTTTGCCTATAAATAGGCTGAATGCTATCAACAGAATCCAGCCTTTGCTTCGGCCAATTTCTTTTCTTTTCTTGTTCTTATTTTATTTTATTGTAGTACTAATATATATATATATATATATATATATATATATATATATATATATATATATATATATATATATATATATATATATATATATATATATATATATATATATATATATATATATATATATATATATATATATATATATATATATATTGGTACTACAAAGAAATAAAACAAAAAAAAATGAAAGGAAAGGAAATTAGATATATATATATATATCTCCTCCTTATTTTATTTTTATTTAGTAGTTGTAAATAGGCCTTATGTCAAAAATAATAATACCGTAGTATTGTTGTAATGCTCGGGAAATTATCGGAAGATCGTTGTTGTTAAAGTCATTGTTATTTCCGGAGAATACGGTCTCCGAATCAACAGTTGAAATCGAAATGATTTCAAGCAATCATACGATGATGAGAGGCTAAAGCACGTTGGAACAAGCCTTGTGAAACCGATTCTTAGCAACACCTCGATTTCGACTTTTGGATTGTTTTGTGAGTTTTTATCAAAGTTTGTATCTTCATTATGTTCTTATTGATTATGCAATTTAAATCGAGAGATGGTTCTTGTTTGATGTTTAACGTTTGATGAGAATCGTCGTTAAATCTTAGATCACCGTAGTAAAGATTAGATTTTTAACCTAAAAATAACGAGAGTTGTTAGGTTAATATCTAGGTTGCTAGATTGAGAAATCTTACACCTTTGTTATGGAAGCGTTAATCTTTACGATCGAGAGATGAGAGATTAATAGGCGAATTATCTAAGAGATTAGAAATTCACACTTTTGATAGGTGAACCACAATCTTTATTAAATCATCACTAGACAATCTAGAGTAGAAATTGAGGGTTGAGGGAATCGGTGGATCATTGCTTGTTCGTTGTTAAATTAATTGAGAAAAATCGTTTGTGCTGTTTTGCTTCGTTTTCATCGTAGTAACCGTAGTAAGTTTATAATTATAGTTTTAGTTATAAAATAGGTAGAACTTAGTTAGCTCGGTTCGTAATTATCTTTCCTGGCTTTAGATCTTTGATCTTCTGTCCAGTTTACTTTTGTTGTTTTCGTTTTGTTAAGTGTTAGACGTTTTTATTTTCTTAAAATTTTAGTTATAATAGTAGTCGTGACAAGGTTAGAAAAAATTAATAAGAACTAGATAAACCTCGATTCCCTGTGGATTGACTCCGGTTTTTAATCGCTATACTACGATCCCTGCACTTGGGGTAAACCGGATTTATTTTATTACTTGTTATATTTTGCTTTGCATAAAATCCGAGACAAAGGCCACATCAAACGGGCGTTTGCCCATCCCAGACAGGCGTCCACTGAAGTAATGCATCATTCAGAAAGTTATGTTTTCAGCTGGACGGGCGTCCAAATGACCCCCAGACGGGCGTTTGGGTAGGTTCAGCCCGATTCAAGAAGCTCATACAAGTCAGACGGGCGTCCAGAGTTCCAGACGGGCGTTTGGCCCTCAAGTCGTGATTCACCAGACGGGCGTTCAGAGGAATGCAAACGCCCGTCCACTGAAGATGAAACCCTAATATCTTCATATTCTCCAGGCAGACGGGCGTCTGACATGGACCAGACGGGCGTCCGTGACCGACAGCAGCAGATTTCGACCTAATCTATAAATACGTAGCTCATTCAGCCTCATATCATGTTTGACCGACTTTAGTCTTTTCTTAGGCGATTTTAGCATAGATTAAACATCCTTTGATCCCTTGATTCCCTAGATAACTTCCTTTGATTCTACACATCTTTTATAGCTTAGTTTTGCATTACAAGATCACAGATTCAACTTTTTGGGTGCAACTATTTCTTCATATTTTCTGGATCGATTTTCGGCGTTAGTTATATGGTAATGACGTTTCTTTTATTTATTGTCTTTAGTTCAATTTCCGTTCTATATTCTGTTATTAGCATAATTATGAGTAGCTAAATTAATGTGTAGTCGAATTATGTGAAAGCGAGCGAAAACCCTAAGGGGGATGAGATTGGGAGTTGTGTAGTGCGTAAATTATTGTTTAAATGATTAATCCACGTCCTAAAATTTATTTTAATGTCTTTGAATTAGATTGATCACCTAGTTCACTGTCACACACATCGAACTTATAGATGCATTTTGCGGTGAGATGTGGGATAAGGGGTTTTAGGATCGTTGCATAGATTCGGCCTAGTTGTTAGGTCCGTTTCCAATATAGAGGTTTGTCATCGTTGTTCGAGTGACTCTAGAGCTTAATCATGTTAGGTTAATCGGTTTTCTAAAGGGAGAATTAATTAACTTCACATAGGGTGGTTAGATCGAGTTGTTCAGTCTAATCGCTAGAATTAGGAGTTGGCACCCGTGGATGTCGTTAAATTACATTGGATAGGTAGGTCGGTTAAGACACGCTCCTGTTAAGTCCTTCCTTGGGGTAAAAGTAGCTCGTGGGATCATAGTTCGACTATACCCTTTAATACTCGAAGCAAACTCGTTAGTATAATCTTTATTCGCACTAGTATAATACATTTCCACCATTATTTTGACTGAACTAAGTTCTAAGTCGACTTTGGTACTTGAACATTACTCCCTGTGGATTCGACCTTGAGACCACTATACTACCGTTGACCCGATACTCTGTCGGTTAAGGTTAGTGGTTAGTTATTTTGCTATCACAAAGTCAATAGCATCACACATAACCTCAAACTCTTTTGACCAATCAAGTGCAACTAGAATAGGTGCGGTCACTAATGACTTCTTAAGCATATGAAGGCATCAATGCACTCTTGAGTGAAAATGAAGGAAGTGTCTTTAGTGAGTAAAAGTGTGAGTGGCCTAGCAATCTTGGAGAAGTCATTGATAAAGCGCCGGTAAAAACCCGCATGACTAAGAAAAGCCCGAAGGGTGTTCAAGTTCGTGGGGACGGGCAATTTTTCATGTGCCACAACCTTGGCTCTATCAACTTCGATCCCCCTACGTGAAATCTTATGGCCTAGCACTATGCCCTCTTCTACCATGAAATGACACTTTTCCCAATTAAGCACAAGATTGGTGTCTTCACACCTTTGCAAAACTTTATCAAGATTACTCAAACAATCATCAAAGGAGTCTCCAAAGACACTAAAGTCATCCATAAAGACTTCCAAGAATTTCTCAATCATGTCCGCAAAGATAGCCGTCATGCATATTTGGAATGTCGCGGGTGCATTACACAACCCGAAAGGCATCCGTTTAAATGCAAAGGTACCATAGGGACATGTAAAGGTAGTTTTCTCTTAGTCTTTAGGATCAATGCAAATTTGGTAATAGCCACTAAAACCATCAAGAAAGCAATAAAAAGCATGACCACTTAACATCTCTAGCATTTGATCAATAAAAGGCAAAGGAAGTGATCTTTCCTAGTGGCATCATTCAATTTTCAATAGTCAATGCAAACACGATAACCGGTGACTAAACGGGTAGGGATCGTTTCATTGTTTTTATTAGGTTGAACGGTCATACCTCCCTTTTTAGGCACCACTTGAGTAGGGCTTACCCACTCACTATCCGAGATGGCGTAGATGATTCCATGCTCAAGCATTTTCACTACGTCTTTAAGCACCACCTCTTGAAGGTGTGGATTAAGCCTTTTTTGACATTGCCTCACCGGTTTCACGTCTTCCTCCAAGATGATCTTGTGTTTGCAAATCTCGGGGCTAATACCCCAGATATCAACCATCTTCCATCCAAAGGCCTTTTTGTGGCTCCTTAGCACTTTCATGAGCTTTTCTTCCTGCAAAGATGTTAGTGCCGCAGAAATAATCAAAGGCAGCAAATTCTCGGACTCAAGAAAAGCATACTTAAGGTGCTCCGGGAGTGGCTTTAGTTCCAAGTCCTTTGGTGGCTCCTCAATAGACGGCTTCATTTTCTCACTGTTTAGACCAAGCTCCAAGTACTTATGCCATGACGCCTCAAAAAAAGGCGTTGCCTCCAACTCACACGCCACTTCCCGCAATTCTTCGTTATCATCATGAATTGTGCTAGATTTCATTAAGCACTCCTCCATCGGCTCTTGATATCCCTGCGTGTTAGCGACTTCGGAAACACAAGAATATATGGACTCAAATTCATCACAATATCATCATGAGGGTACTTAATGTCATCAAACACATTCATGGTCACACTCTAGTCTCCCACTCTCATAGTGATATCACATTTTGCTACATCCACATTGGCCCCCCGGGTAGCTAAGAAAGGTCTACCTAGCAAAAGTGAATTTCTAGGGTCCTCCGCAATGTCTAGCACGATGAAGTCGGACGGGAACACAAACTTATCAACTTGAACTAGCACATCCTCTAGTATTCCCATGGGTCTCCTAAGGGTCCTGTCGGCCATTTGTCTGGTCATATTGGTCTCGGTCAACCTACCTAGGCCCAACCTCTCATAGATACTCCTAGGCATGAGATTCACACTAGCACCTAGGTCGCATAAAGCTTTTGGGAATCTAATAGAGCCAATGGTGTAAGGGATAGAAAAACATCTTGGGTCTTTCTTTTTAGGCGGAAGCTTGTTTTGAAAGACCGCGGATCATTTTTCATTTAGGCACACAACCTCATCCATCTTGGCCTTGTTGGAAAATATCCCTTTCAAAAACTTAACATACGAAGACATGTTAGCTATAGCATCAACCAACGGGATATTTATCTCAACCTTGCGCAAGATGTCAAGGAACTTGTTTTGACTCTTGGTCAACACATCCTTCTTAGGACCTCTAGGGGAAAAGGTAAAGTGCTTAAATCAAAAGGTGTAGAATAAGTATTCGTACCATTGCTACTTGTACCTTTCCTTTGTGGATTGGAAGTGGTTGTGTCCCCTTTGCTAGCCGCTTTAGGTGCCTCCTCAACTTGTTTGTGAGCTTCATTATCTTATTCCCCAACAACTTGATCTTCACTATCATTTCTACCATATCATTCTTCTTTGCTCTTACCATGATCTTCAACCCTTTTCTTCAAACCAATGTCACTACCCACCATCTTACCACTCCTTGTAGAAATCGCATTGACACCCTTCGGGTTCCTCATGGTATTAATTGGCAAGCCACCAACCGGTGCGGTATTAGCATTTTTGGTCAATTGACCTACTGGAGTATCAAGATTCCTTATTGCCGATTGGAACGTGATGGCATTAGTTTTAATGTCCCTCAACTCCCGACCTTGATCTTGAAGTATACGACCTTGCTCTTGTAGAGTCCTTCCTTGATCTTGGAGCATTCGTCCATGCTCTTGCTACGTCTTGTTAATTTGCTCCAAGAGAATATCGGTGGAGCTCTTTTGTGGAATGAGGGCTAAAGGTGGAGGTTGAGAATAGCTCCCTTGAGAGTAATTTTGATGAGCATTCGGATGTTGGTAAGTTCCGGATTGTTGTTGTCGTGGAGCTTGATTACCTTGATACGAGGAGCTTTGTTGAGGCCTAGAGGATTGCCTTTGATTTGAATATCATCCCCAAGTTAAGTTTGGATTCTCATGCCAATTTTGAGGCACTCCTTGAAAATCATAGTTTTGGACATGCCCTTGCCCCACATAGTTAGCATCATAGGGTTGTGTGTCCAACATCAAGATCATATCCATAGGTTCAACCACCGGATTTCCATAGGTGGTGTGAGGGTTGAATTCCATTTGCCCAGCATTCAATTGCCCTAAAGCGTAGGCATTCATCAATGATTGTTGCAATGAATTCAGATTATCCACTAAGGTACTGGCTTGAGATGCTACTTGAGCTTTCATCGGAATAGTTGTTGGTGGTGTATTTGGAGATGTGCAATTTGTAGCCGAATGTTCACCACCACAAAGTTGACATAACCGGGCTTTCTTATTCTCTTGAGCCAAATCATCAACTTTTTGTTCCATGGCTAACACCTTATTATGCCACTCGGAGTTCCTTTCGGGCTCATCTACCACGGTGGTCACAAGTGGCTTTTTATGCTTCAATTGCCTTCTTCCCGAACTCCATTGCCTATTGTTCTCACAAGTTCTCTCAATGGTGGCCAATGCCACATCCGGTGCTACATCCATGATGGGTCATCCACATGCCCCATTTTGTTGTTGCATTGAACTACCATCCAAAGTCCTATAAAATAGATGCACTTGGTCCCATGCTTCGAATCCATGTTGTGGACATTTCCGTAACATAGTCTTGAACCGATCCCATGCCTCAAAAAAGTCTTCACCCAAGAGTTGCTCAAAGTTGGAAATGTCGGATTTCAAGTCAAGAGTCTTCGATGGTGGAAAATACTTGAGCAAAAATGTGCTTGCAACTTGTTCCCATGTGTGGAGGAAGTCATGAGCCAAAGATGAATACCACTCCCTCGCTTTTCCTTTTAGAGCAAAAGGGAACAAGAGTAGCCGAACCGCTTCCTCACCAACCGTATTTATCTTCACCGTTTTGCATACCTCAAAGAAATTATTGATGAAGGTATTTGGATCATCCATCGCCTTTCCTTCGAATTGAGCATTGTCCCCAAGTAAATGCCAAACATGTTGCCTTATCTCCAAGTTATTAGCCGCAACGGCTGGTACACGAACATGACTATGGCCCGTGGTAGCCATTGGTGTCTCATAATCTCTACATAGCCTTACCGGTCGATTGCCCGCTTGGTTTACTTGAGCCTGTGGCACATATTGTTGAGGGTTCATTATAGGGTTCAGTTGAGGGATAAATTGTTGAGCATAGGGATTGGCCATTTGAGGGTATTGGTTCATCATAGGATTCATCATATGGTTCATCATAGGATTAAATTGGGCCATTTGCATCATCATTTGTTGCTATTGTTGGAAAATTTAGGGGTCCATTTGTGGAGGTTGTTGTTGAGGTGAACCAAAAGGATTGGGAATTTGTGGAGCTTGGAGAGGGATATTGGCTTGTTGTTGAAAGTTATTGTTCAATGGAGCATTACAAACAAGATTCCCTTCTCTAGGAAAACGTTCCATCATTGAGGGAGGTAAGTTAATTTGAACTTGACCTTGAGTATATCATTGGTCTTGACTTGCACTTGTTTCCCCAAACGGATTGGCATTGTCTTCTCGATTCAAACCCCTACCATATTCACGGTCTTCATTTCCCGTAGCCATACTCGAATTTTCGGAACTAGAGCTTTCACTTTCCAAGTCTTGATTTACTTCTTCAACTAGAATCCCTTTTTTCCGCAAAGCGTTTCGGTGTCTAGACAAAGCCTCAATCTTAGGAATGTATGGAAGTAGTGGTTCCTTAGAACTTCGGGTCATGCACTACAAAAACAAACACAAGAAAACAGTAAAATAAAAACAACCTAAGCCTAAGTCTTCCAATGACTTAAAAGATATCGATTAAGTCCCAGGCAACGGCGCCAGAAAACTTCATGGCCAAAATAGTGACGGTCCAACTTTAACCGGCAGGGTACCGAGTCGGATGCATTATAGTAGCGAGCAATGTCGTATCCACGAGGAATTTATCGAATACTAAAGTCGTCTTCGGATTTAGTTTAGGTTAACCCAGATGTTTCAAGTTCAATTATGCTAAAACGATATGTAAATTAAAGATAACAAGAGATATAAATAGATACATAGCCAAACCACGATCCAACTGAATACTTTCACCCCTCTAATCGATTATCTCGGGAATGGAAACTACCAACCAACCATCCTAACACTTACATCGACTCATTCATGGGTGCAAACTCTTAAGATAGTACTAGACGCCATACAACAACCTAGAACCCTTTGACCGGTTCAACAGTCCGCCTTTAAGGATTTAACTGACCGAAACAAGATTAACGCGCTAGAGTTGCTCGATTTCACAACCGATTGAACCTCACTCCCTAATCAATCTAAACAACTCAGTTGATTATAAGAAATGATCTTAAAACCCCTTTTCCCACACCCATTCGCAACATACATTTATAAAAGTGGTGTGTGTGTTCATGAACTAGGGTGTACGATGCCTAATTCAAGCATTAAAAACAAGTTTTAAGACATGAATTCGTCGATACAACATCAATTAAGCACTACCCAATCCCAATTTCATCAATTAGAGGGTGATTCCTTCAATCTTCACATGATTTGACTATGAAATGTTTAGCTACTCATCACAAAACAAGAAATAACAATCAAATCGAGAATTAGAGCCATAAAACAAGAAAATGAATGCTATCAATTACCAAAATCGCAGAAATTTGGCTTTACATCAAGCTTCATCAACACCCATGTCAATTGGTGAGGAAGAAGGTCCAAAATGCAAATTAGAGATAGTTGAACTAGAAATTATGCTAGATTGTACTTAATTTAAGTAAAATATGGTGTAAGAGTGAATCTAGAGAAGATAAGGGGAAGATGTCGACCTAGAGAGTAAAAGGTGTAAGTATGAAAGTGTGAAAGTGTGTAGAAGTTCGTTAAAAATCTGTGCAACAAGTATTTATATGCTCCAAAAAATGTGCATGAAAAGTGCTTTTGGCGCGCCCCAAAACTGATGTGTGATTCTGGGAAGTCTCTGTTCCAACTTGGCGTGCCCCAACCCGTTTGGCGCGCTCCAAAGTTGTTGTGTGGCTTGTTGGAAGTTCTGCTTGATCTTTGGCGTGCCCCAAAGCTGTTGGCGCGCGCTAAACACCTCTAGGCTCCAATTTCTTCACTTTTCTCTATTTTCTTCTATCTCCAACCATTGGTTTCATCTTTATACGCTCCATGCCTTATCTCCCGAGCTTACAAACGCCTACATCCTGCGTCACAACATTTAACACAAACCGAGCATAACTCCGCAAGATAACTAGGGCTCGAAAATGGGCCGAAACATCGTAAAATGCCGAAGTTTTCCATCTTGATGACGGTTTACCTCAAGATGGATGTGCAATGTGATTTTTGCCCTAAATACGGTCTAAAACTACCCGGAATTAACCAAAAGTGCAGTAAACGGGGGTTGAAACATGCACCCGAGCATAGTAAAGTTGACTCACATCACATACCATATGTTCATAATAATAATCGTTAAAGAAAACAATTTTTAGGAAAGAAAACGTTAAAATTTGACAATTAAGAGTCCAACAACATATAACAAACCAACAACATATAGAAATAATAATTAAAGACCAATAGTCATACATAAAATTAAAAAAAAAGAATTCTTTTTTTTTTTTGAAGAAAGATCAAAGAATCGTAGACGGAAACTAAAAGTGAAGTGATATCAGCAATATTATAACACCATTTTACTTTGGGCGGAACGCGCGCGCGCGCGCGCGCACACACACACACACACACACACATATATATATATATATATATATATATATATATATATATATATATATATATATATATATATATATATATATATAGATAGATAGATAGATAGATAGATAGATATCGGGTTGGATTGGGTCAACCCGGAAAAAAAACCAAACCAACCCAAAATGTTTTTGGTTTGGGTCAAACCAATCCAAAAAATTTGGGTTTCAATTGGTTTGAGTTTTCGGATTGATCGGTTTGGGTTTTGGGTTAGTTTGAGTTCATTGGGTTTTCTCATTTCAAACGTAGTGTATACGATTCTGGAGGGGTCGAATTTTGTTGTGGTATCCCAATGATAGATTGTCAGTAGTGTCCTTTAAAAAAAGGAAAATAATGAGATCATTTTTAACATATTTTTATTTTCCTCTAAAAAAATATATTTTTATTTTATACTACCTCCGTTCCAAAATATAAGTCATTCTACCCTTTAGATTTGTCCTACAATATAAATCATTATACATTATCAATTCAACATTTATTACTCATTCTCCATCAAACACCTAATTTATTATCAATCTAACTTTTCATTACTTAAAAACTACTGCATTAATGATAGTCAATCGGCATTTTAAATATTTAAACTTCAAATTTATGATATTCAACTATTTTTTTAAATGGGGCAAATATCCAAAAGGACACATATTAGACTTTTTTTAGGGGACACATATTAGACTTTATTAGGTAAATAGGACACTAAAGAATCTGATTTGGTTATAAGTACACATAATTAGTACATGGACCAAACTACCCTAATTTTGTTTAGCTTTTGTTTTTTTAATGTTTTTTCTTCTTTTTTTTCCCTTTTTTTTTCTTGGCGTTTCTTTTTTTTTTCAGGGCGTTTTTTTTTTCCTGGGCGTATTTTTTTTATTGCGTTTTTTTTTCTAGTCGTTTTTCTTTAAATGGCGTCTTTTATTCTGGGTGCATTTTTTTTCCGGTGACCACCTCGATGCATTGACGCCGCGATGCAGAGATGCCTCGATGAAGTGACACCGCGATGCATTGACCACCCCAGATCCATTGACCACATCGATGCAGTGACCACCTCCGATGCAGAGACACCGTGATGCAGTAACCACCCCAGATGCAGAGACACCGCGATGCGGTGACCACCTCCCGTGCAGAGACCGCGATGCAAAGACGCCGCATTGCAGAGACACCTCGATGCAGTGACCACCCGCGATGCAGAGACGCCGTGATGTAGAGACGCCTCGATGAAGTGACACCGCGATGCATTGACCACCCCAGATCCATTGACCACCTCGATGCAGTGACCACCTCCGATGCAGAGACCGCTCCAGATGCAGAGACACCGCGATGCAGTGATCACCCTCGAAGCAGAGACATCGCGATATTACAACATTTGCCGATGTAGAGACACCGTGATGCAGAGACACCGCAATGAAGTGACACCGCATTGCAGACACACCGCGATGCAGAGACACCACGATGAAGTGACACCGCAATGCATAAACGCCGCATTGCAGAGACATCGTGATGTTATAACATTTGATGATGCAGAGACACCGCGATGAGGTGACACCGCATTGCAGAGACACCGCGATGCACATACACTGCGATTAAGAGACACCGCGATGAAGTGACACCGCATTGCAGAGACACCGCGATGCAGAGACACCGCGATGAAGTGACACCGCATTGCAGAGACACCAAGATGAAGTGACACCGCGATGCAGAGACACCGCGATGCAGAGACACCTCGATGAAATGACACCGCGATGCAGTGACCACCCCCGATGCAGAGACACCCCCGATGCAGAGACACCGCGATGCAGAGATACCATGATGAAGAGACACCGCGATGTCTCTTTAGCGTTAAAAAAAATCACGTCCAAGAAAAAAAAACGGGGCTAGGAAAAAAAAACGCAGCCAGAAAAAAAATAAAAAAATAAAAAACGCGCCCAGAAAAATTTAAAAAAATTTAAACAAAAAAAATGAAAAAAAATTCACGTCCAGAAAATGAATAAAAATAAAAAAATAAAATTAGCTCCAAGAAAAAGAAAGGAAAAAAATAGTTTCATCTAGTTACTTATTTTGTGTCCTTATAAACAAATAAGATTCTTTAATGTCATAAATGTCTATTAAGTATTCAAATTAGTTCTTGTAGACAATTATCAATTTTTTTTTAATATGTGTGAAAACACCAAAATTTATATTTTAAAACGGATGTAGTAATTTGAACACAGACCGAAAAACATGTGTAATGATAAACGATATTGTTTTTTGAGTAATTGGCGCAAAACACCCTTATGTTTGGGTCAAACATTGGGACTGCCCTTATCTTCAAATTTTGCATTTTTACCCTCTATCTTTTATAATTTTTTGCAAGAAACACCTTTTTTTTTATTTGGGGTAAAATTTAACGGGAAAAAGGCGCGTGCTATGCACTCTCAACCTGAGCAAACAACTTTTTTTAATATTTCCCCAAAATCCCCATTGAATCCCAACCCATTAATTCGACTACCAACCCCAATTAATTCATTCATTCATTCCAACCCCAAACTCAGTTGATTTCCGATCCTCGGTTAATTTCTAATTCATGAATTCTCAATCGTTGTTGACTTCTAATTTCCCTCTCCTCTACAACAACCTAGTTTCCTAATTCAAAAACCTAGTTTCCTATTTCGATTTCTTCTCTATTAACAGAAGAGTGGTTTATGTCACTGTCAAGTGTCTAACGGTGCCGGCGATAGTGCTGTAAACGAGCCGAGTCGAGCCGAGTACCTGATGTTCAAACTCGAGCTCGTTTACAATCGAGCATGCTCGGCTCGGCTCGTTAAGACAAACGAGCCTAAAAGCCTGTTCGAGCACGGCTCGATAAGAAAGGAAAATGTTCGAGCTCGAGCTCGAGCTCGAGATCAAGCTCGCGAACAGGCTCGAACTCGAGCTCGGCTCGTTCAATAGCAAATTTTTTTAGGGGCTCGTTCAATAGCTCGGCTCGTTCAATAGATATTTGATATTTGTTTTATATATTTATATATTGATTATTTATATTACATATAATATATGTTCACGAACACTAACGAGCGTTCACGAACAGGCTCGTGTTCGTTCGTTTACTAAACGAGCAGGAGAACCCGTTCGAGCTCGGCTCGATAACATAAATGAACGAGCTTAAACGAGCCGAGTTCGAGCCTTGTTCGCGAACGTTCGGTTCGTTTAACACCTCTAGCCGGCGATAATAGTGCTCAAGATGTCACTTCGAAGAATATGTGTATTTTGAGTTAAAAACTTCGAGTTAAAAAACAGGGAGTTAAAAAAATGGGGTTGGTAGTCGAATTAATGGGGATTTTGGGAAATAATTAAAGAAAGGTTTTTTTGTTTGTTCGGGTTGAAGGAGATTGCAAAGCACGGGCTTCTTCCCGTTAAATTTAACCTCAAATTCAAAAAAGGGTGTTTCTTCGCAAACTTTTATAGAAGATAGAGGGTAAAAATGCAAAATTTAAAAATAAGGGGCAAGTCCCAATGTTGACCCAAACATAAGGGTGTTTTGCGCCAATTGCACTTGTTTTTTTTTTAAACACAAATTTCCAAAAAAAAATAATGAAAAAGAAAAAAATCCATACCGAAAGGATCATCAACGGCTTGGCCGGAGAGCACCCCACAGTCCCACCGCCTTGTTAATTCGAGCAACAAAGAATCACAAACAAAAAGATGCTTTTACTGGCTTTATCGAAGAAGACAATTCAAGAGTTGAATATGTATTAGGTGGTTTTTTCTCCCACGACAGATTCTTTACACAACCTGGCATTGACAATATCGATGATGAACATCTTCCTCACTTTGTTGCTGCCCCTTTTTCCGGTGATCATCTTTCTCATCCTACCCTGGAAAAGATCAATCCACGAAAAAAGAATTCCACCAGGGTCTTTGGGACTGCCTTTAATAGGCCAAAGCTTCAGTCTTTTATGGCAAATGAGATCTAACACTGCTGAGAATTGGCTGGAACAAAGAGCCAAAAAGTATGGTCCCGTCTCTAAGCTCAGCCTTTTCGGTAAACCGACGGTCTTCATCTACGGACAAGCTGCAAACAAGCTTGTTTTCTGCAGTGATAGCAGCACCATTTCAAACGAACAAGTAGATTCTGTGACAACGATATTAGGAGATCGGAGTCTGCTAAATCTTTCAGGTGAAGATCATAAGCGAGTTAGAGGGGCGCTTGTATCTTTTTTGAAGCCAGAATGCTTGAAGATGTATGTTGGTAAGATGGAAGATGAGGTCAGGTACCATATTCAGACATATTGGGATGGCAAGCAGAATGTGACGGTATGTACGTTTCTACCCTTTTATTTTCTACTGGGATAACCAATATTGGGAAGGCTAACTTTTGTAGCACTTTACAATAAGCTATGCTAATATTTAGATCTTGTTTGTAGGTTTTTCCATTAATGAAAACTCTCACATTTGACATGATTTGCTCCTTACTTTTTGGGATTGAACGAGGAGTAAGAAGAGAACAACTGGTCGATTATTTCCGTCACATGATGCAAGGGATGTGGTCAATACCTATAAACATTCCATTCTCACGGTTCAATCGCAGCATTAAGGATAGGGCAAAAGCTGACCAAATCTTGAAGGACGTTATAAAGGAGAAAAGGCTTCAACTACAAAACGGAGCACCTACTCATCAAGACTTGATCTCTTGCTTACTAAGCATTCGTGGGGAAGATGGCGACGAAATGCTTTCCGAAAAAGAGATATTGGATAACGTGATGGTCCTCTTGGTAGCAGGATACGACACTTCCTCTGTGTTGATCACTTTCATGATGCGACTTTTAGCCACCAATCTCTCTGTTTATGAAGCTGTTCTTAAAGGTATTTACTATTCAAACTCCCCCCCTCAAACTTCTCTGTATTACGAAATGCCTATAAAAAGGGCTGAAATATTCTTGATGATTATACCGAATGAATGCAGAACAAGAAGAGATTTTCAAGGGAAAATCGTGTGGAGATCATCTTACTTGGGAAGATCTGACCAAGATGAAGTATACATGGAAAGTGGCACAGGAGTTACTAAGAATGTATCCTCCAATATTCGGAAATTTTAAAAAGGCAGCAAAAGACATTGACTATGGAGGCTACATCATTCCTAAAGGATGGCAAGTAAGAATCTATCTTTTTGTACTATATATCTTCAATACACATATTCATTTCATCAAATCCACTACAGAAAGAATTTTACTGTGTTTTTTCAAATAAAACAGATATTCTGGGCTGCCCCAATGACTCAAATGGATAGCACCATATTTGAGGAGCCATCCAAGTTTGACCCTGCAAGATTTGACAACCCAAAAACTATCCCACCTTACTGCTATATCCCTTTTGGTTGTGGAGCTCGAATATGCCCAGGGTACGAGTTTGCTAAGATAGAAACTCTTGTCACTATATATAGCCTGGTTAATCGGTTTAAATGGAAGTTATGTTGCCCTGACAACGGGTTTAGAAGGGATCCGATGCCAGTGCCGCCTCAAGGTCTTCCAATCCAGTTAACACCGAAGAATGATGTCCACCCTTAGCAACAACCCTTATCAGATGTAATAACCGTTGTATCACTGAATAGACTACTGTTTTATTTCCAAGTTATCGTATCATCTTTGATACAAGTACTCGGAAAAGGGGTGCCCCGGATATTATGAAAACAATTCTCGGGCAAGAGTGTTATAATAGAAGAAAAACCCACGAACCCTCAAAAGAGATAATGTCAGAAACTTTCAGATTTATATCAGTGGAATTATCAATCCTTTTATTAAACATATTCATTTCATCAATCTACTGCAGAAAGAATTTTACTGTGTATTTTCAAATAAAACAGATATTCTGGGCTGCCCCAATGACTCAAATGGATAGCACCATATTTGAGGAGCCATCCAAGTTTGTGAAAGAAATAAAAGAACAAATAAAAAATAGACTGAATTTTATTCACCGAGTTTAAAAGCTACCAGTGTACTGTGTACAGTGTTATATAGGAGTTTTACAGATAAAGATTTAATTATTTAAAATAGAAATACAAAATGCAAACGAAAGCTGGTAAATGAAAGATAATTGAAACTTTGACTTTTAAATTGAAAAATGGCTGCTATGTCTCTTTCAATGCTTTATCCAATTTTGAGTCTTTAGATGAGTTTGAATCAAGAGGCATTATCTTAACAGTTTGACCCTGCAAGATTCGACAACCCAAAAACTATCCCACCTTACTGTTATATTCCCTTTGGTTGTGGAGCTCGAATAAGCCCAGGGTACGAGTTTTGCTAAGATAGAAACTCTTGTCACTATGTATAGCTTGGTTAATCGGCTTAAATGGAAGTTATGTTGCCCACGACAACGGGGTTCAGAAGGGATCCGATGCCAATGCCGTCTCAAGGTCTTCCAATCCAGATAACACCGAAGAACGATGTCCACCTTTAGCAGCAACTCGTGAACCAAATGACCATATCAAGATGGGGAAATTATAATAACCGTTGTATCACTGAATAGACTACTGTTTTATACAATCAAAAGCACACAATACGAACTTGTGTTGAAATCATTTGTGTAGAAGGTGACCAGCTTAACTGTCACTTAATATATATCTCATTTGCCGATATATATCTGTCATGCACCATTCAAAAAAGCAAAAACTTAATGGTCCTAAAGCCCTGTTTGCTCAAAGCCAAAAACAAAATTTCCCTAACACTAAAATGTGCCTCTTGCCATTTATAAAGGGAGAGATTTGTTTCAGAATCAATAAATCTTCCTTGTTACTGCAGGTGAAGTGAAGTGCATACTAATAAATGCCAACAATCCCAACTACTTCTAATGAACTATATCCCACGGCTATAATAATAAAGGCAAGTCGGATTAGAGCCTAATTATTTAGACAACAAAATCACAGCCAATGGCTGGGGTTATCACGAAGAAAAACTCCCCAAGCTAACAATTATGCTCTTGCCAAATTTCTTGAAGATCTTCCACACACTGATTATCAATTTACTAACGTGAAACTTTTGATTTTATCTAAATGCCCATTTTTCCTGTAATTTGACAATTTTTCCATTCACGATTAACTTAGTCTCAACTACACAGCTCAGATTCATTTTTGAAAAGTCGATTATGCACAATCATCTCTCTCTTTCTAGCAAAATACACGTGCTCCACACGTGATCAATTAGATTCGGTATTTTAAAATATATATATATATATATATATAGGGTTGGGTTCCCCTACATACCATACTATCCATGCTTACCGTACATACTACTAAAATAGTGCATCCGATCACTATTTTAGTGCACCTGGTTATTGTTTCGGTGCAACTACAAATTCGGGGAGCGAGGTTTCTAGTTAGGTTTCTAGTATTACCTAATAGCGATTTCCCCCGCTTCATTAACTAGGTGCACTCAAACAATAACCGGGTGCACTAAAATAGTGTTCGGATGCACTATTTTAGTAGTATGTACGGTAAGCATGGATCAATAGGTATGTATATGAACTCATTTATATATATATATATATATATATATATATATATATATATGCACTATTTTAGTAGTATGTACGGTAAGCATGGATCAATAGGTATGTATATGAACTCATTTATATATATATATATATATATATATATATATATATATATATATATATATATATATATTATTGAATATGTATTCATAAATTTATAAAAGGAGAAGATTTTGAGTAATGATATTGTTATGAAATGATTTTGTACTTTGCATTTTCATGTTACATCTATCATTCTTTTAAATATGTTAAACACTTTTTTCAATACAAAATATATATTTGACTTGTATAGTTGTATCAATCACGATTTGTCTTAAAATTTATGCTTTATTTATGGATGTTCTCTCAATCCGTCCTAGCCTAAACTTGTGTCGTGTATGATGTATCTACGTGTATTATTATACTTTCAACTACGGTCTATCGCCGCTATTTGAGGAACGGTGGATCCTATAATTACATTAGCTCTATTTTCTCACTTGACACCAAGTTACCAAATTCATTATATCTCAACCTTATATCTCGTTAATTTCTTAAAATGGTTAACCCAAATTACAATGTCTATTATGTGTCAACCATATATATTAGTAATGTTTTTCCCATTTTTCCAACAGAGATATTACATTCTCCCTTTCTTACGAACATTCTTGTCAGGACCCTACCAAATAATTCTAGAGGCAGTCTCACCATCTTTCACGGTGCGACACTTCATTCCATCAGGTAAGCCACTATGATTTCACTTGTAATGCCTCGAACCTTGGTGTTAGCGGTGATTGTTGGAAAGGTGTCCTAAACCCAATCGGGTTGGACCGGATCCGACCGGGTCGGGTCATTTACAGTCTATTTAGTTCATTGCTAATCCACAGTGTGGATGCGTACGTTAGACTGACCCACTTACATTAAGTGTCACACTATGTGGCGGTTGTGTAATTATCCTTTTGACCGGAGTCTTCATGGCATCACGGTGTGGATTGTCATGCTTCGACACTATTGAGATTTCTCCAACCACGGGGCGATCATGCGGTAGTGATTGGGTATGATATTGAAGCATGCGGAGTATACATGATTGGTCGTCCGGGAATCGCGTATCCTATGATTGGGATCAAATATCCGAAATGGCCTTCTTATAAGGAATGTCTAGCTCTCGAGAATCTTTGCAAAGTGGGAGTAAATGTGTTATTCCGAGAGAGCATGATATCCAGATTATAAGATACGATCGTCAATGTATTGACACTCGAGATACGATCATATGGATATTATTACAGCGATAGGATTGTAAGTTACACGGTAAGCTTGCTCCACATGAAAGGTAGTAGTCATTGCTTTTGACTCTTCCGATAATTGGGGGTCACGGTGTGTTGCTAGACGCTATCCCGTGATCGTTAGGTATGAAGGGCATTTTAGTAAATTGCACTTTGTGTCTGCGGCCAACATATTCGGAAGCCTATCGGGTCACGCACATATGAACATCGGGTCGGATTAAAATGCGGTTATAGTTGATAACCAAATAGGAAAGTTTATCTCAGACTATAAAGGTTATAGTGGTAAATTAATATGGTGGTATTTATTTATTATGAATAAATAAAATACAAGATATTAATTATATATAAATTATGTTAATTAAAGAATATTACTGAAGCCAATTAATTGGCATATGGGGCGCCACATTTAAGTGTATGAGATACACTTGAATTGTGGACTTTAATTAATAAGATTGCCATAATATTAATATAAGATATTAATTGATTTTTGGAAAATAGATTTATGGTAATAAGATAATTATAATCAATATAAGATATTGGCAAAATAAATTATAATTAAAGAGATAAATCAATCTAGTTGATTTTCCTTATTTTATTGGAAAAATGTTTTCTTCTCCTACACACTAATTGTGGCGCCACCTTTAGCTATAAATAAGAGGTGGGTGTCAAGCTCTTTTGTACAACACAATTGCAAGAGCTCATAGTTCTTGTGTAAAAATAGAGGGCTATCCATAGTGAGTTTGTGAGGGAAGAAAAGGTCCGGTCGAGCAGCCGGAGTTTTTCCGATAGCAATCCAAGGAGGATTCCGGCAAGGGGTTCGTGTGGATTAGCGATAGAGACCGGACGCGTGGACGGCTTGCGCATTGATTTACTCTCCGTTGGCGGTCAAAGCGACGATCTTATAGATCATCTGAGGTATAACCGTCAAACTACTTAACGTGTTTATTGCATTAAACGAAGAACGATCTAGAAAAGGAAATCAAATTTTAAATTCATTGTTGCGTTAAACTAGTGATTTCCAAC
Organism: Gentiana straminea; assembly: GCA_036785695.1. Lineage (NCBI taxonomy): Eukaryota > Viridiplantae > Streptophyta > Magnoliopsida > Gentianales > Gentianaceae > Gentiana > Gentiana straminea. Next base: position 585,549 of record JAVUPR010000477.1, read on the forward strand.
GGTGGTATCGAGCCGGACTTCGAGCTTAAGCAATAAGCATAATTTAAATGCGTAGTATTTAATCTATAGATGCAAGATTTAAATCACGAAACGTAGAAACAAAAAAAAAGGGTTTATTGAGGGCTCGGCCGACTGGCGGCGGCGGTGGCCCTAGGGCTGCCGTCTGTCGGCTGTTCTCTTCCAATGGGGGAGATCAACCCTTTTCGTTTTGTGATATTTTATTGTGCATAGATATCTCGTTTGTTTAGTTGTGTCATATGGCCAACCAATGGTTCAAATAGTTTAGACCATTGGGAAACCATATAGCATGTTGGCATTTCCAAATTTTGATTTGGAATAGGCCAAAGCCCTTTTCAAATATTTGATTTGTAAAGCCTAGGCCAGGCCACTTCCAAAATTTTGATTTTGGAAAGTGGCAGGGAGCCTAGACTAAAATAATTTGGCCTTTTCAAATATTTGATTTGGAATAGGCCTAGGCCTTTTCAAATGTTTGATTTGTAAAGGCCAGGCTAGGCCACTTTCAAAATTTTGATTTTGGAAAGTGGCTGGCCTAAGCTAAACTTAGTTTTGGAAAGGAAACAAATAGGAGACTTAGTAATTTTAATTTTATTTTGAATAGTTCAAATTTAATTAAAATTAAAATCGATTAAAATTAAATGTTAATTTTAATTTTCGATTAAGTCATATAATTAATTAAAAGTTATTTAATTATTTGATGTGATAAAATAAAGACGCATGAGTAGTTAAAATTAGAATTTAATCTTTTTCATAAGATAAAATTGTATGGATTAGATGTGTAGATATAATGCGATTATATGGACCCCGATTGATCATGGACTCGACCAATAGGATAGATGAGAATGTTTTCTTTATGTTGGTTTTGAAAACTGTCCTAGGCCGTTATGAAGAACGTGACCTAGTTTACTTTTTGCATTTATCCCATTCCCGTAAGCCCCCCCCCCCCCCCGTGTGCGGCGGGTGTATTTATTAGATAAATTATAATGTAACAAGAATAGAGCAAGAAGTTAAAGACCAAGGAGAGATAAAGAACCCATTGGCGTACAACAATAAAGATCCTATTGGCGGTTGCGAGATACCCTTAGTTTGTGACCCGCGGTTTCGTCGTTTGTATTCGAAACCGCACTTAGGAAAAGTCCATGATCATACCGGTTATTTTGTGCGCGGAATGTTGTGTATGTTTTACTTTATATGATATAGTAGTAATATGCACATAGTAGATGAGACCATAATTAAACCAAATTAATTAAGTGAATTAATTTAAAATTATTCCCAAGCCAAAAATCGAGCCAAAATTGTCTCCCAATATTATAATGATGGTGAAGAGCCTTTGTTCGGATCAACCGATCGGCCCACGTCGGGAGTTGACCCACCACGGGTATATCGTCATTATCAAGATATGATCGTTATGAGATCTCATGAATATTTGGGTTACGACTCGACTAAGAATCTTGCGGTGATTGGCCTACGTCAGGACCGTCTGATTTTAAAGACAAGGGGTGGCTATCACATACAGATGTGAATTGTCAAAGAGTTGACTAGTCAACCAATGGAAATCGAATAAGATTCGATCGGTAATTAGTACCCACCTTCGAAATTGACCCGGTCGATCGGCCCACGTCGGGGATTGAGTCAACTAGATAGGATTCCATCCACTAAAGAATTACTTAAATTCTTGAAAGCCAATTGGGAATAGTTGGCTAGTGGGAGTAAAACCTTATAAAATTTTAAGTGCAAATTTAGGGTTTTTATACATGAGCTTTTACTTATTCTATCTTTATTTATTGTTGTAAAAAATGTCAAACAAATTGAACCTTCGTTTTATCATCGAAAACAAGCTTGACGAAACAAATTTTCTCGATTGGGAAAGAAAACTCAAAATCGTTTTGAGGCATGAGAAGATTGGCTATGTCTTGGACGAGGCCCTACCGGAAAAGCCCGCTGAGGGTTCGGCTGCAGATGTTGTCGAGAAGTACAACAAGCACTGTTCTGACAGTACGATGCTACATGCATCATGCTTGCTTCTATGACACCGGAACTGCAGAAACAGCATGAGTCTATGGACACCTACTCTATCATGGTCCACCTGAAGGAACTTTATGCTTCTCAGTCTCGAACTGAGAGGTACGAGGTCTCGAAGGCCCTGTTTAGCTATAAGATGGCATATGGGACTGCTGTGGGGTCACACGTGCTAAAGATGATCGGGTACATAGAGAGGCTTGGGAAGCTGGGCCACAAGTTGGAACGAGAGTTGAGTATTGACTTGATTCGCAATCTCTACCGATTCATTCTCACGGTTTGTGATGAACTATCACATGAACAAGATAGATTGCTCCCTAGTGGAGTTATTGAACATGCTGAAAACTGCTGAGGGCACTGTGGGGAATTGAAAGCAAGTGTTGCTGGTCACTTCAAGCAAAGGCAAGGCAAAAGCCTAGAAAAAGTCCAAGAAGGCGAAGGCTGCACCTAAGCCAACGCCTAAGATAGCAAAAGACAAATCCAAGGATGCTTTCTTCCATTGCGGTGAGACCGGACATTGGATGAGAAACTGCAAGGGCTTCTTGAGTACCAAGAAGAAGCATTCTGATGCTTCGACTTCAGGTATATTTATGATTGAGATCAACATTACTTCTTCTAAGTCTAACCTTTGGGTATTAGATCTTGGTTGTGGTTCTCATATTTGTACGAATATACGAGGCACTAAGAAGAGCTAGAGATGCGAAGAAAGGAGAGGTGGACCTACGTGTTGGAAATGGAGCAAGTGTTCTTTGCACTAGCCGTAGGAGTTTATTCTCTTTCATTGCCCGGTGGGCTAGTACTTGAACTTAGTAAGCGTTATTTTGTTCCCGCTCTTACGAAGAGTATTATTTCCATTTACGCATTAGATGTTGATGGTTTTTTATTTACGTTTGAGAATAAATGTTGTTCTTTTTCACGTGATGGAATCTTTTATGGTAATGCGGCATACTCGGCAATGGTCTCTACATATTAGATATGAATGTTGACGTACTTAATATAAATAACAAGAAAGCCAAAACAAATGACTTGAATGAATCCTACTTATGTATATCAGAATCACATTTCCAAACTCCATAAAGATGGAATGTTGGATCAATTCGATTATGAATCGTTTGAGACATGCGAAGCTTGTTTACTTGGCAAGATGACAAAGTCACCATTTAGTGGCAAAGGGATAAGATCCAATGAATTGTTTGAGCTCATACATACTGATGTATGTGGCCCAATGTCAATTCAAGCTAAAGGAGGATACTCTTATTTTATCACTTTCACTGATGACCATTCTCGCTATGGTTATATATACTTAATGAAGTATAAGTCTGAAGCCTTCGAAAAGTTCAAGGAATTCAGAAGTGAAGTAGAGAAACAACTAGGTAAAGAAATCAAAACACTTCGATCCGGTCGAGGTGGAGAATACCTGGATGGAGAGTTTCAAGACTATCTGAAGGAGAATGGGATTCTACCTGAATGGACCCCTCCCGGGACGCCACAAATGAATGGCGTGTCTGAGAGGAGGAACCGCACCCTGTTAGACATGGTACGATCCATGATGAGCTATGCGAGTTCTTCCAAAATCGTTTTGGGGTATGCTCTAGAAACCGCATCCTATACACGAACCGAGTTCCATCAAAGACGGTTGATTCTACACCATACGAGGTATGGGCCAAGAAGAAACCAAATCGGCATATCTTAAACCTTGGGGTTGTCCAACTTATGTGAAGCGGATGATGCGACAAATTAGAGGCCGAGATCCGACAAATGTCGTTTGTGGGATATCCTAGAGAAACTAGAGGATACCAATTTTACCATCCTGAGGAGCAAAAGGTGTTTGTTGCCAGGACTGGCCACTTTCTAGAGAAAGAGTTATTCTGGATAGGGTCGGTGGGAGTAAAATTGATGCGAAGAAATTCGAGAACCACTTACGGATAACAGTCCGTTGATGGAAGTAGAGGAGACACCGCATGCAGATGTGGGGCCACCCTCTACCATAGACACACTAGCACCTCGAAGATGCACCAGGGAACGCCGTGAACCTGAAAGTTACACGGGCGTGTATCTCATGGAAGATGAGGACCCTAGAACTTATGAGGAAGTGCTATTAAGGCATGAAGAAGAGAAATGGCTGGAAGCCATGAATTACGAAATGGAATCCATGAAAGACAACCAAGTTTGGGACTTGGTTGATCCATCTAAGGGAATAGTTCCTATAGGGTGTAAATGGGTCTTTAAGAGAAAGACCGACATGGACGGTAACTGACTACCTACAAGGCTAGGTTAGTGGCAAAAGGATATAAGCAAAGACAAGGAGTTGACTATGACGAAACCTTTTCGCCTGTTGCCATGTTAAAATCCATTATAATTTTGCTCGCTATTGCAGCATACCATGATTACGAAATCTGGCAGATGGATGTGAAAACAGCTTTCCTTAACGGGAACCTGTCTGAGGAAGTGTATATGACACAGCCTGAGGGTTTCACGACCAATGACGCCAGGATGGTGTGTAAACTGCAAAGATCCATTTATGGATTAAAGCAAGCTTCTCGGAGTTGGAATCTTCGCTTTGATGAGATAATCAAACAGTTTGATTTCATCAAGAACGAAGATGAGCCCTGTGTTTACAAGAAGGTTAGTGGGAGTGCCATTGTGTTCCTAGTGCTTTATGTAGATGACATATTACTCATAGGGAATGATGTGCCTATGTTGCAATCAGTCAAAGCTTGGTTATCCAAGAACTTCTCAATGAAGGACTTGGGTGAGGCAGCTTATATTCTAGGTATAAAGATGTACGAGAGATAGATCTAAAAGGTTGCTTGGTGCTGTCGCAATCCACCTATATAGACAAGATGCGAAGAGATTCGGCATGGAGCGATCAAGAAAGGATTGCGCCCATGTCACATGGGGTCTACTGTCGAAGGGAATGAGTCCTAAGACGAGAGGAGGAAAGGGCACAAATGAGTAAAGTCCCTTATGCTTCGGCAATCGGGTCTATCATGTATGCCATGTTATGCACAAGACCGGATGTCTCGTACCCTCTTAGTATGACTAGTAGGTACCGGTCCAATCCAGGTGATGGTCTTTGGATTCTTGTCAAGAATATCCTTAAGTACTTGAGACGTACAAGGGATATGTTCCTGGTTTTCGGGAACGATGATTTAGTATTACGAGGTTACACGGATGCCGGTTTCCAACCGACAAGGATGACTTTAAGTCACAATCTGGATTTGTTTTCACGTTTAACGGCGGAGCGGTGGTGGAAGAGTTCCAAGCGGGAGACTACTTGCGGACTCTACAAAGGAAGCCGAATACATAGCGGCCTCGGAGGCGGCAAAGGAAGCGATTTGGATGAAGAAGTTCATTACCGAACTTGGTGTGGTTCCCTCCATTGAAGGTCCGGTGCCTCTATCTTTGTGATAATAATGGAGCGATATCTCAGTCAAAGGAACCAAGGTCTCATCAGAAGTCAAAACATGTGCTACGGCGCTATCACTTGATTAGAGAGATAGTAGATAGAGGAGATGTAAAGATAGAGAAAGTCCACATAGATGATAATATAGCTGATCCGTTAACCAAGGCATTGTCTCAAGCCAAGCATGAGAAACATGTTCACTTGCACGGGCTTAGGCATATGGGTGATTGGCTTTAGGCCAAGTGGGAGATTGTTGGAAAGGTGTCCTAAACCCAATCGGGTTGGACCGGATCCGACGGGGTCGGGTCATTTACGGTCTATTTAGTTCATGTAATAACTTTATTATGATTAATAAAAGCACTTATGTTATTATATATTGTTTATCTTCATATTACTTGTTGTGTATATATAGTAACGTCCCTAGTATCAATCTGTGATAGAGAAACCATGATAGTGATTATGGTTGATGAGATCTCAAATCACTATAACAAGGTTGGTACTTAAATGTCTCTAGTCTTATGTATTATCAAATGGGACATTGATAGTATAATCAGACTAGCACGTATTGGATGTCTTCTATCTTTTAGAAGGTAGGGATATATCTCGTCTATCGAAGTGTAGAGACACTTGGACAGTACGTGGACGTGTATTAGAGAATGCGTACGTTAGACTGACCCACTTACATTAAGTGTCACACTATGTGGCGGTTGTGTAATTATCCTTTTGACCGGAGTCTTCATGCATCACGGTGTGGATTGTCATGCTTTGACACTATTGAGATTTCTCCTAACCACGGGGCGATCATGCGGTAGTGATTGGGTATGATATTGAAGCATGCGGAGTATACATGATTGGTCGTCCGGGAATCGCGTATCCTATGATTGGGATCGAATATCCGAAATGGCCTTCTTATAAGGAATGTCTAGCTCTCGAGATTCTTTTCAAAGTGGGAGTAAATGTGTTATTCCGAGAGAGCATGATATCCAGATTATAAGATACGATCGTCAATGTATTGACACTCGAGATACGATCGTATGGATATTATTACAGCGATAGGATTGTAAGTTACACGGTAACTGTTCCACATGAAAGGTAGTAGTCATTGCTTTTGACTCTTCTGATAATTGGGGGTCACGGTGTGTTGCTAGACGCTATCCCGTGATCGTTAGGTATGAAGGGCATTTTAGTAAATTGCACTTTGTGTCTGCGGCCAACATATTCGGAAGCCTATCGGGTCACACACATATGAACATCGGGTCGGATTAAAATGCGGTTATAGTTGATAACCAAATAATGAAAGTTTATCTCTAGACTATAAAGGTTATAGTGGTAAATTAATATGGTGGTATTTATTTATTATGAATAAATAAAATACAAGATATTAATTATATATAAATTATGTTAATTAAAGAATATTCCGGAAGCCAATTAATTGGCATATGGGGCGCCACATTTAAGTGTATGAGATACACTTGGATTGTGCACTTTAATTAATAAGATTGCCATAATATTAATATAAGATATTAATTGATTTTTGGAAAATAGATTTATGGTAATAAGATAATTATAATCAATATAAGATATTGGCAAAATAAATTATAATTAAAGAGATAAATCAATCTAGTTGATTTTACTTATTTTATTGGAAAAATGTTTTCTTCTCCTACACACTAATTGTGGCGCCACCTTTAGCTATAAATAAGAGGTGGGTGTCAAGCTCTTTTGTACAACACAATTGCAAGAGCTCATAGTTCTTGTGTAAAAGTAGGGGGCTATCCATAGTGAGTTTGTGAGGGAAGAAAATGTCCGGTCTAGCAGCCGGAGTTTTTCCGATAGCAATCCAAGGAGGATTCCGGCAAGGGGTTCTTGTGGATTAGCGCTAGAGGCCGGACGCGTGGACGGCTTGCGCATTGAACTACTCTCCGTTGGCGGTCAAAGCGACGATCTTATAGACCATCTGAGGTATAACCGTCAAACTACTTAACGTGTTTATTGCATTAAACGAAGAACGATCTAGAAAAGGAAATCAAATTTTAAATTCCGCTGCGTTAAACTAGTGATTTCCTAACATTGATAAAGTCGAAATTATCTAAGGTGATTAGCGGTGTTTCATGTGATGGATATCTAGCTATGAAAGGTGTGTAAAAGCAGTTATGCGCGGTGGTGCCTTGGAATCCTGATGGTGGTGAAAATATGAGTAGTAAATTGGGTAAAGTTTGCCTTAGCTTTTCATTAATGTATATCCCTAAAAAGGGTTACATGGGCCCTATTTTTAGAGGAGGAACCGACTATAAATTGACATAATTACGATAAAGGCCTAGTAATATAACTAAGGCTTCGATCGGCCAGTGAGCTCTTTGGGAGTCTGGTGTGAGGCGGCTCCCCTGACCTCGTTGCCTCCGGAGTCCTTTGTCTCCTTGTTATGCCAAAATCATCGATATCCTTTCCTTCAAAGTGTAGTGGGCTCAGTTTTCTTGTGGACCTACTTGCCTTATGATGCTAGCTGGCCGGCCCCCCTTGGCCTTTCCCGGTGTCTCGTTGGTTCGTTAGGCCGAAGAGTGAGGGTCGGTGACTAACGCGGATCTACACCGGTTGATGAGCTCACGGATGATGGTGGGCGACGGCCTTGCTCTGCTACTTTGTTGGCCGGACGGATCCGAATAGAGATCCACGGGTGGAAATTCGATTCAGGCATATCAATGGCCCCTTACTCCGTGCTCTAAGCATTTTCCTAAAATGGTAGGCAGGGAGTAAAGTTGGTTCGCGGATCGATTGTTTTGAAGGACGGATGGCTTCATGGAGCGAGTAGCTTTAGCCTTTGATGGGTCATATGGGCGGACAACCTTGAGCTTTATGGGCCAGAATGGGCGAATCGCCTTAGCCTTTGATGGGTCTTATGAGCGGATAGCCTTGACCTTTGTAGGCTATAATGGCCGGATCGCCTTAGCCTTTGATGGGTCGTATGGGCGGATGGCCTTGACCTTTGTGGGCTATAATGGGCGGATCACGTTAGCCTTTGATGGGTCGTATGGGCGGATGGCCTTGACCTTTGTGGGCTATAATGGGCGGATCGCCTTAGCCTTTGATGGGTCATATGAGCGGATAGCCTTGACCTTTTGGGGGCTATAATGGGTGGATTGCCTTAGCCTTTTGATGGTCATATGGGGCAGATAGCATTGACCTTTTGAGGGCTATAATAGGCGGATTGCCTTAGCCTTTTAAGGGTCATATGGGGCTGATAGCCTTGACCTTTTGGGGGCTATAATGGGCGGATAGCCTTAGCCTTTTGAAAGTCATATGGGGCGGATAGCCTTGACCTTTTGGGGGCTATAATGGGCGGATTGCCTTAGCCTTTTGAGGGTCATATGGGGCGGATATCCTTGACCTTTTGGTGCCGCGCCATTAAGCGGGTGGACTTATGGGGCCGCGCTATGAAGCGACGGACTTATGGTTGGTGAAGAGAAAATATGTGTTGATGGCGAGCGATCTCTCGGTGATCGTAACCGTTGAGAGAACTCCAAAAAAATAAGAAGGCTTGTCCCGCCACTTTGGGTAGGGTGATTTCCAAAACAAGATACCTCGACCCGCCATATCCGGGGCGTGAGTTCCAAAATAAGATTACTCGACCCTCCATCCAAAATAAGATAGCTCAACCCTTCATGTTCGGTAGGGTGAGTTCCAAAATAAGATAGCTCGACTCTCCATGTCCGGCAGGGTGAGTTCTAAAATAAGATAGCTCGACCCTCAATGCCCGGAAGGCTGAGTTCCAAAAATAAGATAGCTCGTCCCGTCACTTTAGGACGGGAGAGTTCCAAAAATAAGATAGCTCACCCCGCCACTTTAGGACGGGAGAGTTCCAATGAATAAGAAGTGTAATCATTAAAGTTGTAGAAATAAAACTCGATGAGAGCCTGTATCTTGAGAGCTCGTAACTTGGAGAGCTTGAGGGCTTGTTTTGGGGTGCTCATTTCGGCGGCCCCATTTTATATCTGGTAATCTGTGGTGAACATGGTGGTCATGACGGAGACCTTTACTTTTCTGATCGTAACTTTAACTTGTGGCCGCTATTCGGCATTTGCATGCATATTTGCTTTGTTTCTTGCAATGATTTTTCCAGGTGTTTTTTATATTGTATCTTTATTTTTGCTCAAAATATTACCATCTTTCGAGTCTGTACTTTGGGTCCGCTAGCCGGTATATGAGGGCTTACGGCCCCCTTGTTTTTGGCGAGGTTGAGAGCGCTGAGTATCGAGGTCGCTAAAAATAACTGAATCGTTAAAATCGGACCTATTGTTGTCGGATCTTTAATCTGAATTAAAAATTCCGATGTGCAGCCCCTTTGTTTCAAGCAAGGTCGTTGCGGGCTTGGTTGAAATAAATGTCGAATTCAGGTCATTCCCGTTTGTTTGAAATTTTCCACCTGCGGCCCCCTTGTTTCAAGAAAGATTGAGGGCGAACATGGTTGAAATAAGTGTTGAGTCTGCGCAATCATATGCCTTTGAAAATTTCCATTCTCGGCCCCCTTGTTTTGGACAAGATTGATATCACGAGTAACTTGTACGGAGAGATTGTAAATATAGAGCTCGTTGTTGGAGGGCTCGTAATAATAGAGCTCGTTGATAGAGAGCTTATAATAAATGAGCTCATTGACGGAGAGCTTATAATAAGAGAGCTCGTTGAGGAGAGCTCGTAATAAGAGATCTCGTTGAGGGACGACTTATAATAAGAGAGCTCGTTGATTGAGAGCTTATAATAAGAAAGCTCGTTGATGGAGAGCTTATAATTGGATGGCTCGTAATCTTATCAACTCTTGTGGCCTTGGCCATTTTCAAATTTCCCTTTGTTTGTAATAATTTTTATTTTTTTGTACCTAACCTATGGTTGCTGATTTGGGCTTTGAATGCACGTTTACTTCGTTTTTTGTAATGATTTTACCCAAGTATTTTTTAGCTTGCACCTTTATTTTGCTCCGATTTTACATTTTACCTTCGCTCGAAATATTCCATCTTTTTCGAGTCAAGGCAAGAACTTTGGGGCTTGGAGCTTAGATTGAAACTTTTATTATGCGGTCCTCTACTTTGAGCAGACTCAGAATCATGTTGCGGCGAGGTCGATCGGAGTTATCCATGTTTATCCACTATAACTGTCGTCATATGAAGCTTTTTCGACTTGTCGAGCGCGGATTTAAAGCGACAAGTTGTAACCTCGAGGAATTATGACTTTTTTACGCCTCGGTTACCGTTCCTTGCGATGACGTTTCGTCAACCTGGACCACATTTAATGGCGATTTTGAATTTTGAAAATGGGGATTTGCTTGGATTCGACCGTTCGATCCCATTTTTTTCCTGGCCGTAGGATCATTTTGCCTTTGTCTATAAAAGAAGGACTTTTCTATTCTTATGGCTCACTTGCCATATTTTTATTTTTCCGAGAAAAACAAATCTTTGCTTCTCTCCTCTTAGACGTTGTCGTTATGTCTTCTTCCTTAAGCCAAGGTTCTTCCCCTTTTTCCAGGCATGGGGTTTCACCTTTTTTCGGCCACGGCATCCACGCTCTTGCGCGTGCCAACTTTTGGGTTTATTTCAACGGACAAGCGCACCTGGTGGAGAGTGGTTTGAATCTCCACAAGGTTGGTGGAAGCTCATGCTACGTACTAGTTTTTCCGGTTGGGGTGATTTATTTGTAGCACCTAGGGTAGGTATAATCTTACCCTGGTGCGTGAATTATTTTCGGTGTTGTCAGAGGTTGCTACTGCCGAGGGCTCCACCTCCGTTTCCCTCCGAGGAGTCTCCGTTGCCTTCACCCCAACAGTCATCAATGATTTCTTCGACCTTGTGATATACTACTTTTATATGATTAAATATACGTTATATTATTATGTTTTATCAACGAATTCTATATAAAATATATGAAATTATGGTATAAATGATATGAAATGTTAACCTTTATAATTTAGAGTAGTTAGTAGTAATAATAGTAAAAAGTTGTAATTTTGTACCGATTTTAGTAAATTGGAGTGTCGTGTCAGATTTACGTGGGTATTTGTGGTATTTTATTGCAGATTTATAAGCCGAGACCCCGAAAATCGACATGTTGAAGTATAATCATGTCTCTGGAAGGATTTAGAGAGTGCCACGAGCTCAAGTGATCAATCGAAGTGGTCAAGTGGCTAATCGATTCGATTAAGTGGTAATCGAGAAATGTCTTCGACAAAAGAATGGCTCATCAAAACGACGTTATCTGAAGAAGAGTCCTTCACGAAAGTTGTAGATTTTCCTGAGAGCTTTCCGATGCCGCTTGAATCATGATTTTTGGAGATCCAGAACTCGAGATATGAATTTTAGAATTTTGATAATTATATATAAAAATTATATATCACCGCACATGCTGATTACTTAAGGAGGTGGAGATAATCATTACACCGGACCAGTCCGGCTTGATCTCGGACCGGTCCGGCCAAGGAAGTTTCATCTATATAAAGAGCTCAATTGCAAACAGAAACGATGTACCAATATATATAAACCATATCATATATATATATATCCTCTCCTCTTTGTTTTCTTTTTTAGTTTGTAAATAGGCCTTACGCCAAAAATAATAATCTCGTAGTATCGTTGTAATGCTTGGGAAATTATCAGAAGTTCAGTGTTGTTGAAGTCGTTGTAATACAACTCTGATTCAGCATTTGTAATCGGGTAACTTTTCTTAAGTATTTATGTTTGTTTTTATCTTTTTCGTTGTTATAATGTTTTTAGGCTAACTCTAATAACTAGCCAAAGTTATGTAATCGTTTTATTTCGATCTTTTCGGTAAAGGAATCTTCGTCTAATTAAAATGGATAAAAATTGAGTAATTGAATCTTTTTCTATTCTGTAACGTATTGATAATATTCGGATTGACGTAATTAACCAAGATGAATCGCACCATATAACCTAACGATGAACCGACCGGAGAAGTTAGGATATGAGATAAAAGATAGAAAAACCGGAGGGTAAAATTGGCCGTGCGAAAGCGTGACTACGGAATCCTATTTCCTACCCGGGGGGCGATTTGTCTTGGGAAAGATTAATCTTATTAAAATTGTGCTCGAGATCATAATAATGTTAAAATCAACGGTTTAATTGAAACTAACACCGGAAAGTTAAATCGATCCGCCCGACAACCGGAGCCTTTTGAATAACATCGGCCGTCGACAAACGGAATAACCTCTTTTATCCGGGGTAGATTTGTACTCGGTACTGTTCGGACTAAGCGAGATTAGCATGGGGCGGTTGTGGAGATTGAGCTGATGACAATGACATATGACAATTTCATACGCTCGTGTGAGGAGGAATTGTTAACCTCGGGAGTGCACCGTTTCATTTACTCAATTGGACCTAAAATAAAAGGAAAGATCGAGCACATTCCGTTTCTTGGAAAAGATCGTATAATTCAATTATATAAACTTTGGCTAGTTCTATAAACTTATCTGTCTAGTTCTAAAATATATTGGTATCTATATATTTATATATATATATATACTTTGCAATTTATGTACATCTATATATATTTATATATCTATATATATTATATTAGAATAACTTTTAAATTACGCATTTATTTTATGTTGACTAGAATAGTAGTGATCGTGTTATAAAATTGCGGTTTAGATCGAGTTAATAATGACTCCTTGGTGTTTAACCACACTTAGAAGAATTACCAAGTTCCCTGAGGATTCGACACTCTGAATCACCATACTAGCACTACAGTTTGACCCGATACACTGTCGGTTAAGGACTGGTTTAGCACTAGAAAAGGCCACGTCACCTTGAACGTACTCCTATCGCCCCTTACGAGTCGGCCTGGGAACTCGACAACGAGGTGTCTTACCAAGCTTGTCGGGCCGATGCCTTTCATCATTTATTTCCTGGCGAGTGAGATCCTGCCCCGCAGTTTGTCGCCTCAGGGTTGTCCCAAGAGAATCGCGAGTGGAAGCGATTCGTCAATACCCGAGCTCTCCCCACCGAGGACTTTGAGGAGGTCACCAATAAGGAGGCTATTCTTCTTCGTGCTATCACTGCGATGCAAGTGAGCGTCAACTGGGGACTCATTATCCATCGCGAGGCTATACGCTTCGCTACCACTATGGATCCCGACCGCCACATTCCGTTCGTTTGGATGATCTCCAACCTTTGCACTAGCACCCTAGGGATGCCGGTTTGCCCCTCTGATGAATACTTTTCCCATGGTGATGTGTAGCTCTTCTAGGGTTTATTATGTCTCTGTTGTTGTCATTTGCAATTATCTTGTAATGAACTTGCATTTTAATCTGAAATGGAGTTGTGTTTTAAGTTTGCCATTTATTGTTGTTTCTTCAAACACTTTATCCGCCAATAATATTCCTACATAAATATTTGAAAATTCGACTAACGGCACCCTGTTTCGAATGAGGCCAATAACCCTTAAAGCGGCTCGATCGAAATAAGTTACCGAATTAGTAATTCAGAAATCTATTGTGCAAAACATGGCCGATAATCCGGGCCTTCTTGTTCGGGAATGGAGCGGTTGAGAGCTGTATTCACCGCATTTAATGCAAAACCAGAGACTTTTCAAAGACCGTGTAGCTAGTATGGCATTAATGTGACTTTCGAAATTTGAATTTGAACTGTCTCCGTGTGTCTCGGCCATCCGATCATCTCGATCTTGGCCGTACAATCATTCTTCCTTCTCTATAAAAGGAGAGGGCTCCCCTACTCTTTCATACTTCAATTCTAACCATGTTTTCTTCTTCTTCCCAATCTTCCTCCGGTTCTTCTCCTAACCCGGGGTTGTCTCCTTTTTCCAAACGGCTTCCCCTGCTACCCGTGCCAATTTTTCGGTGTATTTCAGTGGGCAGCCACATTTGGTGGAGAGGGTTTTGAATATACGCAAGAGTGAAGAACACAGCTCCATGTTTCGTGTGACCTTTGCCGGACGGAGGGATTTCTCTGTAGCACCTAGGGGGAGGTATAATCTTACCCTGGTGCGTGAATTTATTTAGTGCTGTCGGAGGTTTCTGGGGACACCATCTTTGTCGCTCTTCGGGGTGTCTCCGTTGCCTTTACCCCGGATGTCATTAATGAGTTCTTTCATCTTCCCGCCGTCGACCCTTCTATCAATTATGAACTGGCTTAGGACCTTGATAGCGAGGCATCATTTTATGCCCACAGGGCCATGGCATATCAACATCTGTTTCCAGGTGGACCCGCTCCGGCCCCGGAGGACGCCGTTTTTGTGTTGTCCCGAAGAGATCGGGAGTGGAAGCGGTTTATCAATACACGCGCCTTTCACAGCGACAACTTTGATGAGCTGACTGACGAAGAGGCTATTCTTTTCTATGCTCTCATCATCCCACGGGTGAGTGTCAATTGGGGAAGTATCATAACCGTGAAGTCATCAAGTTCGCGGCTATAAAGGACGCTGGTCGCATAATACCTTTTGCTTGGTTAATTTCCAACCTTTGTACCAGTACTTCCGGGATGCCCGTCTCTCATATGGACTTGTACTTTAACCGTGGCTGACCTTTCTGTATTTCGATGTTTTGTTGTCATTTGTATTTTGTAATGTTTCTTGCCATTATAAACGGTATCTTTCTTTCTGCCCGGAATTATATTGCAAATATTTGGTGTAGCATCGAGTTCGCATTTTTTCAGGATTTAAACTTCCACCACGGGGTCCCCTTGTTTTAAAGAAAGGCCGATAGGTCTTCGGGGTGAGGTTAAAACAAACTCAGTGAACACCTGAAAATTTTCGTCCCGGCCCCTTGTTTCGGAGAAGCGTCGGGCTCTTAGTCTGCTGGCTTGTCGAAAATAAAGTAGCTAGGAATAACTTCACAAAAGACCAATTTATATCCTCAAAATGGAAATTTCATTCAAAATTAACTCAAAGGGTTGGGTACAAGGCCTTATACAAAGGTTGATTTTTGGGGAGCGTAGAGGAGGGCTGCTCTTACATATAATACCTCTTCGGGTTGTCGGCATGCCAAGTCTGTTGAATTCGCGGCCCTCCATGTCTTTCGGGACATAAGTTCCCCGCTTCACTATCTTTGCGACTTGAAATGAACCTTCCCAATTTTCGGATAATTTTCCTTTCTCGGCCTTGTGACCAATTTGCTTTTCTTTTAAGTAAGACAAAATCACCGACTACAAATAAATGGATGCGGATTCTTTTATCATGATGCCTTTTCACGGCTTTCTTGTAGTTGACCGATTGAGCATAAGATTTTAGGTTTGCTTTTCTTTTACGAGGTCTAGTTCAACTGTCGATTCGCCATGTTTTTGGCCTCGTAGAAGTGTGAGACCCTTAAGCTTGGCAAAGCCATCTTGATTGGAGCCATAGCCTCCGAACCATAGGTTCAGGCGAATGGAGTCTCGCCCATTGTTGTTTTACGGGAGAGGTTCGGAGCGAGCACAAGGCCGCTGGTTAGTGGTCTACCCATTTTCCTGCCTCGTCATCCATAATTTTCTTTAATACCTTCAAAAACTGCTTGTTGGCGTTTTCCGCTTGTCCATTCTCTTACGGATAGCATACTTAAGTTTGCCAATGTTTGACGTTATTCTTCCTGCAGAACTCTATGAACTTGTCTTCGAATTATGGCCCGTGGTCAGATACTATCGCTCGTGGGACCTCAAACCGGGTCCAAAATTGATCTACTAAAAAGTATATTATCTCTTTAGAGTTGATTTTTACAAACGCCTTTGCCTCGATCCATTTTGTGAAATAATCCACTGCAACTACGACATATTCGCTCCCGGACTGCCCCTTTTTAAGCGGACCAATGAGATCAATCACCCACATATATTCAAAGGCTAGGCGGCGACGACAATACTTTCCTCTACTGAAGGGAGTCGTGGTATGTCGGCGAAGCGCTGACACTTATCACAGCTTTTAGCATATTTTTGAGAGTCTTCCGTGAGTTTTGGCCAATAGTATCCTGCTAATAAGACTTTCTGAGCCAGTGTGCAGCTTGAGGGATGGCCCCCACACACGCCTTCGTGAAGTTCCATCAGTATTCCTTCGACCTCCTCGGGTCGCACGCACTGTTGCAATGACTTCGAAATGAGACTAGAAAAGTCTGACCTATTCTAAAAAATTTTGAAACTAGTACAAGTATTGACTGTTACTCATCCCCGGCAACGGTGCCAAAAAGCTTGATGGCACTTTTCTGGATGTCTAATCTAACCGTCAATGTACCGGGTCAATTATAGTCTAGTACGGTGGTCAATATCGTAATCCACAGGGACTTGTGAGGTTAAACACTTAAAAGCTTGTATTAATTCGATCTAGGTCGCAATTTGCACGATGATAAATTAAATGCATAAATAAACTCTCTTGTAACCACAAAGATGATAAAATGATAAAAGAACCTAACCAAGACAATGCGTAGACTAGTAATTCTCTTGTAGTATCATGGGAATGATTTCCTACCATTGGTGTTCAAAAGTGTGAAACGGTGCATTCCTAATCAAGCAGTTCCCCCTCATACGAGTATATGAAACTACTCTATACCTCCTCCTTGGTCTAGGTGTCCTTGATCGCGTGTAAGTCACTAACTTCGATATTACTAGCAAGAATACTAGGTACATTGTAGTATAGTAAATGCGAGTCAAGGTCGATCCCACAGAGACAAAGCAACTATAAGTATAAACGATTCTAACATAATTAAGAAGCAACATAGAGGCGGTCATTGACCAACAATAAATAATAATAAAACAAACTTGGTATTCCTCCCCCTCTTCTAACTGATCTACTAACTTGGATTAGTTAATCGTAACGTTTACTTCCCCACATAATTTCCTTAAATTAATCATGAGCTTTAGTTTTAATTATCATTATCAGCTACGGGTGCAACTCCTATTCGTATCTACTCCGACAATGGTAGTAGACAATCTATACGCAAGCTACCCTCCATAATTTGTCCGTAATAGCCCATACGCATAAATATCTAGAATTGCCGATATCGAGCGCTAACTCATACCGCTAACCCGCCTAGACAGCTATCGACATTGATTAGCACGTTCCTAGGGTCCAGTTCAAGACTATGTCCAAACTTAGCACTTCACTATTCGTATTTCATGCCAGTTTACGATTACGATAAGCAGATTGGCCAGATCTAACCTACTATTAATTACACTTGTCGATCAACGTAGCTGTAGTGAATCCCAGTTTTAGGTTTTCTAAATATAGCCTCGGTAAACCGGTATAGACCGCCGGGTTACCGGGGTTAGCTTTTCATATTCCTGGATCTACATTGCTCAATTACGATTATTCTACGTAAATTATGGTGTCTTTAAACATGCATATTAACTAAAACACATAAATACGAACAGATCTACCATATTGAAGACAAAAAGGAACGTTCAAAGCTTCATACCTTCAACAATGGAGATCTAGCTCGATCTACTCAAGCTAGAGATGGTGGAGAAAGTGAGGAAACCAGAAATAACTCTTTCAAAGCTTAAATAACTTTATTTCATCAAAATTGTATAATGTAATTGAATATAATTCATAAGATATTAACCATATGAAAGCTTTCAGTATATGAGGCCTTATATAGGTACAATGACCGACTTATGACTCTCTAAAACCCTAACCAACCTAGATAATGCGGCATAATCAATTTCGTGTCCAATAAGTGACCGCTTTACCGGACCTAGCCCACGGTAAACCGGGCCAACTTTTCTCATTTTTCTTCATCAGGCTTCTTCTTGGACTTCAATCACTTGGCCCAATATACTTCTTTTGGTCCAGATCTATTTTCCAATGCTCCAGATTCAGTACAACCTATAAAACATGCAAAACGAGACCAAACAGTACCAAATCTTCGGGAAAATAACATAGATGCAGAATTACAATCCTGGAAACACTCACATAGCAATTAACATATATTCCACATAATAATGAGCCTATCTATCCTCTCTTGAGTAGAATTCAGGCTGAATATGGGTATCATTATTGGTACCATTTAGAGTGTTATCAACTACCCCCACTTAGCTTTTGATCGTCCCGTGCAAAAAGGCGAAAAGAAAACAACACTCTGATCAATATACAAGTTAATTAAAAACAACTATGCTTCACAAAGTCAAGATCAAGATCATACCACTCATATCCATTAGTAAAACGTTAAACACTATTCATGTTATGAGCCAATGTGTGTGAGCAATAACTTTCACAAACGCTTAGTAATGCAGACAATCTCATATTACGTCAACCCGTAGTCGAACTAACCAGTATCGAAAATGTTATTTATCAATTAAATTAGTTGGCAAGGAGGATCGAGAACCGAGTATATATTACTCTTAGGCTCACGTTTATCGGTCTATGCAAAAGTCGTGCGTCTTCCGCTCCATCGACTAAAATTTTTCCAAAGAGAATATAGATGCATATATTTCAATGCACTTCTCTTTCTCGGCAGGTAAACTCTCATTGATCTAACTATCCTCACGGCCCCACTCATGATAAGCTACCGAATCCGAAATTCCATTGCCTTCATAAGCGTTGGTGGAACATGATTCGTGATGAAGCCAGGGTCAACTCTAGTCAAAGAAATATGTTATCAACTACACACCAAGGGAAGTGAGTTATACGTGCTTAAAATGGTGGCTCATAACAGAATATGCGCTTAATATGCCACTATTTCAGAAGTGGGCATTTACTCTCACTCGTACAAAGTGAAACAAAGATGAAGTCAATTAACTCGAAAAGATCAAAAATGTCATAATTTTTCAAAATTCTGTCGAAATGAATCAAAGTCTAAGTTGTGAATCGTGCATAAAAAGAATCAAGATAATCATGCTATTTATGGAATATAGCGCTAAGAAGCCAAGTGACGTTCCTCTACCCCCCACTTAATCGAAACATTGTCCCCAATGTATAAGATGGTAAAAGAAAAATGAAAAGAAACTTAGCTTCGGTTAAGGGTGGAACCAAAGAAGAAGTGGATCGTCGTATAAACCATCGGGCTCATGTAAATAATATCTCAAGCAAACCAAGAAGAACAGTGGTGACAAGAAATCGTAGAATAAAAGTGGCGGCAGTAAAAGAGAAAATAACTCAAAAACAAATTAAGCCGACAAAATGATTATATTATAATTATTCTGCTACATTAACGAGATAGGAAAAGAAAAAAAGAAAAAAAACAAGAAAATGGAAAACAACAACAACAAAAAGAAAAAGTACTAATCCTCATCAGAATAGTCCTCTAAGTCATCTCCAGGCTCAAAACCGGGAGGTGGACCCGAACTCAAGGCAGCAATGGCCGAAGATGAGGCTCTGTGATGTGAGGCAGTCCTAGGTGGTGGGGTCGAGGAAGGTATTCCAAAGAAGTCGATAATCCTATCCATCTTGCGGTGCAAACTCGCAACTCTCGCGAGTGCTCCTCTAGCATAGCTCTTTGAGTCCGGGGTGATCCGAGGACCGGAGTACACTCCCTTTAAGCTCTTCCAACCCGTGTTGGAACTTTTTGAACCGATTTCAACCTGATCTTCGGCTCAAGGTGTTCCCAATCATCACTGACGAGAGTTTTCACCTCGTCCTCTAAAGCAAACATGTCAATCATCGGCCCGTATGGCAATAGCTTGCGCTCAGATGTGGGGGCAAGCTCGTGAATACGGCTATGCATCAGAAGGCCGATGTTGACCAGAGATCCCTGCTCCAAATAAAACATCAACTCCGCCCTCTTGGTAGTGACATAGACCATGTGCTTGGTCGGTAGAAGTCGGGCACAAACAAATCTGTTAACCATCTTCCGATCCCAAGATAATTCGTTCTCTAGGAAGATGGTGGGGGCTCTAGAAGAGCTTCCATTGCACCCCAAAAAACTCAGCTATCATATCCATCCTCTCTAAATCTTCAATGTTGCTTGAGGATGTGTACTCATCCGGTCCCACCGGTGGATGTCTAACCCCAAAATGAGCATTGATCCGCTCAATAGAAAAATCAATCTTAACACATGGACCATAGCATACGTGGCTCCGGGGTTATGCGAAACATAAGCGTAAAATTCCCTTACCACCGTGGCGTTGAACTGAGTCGGTGATTCTGCCATATCCAATATGTCTTGTGCTTGAAGGGCTTCGGGCAAAATCAACGCGCAATCGTCCAATTCTACCCCTCATTCTCGAGCAACTGGCCTTGCGTTCCAATGCCCTCGAAATGACTCGTAGATAGCTAAAGAATGGAATTGCTCAACCCCATCTATCAAAGGGTTGGCATCTCCATAGAAATTCGATAACCACCGGGACGAATGTCCCGAACGGCTACGCTTAGGACCCACTCTGGATGATAACAGGGACTGATGCTGAAGCTTTTTCTGAAAAACCGTCCCTCGGTAAACCGGAGGTAGGGTTCGGTTTACCGGCCTGACTTTTCCGATTTTCTTTACGGGCACCGTGCTTCGAAGATAAAAGATGAAGTAGTGTAGCACCTCAGTAGCACAGCAACACTAGACAGCAACCGGGGTGAGTAAAATGGGTGTTTTGGTTTGTGAAAATGGAAGAAAGGTTTGATTTTGGTGGTGATAGTGGTGGTGATAAGGGCAAAAAAATAAGAAATGGAAGAAGTTTGGTGATTTAAGAAGAAGATAGTAGATGGGATGATAAGAATAGTGGTGAATGGGTGGTTTAAATAGGAAGAAATGAGTGAAGATGGAAGGATTTAGTGGGATAGTGGGTAGAGAAGTTATTAGGGTGAGGGATTTGACGAGGTGATTGATGGGATTGAGGTGGAGTTATGGTGGAGTGTGGGAAAGGATGAAAGATTTGAAAAGAGGAGAAACTAGGGCGGTTTCTACTGACTAGTAATTCCTGGTGCAATGTGTGTCCTCCACGTGTCTCTAAAAATTCAGCTTTTCAACCTGACGTTCAAAAATCTGAAAATCCAACCTCGGTAACCCGGGGGTAACCTAGGGTTTACCGGGGGGTCTTTTTCCCCAGATTTCTCTGTCTGCCTTTTCTGCACTCCTTGCTCAACCTCTCTGCTCAATTCTGACCTCAAATTGACTAGCCTCTTACTTCCTTTGTTGTTATTTCCGACTCAATACTAACCTACTTCACTAGAATCCGCAACGAGTAAAAAAAAAACCTTTCCACAACCATTCGGTTTCAAGCCTAAGGGTGCGGTAGGATGAAAAAAAAGCTTGTCCCTTCATCCGGCTACTTTTATTCATTCCTAATCTACCTAAGGGTTTAAGAAAATAGTTCTGAGTTTATAGTTGCCAGCTCGACTTTCTTTAGATTTTCGATCATTCAGTGGTTGGAGCTTTAACTCACCAAACTTTCGCTCAAGAGGTTTGTACCTTTATAGAACCTTTTTGAGCTCTCTTCCTACCACGCCTCTCTCTTAGCTTGCGTACTAGGTCTGCCTCTGCGTCGAGATTTAGACTTTAGACCCAAGGACTCCACATTTCCTTCTTTAAACTCAAAGCGTTCACTACGCACACACGAAGGACCGGCTTCCGTGAGCATCCGGTTGTGGTCCTTATCCTCATTCTCTCTCGGCATTAATCTCATAAACTCTGCTCAACGGTCTCTATTACAACCACTCTATGCATATGTCCCTTTATCTCCATAATTTCTACCTTCCCTGAAGCATACGTCATCTTGAAACTTTCCGGCCGATTCTCTTGGGGTTCTAAGATTTTAAAAGATACAACATCATTATTCAACCTCAAAGTAATCTCCCAATTATCAAAATCCATGACTGCTCTGCTTGTTGCTAAGAAAGGTCGTCCTAACAAAACGGGGGCACTTGGGTCCTCTGGTACGTCTATTACCGTAAAATCAATTGGATAACTGAACCCTCCTGCCTTAATCGTGCACTTTCTAAGCAGACCGGCATACATATCTCTAGACCTATCAACGAAAGTCATGGTCCTGGTTTGATTCATTACAACCGGAAGCTTAATCTTTTGGCAGAGAGAAAAAGGTAGAATGTTGCAACTCGAGCCAGAGTCGCAGAGACTTAATCCTACTGATATACCATTAACAGAAATCGGAAGTCAGAACGTGCCAGGGTCTCCTACTTCACCACGGTGTCTGAGTCTGGGTAATCCTCAGGCTCAGAAAACATCGTGTCAGGATCCTCTTCAGGATCATCGGAATCATAATCCGAAGATGATATTTCAATTAACTCACAAAGAAACTCGCCCGGACGATACGTGCTATACTCCTTAAGGTTCTCTTCAGGATCTTGCTTGATCGCTTCTTTCTCTTTTTCCACCCGCTTCTTAATAGCTTTATAATGCTCTCTTGCTTCAGATCCAGGGTACATGGAAATCGGTTTGATATTCAATATCGTTCTAGGCATATTGCTTGACTTGTTTGCTCTCGTTTTCAACTCCGGTATTACATTTATAACTGTTTTATTTTATTTGATTTTCTTTCAATTATTTTCCTTATTTTTTATATACAGCTTAGATCTGTTTCCGTAATTATAGATTTGTTTGATTTTATTTCCATAAGTCTTTTCTGCTTTTATTTTTTATCTCGTTTTTTATTTCTGGTAACCTTAGTTTTTAGGTTTTCGTATCTGAACGAGCGTTCAACAACTTGAACGCCCGTCCACCTCAATTCTGTCCTCTGAACGAACGTTCATTCAACTGAACGAGCGTTCAGTTCTGAACGAACGTCCACTAACACTGGACGCCAGTTCAGTCTGTTTGATCATCACCTCTTTTCTTTCTTCTCTTCTTTTTTTTTTCTCCCTCTAAACCATCTAATCTTTTCTAAACCTGTTCTAATCAATCCCAAAGGGTTGATTTCTTCCTTCTCCTTTCTTCTGGTTTATGCAAACGAGAAGTAAGAAGGGACTTCTAATCTTTGATCCTGAGCCTGAACGATCTATCCTTAGAAGAAGGCTTCTCCCTGATTTGGACAAAATGGCGGATCAAGATCCACCAATTCCAAATCCCGACCCCCAAGCTCGTTAAATTTACTCCTTCAACAAATGCAAGCTGCGCAAAGAACGAGAAGCAAGGCGGCATAAATCAACAACTTCAACAATTCCGCCAAAACCCGGCTTAATCGGTTGAACCGGGACCCCTACACTCCATATCTTAATCAAGATTTTCTCGAGGGACATAGACCTATTCGTCCACCTGATATGGGGGGAGTAAATTTCGACCTTAAAAATGGAGTAGTTGCGCTAGTCCAAAATAGCTCTTTCCATGGCACTGCTCAAGAAGACCCGCACGACTTCTTGTCCACATTCGTACAAATCTGTGAAGCAGGCCATTATCCCGGTGTTGATTACGAGATCGTAAAGTTGAAGCTATTTCCTTTTGCTTTAAAAGGTGAAGCAAGCAGATGGTTTAAGTCGTTAGCACATCATTCCCTCCATACATGGAATGATGTCAAAAGAGCCTTCGCTCTTAAGTGGGTTTCACCAGGCAAGATTATGGAGATGAAACGGGAAATAGCTACTTTCGAGCAGTTGGAGGATGAAACTGTTGGCAAAGCTTGGGAAAGATTGAATCTTTTGATGAGGAAATGCCCCAATCACGGATATGACGGACATGAGTTGTTGGAACTGTTTTTTACGAGAGGAGTCTCTCAACCTAATAGAGACTATCTTGACTCCACTGACTCATGGATCCTTCTTAGGGGAGGTGATGAGATCGCTTACGAGTAGCCGAGACAATTGCCAAGAACAACATGTGGTCGACTCCTAAGAAGACCAATATTGTTAAGAAAGAAGGTACGCAAGCAATCCCGATACACGGTGTTGGTTGCTCGGATGGAATCGATAAGCAAGCGGTGGCCAATCTTCGGATGCGGCCTTCGAGGTGAATTATCTTGGAACACGGGCGGGGACCGAGATGACGGAGGAGGTAAACTTAATGGATAATCAAAACCAACCCTTCCGAAACTTCAACCGGAACCGAACTATTCAGATTTCAAAGACAAAACTTCAATCAAGCCAAGTTACCACACGGCCCTTCAAATTCAAATTCTTTCAACTCGAACTATCAAAGGCCGATTCGAACTCCCAAAGGCCTCAAGGTGGTGGAATCAAACTCGAACAACAATCATACCACCTCATGTGTCCCTCAACACAAATTCGATGAGCTGGTAGACATGGTAAAGACTCTATCTACAAGTGTTAAAGCAATTGAGAGACAAGTTGGTCAAATGGCAGACCAGCAAGCAAGCAGACCTCACGGTAAACTTCCGAGTTATACCGAGAGAAATCCGAAAGCTGATGTGAATGTTTGCACCGCCATTACACCTCGGTGGGAGTATGGGCAAGAAGAGGAGTTGAATGAAGTAACTTTGAGAAGTGGTAAGAAAATTTGGACCCGGCAAGGTGTCGGGAAACGAGTAGCCCCTCCTGACGCCATGAGTTCAGGAGGGGGAAATCAGAAACCACATGCCGAAGAAAGCAACGATGAGGAGCTTAGTGACAATTCTTCGGAGGACGAAAATAATTCGATGATGAGGAAAGGAAGGAGAGTCGGAGGCTGTACCCCACGACTAAGAAAAAGGAAGAAAAGTTTGTGAGATGGAAGGATAAGGAGGATGAGGCGATAAAGAATCGGGCCACGAAGAATGATAAAGCCCTTCCTTATTCCCCAAAAAGGAAAGAGAAAGCCCTCACTAATGACAAGCGGTATCTTTGGAGTGAGGAGGATGCTTAGAGACACTCAAGTTAGTATGCCCTTAGCCGAGGTATTAAGCGAAATGCCTAAATGCTCTAAGTATCTTAAAGAATTTCGTGGGAGTAAGAGAAAGCTTCGGGGGATGGTGAAGAAGTGCTTCGCGAGGATTGCGCGATGGTTACACGAGAAAATTGTCGTTAAGCGAGGTGACCACAGCGGACCTTCAATCTCCCGTGAGATCGAAGGCCATTTATTCGAAAATGTATTATGCGACTCGGGGGCCTCTATTAATGTGATGCCATTAAACGTATGCAAAAAGCTCGGGTTAGATAAAAGGATGCGGGAACGCCCGATTTCTCTTCGGATGGTAGATAAATCTAGCCGGACTGCGGCCGGTTGTGTAGCTAATGTGCTCCTTCAAGTTGAACATTTAGTCTTCCCTACCGACCGGGTTATTCTAGACTATCCACCGATAAGGAGATGCCTCTAATTCTAGGCCGAACCTTTTTAGACACTTCTAACGCTCTCATCGACTTCGCAAAGGACATGATTACTCTTAGAGTTGGTGACACATCTGTCACCTTCACACGAGGGACACATCCTGAAAGAGCCGTAATTGATGAAATATCGTTTGTCGAAGCCATATATGAGGACGGAGGAGATGCCTATTATGAAGATGCAATGGAGCTTACAGAGATAGGTGTTTTTGAAGTCATGGACATTGAGGATCCGGCTGACTGCGGACCACCTTCTAATTAATTTCAAGCCGTAGGCATTGACGAGTCATCTTCACTCGCTCATACTGGGCCTGTTATTGAGTTAGAAGCATGGAGATGGCCAGCAACAAACGATGATTTCAAAGAACTGAGTCAGGAAGACTTCATCCCTGGTGAAGAAGAAGCTCTGATGGGTAGTTGGGACGAGGTAGAGTTTTGGAGAGAAGCTACTCATTGGGAAGTAGATGATTGGGAGGAGCTGGCAGAAGAGCTTAAAGATGAAGAGTTAAGAAAAATGATCGATCACAAGAAAAAGGAAGCAAGTGTTGACCGGAGGATTCCGATGGATGATTTGATCCAGTACCTTTCTGGGGTTGAGCCTCGGGAAGATGAGGTGTTCTACTGTCAACCACTTCAAGCTCATAAGGAGAAAGGTGGCCCGTTAAAGTCTAGTATTGAGCAACCACCTGCGATTTAGAGCTCAAACCGCTTCCAAAACACCTTAAGTATATCTTTCTTAAGGATGAAGATAAATTGCCTTTGATCATTTCTTCGAAACTCGACCCACGAGCAAGAAGCACGGTGATAGAAGTGCTTAAGAAAAACATCCTCGCGTTCGGTTGGCAAGTGGGTGATATCCGAGGGATCAGCCCAGACATATGCATGCATAAAATCCGAACGGAGGAAGGAGCTAAAAAGGTAAGACAACCTCAGCGAAGGCTGAATCCGCATATGCAAGAGGTTGTCAAGAAAGAAGTGATAAAGTGGCTCGACATGGGAATCATCTATGCAATCGCCGACAGCGAGTGGGTCAGCCCTACTCAAGTTGTGCCAAAGAAGGGCGGAATCACAGTCGAAAAGAATGAAAAAGGGGAGGAAGTTGCCTTGCGTCTCGTGACAGGCTACGAGTACGTATAGACTATCGTAGGCGGAATGAAGTCACCGCAAAAGATCACTTCCCCTTACCCTTCATTGACCAACTAATTGAAAGGCGAGTGGTCACAAGTATTATTGTTTTCTCGATGGATACTCGGTTACTTCCGGATAGCCATCGACCCCAATGACCAAGAGAAGACAACGTTTACGTGTCCATCTGGTACTTTTGCTTTTCGTAGAATGCCATTCGGTCTATGCAATGCACCCGCGACTTTTCAACGGTGTATGTTGGCCATTTTTGATGGACTTGTTGAGAAATGCATGGAGGTCTTCATGGATGACTTCTCAGTCTACGGCGATAGTTTTGATGAAATTTTAGAAAACCTAGATATGGTACTCCAACGTTGCGTTGAGAAGAATCTGGTGCTTAACTGGGAGAAATGCCATTTTCTAGTAGACGAAGGAATCGTTTTGGGACATAAGGTGTCCAATGCTGGTATTCAAGTTGATAAGGCTAAGGTCGAAGCCATTGAACGGATGACGTACCCAAAAACAGTGAAAGAGGTACGAGGTTTTCTAGGACATGTTGGCTTCTACAGGCGTTTCATTAGAGACTTTTCTACGATTGCCAAGCCTTTATCAAATCTCTTGAAGGAAGATGTCGATTTCTTGTTCGATGCAAAGTGCAAAGAAGCTTTCAATTGTTTGAAAGATAAGCTTATCAGTGCCCCTATTTTAGTTGCACTGTTGGACCAAGCCTTTCGAGTTGATGTGCGATGCCTCTAATTACGCCGTAGGCGAGTTTTGGGTCAAAGAGTTGATAAAAGGTTCGGGCCCATCTATTATGCGAGTCGTACCTTGAACCCGGCTCAATGCAATTATACTACAAGGCGAGAAGGAATTCTTAGCCGTCGTCTTTGCCATTGACAAGTTTAGAAGTTATCTTCTCGGGTCTCAAGTGATTGTATGGACGGATCATGCGGCTTTACGCTACCTTATGGATAAAGCGAGATGCCAAACCAAGGTTACTTAGATGGATTTTAATTCTACAAGAGTTTGACCTTGTGATTAAAGATAAGAAAGGTAGTGAGAATATTGTGGTCGATCATTTATCTCGCTTAGTAAATGAGGGTGCGAGAGAATCACAATGATATAGGCATTGATTTTCCGACCGAGCAATTGATGAAGCTTGAAACGGTTAGGCCGTGGTATGCGACTACGTCAACTATTTAGCGAGTGGTCATTTAGAGGATATGACGTATCGGGAGAAGAAAAAGTTCTTTTCGATCTTAAATATCTCGTATGGGAAGATCCTTATTTGTTCGAGTCCGTAAAGATGGGTTGCTTCGAAGGTGTGTTCCCGAGCATGATCGTGGGATATCCTAGAACAATGCCATAGCGGTCCTACCGGAGGTCACTATGGAACACCGAAGACGGTTGCGAAGATCCTTCAAGCCGGATTCTCCGGCCGACTCGTTTAAAGATGCGAAGCCTTTTGTAAAGGTTGTGATAGGTGCCGAAGCTGGACGGCGAGTAGTCGGATGGAAATGCCACTTAAGCCCATTCTTGAATGCGAAGTTTTCGATGTATGGGGCATAGATTTTATGGGACCCTTTCCATCCTCATGTGGTAATAAATATATCCTCGTCTGTGTGGATTATGTTTCAAAGTGGGTCGAGGCCATAGCTACTCAAACTAATGATCACAAGGTCGTGAAGAAATTCTTGCAAAAGAATATCTTTACTAGATTCGGCTGTCCGAGAGCACTCATTAGTGATGAAGGTACTCACTTTTGCAATGCGCCGCTTGACAAGATCCTTGAGAAGTATGGTGTCAAACACAAAGTTGGTACACCATATCATCCTCAGACCAGTGGCCAAGTCGAGGTAAGCAACCAGAGCTTGAAAAGAATTTTAGAGAAGACCGTGAACAATAATCGATCTAATTGGAGTCTTAAGTTGGATGACGCGTTGTGGGCTTATCGTACTGCATTCAAGACCCCGATGGGCACGTCACCCTTCCAAATGGTCTATGGCAAAGCTTGTCATTTACCTGTCGAACTTGAGCACAGAGCTTTCTGGGCAATTAAATTCTTAAATTTTGATAGCCAACTCTGTGGGGAGAAAAGGTTGTTACAGTTGAACGAGCTCGACGAATTCAGACTCCGTGCGTACGAGAATGCTAAAATCAGCAAGGAGAGAACTAAGATACTCCATGACGCTAAGATCAAGGACCGAGAATTCAAAGTTGGTGAAATGGCTTTACTCTATAATACCAGACTTCATTTGTTTCCTGGTAAACTCAAGTCTAGATGGTCTGGTCCCTTTGAGATTCTCGAGGTTAATCCAAGTGGAGTAATTACTTTGAACGGGTATGGTAATCAAGCTTTTAAAGTGAATGGTCATAGACTTAAGAAATATTTTGGGCAACCAAAGGAAAAGCCTGAGACTCTTTATTTCCATAAAAGAGATGAGAGTACAGATGTCCTGATTTGTGAAGAGATTCCATCTTATTTCTTTGAGTCAGATGATGACATTCCCACCTCTACCTGTGAGGCACCTTCTCCTGAGACCCCTGAGCAGGTTAGCACACCTATGCCTATCATCCGCAAGAACAAGAAGAAGAGAGTCAGTGTAGTTTGGAGAGAAAAGTTTAATGATCTTATTGCGCACTTGACTTGTTGTTGTGGTGAAAATCATTTCCGCCCCAATACTCCTGATTCCGATACTGAGGTGGCGGATGTTAAACCAAAGTGGCCCGATCCGGGTTGATCTTTTGGAATCTGTGTCAAGCTATTGACATTAAAAGAGCGCTCCTAGGAGGCAGCCTAGTTTTCTTTGTTTGTTTCCTTTTCTTAGGTTGTTTTGTTTTATTGTTTAGAAATATTACTTTAGTTGATTTTGTGTTGATGGTTATTCCTCTTACGTTCATTGTAAGTGTTTTGTGTTATGTGTTGCTCATATACCCCGTGTACCCCGAGATTATATGGTATGTCGAGTGTTGCGGATACTTTTGAGCGAGGTTTTCGAGTTACTATCGTCCGGTGTTGTCTATTCGAGTTGCGGCGGTATATTCATGCTCCGGCTCGACCTCGCAACTTTCATCCGACAACCACCGTTGAAACCGGCTAAGTTTTCTTTTCTTTTATATTTGCACATTCTGAGGACATAATGTGATTTAAGTGTGGGGGGGTAAATTGGGTATGTTTTTATGCTATATCCTTTGAAATATGAGTGAATGTTAAATTTCTGCGAAATTTAAAATTTTTTGTTAATCTCGAGCATATAATTGGAACTAGATGCTTGCTAGTTGTAGTTTTCTAACGATGATAGTATGTGACTTAGTGAGATAATTATAGCATGTTTTACTTTTATGGAGATAGTTTCGTTTTTCACTCACGAAAGCCTTTGATTTTGAAGCATGACTTTTGAATTATATCCTTTCATTATTTTTAATGATTTATCTTAGGAAGGTCAGTATAGTAACACCTAAGTTAGACCGTGTGCTGTGAATATCATAAAGTTTGAATGTGATAGGTGAGATGTAACTTATGACTTTGAAAAGTGAATAAAGTGAGTGAGCAATTATTAATAAATACGTTTGTCGGAAGCTGGTTTATGATTGGAGTGAGGTAGGGCATTATCTCGAAATGTCCTATACCACTATGATGACCAAAAGCTCACGACGATCGGGGAGAAGCTACCTTATGATTTGAGTAAGGTAGGGTGTTATCACGAAACATCCTATTCTACTATGATGGGTAAGAGCTTATTCTGATATGCGTTAAATTTGAACATTTTGAAAAATGATGAGTAAAAATAAAGTGAAGTCTTTGTTATCATGGATCTTGTACCCAGTAGAACCGCATGATATGCTGTAGGGATTATCCTACTGAGTGCGTGGGAAGGCTTTGAGTGGAGCTATTCTTGTTTGTACCTAGGATAGTCATTGGAATTTTTGAGAGGATATTTCTTTGAAAGGCTTGTTAGATTGAGAATGGCTTGTCACACTTACACCGAATCTATCTCTGTGATGGTATCATTTGCTATAGTTGTTGTATCTTTTGTTACGTGAGTTAGAGATCTATGTGGATTATTTATAAAGCTGAGCTATAGTTTTGATTGTTTTGTCCGAGGACGTACAAAAAGTTAAGTGTGGGGGAGTTGTTAAGGCCATATTTATATGATTATTAAGGGTTTATTTCATTATTATTTTCCCCACATTTGCATAATTTACATGAGAATTAAGGGTTTAAGTGTAAATATTGAATAAAGATGATTTTAAGAGGGTTGTATGCAAAATTGATGATTTTAAGTGTTGATTTAATGGAATTATTATTATTTGGATTTTATTACATTTTTGCATTGTTTATTTATCATGTAGGTGTTGATTTTCGAGTGCATAAAGAGGATAAATGAAGCTCAAGTCGAATTATTCAAGATAGAGTCGGAATTGGCTTGAAGAAATTGGATAAAGATGAAGAAATCCGACCCTCGGCATCTTGGACGAGCGTTCGTGCGGCGTCCATTCCGGACGGGCGTTTGATAAAGTGAACGAGCGTCCGGAATTGTATTTTACATTCGAGAGAGTTCGGACGGAGGATGAACGAGCGTTTACTCAGCGTCCAGGCATTCTGGACGAGCGTCCGGATGGGTAGACGGGCGTCCACAGCCGACTTACTTCCAGCCGACTTAAAACTCTATAAAAGCACCGCATTATGAAGCCTAAAACCCTAATCTTTTGCACACTATTTTACTCATATACACATAGCTGCGCCCTAGAACCCTAAGGAGCCGTTTTTACACAGAGATGCAAATCTCCCCTTCAACAATCGTGTTCATCATGATTGTTGGCTAAACATCCTTGCAGTGAGTCGACGGAGGAAGCCTATCAACAACAAAACCAACTAGAGAATTCGATGCTTAAGTTTAGTGAGTTTATTTCATAGTTTTTCATTACTTTGGATCTGTTTTGTATTGTTTAAGTTTTATTGAATTAAGATTTGATGAAACGATCTATGTTTAATTTATGCTTGAATAAATTTATGAAAGTCTGTTTATTTGAGTTCTCTTTTATTCAAAGTAATGCATCTAATTGTGTTTTAAGAGATTATGCATGATTAGTTGAGTAAGAGTTTGGAAACAATCTCGTGATTTCGTGTTGATTGCATGTTTAGTTTATTTGAAAAGATAAACGAAACCCTAGAATTTGATTGAAGATATTTAATTGAATTCGTGAATAAATCACTACTAAAAACTATGTCTTTTTAATCACCGTCTAGTTGGGATTGTTGGTTGATAGGTGGAATCTAGTCGCCTTGCTGTGTTTTCCCTTTATTGTTTCTTAATCGAATCATTAGTTAAGTTTTAGAACCCTAGTTTCTTGCTGATTTTCTGCATATTTTCTGTCCCAGTTCGTATTCAGACGCTCGTCCGCAATAGCAGACGCCCGTCCATTAGCTTTAGTTTTCAGACGCTCGTTCACTTTAGTGAACGCTCGTCCGCTTTTCTGTTTTCTTATTTTTCTTGTCTGTTTTTACTCTTGTTTTAGTTTTAATTCTTAGGTTTAGGTTTTAGTTAGTTTCAACCTTAGTTTAGTTAATAGTCGTGACATAATCGATAGAGTAATTGTTCTTTGATCCGATAAACATTCCACTCCCTTAGGACGACCCGTAAACATCCTATACTACGATCCTTATACTTGGGGTGTTTGCTTGACTTTTGTTGGAGGGATTTTGCATCACTAAACAAAAAGAAAATTTATAAACCCTAACCTAATTGCAAAACTAACTCCTAACCGGCCGAATACCGGGTTGTTGATAGTAGAGCGAGATAAGTAAGGGGTCGATCCACAGGGAATTGGGATGTTGAATCTAATTTCATTAACTCTCTCAATTGTTACTCAAAGAATGAATAAACAAAAGGAACGAAAGAACAAAACATAAAAACGAGAAAAACATAAACGAACAATCAAAATAAATCTAACCTAAGAAACATGGGAACAACCAAAGTACAAACCTAAGTGATTTCAATTCTAGTTAATCTCATGATTCTAATTCAGTTTGTGGTTTCACCCTTTCACGAGACACAAATCCCTAATCTCTTAGTGAACTTATCTCTCAAGCTATGAAAGCCTACTTTCGTAGTGAATTCAATTTATCAATCTCTCATCTTCCGAATGTTGAGACTGATTTTCAATACAAAACTCGGTGTAGATTCAAGTTACTCTCGTATAATCGAATCTAACAACCTAGAAATCTAACCAATTAATTTGTCATCATTAATGATTAAAGATCCTATCTTTCTATGGTGATCTAACGTTACGCAACTTCCGTATGTTGTAACTATCAATAGAGAACTAATTTTCCAATCTATTCTCATGGCATCATAAGCACAAAGAAAGATACAAAATAAATCAAGATCATGGAAATAAAAAGGATTGAATAAATTGAAAGAAAACGAACTCACATAGTTTAATACATTGGATGAACTCCATGGATGAAAAACAAAATAAAAACGATCCTAATCTAACCTCGGTTCACCCGAGCACAAGGCTCGGGTGACCGACCTTGAAACCAAGAAGGAGCGGCTGTCGCTTTCTCGTGTAATTTTCGTATGAAAAATCTGATGTAAAATAGGGTTGGGGCGCAGCTGTTTAAATAGGAAAATCAAGTCGGTTGCTACGGTAACGGTCTTTGGACGCCCGTCCATAATGTCGGACGCCCGTCCGGCTCTCTGGAACAGATTCTGAACTTGTAACGCTCATATCTCGGGCCTCGTAAGTCGGAATGGAGTGATTCAAAATCCTGTAGAATCCTCTCTTCAAGCCCTACAACTCTTCTCTTGAGGTCCAGAGTCAAATCGGTTGTTATCATATCAAGAACTGCGTTGGAAGTTCAGCGCTACCCGGAATCCCGATTTTCTTCCTCCGGACGCCGGTTCCGCTTCTCAAACGTGCGTTTGAATCCGGACGCTCGTCCGCTTATAATGGACGCTCGTCCACTTAGCCTTGACATCGAATTTATTGATTTTTCCATCTTTATCTTGATTGATTTCTTTCCTTATCTCTTCCTATCTTCCATAAACTTGATTGATCCTCTATTATCTCGAAATTAGCTCTTTAGGATCACCTTTTCCAACATAATTGAGTATCTACAACAATAGGAAAACATACCAAAACATAACACAATTCCAAAATAACATAAAATCATACTTTAAGCACATAATTTGTTACATTTTCATATTTAACCATTAAAAACCTCATTTACTCAATTAATCAATTATAAGCTCGATTCCTATGAAAATAATCCAAATATGAGGGAAATTGATATATAAAACATATGTGAAAATCACTATAATTTGACCCTAAACAGTTCTGATCTTCCTGCGAAAATGACAAAATAAAACAAAGAAGAGGTTAGCAACTTCCGCTTCAGCTGGGTATGATCCCAAATGTTGCGGACCTACTAACTAAAATCAACAGGGAATAACACAAAATAACAGGGGCTGTTCAGAAATTGAATTTTCAGGCCTCGGTAACCCAGGGGTTAGCCACGGTAAACCGGCCATAAAATTTATATTTTTGGCAGTTTAACAGGTGCAGGGTTGATCCAGAATGACTCACGACTCAAAATAAAATAAAATAAAATAAAAATGTCTTCTTAATCAGAATTAAAACGTTTATATTTAAAATTGGCCATTGTCCCCGACAACGGCACCAAAAATCTTGATCGTATGTAAGTCACTAACATCGATATTACTAGCAAGAGTACTAGGTACATCGTAGTATAGTAAATGCGAGTCAAGGTCGATCCCACGAGAGACAATGCAACTATAAGTATAAACGATTCTAACCTTATTAAGAAGCAACATAGAGGCGGTCATTGACCAACAATAAACAGTAAGAAAAAAAACTTGGTATTCCTCCCCCTCTTCTCACCGATCTACTAACTTGGATTAGTTAATCGTTACGTTTAATTCCCCACATAATTTCCTTAAATTAATCGTGAGCTTTAGTTTTAATTATCATTATCAGCTACGGGTGCAACTCCTATTCCTATTTACTCCGAAAATGGTAGTAGACAATCTATATGCAAACTACCCTCCTTAATTGGTCCGTAATAGCCATACGCATAAAAATCTAGAATTGCCGATATCGAGCGCTAACTCATACCGCTAACCGATATTGATCAGCACGTTCCTTTGGTCCATTCAAGACTATGTCCAAACTTAGCACTTCACTATTCGTATTTCATTCCGGTTTACGATTACAATAAGAAGATTGGCAAGAATTAACCTATTGTTAATTAAACATGTCGATCAACGTAGCTGTAGTGAATCCTAAATTTAGGTTTTCTAAATATAGCCTCGGTAAACCGGTATAGACCACCGGGTTACCGGGGTTAGATTTTCCTATTCCTGGATCCACATTGCTCAATTACGATTATTCTACGTAAATTATGGTGTCTTTAAACATGCATATTAACTAAAACACATAAATACGAACAGATCTACCATATTGAAGACAAAAAGGAACGTTCAAAGCTTCATACCTTCAACAATGGAGATCTAGCTCGATCTACTCAAGCTAGAGATGGTGGAGAAAATGAGGAAACCAGAAATAACTCTTCCAAAGCTTAAATAACTTTATTTCATCAAAATTGTATAATGTAATTGAATATAATTCATAAGATATTAACCATATGAAAGCTTTCAGTATATGCGGCCTTATATAGATGCAATGACCGACTTATGACTCTCTAAAACCCAAACCGACCTAGATAATACGGCAGAATCAATTTCGTGTCCAATAAGTCACCGGTTTACCGGACCTAGCCCTCGGTAAACCGGGCCAACTTTTCTCCTTTTTCTTCGAAGGCTTCTTCTTGGACTTCACTCACTTGGCCCAATATACTTCTTTTGGTCCAGATCTATTCTCCAATGCTCCAGATTCGGTATAACCTATAAAA
Source organism: Gentiana straminea (assembly GCA_036785695.1). Taxonomy (NCBI): domain Eukaryota; kingdom Viridiplantae; phylum Streptophyta; class Magnoliopsida; order Gentianales; family Gentianaceae; genus Gentiana; species Gentiana straminea. The sequence goes on from JAVUPR010000477.1 coordinate 621,164, forward strand.
CACGCAAAACGAGTCCAAATAGTACCAAATCTTCGGGAAAATAACATAGATGCGTAATTACAATCCCGGAAACACTCACATAGCAATTAACATATATTCCACATAATAACGAGCCTATCTATCCTCTCTTGAGCGAGAATTTGGGGCAAATATGGGTATCATTATTGGTACCATTTGGAGCGTTATCATTCCTAAACCTAATGAATTGGTATGATACGCACTTGAATGCCATGACACGGCAACTATCCCCGGATAAGAAATCGAATGCCTCGAGAGGTCGATTTTACCTTCCGGTTCTCCTACCCTCTTCCCACGTTTAGCATCTCATTTCGGTCTCCGTTAAATGTGTAACTACTAGCACTAGTCAATTACTCTAATGCAAGAAATTTCATATAACACAAGTAGGAAAAGATTAACAACAATCAAAACTAACAACACAAACAATCATTCCCAATCAACATAAGAGAATAACTAGTTCTACAACATAATATTGGCTAGTTTAACCTAGCCACTCATAACTGCAAACATTAACATATCAAGATTAACATTTATAATCATAAGAACACTTGAATCAAAATAAAGATTAAGAATTACCAAATCAAAAGCAAGAACTCGAATTTGGTGTTCTTCATTCAACTCCAAAAGCTTCAATGGAATCAACACTAGTGTATTTTAAACTCCAAACAAAGTAGTAGAAGCTAAACTAGAATCCTTAACTATTACAATCAAAATCAAGAGTTAATTTTTATTAAAATTTGGCTAGGAGAGCCTTGGGGGGGTGGGGGTGTCTTCAAGGAGGAAAAGTTGGAGAAGATGAAGTGTCTTTGATAATTTTGGTGAGTGGAGGAATAAAAGGGATCAAACAATTGCTGACTCTGCAATAATGGTGCAGGCCATACCAATCTGACGTGCGTCATGCACTTTACTGAAGGATTGGCGTTGGTCACGACAATTGGCGTGCGCCAAGTCCGGTGTGGTGGTTGGTGAATGAAATATGCATTAAATGCTCAACAGGCTTGAATATCTTCACTTGGCGCGGGCCAGAAGTAACATGGCGTACGCCATCTGTATATAAAATGTCCATGATCAAATTTATTCTCCAACTGGCGTGGACTGAACCCTCTAATGTGGATCAACTATCCTTGTGGGTTGGAATCCTCGCCTCAGCTCCAAAATCATCTCTCAACAATCCAATGACACCATCAAGTCAAAATCCAAGCTCCCAACTGTGATATCTGTGCTGCAAAATAGACACAAAGATACCAAGCGTAATTCTGATAACAAAAATTGGGTAATAAGCCTAAGATAAAAAGCAAAAACTTAGTTTTTCTGATATTTCCTATGTACACAAAATGATTCAAATTATCATAATAATTGCTCAATTTGATGTCAAAATGCCACTAACTGCATGGGAAAAAGAAGGTAAATCATCGGGAATTGTATCATCGGGTTGACTTACATCAACCACTCCCCACTAAGCTTTTTATCATCCTCGAGTAATTAGAGCTATAAGGCAATCTAGAGTCATAAATTACAATCATGCAACATCGAGAGATGAGAATCCAATTAGACGATGCAACCAATCAAAATCACAAGAACATAATCCCCACGATCTAAGGGAGTAGTGGAGTGTGTGTGTGCAATTCCTCAAATTTGATACTAAACTGACGACCATCAAATCATGCAAGCCTTACTCAAAAGATGCAACCATAGGCTTAGGAATGATACCAATCTCCACTAATTAGGCACTCAGAATCAAGAAGTTAGGTCATGTAGTTGACAAATCGGCTTGTAACGTTCAGGCTAGGGTAAAGGGCTAACCGAAAAGGATAGAAAGGATAATCAACAATAGAATATGGCAAGATATCAAGAATCTACACCTTCTTCTCCTTGACATCAAATCCCCAAATTAGTCACTTCCCATCCTTGCATTACTTAGGATTTTACAATTTGAGCTTCAAAATTGCCTTCAATGACTCATTATTCAACAACTAAGTATTTACATCTCTTATGCTTCTTTTTGACTTGAGTTTTTATTTGTTAGAAGTATTTATTCAACTCTTGAGATTAATGTACAATATAAAGAAAAACTGTTTTTTTTTAGATTGACTGCCATCACCAATGGGTTCCGAACCTAACTTCATAAGATATCAACTCAACTTGTGCCAATACAACTCATCCAACTCTTAGTTCCATATCACCGCCCACATAATCCATAGAATCTTGCTACACTTGCGGGAGGTCAAAGGAATGTAGACCACATTTTGGCTAAAGGTCGGATTATAATGAGATTAAGTTCGAACGGCTAGTTCGAGTGAGTCTCACCACTCTACAAGGCTGAGATATGGGTAGAAAGGGAAATTTTATGTTCATGTGGGCCATTTGGCAATGGGCTAGTCAAAGTTATGCCAAAAATCGTCATCCCTACTCCGATTCCAAGCACCTGTTATTTCGTCTCAAAAGAATAACATTTTTAAGTTCAAGGTGCAAGTAAGAGTATGCATGCACAATTTCATGAAAAGTTGTTTGTTAACAAAAGATTAGAATATAGATGCACAATGGATCACACTACCATCGAAGATTAGTGACTAACATGCACTCATTTTCCACCAGAGTTACTCGTTTCATTGAAATACTCGCTCTGTCAATTACAAGATTATAATTCATGCCAACAGATAGTTTATAAGGCTCTTAATTTCTCAAAAGTAATCAAGGCTAAGAGTTTTCTCAAGCATTTAATGATATTACCCATTGTTGGACTAACTATACTCTCACTCCCCACTTACGAGCTTGCATTGTCCTCATTGTCAAGTGAGTAGGAAAAATGTAGTTAGGGAAACAACGGGGAATCGAGATGAGCAAAAAGTATGATCTAAACCATCACAAAATTAGGGCAACATTAATGCAAAAGCAATGGTGAATACTTGGTGGGAAGATGGCGCACGCCTAAGTGTGGTGGCGCACGCCAAAGGTAACTGTAGCTATACTGAGAGTTTCCGCATGGAATTCTGACGCATGTCAAAATGGTCACAGCGCACGTCATCGGCTAAAGTAGGGCGGATGATGTGCGCCAAACCGTAATGGTGTGGGTTAGGTATGCAGAAAGCTCAAAATAAGGGAGGGAATTGCAGGAAGGGGGTAAACTAGTCGTTATGCATCACAAAAGAAGGAGCTATGTACGGATGCATGAAAGTAAAACGAACTAGTATAACCAAACAAAAACAAACAACCCAATATATTACATTATTCAGATCGATCAAAGTTGCTACCGTATTGTTCGAAATAGGAAAGGAAATGTTACAACAATTATTCAAATCAACACCAGCATGACAGAAAACACGACAAACACCCAACCATACGACCAAACAACAGCTGATAAGAACTACTCGGAATTAGAACCAGAATCATCAGAAGATAGAGGAGCACCCAGAAAATCCCTTGGAGTGAGGCCACGATGCGTAACAAGACTCGGGAAAAACTCATCTTGAAAGTGGGCAGGAACCTGAGCAATATGATTACAAAGCCTAGAGATGAGCCATGCAAAGGGAATGACGGGGAGAATGTGCAAAGGCTGAGAATGATACCAGGCAGCATGATGGAACAAGGAACCCCAGTTGATGTACATTCCCCGCTTGATGGCGTAAAGAAACAAAAGCTCATTGTCTGTCATCTCCTCAAAATTATCCGTGGGAAGAACGTGTTGTTGACGAAACGTTTCCACGCATGCATGTCTAGAGAGAGATCTGAGACTGAATAATCTGCATTGGGTCCTTCACGACCTAGGAAAAGCTTAGCAATGGCTGCGGTGAGGCGAGCAATGAAATTACCCATGTTGGTGAGGTGCCACTACACCTCATAGTGGTGATGAGGTGGAATGTCGATGTTGGAGAGATGGAAAACGGCATTGATAGCCGCAGGAGTGAAGGGTACCTCAACACCACGAACTATAATAGAAGTAGCAGACCTTTCAGAAGGCTCAGTGGACAACATCATCAAAAAAAGGGTAATGAACTACATAGTGTTGGACTTATTTCTTAGTTTTGATGATGAGTGCCATACTAGTCGTTATAGTGCAAAGGCAAAAAGATGTCTAGATAAAATGTATAGGTTTATTAGAGTTTGATTCATAAATAGGTTTAATCAAACAAGCATCGTAAAGTGGTACGTCGCCGATTGATATCGACGGATCGGGTCTAGGTCGATAGGGTAGATAGGTCGCAGACCGGTCCGGAACCCGCCGAAGACCGAAGACCGAAGGCCGAGGGCTCAAACTCGTTAATGAAGGCTAAGGGATCAAACTTAGTAATTAAAGTCAAGGATATGGAATCGATTTTAGGCAAGTCCGTGATGACCTAAACCGATTACATATGCCTTGTGTAGAAGGTCTAAGTTCCACAAGTTGGATGATGTTTGGAACTTGGTTATATTTAAAATGATGTAATCTAACTTCACAAATAAAAGTTAGATAAAAGTAATCAGCTGGATTATATTTTACAGACAAAATAATGATGTTCAGCAGACTGATTGGTTTTACAGCAGACTGATGAACCTGCTAATATATACCTCGATTAACTCAAGATTATTGGAAGATTACATGGATAAGAACAGCCAACTACTCTCGACTTATCAAGCAAATCAAAGGCCGAGATTAAAAAGACGTTGGGATGATCCTTATTTTTTATCCATTGGATACAAGTCAAAGGGGTGGACGGACCGCATCGATCTTGTCAAAAGTAATCCCGACGGTGTCGATCCCATGAATAGTGACAGAATGCAGTGCAGATGGGACAAATACAAGGAACGGTCACATTTGAATTTTAAATTCAAGTCACATGCACTCTTACCTATAAATAGAGGACTTTCAACTCAGAAACGAGATGATGAATTTTGGGAAAAACTTTAAGTAACAATACTGAGCTGAAAAACACCCTGCTGAACCTACTGAGCTTAAGACTGCTGATCTAGTTATCTTCTTCAAGTGCATTCTGTGTTCAAGCTGCATCAAGCATACACACTTGAAGACTGCAAGCTGCTGATTACATCATCCTAATCAAGCTGCTGCAACTGAATCATTTATTTGATTCATTCTTTATCTTATAAAGAATGAAACGAAGACAGTGAAGCATCTGTTGGGTGTGAAAGACTGTTGGTTTGTGGTGGAGCTGGTGAAGAGGCAATCCTACCCTTCAAGGACCAGTGGAAGACTCAGGAGCAGCAATCCTACCTGTTCCCAGTTTTCAGTTTGTGAAGCCATAGTTATTGGTGAAGGACAAGCAATCTAGGATTCTTTGTAACAGATAACTCAAAGATAACTAGTGAATTTTCCTCCAACATCACAGGAGAAGAGTGGACTGACAGGATTACATCACCTGGAACCACTATAAAATCTCTCTACTTACTTACTGCATTTACTTTCTGCACTTAGTCATTATCCATATCAACCTGCTGAATCTAGCAACTGAAATCACACACATACACTACCGAGTATCTAATACTTAGTAACATATTTAACAACAAGTAACAAGGCTTAATTTTGATATTATTCCGCCGCACAAATTTAGCAAAGCGAACCGTCGTAGACTACCGTCTATCGCCAGCTATCGAGGTCTCGACGGACATCGAAGTATCGCAGGCCGCCGAAGTTGCGTAATTTGTTAACTCCAAAGTTTTAAGTGTTAAGTTTATTCACCCCCCCCCCCCCCCCCCCATCTAAACTTAACTAAAGCCTTTTCAAGGGACCAACACATAGACTTCACTATCTGTCGGTTGGGAAAATGGAAAAACATGTTCGAAAAATTTAACATCTCTAGAAATAAAGATCTCCTCCATATCTAGGTCATACAAGGCCCATCCCTTCTTTGCGAATGGGTAACCAAGGAAAACACACTTACGACTCTGGCTAGCAAATTTATGAGTGTGACGATGGTCGTGGGCGTAACATAAACATCCTAAAATATGAAGCATTGAGAGGTCCGGTTTTTTCCTAAAAGAGTCTCGTAAGACGTCTTAAAATGCAAAACACTAGACGGTGTTCGGTTAATAATATAAGCCGCAGCCATAACACATTCCCCTCAAAACGTAAGCGGCAAATGTCCATCAAACCGTAATGCACGTGCAACATTAAGAATGTGTTGATGTTTCCGTTCTACCCGACCGTTCTGTTGAGGTGTACTAACACAAGACGTTTCAAAGATGATACATTCCTTACGAAAATAAGGAAGCAAATGACTAAATTCTGTTCCATTATCACTACGAACCCGTTTAATGGTAACCTCAAACTGACGAGAAAATAAAGCAATGAAATCCAAGAAAGCAAATTCGACTTCCATTTTATTCAATAATAAATAAATCCAAACCGAACGAGAATAGTCATCAACAATAGTCAAAATATACGTTGCACCATATGTCGAGGGCACACTATAGGCCCCCCATAAATCACAATGTATCAACTCAAAAACATGACTAGCTTTATTCTCACTAATGGGAAAATGTACGAGGCTCCTTAGGTCAAAAATAGATATCACATCCATCTTTATGTAAATTTTTGGAAATAGAAATATTAGGAACCTGCCAAAGTACCTTTTCTGATGGGTGTCCCAAACGCCGGTGCCACAAGTCTACAGATTTCCCGTCATCAATAGCCAAAACCTGAACCTCTGGAACGCCCAAGAACAGAAAAAGTCCATCCACACGCTCTGCCAGTCCAATCAGCGTCCTCGTAACCCGATCCTGCATAACACATAATTTCTCCGTAAGTTGCAATACACAATCATTATCATCCTGTAATTGGGTAACCGAAAGCAAGTTGCAATTCAATTTTGGCACGTATAGGACATTTTTTAAGCATAAATTTTAGGGCAAAATAACACTCCCTTCAAAAGTCGCCACCGATGAACTCCCATCGCGTAACCCAATTGGGCACTAAAAAATTGGTCGTGGATCGACGAGGGACTTAAAAGAACCAGTCACGTGATGTGTCGCTCATGTGTGAACAATCCACGCAGACTGAGCTGATAGTCGATTATTTCGGTTTGAGCAAATCCACGATACTTTTCCATTGGGCTGGGCCGACATTGGAAATACCTAATTCCTCAGAAGTATCGATCTTCACGTTCATAACAGACATCTTTTTACCAATATAGAAACCCTAGACGTCGATTTCACAAAAAAAAACCACACCAAAACCCAGCAGTTTGGTCTCGGGTTTATTCTGAGATATCGAACCGACCAAAACCAATTTCAACCGTTCAGATTGTACCAAATAAAGAGAGGAACACGCTCTCAAAATTTCGTCACGATCGGAATCCGTTTCAATATCCGATCGTCGCCGGAAAACTTCTGCTGCAACAATTAACAGCAGTTCGGTCGCGGGAAATGTCAGAGAAATTGAACCGTTCAATCGGAAATTCCACCATTCAGATTGCAGAAGACAAAATTTTGAACAACCCCTCCACAATTCGTCACGATCGGAGTCCGTTTCAATGTCCGATCGTCGCCGGAAAACTTCTACTGCAACAATTAACAGCAGTTTGGTCGCTGGCAATTTCAGAGAAATTGAACCGTTCAATCGGAAATTCCACCGTTCAGATTGCAGAAGACAATATGTCGAGCAACCCCTCCAAATTTCGTCACGATCGGATTCCGGTTCACGATCCGATCGTCGCCAAAGTTTCAGCTGCAGCAGTTAAAAATCAGCGAATTTTTTTTTCAGCCTGGCTCTGCTACCATGACAATTTTCGGTCAATGTATTTCGTATATCTTTAATCAATCAATGATTACAATATTTATAGCCACTAGTAGGGCTTCTATATTACACAATATACCAAAACTACCCTTAATAAATCAATACACAAATCAATATTTTCCATAATCGTAATATATCGTAATAGCAAGCATCATTTTTTATATATATAGAATATGCTTTTGCTAAATGAATAATCATTTAATTATTCAAATAAAAACTAAACAAATTTGAATGGTTATTCATTTATGTTTGTTTGACAATAGAAAGAAAAGTAAATTCCCATGGTCAAAAGAACATTCTCTTTTGTGTGTGCCTTGGAATTCCATTACAAAATAAACATCTTTATTCAAAACAAATACAAGGATTTATATCAGTTTATACCTTCTTATTATCCATGAAGCTAATTGACTCAGCATGCATATTATAATATATTGTAACAATATTTAAAAGCTTTTGGGAAATTTGTTTAAAACTATAGGACAACTATACCTAATTTTGTTAATCCTAGACTCAATAAGAGCATCTCTAAGGGGAACCCCAAATTTTACCCCAAATCACCAAATTCTACCCCAAATATCTTACACCATCTCCAATCATCTCACCCCAAATCTTACCCCAAAAAGAATATTCTAAGAATATTCCATATTAATCTATTTTTTTAACAAACTATTTCAAATAAATTTACTTCATCAAATACCAATAAATTTTCTTATGTCAAATAAACGTATGATTTTTATTGTTTTTCTAATGTCTAATAAATGTATGATTTTTATTGTATTTATCGTATTAAATAAATGTATGATTTTATTCAAGTATGCATGTATTTCTAATGTTAATGTGTCAATTTTTAATCATTGATTTTATCATATTTATCGTATCTTACAACATACAATATAAGTTTTAAATTTTTTACAACACATTTATTTGAAGAGAGGAGGAAAAAAAAAAGAAAAAACAATGAGATTTGGGGGAGAAAGAACTGGCCCCAATTTTGGGGTATGAATTGATAATACCCCAAAATGGGGGAAGATTTGGGGGGAGGGTTGGAGTATGAAAATACCCCATTTTGGTGATTTGGGGGGGAGTTTGGGGGAGGGTTGGAGATGCTCTAAGCTTAGGGTTCTTCTTGTATTCTTTTGTTTGTTTGAGATCCCACAAAAATATTTCGAACATGGCATTCTTCACCCATATTCACAAACTTAACACAACATCGTGGTGTGATTTTTGTATCATCCAATATCCCATAAACGATTTCTCAAGCACCTAATGCATCAGTTGTCTTCTAGCACATTTCTGCAACAAGGATAAAGTCAAGATTTTTCAAATATAGTGGATTCTTTTATAAATCTAGAATTCAACAAAAAAAACATCATTCATTGCATGTTTAATATCCAACAATGAATGTACGGCTTGTTTCAACCAATGGAAACTTCACAGAAATAGACTGAAAAGGTCAAAAAAGAATACATAGATGATGATAAAAATGTCAAAACAAAACATAAGGGATAAAAGTACAAAATCGCACGTGCAACAAATGGGGCGTGTCTTTATTCTTTAAAAAAGAATATTAGGTTGGATTGTCTTAGCCTAGGTTGCACAAGTATACAGGCGTGAATATATATGGACCTGTTCTTTTCATTTTATTTTGGACAATTTTTCATTCATTACGGGACAATATTTACTCATTTTTTGACATTTTTTTTTCATTTCACATATCTGAGTTATAGATATGAATAAGCGAATCTTGTATATTCAACTTTTGAAAATTTCAAATTCGCCCTTCAACTTGTATATATCTTGGTATCTATATTGTGTATCTTTGTTGTATACATATCGAACATAGGACACGCTGAGAAAAAAATATATGAATATATGTATATGCTCCCAAATCTTGCAGACATGGTGGGGGGTTTGAACGGATGTGGGATGATCCGAATGAAAACCTAGAGCTATATATATATATATATATATACGTGTGTATGTATATGTGTGTGTGCATATATATATGTGTGTGTATCAGTGTATGTATAGGGTCAGTTATGGTCCTATATATAATCTAAGACTATAAGCAAGATAAGAAAAAATATAAAATATTTGTTAGATTTTTTTTGCGGTTTCAGTTTTCAGTTTTGTGTTGTACAATCTTTGGATGTGGTTTTTGGATATGAAACTTAATTAAATGAATCTTTTAATCAAACTTTTAAGACCAGTAATTGCTGTTGATCCTAAAAAAAATTTGTTGATGGTGGTATTATATTATCGTAATAACTAAAATTGCAAAATATTGATTGATACGTCTACGATCCGTGACGATTGCATACGCCGGTTTTATTTTACAATGACATCATACAAGATTTGCGTGAAAGCATCGAAGTAAAATTTCAAAAGTTTTAAACATGAGAATGAAAGATTAAATAATACAATCCCAACCAAGATTAATTATGACCAGATGATGGTGCCCCACAACTAGCATGACGGCTGATGAACCGGTGGTACCTGACTGCCAAAGCGGAAATCGTGCCAACAGGGACAACCTCTATGTTTCCGTTACACATTTTTGTCTATATAGCAATAACTATCGAAATAAAAACATCAAGATCCGAAGACGAGTCATTGATACATAATCCACTGATATAGAAATATCCATACATCACTCCAACAAAATATCCTCACAACTACTAACATACTATAATAGAAAAGTCAAAAGTGATGAGCACAAAACATGTCTAAATAAAGGGGACAATGCTCTAAAAAGCAACAAAAAGGAAGGTACTACAATGAAGGACGCCATCTAAAACATGACATCTAGCATGCGTAATAAGGCTTTAACTGGATCCTCATAGCCATCATCTTCGGCATCTCATTTATCTGAAATTGTTAAATAATGAATGAACTCACAACTCAGTAAGAATCAAAATCATGAGAATATCCGGAAATATTTTACAGTTCTCGAATGATTAATGGTTTTTATAACAAAATAAGGACTATGGCAGTAATAATATAATAGTGAGTAGAAACAAGTAGGAAATAAGTGGTGGCACTGAAATGAAAAGGAGAAAGCAATAACGCATGCATGCCTATGACATTGAAATGAGTCAATGAAATCTGATAATAATAATGAAAATATATATAGGCATTGATGAATAACTGTAATTGATTCAAGAATAGTCCTAAGTACTACTCCATCGTAAGACCCAAGAAGGGAGGCCCCCTTAGACTCCAGTAACCTCCGGAGGCAGAGGCAATGAATGTGTTGCAATGATTAGTAACGAATGTATACTAACTAGCCTGCTAATATGTCACACATGGGTAGGCACTTCCAACTGGCCTAACACCCACAAAAAGAAGACGAGAGAAACATACATTTTTCTTGCCAAAAATATGTGGGAGCCGCAACTAGATCTCCTCCTTCTTCTTAGGGAGGCTCTTGCCCTTGATTTCCTAAGATTAAGAGCGAAAAGAGTAGGATTTTGAGCAGTTTTAGTGTTGAAAACGTAGGGCACCTACTATATAGGGTATATAAATGAGGTAGATGAGATCGAAACTATAATATTGGGATTTTATACCCTGTCAGGTCGTGACTCCATTGCAGAGCCGGTGGGAGGCTCACTTGAAGGGACAAAAATTCCCTTCATGATGGTTCAAGTTGTCTGTTTTGGTAACTTGATCTCTGAACTAATGAATAAACTGATGGAACTAATCCGGAAAACCGAGACTGAGAATGATGGTCAGTTCAGTTAAGTATATTCATTTCTGTGAAAGTCAGTTTGATGAAGTGCAACTGAGTTTCTTCTGAAGTCAGCAGTAAGTTTTGGTCTGCTGAGTTTTGCTGAGTATAGCTGAGTTCTACATCTAGGCAGTTGGTTACAAGTCTAGGAAAGTCAGTGTTGAGCTGAGTTTCATCTGGTGGATAACAGCTGGAGCTGGGGGTCCATATATGGGGTATTTATGACAATCCCGACAAAAATCTTTGGCAGTTAGGGTTTGGGATTTGTGTCTATAAATACCAATGTTGTAATCAATGCAAGAGTGTCTTTCACTTTGTGAGGAATACCTTGTAACTTTGTGCATAATAATATATCTCATTTTCTGTCCGTGGAGTAGTCGGCACAACGCCGGAAACCCCGTTAAATCATTGTGTTCTTTTTTTGTTTTTGTGTTTTATCAATTCCGCCATAATTTACGTTTGAATTGCTTTTATTTTATCTTTCTTAAACTGCAAGCTCCGCATCCGTGTTTCAACAAACTGGTAGCAGAGCATCAGGTTTAGGATTCAGAGAGTTGCAGGTTGAATAGAGTTGATCTTTACCAAGACCAGTGACCGGTGCTAGGATTTTGTGATCAAAGGTTTGTTCTTTAATTAGAAAGATGTCAGCAATGAACGTGAAGATTGATAAATTTACAGGGAGGAACAGTTTCAGCTTGTGGCAAATCAAGATGCGGGCCTTGTTAAAGCAACAAGGATTGTGGACTCCTTTATCTGATAGATGGGATGCCAGTTCTACCGATTATGTCAGTCTGGAGGAGAAAGCACATTCTACCATCATATTGTGCTTGTCTGATGATGTTATCATAGAAGTTGCTGAGGAAGACACCACTGCCAAGTTATGGTTAAAGCTTGAAAGCCTGTATACGACTAAGTCATTGACCAACAAGTTGATGCAGAAGCAGAGGCTATTCAGCCTGAGGATGCATGAGGGGACACAGTTGATAGATCATCTAGATCAGTTGAACACAATATTACTTGATCTCAAGAATATTGATGTTAAGATTGAGGATGAAGATGCTGCTTTGATTTTGTTGGTTTCATTACCAACTTCCTATGAGAACTTTGTGCAGTCCTTCATAGTTGGGAAGGATACAATTGATTTAAAGGATGTAAGGTTAGCTTTACATGCCAGGGAGCTGAGACATAAGGCAGTTGGGGCAGACAATCGGCCTTTGGACCGATAGTCGTAGCAACAAGTGGAAAAGAGCATGGTCGGCCTAGGAAGAAAAATTCCAAGAAGACAAAGTCCAAAGGCCCTAAATCCATAGATGTTTGCAATTACTCTAAGGAGTAGGGACATTGGAAGTCCAATTGTCCAAAGAGGAAGAAACAGCAGTAGAACAGTTCTGGCATCGCTGCTGTAGCAGCTGAGCATGATTCAGATGAGGACATGGTTCTAGTGGCAGGAGTTGACACATCAAACTGATGTGTGGATTCTAACTCTTGAGCATCCTTTCATATTTTCCCTCACAAAGAGTGGTTCTCAAGTTATCAGCAGATAGATGGTGGTCATATATCTATGGCAAACAGCAAAGTCTGCAAGGTAGTTAGGATTGGCTCAGTTCAGTTGAGGACAGAGGATGAAAGATTCTGTAAACCGAGTGAAGTTAGACATGTTCCACAAATGACCAAAAACTTGGTATCTCTCAGTTCCTTGGACAGTAGGGGATTCAGTTTTAAGGGGGAAAGTGGTGTGCTGAGTGTCTATGAAAACTCGGTTGAGGTTCTCAAGGGAGTCAAGAAAGGGACTCTGTATATATATTACAAGGGTCAGTTGTTGCTGGTTCTGATGTTGTGGCATCTGCTGAGATTCATCAGTCACAGCTTATAAAACTGTGGCACATTAGACTTGGTCACATAGGTGAAAAGGGAATGCATGTTCTTTCTCAGAAAGATCTTCTTGGTGGATGTAAGGTCAAGAATCTGGACTTTTGTGAGCATTGTGTGTTTCAGAAGCTTCATAGGAGCAAGTTCTCAAAAGGGGTACATAACATCAAATCGTCACTTGATTACATTCATTCTGATTGTTGGGGGCCATCAAAGGTGGAGTCATTGGGTGGTCACAGATATTTTGTGTCCTTTATTGATGATTATTCAAGGATGACTTGGGTGGTGATGATGAAACACAAAAGTGAGGCATTCAAGAGCATCATGCAATAGACGGCTCTAGTTGAAAATCAGTTGGGGAAGAAGATCAAGAGGCTTCGTACATATAATGGTCTGGAATTCTGCTGGACTGAGTTTGATGAGTTGTGCAGAAATGAGGGTATTTCGAGACATCACACAGTCATGAATACTCCTCAGCAGAACGGGGTAGCTGAAAGGCTAAATCAAACTCTTCTGGAGAGAGCAAGATGCATGCTTTTTCATGCTGGTTTGTCAAGAAGATTTTGGGCGTAGAGGTCGTAACACACGGCTTGCTAATAATCAACGGGAGTCCTCACAGAGGGATCAGTCTCAAAACACCAGTTGAGATGTGGTCAAGCAAGCCTACTGACTATTCAGTTCTAAGGGCATTTGGAAGCACAGTTTACTATCATGTCAGTGAAGGGAAACTGGAACCAAGGGCCAAGAAATGAGTGTTTGTGGGGGTATGGTGTTAAGGGTTATAGAATTTGGTCATCAGCAGAAAACAGAGTTATTCTCAGCCGAGATATAGTTTTTGATGAAAATTCTATGCTCAGTTCATCAGTGGGAAGGATAACTGAAACTGAAACAAGTGCTGAAACTGAGAAAACTGACAGTAAGGTGGAGCTTCAGGTGGTGTCAGTTGGAATGCAACAATCAACTGATCAAAGTCAGTTTTTATTTGATCTGGTTACTAAACCAGAACTGAATCCAAGCTAGTCAGCTGAGCAAATGTCAGTTGAGCATCAAACTGAGAACATGGGTCAGCAGAATAGTGCTGTCAGCAGAGCTAGAAGATCCAATGTTGGGGTACCTCTCAAGAGGTATGGGTTTGATGATATGGTTGGATACGCACTTCAAGTTGTAGAAGAAATGGATGGTTTTGAACCTTCTACTTACAGGGAAGCAGTGACATGTTCTGAAGCATCTCAATGGCTTGCGGCCATGGGAGATGAAATTGAGTCATTACTGAAGAATCAAACTTGGGATCTAGTTAAACATCCAGATGATAAGAGAGTTGTTACTTGCAAATGGATCTTCAAGAAAAAGAAAGGGATAACTGAGGTAGAATGAGTTAAGTATAAAGCACGTTTGGTTGCAAGAGGGTTCAGTCAGAAAGAAGGGGTGGACTTTGATGAGATATTCTCACCAGTTGTCAGACAAATTTCAATCAGAGTGTTACTAGCAATGGTGGCATAGTAGGACTTAGAACTTGAGCAGTTAGATGTCAAGACAGCTTTTCTACATGGTGAGGTAGACAAAGAAATATACATGACTCAGCCAGAGGGTTTCCAAGTTCCTGGTAAGGAAGATTTTGTGTGTAAGTTGAATAAGTCCTTGTATGGACTTAAGCAAGCTCCTAGACAGTGGAATAAAAGGATTGACAGTTACATGATCCAGTTGGGTTACAGTAGAAGTCCTTATGATTGTTGTGTTTGCAACAGTCAGTTGGAAGATGGATTATACATCTATCTTGTGTTATATGTGGATGACATGTTGATAGCTGCAAGAAAGAAGTCTGATGTTCAGTATCTGAAAGACATTCTCAGTGCCGAGTGTGAAATGAAGGATTTTGGTGCAGCCAAGAAATTTTTGAGAATGGAGATCTGGAGAGATAGAAGTCAGAAAAAACTGTTTTTATCTCAGCAGGGCTATATACAGAAGATTTTGTCAAAATTTGGCATGTCAGATGCTAAGCCAATAGATAATCTTATGGCATCAAATGTTCATTTGTCAGTTTTTTCTTCATAATCAGCAGAGGAGAAGGAATACATGTCAAGAGTTCCCTATGCTAGTGCAGTTGGCAGTCTGATGTATGCCATGGTGTGCACTAGATCTGGCTCAGACAGTCAGTGTTGTCAGCAGGTTTATGGCTCAACATGGAAAGGAACACTGGAAAGCTATGAAAAGAATGTTCAGGTGCCTTAGAGGTACAACTGATGTTGGTCTCATTTATGGAGGTGATACTCAAGAACTGATCACATGGTACTATGATGCTGATTATAAAGGTGATGTGGACAACAGAAAATCTATGACTGGTTATGTTTTCACATTGAGGAATTCAATTGTCAACTGGAAAGCAACTCTTCAGGCAACAGTGGATTTATCAACTAATGAAGCTGAGTTTATGGCTCTTACTGAAGCAGACAAGGAGGGTATCTGGTTGAAGGGACTAGTCAATGATTTGGGGTTACATCAGGATCAAGCTGAGATTTATTATGATAGTTTGAGTGTAATTTGTCTAGCTAAGGATCAAGTTCATCATGAGAGAACCAAGCATATTGATGTGAGATATCATTTTCTGAGAAATGAGAAGAGGGTTGTAGTGAAGAAGATCAGCACCAAGGATAATCCTGCTGATATGTTCACCAAACCAGTTCAGCAGAGCAAGTTTCAGTTGTGTCTGGACTTGCTGAATATTCAAAGCTTTGAAACTGAAATCTGGATACTCAGTTGAGGGCAGATCAACTGAGTGGATTATGAGGAGAAGTCTGGTACTGTACATCCTGGCATTGACGAATGCATCTGGTACAAGTACATTTGATTATGCAATCTGATTGACTGTGAATGAGAGTTCAAGTCAAGGTGGAGATTTGTCAGTTTTGGTAACTTGATCTCTAAACTGATGAATAAACTGGTGGAACTAATCTAGAAAACTGAGACTGAGAATGATGGTCAGTTCAGTTAAGTATGTTCAGGTCTGTGAAAGTCAGTTTGATGAAGTGCAACTGAGTTTCTTCTAAAGTCAGCAGTCAGTTTTGGTCTGCTGAGTATAGTTGAGTTCTACATCTGGGCCGTTGGTTACAAGTCTGGGAAAATCAGCTTTGAGCTGAGTTTCATCTGGTGGATAACAGCTGGAGATGGGGTCCACATCTGGGGTATTTATGACAATTCCGACAATGATCTTTGGCGGTTAGGGTTTGGGATTTGTGCCTATAAATACCAATGTTGTAATCAATACAAGAGTGTGTCTTTCATATGGTGAAGAATACCTTGTAACTTTGTGCATAATAATATATCTCCTTTTATGTCCGTGGAGTAGTCGGCACAACGCCGGAAACAACGTTAAATCACTGTGTTCTTTTTTTGTTTCTGTGTTTTATCAATTCCGCCATACTTTGCATTTGCATTGCTTCTGTTTATCTTTCTTAAACTGCAAGCTTCTCATCTGTGTTTCAACACAAGTCATGTCATTTATAGTCGAACTAACTAATCAGCAGGCTGCTGATTGTTTATACCGTCAGTAGGTTGCTGATGTTCATGTTGTCCGCATGCTGCTGATATTTTCGTACGATCAGCAAAGTGCACTCAGCATTCCCATCAGCTTTTATACTGTAACACCCCCTCAAGCTGTGAGTGGTACATGAACAGCTTGCACTCAGCATTCCCGTCAGCTACTTGAAGTCTGAAAGATCTTTGAAATTCTCAATTAGTCTATGAGATAAGAGAAAATGGGTGCATCTAAGGCTTTGGTGAGCATATAATCTATTTGTTCTTTTGTATTGACTGGAAGAAGTTTGATGAGTCATGATTTGTCTTTGTCTCACACAACATGGCAGTCCATTTCAATGTGTTTTGTTCTTTCATGAAAGACAGGGTTATTAGCAATGTGCATGGCACTGGCATTGTCACAAAATAGCACAAGCAGTAAAGCGGGAGTTTGTAAATCCCGTAGTATATAGATTAGCCACTGGATTTCACAAACTGCATTTGCCATTACCTTGTACTCAGCCTCGGATGAGCTTCTAGCAATTGTTGTTTGCTTCTTTGCCTTCTAGGAGATTAGTGCATCTCCTAGGAACATCATGTAACCTGATACTGATCTTCTTGTTTCGGGACAACCAACCCAATCACTATCCGTAAACCCTTAAGTACAAGATTATTTTGTCTCGTCGGAAAAAAGATTTCTTGGCCGAATTGGTCTTTAAGTACCTCGGCAGTCTATGAGCCGCCTTCATGTGATTTTCAAGACGAGTGTCCGTAAATTGACTTAGTTGTTGTACCGCAAAAGCAATATCCTGGTCGGGTAAAAGTGAGGTAAATTAATTTACCCACTAGGGATCCGTATGCGGTGTTGTCCTCTAAAAGTGGTGAATCACCATGTTGTAAAGTCTCGCTTAGACTCCATAGGTGTCTTAGCAGGTTTGGTTCCCAAAAATTCATATTCTTCAAGAAGGTTAAATGTGTATTTTCTTTGTGAAATGGATATGCCTTTTGGACATCTAGCACTCTCAATGCCTAGGAAATATCTCAATTTTCCAAGATATTTGATGGTGAACTACTGGTGAAGAGCATTCTTTACTTGGTGAATCAACCCTTCACTCGGGCTCGTTGCTATGATGTCATCAACATAGACCAGTTTAGCAATAAAGGATTGTCCTGACCCTTTTGTAAACAAACTGTGATCATTTTTAGATTGAGTAAATCCTTGAGCCTCCCAAGATTCAGTCAAATTGCAATTCCACTGTCTGCTGGCTTGCTTGAGGCCATACAATGACATAGTAAGCCTGCAAACTTGATTTGGTTTGGTTGCTGCACAGACTGGAGGTAACTGCATGTACACTTCTTCATGCAAATCTCCACGTAAAAAGGCAATATTGACATCCATCTGATGTAGGTGCCAATTGTTTCGCCGCCGCTACAAGTAAGGCTCTAACTGTAATGATCTGACAACAGGTGAGAAAGTTACTTGATAATCAATACCATATGTTTGAGTGTAGCCTTTTGCCACTAGTTTAGATTTATATCTCTCTACTGAACCATCAGGGTTGTATTTGATTCTGTACACCCATTTGCATCCAATATGTTTCTTGCCTAGGGGCAGATCAACTATCTTCCATGTGTGAGTCTATTGTAAAGCTTCAATTTCTTTGTTCATTGCCTTCTTCCATTCATCATGCTTGATGGCTTGATTATAGTTTTTAGGCTCTTTAACTGCATCAATGGCATTAATGAACTAGGCATAGTCTACTGAGAGGTTGTCCAGACTCATTACTACACTCAGCAGATGTGGAGTCTGCTGAACATTGTGAGCACCCCCTTGATAAAAATTTGGTGATTTCCTTGTTCTTGTGGACCTTCTTAGTTGTGTGGGTTCAGGTGCCTGATTCACTTGTTCATGCCTTTCATTGGATGTATCAGTTGCTGTTGATTCCATTGCTGGTTGGTCTGCTGATTCATTTGATAGGTCATCAAAACTGTCTATTACTGGCAAAGGAACAGGCATGTCAGCAAGATATCTAGGCTTTCCCAAGACTGAAAAAGAGGGAAGTAAGTTTCATGGAATTGAGTATTTCTAGAAACAAAGATATCTTTGCTGGTAATATCTAAAGAATAGCACCCTTGGCAGGTTGAATTCCCAAGATAGACACAAGGTCTACATCTTGAGTCAAATTTGGTTCTATACTGTCGAAGTGTGCATTAAAAAACTAGGCAACCAAAGACTATAAACACATAATAGTCTGGTTTGGTGCCATAAAGAACTTCATGTGGAGTGCTTTCTTTCAGCAGTGGTGTAGGTGTGGCATTAATCAACTTTACAGCATGTAAAAGACAAAAACCCCAATATTTAATTGGTAGATTACTCTGGTACCTCAAACCTCTTGCAGCATTCAGCAGATGCTGATGTTTTCTTTCAACAATATCATTTTGCTCAGGTGTACTGACACAGGATGTCTGATGTATGATACCCTGCTGAGCATAAAAGTCAGTAAGTTGGAATTCTGCACCATTGTCAGATCTAATTACTTTAATGAAACTGAGTAGAAACAAATTTAACAAAAGATTTAACAAGGTCAGAGGCTTTAGATTTAAGCCTCATAAGAAAAACCCAAGTAAATCTAAAAAAATCATCTACAACAGTAAGAAAATATTGTTGTCCATTTACAGTATGTTATCTCAAAGGACCCCAAATATCCATATGAACAAGGTCAAAAGTAGCATTTACAGCAGTTGTACTTAAAGGAAAAGGGTTTACTTCATTTTAGCCATAGGGCAGACATAACAAAGATCATGATTACAAAATTTGACATCAACAGACTGTGAACTGATGACTTGCAGTCTTTTATCTGGCAAGTGTCCTAGTCTGTAATGCCACAAAAGTGCATCATCTAATATATCAGATAGAGTGTGATTTGCTACAGCATCGGAAACAGAAAGTCTTGTTGGTTGATTTACGACAAAGAGTCCTCTCTATAACTTAGCTGAACCAATCATTTTCTTGTTCTTGTCCTGCAAAACACACTTGTTAGCAGAAAAGACAGCTGCACCTTTTGTATGATTAATAAAAGAAGGTAAAGACAAAAGGTTATACTTAAAACCAGGAATGCAAAACACATCATGTAGGACCAATTGAGGGTTTACCCTTACTTGTCCTATATGAGTGACATAAACATTATTTACATTAGGCAGCCCCATTTTTATACCAGATGAAGGTTTTGGATTGCTTAATAGATCTGATGATCCTACAATGTGATATGTGGCACCAGAGTCCATGATCCATTGTATTGATCTTACTAAATTTAGGTCACATGTTCCTGTAGCAGTGTGTAAAAACATTAGCAGGTTGGCGAACAGCGAACCCTGTATATCTAGGAGGATCATTCAGCAGAGCCATCAACTTGTCAAGTTGTTGTGCAGTAAGATTAGGAAACCTTGGTCCAGTAGACCTGCTTGGTGCCTGATCTTCTTCTACTAATTGTTCCTCTTCTACCATATTTGCCCTTTTTGACTTGAAACCAGGAGGAAAACCATGCTTCTTGTAACAAGTCTCCTCAGTATGGCCATTGAATCCACATAAACTACATTGCATCTTTTTTGGATTTTTAGACCTGGTATTTGCAGTAGTGTTAGGTCTGCTGACAGTCTGATTCTGTCCCTGTCCATTCTTTTGTGACAATATGACCATTATATCTTGATTCTTGGCCTTGTTAGCCACATATGACTTTTGCCTCTCAAACTTGATTGCCATTAAAAAGGCATCATGAATTTCTGGAAAAGGCACCATCAACATTGCCTGTGAGACCATTCGTTCAAACTCATCCCTTAATCCTTTAAGGAATTTCATGACATGCTAAGCCTCCATAAGATCCATCAGATTGCTGATTGCATTGTAGTGACATTAAGGATCACAGGAACAGATTGTCACAGGCCTGATGGTCTTGATTTCTTCCCAAAGAATCATCCATTTTGTAAAATATTGATTGGCAGAATATGTGCCTTGTTTTAGTAGATGCATTTCTTTAAGAAGATCTGAAAATCTTAAGGAATCAACATTTGAAAACCTTGCCGCAAGATTCTTCCATACTGCATGTGCATTCCTGAAGTACATCAAACTTTGTGCAATAGTGTTTTCAACAGAATTCAAGATCCATGATCTCACCATTGTATCACATTGCCTCTATGCATGGAAGTCGGATGAATCTGCTTTTCGCCTTTTGATTGTGCCGTCTACGAAGCCAATTTTGTTCTTGGTGATCAACACCTGATCGCGTGTAAGTCACTAACATCGATATTACTAGCAAGAATACTAGGTACATCGTAGTATAGTAAATGCGAGTCAAGGTCGATCTCACAGAGACAATGCAACTTTGATTCTAACCTAATTAAGGAGCAACATATAGGCGGTCATTGACCAACAATAACATAGAAAGAAAAAAAAACATGGTATACCTCTCCCTCTCCTCACCGATCAACTAACTTGGATTAGCTAATCGTTCTGTTTACTTCCCCACATAATTTCCTTAGATTAGTCGTGAGCGTTTTATCATATTTATCGCCTACGGATGCAATTCCAACTCCTATCTACTCCGACAATGGCAGTAGACAATCTATACGCAAGCTACCCTCCTTAATTGGTCCGTAATAGCCCATACGCATAAAGAACTAGAACTGCCGATATTGAGAGTTACCTCATACCGCTAACCCGCCAAGACAGCTGTCGACACTGACCAGATGTTCCTAGGGCCCATCAAGACTATGTCCTAATTAACACTTCACTTGCGGTCCTTCATGTTAATTTACGAATTACGAATACTAGATTGGCCAGACTTATTACTCGTTTTAATTATTACTGCCGATCAACGTAGTTGTAGTGAATCCCAGTTTAGGTTTTCTAAAATATGCCTCGGTAAGCCGGTATAGACCGCCAGTTTACCGGGGGCGGCTTTTCCTAATTTCTGGATCTACATTGCTCAGTATGATTAAAATAAGTAAATTATGGGTTGTTAAACATGCAGATTAAGTAAAACACATAAATACAAACAGATCTACCATATTGAAGACGATAAAGGAACGTTCAAAGCTTCATACCTTCAACAATGGAGATCTAGCTCTATCTACTCAAGCTAGAGATGATGGAAGAATGGAGGAAACCAAAAACAACTCTCCTAGGCTCAAGAAAACTTTATTGCATAATATATAATGTATTTGTAATACTAATCAAAAGTTATTCAAGATGTATCAATCATATGAATTGTATGCGGCTTTATATAGATACAATAGCCGACTTAAGACCCTCTAAAACCCTAACCGACTTAGATAATGCGGCAGAATGAATTTTATGTTGAATAAGTCACCGGTTTACCGGGCCTAACCCTCGGGTTACCGGGCCTTCTACTCGTCTTTTTCTTCAGCAGGCTTCTTCTTGGACTTCAATCTCTCAGCCCAATGCATTCCTTTTGGTCCAGATCCGTTCTCCATTGCTCCAGATTCGGTACATCCTATAAAATACACAAAACGAGACGAAACAATACCAAAACCTCGGGGAAAATAACATAGATGTAGAATTACGATCCTGAAAACACTCAATAGCATTTAACACATATTCTAAGCAATAACGAGCCTATCTATCCTCTCTTGAGCAGAATTCAGGGTGCATATGGGTATAAATATTGGTACCATTTAGAGTGTCATCAACTACCCCCCACTTAGCTTTTGATCGTCCCGAGCAAAAAGGAGAAAAGAAAACATCACCTCTGATCAATGCACAAGTTAATTAAAAACAAATATGCCTTACTAATCCTAGATCAAAATCATGCCACTCGTATCCATCAGTAACATATTAAACACTATTCATGTCATGAGCTAATGTGTGTATGCAAGAACTTTCACAACCGCTCAGAAATGCAGACAATCTCACATTACGTCAACCCGTAGTCGAACTAACCAGTCTTGAACATGTTATTTATTAATTAATTGAGCTGGCAAGGAATTTAAATTTTGATTTCCTTTTACTAGATCGTTCTTCGTTTAATACAATAAACACGTTAAGTAGTTTGACGGTTATACCTTGATGATCTACAAGATCGTCGCTTTGACCGTCAACGGAGAGTAGTACAGTGCGCAAGCCGTCCACGCGTCCGGCCTGTATCACTAATCCACACAAACTCCTCACCGGAATCCTCCTTGGATTGCTATTGGAAAACTCCGGTTGCTAGACCGGCCTTTTTCCTCTCTCACAAACTCACTATAGGTTGCTCTCTATTTTACACAAGAACTATGAGCTCTTGCAATTGTGATGTACAAAAGAGCTTGACACCCACCTCTTATTTATAGTCAAAAGTGGCGCCCCATATGTGTGGAAGAGAAGAAAACCTTTTTCCCAATAAAATACGGAAAATCAATTAGATTGATTTATCTCTTTAATTATAATTAACTTTGCCAATATCTTATATTGAATATAATTATCTTATTACCATAAATCTATTTTTCCAAAATCAATTAATATCTTATATTAATATTATGTTAATCTTATTAATTAAAGTGCACAATCCAAGTGTATCTTACACACTTAAAAGTGGCGCCCCATTAGTCAACTAATTGACTTCCGGAATATTCTTTAATTAATATAAATTAATATCTTGTATATTATTTATTCATAATAAATAAATACCACCATATTAATTTACCACTATAACCTTTATAGACTAGAGATAAACTTTCCTTATTTGGCTATCAACTATAACCGCATTTTAATCCGACTCGATGTTCATATGTGTGTGACCCGATAGGCTTCCGAATATGTTGTTCGTAGACACAAAGTGCAATTTACCAAAATGCCCTTCATGCCTAACGATCACGGGATAGCGTCTAGCAACACACCATGACCCCTAATCATCGGAAGAGTCAAAAGCAATGACTACTACCTTTCATGTGAAGCAGTTACCGTGTAACTTACAATCCTATCGCCGAAATAATATCCATACGATAGTATCTCGAGTGTCAATACATTAACGATCGTATCTTATAATCTGGATATCATGCTCTCTCGGGATAACACATTTACTCCCACTTTGCGAAGATTCTCGAGAGCTAGACATTCCTTATAAGAAGGCCATTTCGGATATTCGATCCCGATCATAGGATACACGATTCCCAGACGACCAATCATATATATTCCGCATGCTTCAATATCATACCCAATCACTACCGCATGATCGCCCCGTGGCTGGGGGAAATCTCAATAGTGTCAAAGCATGACAATCCACACCGTGATGCCATGAAGACTCCGGTCAAAAGGATAATTACACAACCGCCACATAGTGTGACACTTAATGTAAGTGGGTCAGTCTAACGTACGCATTCTCTAATACACGTCCACGTACAGTCCAAGTGTCCCTACACTTTGATAGACAAGATCTATCCCTTTCAAGTGTCGCTACATCCAATACGTGTTAGTCTGATTATACTATCAATGTCCCATTTGACAATATGTAAGACTAGAGACATTTAAGTACCAAACTTATTATAGCGATTAGAGATCTCATCAACCATAATCACTATCATGGTTTCTCTATCACAGTTTGATACTAGGGACGTTACTATATATATACAACAAATAATAAGAAGATTAAACAATATATAATAACATAAGTGATTTTATTAAACATAATAAAGTTATTACATGAACTAAATAGACTGTAAATGACCCGACCCGGTCGGATCCGGTCCAACCTGATTGGGTTTAGGACACCTTTCCAACAGTTTATTGGTCTATGCAAAAGTCGTGCGTCTTACGCTCCACCGACTAAGATATTGCCAAAGAGAATATAGATGTATATATTTCAATGCACTTCTCTTTCTTGGCGGGTGAACTCTCATTGATTTAACTATCCTCATGGCCCCACTCATGATAAACTACCGAATCCGAAATTCCTTTGCCTTTCTAAGCGTAAGTGAAACATGATTCGTGATAAAGCCAGGGTCAACTCTAGTCAAAGCAATATGCTATCGACTACACACTAAGGGAAGTGAGTTATACGTACTTAAAGTGGTGGCTCATAACAGAATATGCTCTTAATATGCCACTACTTCAAAAGTGGACAATTTCTCTTACTCGTGCAAAGTAAAACAAAGATGAAGTCAATTAACTCGAAAAGATCAAAGATATTCTAATTTTTTGAAATTCTGTCGAATCAAAGTCTAAGTGGTGAATCATGCATCAAAGAGAATCAACACAATCACGCAATTCATGGAATATAATCCTAAAAAGCTAAGTGACGTTCCCTTACCCCCCCCCCCCCCCACTTAATCGAAACATTGTCCCCAATGTGTAAGATGAGAAATGAAAAACGAAAAGGAACTTAGCTTCGGTTAAGGGTGGAACCAAAGAAGAATCGGATCATCATATAATCCATCGGGCTCATGTAAGTAGTCCATGAAGAATCTGCTCTATATATCTCAAGAAAAACCAAGAAGAATAGTGGTGACAACAAACTGTATAACAAAAATGCGGAAGTGAAAGAGAAAGTAAATAATCTCCAAAACAGTTTAAGCCGACAAAATCATTATATAAAATATATTCTGCTACATCAACTAAGTAGGAAAGGAAAATAAAATAAAAACAAGAAAAATGGTAAACAACAATAAAAAGAACTAAAAGCTAGTCCTCATCGTAATCACCCCCCCCGTCGTCCCTTGGCTCAAAACCAGGAGGTGGTGCATAACTTGAGGCGGCGGCGGCTGAAGATGATGCTCTACGATGTGGGGCAGTCCTAGGTGGCGGGGTAGCAGGTAGAACTCCTAGAAAGTCAATAATCCGATCCATCTTGCGATGCAGACTCGCAATCTCTCGCGAGTGCTCCTCAAGCAAGGCTCTCTGAGTTATCGGTGCACCAAGCACCGGAGTACGCTCTCTCTCTGCTCTAACCCGTCTCTGATCTCTCAAAACTGACTGTGAACTGAGCTGAGGCTCAGGATCTTCCCAATCATCAGTCACAAGCATCTTCACCTCGGCCTTTAGAGAAAACATATCAATCATCGGCCCGTAAGGTAGCAGCTCTCGCTCAGAAGTGGCGGCAAGCTCATGGATACGAATATGCATCAACAGACCGATGTTGATTGGGGCACCCGTCTCTAGATAGAACATTAACTCTGCCCTTGAAGTGGTGACAGAAACAGTGTGCTTCGTCGGAAGAAGGCGAGCACGACAAATCGATTGACCATCTTCCGGTCCAAAGATAGCTCATTCTCTAGGAAGATGGTGGGGGTTCCTGCAGGATTGCACTTCCATTGCACCCCTAAGAAATCAGCAACCATATCCATCCTCTCGAAATCGGCAATGTTGCAAGAGGATGTGTACTCATCCGGACCCACCGGTGGATGTCTAACCCCAAAATGAGCGTTGATCCGCTCAATCAAAAAATCAACCTTAACACCATGAACCATAGCAAATATGGCTCCGGGGTTGTACGAAACATATGCATAAAACTCTCTTACCACCATGGCGTTGAATCTTGCCGGTGCCTCAGCCATGTCCAACAAGTCTTGTGCTTGTAGGGAACCCGGAAATATCGTTCCACAGTCGTCCAAATCTACCTCTCGTTCTCGAGCCACTGGTCTTGCATTCCAATGTCCTCGGAACAACTCGTAAATAGCTAAAGAATGGAATTGCGCAACCCCATCTATCAAGGGATTGGCATCTCCATACACTGTCTGATATCCACTGGGACGAACAGCTGAACTTTGACGCTTAGGACCCATCCTGAATGAGTATAGAATCTGATACAGAAGATGTTTCTGAAAAAGAACCCTCGGTAAACCAGAGGTAAGGTTCGGTTTACCGGCCTAAACTTTTTTGAATTTCTTTCTGGACTGGGCCTCTGATAATGGAAGAAGAAGAAATTGCAGGGGTGGTTTATGGTGGTGGTGGTGGTTTGGTGGTGAAAAGGGGATGGTGATGGTGGTGGTGGTGGTGGTGGTGATGGTGGTGATGGTGGTCGAATTTCAGAAAGGAAGAAGGAATGGAAGAAGTTTGGTGAATGAAAAAGATGGAATGATAAGAATGATGATAATGGTGATGAAGGGGTGGTTTAAATAGGAAGAATGGAATGAATGTGGATGGTTTAGTGGGATAATGGGTAGAGAAGTTATTAGGGTGAGGGAATTGAGGAGGTGATTGATGGGATTGAGGTGGAGTTATGGTGGAGTTTGGGAAAGGATGAAAATTTTGAAAAGAGGGGAAAAGGGGACGGTTTCTGCTGACTGACCGTATCTGGTGCAACGTGTGTCCTCCCCGTGTCTCAAAAATTCAGCTTTATGCACTGACATTCAGAAATCCAAAAATCAAGCCTCGGTAACACGGAGGTTACCCTCGAGAAACCGGGGGTATTTTTCCCCAGATTTTTCTATCTGCCTTCTCTGCACTTCTTACTCAACCTTTTTTTGCTCAGTTCTGACCTCAAATTGACTACCCTTTACTCTTCCACTTGTTTCTTCCGACTCAAAACCTATAATTCACTAGAATCCGCAACGAGGTAAAAAAAAACCTTTCCACAACCAATCGGTTTCAAGCCTAAGTTTGTGGTAGGATGAAAAAATGCTCGTCCCTTCATCCGGCTACTTTTATTCAATCCTAAACTACCTAAGGGTTTGAAGAGATAGTTCTGAGTTTATAGTCGCCAGCTCGACTTTCTTCAGATCTCCGATCAATCAAGGGTTGGAGCCTTCACTCGCCAAACTTTGCTCCGGTGGTTTGCACTTTCAAAGAACCTTTGTGAGCTCTCTTCCTAGCACGCATCTCCCTTTTAGCTTGCATGCTAGGTCTACCTCTGCGTCGAGATTTAGACTTTAAACTCAAGGACTCCACGTTTTCCACTTTCAGCTCGACTCGTTCACTACGCAACATGGAAGGACTAGCTTCCGTGAGCATCTTGTCGTGGTCCTGATCTTCTTTCTATCTTAGCACTAATCTTAAAAACTCCTGCTCAACGGTTTCTATGACAACCTCTCTATTCTTAAGCCCCTCAATCTCCAAGAACTCTACCTTCCTCGATGCGGACATCATCTTACAACTCTCCGGTCGGTTTTCAGGGGTTCTAGGATCCCAAAAGATACAGCATCATTATTCATTCTTAATGTGATCTCCCCCTTATCAAAATCCATAACCGCTATGCTCGTCGCTAGGAAAGGTCGTCCTAAATGAAATGGGGCACTAGGATCTTCAGGCACGTCTATGACCGTAAAGTCGATAGGATACGTGAATCCTCATGCCTTAATTGTGCACTTTCTAAGCAAACCCGGCGGGCATATCTCTCGGTTCTCGTCTACGAAGGTCATGGTCCTAGTTTGATTCATCACGACCGGAAGTTTTATCTTTTGACAGAGGGAAAAGGGAAGAATATTGCAACTCGAGCCAGAGTCGCAGAGACCTAATCCTACGGATATTCCATTAACGGAAATTAGGAGTCTAAACGTGCCAGGGTCTCCTAACTTCACCACGGTGTTTGTGTCTGTGTGATCCTCAGGCTCAGAAAACATCGTGTCAGGATCCTCTTTAGGATCATCCGAGTAATAATCTGAAGATGATATATCTATTAATTCGCAAGGAAACTCACCTGGACGATATGTGATGTACTTCTTAAGGTCATCTTCAGGCTCTTGCTTGATCGCTTTCTCCTCTTTTTCCAACCGTTGCTTTACTGCTTCATAATGCTCTCGTGCTTCGGTTCTGGGATACATGGAAATTGGTGTGATGTTCAAGATTGTTCTAGGCATATTGCTCAACTTGTTTTTGCTTTTTCAACTCTGAATCGATCAAATTTCTGAAGTGTTCTGATCAATCTGCAATAAGACAAAATAAAATAAAGAAAAGGTTAGCAACTTCCGCTTCAGCTGGGTGTGATCCTAACTGTTGCGGACCTACTAACTAAAATCAACGGGGAATAACACAGAATAACAGGAACTGTTCAGAAATCGATTTTCCAAGCCTCGGTAACTCGGAGGTTACCTTCGGGATACCGGCCCTAAATTTTCTAATTCTGACAGTTTAACATGTGCAGGATTGATACAGAACGACTCAAGACCCATAATAAAATAAAATAAAATAAAAACAACTTCTTAATTAGAATTAAAACGTTTATATATAGAAATTGGCCATTGTCCCCGGCAACGGCGCCAAAAATCTTGATCGCGTGTAAGTCACTAACGTCGATATTACTAGCAAGAATACTAGGTACATCGTAGTATAGTAAATGCGAGTCAAGGTCGATCCCGCAGAGACAATGCAACTTATACATATAAACGATTCTAACCTAATTAAGGAGCAACATATAGGCGGTCATTGACCAACAATAACATAGAAAGAAAACAAACATGGTATACCTCTCCCTCTCCTCACCGATCTACTAACTTGGATTAGCTAATCGTTATGTTTACTTCCCCACATAATTTCCTTAGATTAATCGTGAGCGTTTTATCATATTTATCAGCTACGGGTGCAATTCCCACTCCTATCTACTCCGACAATGACAGTAGACAATCTATACGCAAGCTACCCTCCTTAATTGGTCCGTAATAACCCATACGCATAAAGAACTAAAACAGCCGTTATTGAGAGTTATCTCATACCGCTAACCCGCCTAGACGGTGTCGACACCGACCATCACGTTCCTAGGGTCCATCAAGACTATGACCTAATTAACACTTCACTTGCGGTCCTTCATGTTAATTTACGAATTACGAATACTAGATTGGCCAGACCTATTACTCGTTTTAATTATTACTGCCGATCAACGTAGCTGTAGTGAATCCCAGTTTAGGTTTTATAAAATATGCCTCGGTAAACCGGTATAGACCGCCGGTTTACCGGGGGCGGCTTTTCCTAATTTCTGGATGTACATTGCTCAGTACGATTAAAATAAGTAAATTATGGAGTTGTTAAACATGCAGATTAAGTAAAACACAAAAATACGAATAGATCTACCATATTGAGGACGATAAAGGAACATTCAAAGCTTCATACCTTCAACAATGGAGATCTAGCTCGATCTACTCAAGCTAGAGATGATGGAAGAAGGGAGGAAACCAAAAACAACTCTCCAAGGCTCAAGAAAACTTTATTGCATAATATATAATGTATTTGTAATACTAGCAAAAGTTATTCAAGATGTATCAATCATATGAATTGTATGTGGCTTTATATAGATACAATAGCCGACTTAAGACTCTCTAAAACCCTAACCGACTTAGATAATGCGGCATAATGAATTTCGTGTTGAATAAGTCACCGGTTTACCGGGCCTAACCCTCAGGTTACCGGGCCTTCTACTCTTCTTTTTCTTCAGCAGGCTTCTTCTTGGACTTCAATCACTCAGCGCAATGCATTCCTTTTGGTCCAGATCCGTTCTCCAATGCTCCAGATTCGGTACATCCTATAATATACACAAAACGAGACGAAACAATACCAAAACCTCGGGGAAAATAGCATAGATGCAGAATTACGATCCTGGAAACACTCACATAGCATTTAACACATATTCTAAGCAATAACGAGCCTATATATCCTCTCTTGATTAGAATCTGGGATGCATATGGGTATAAATATTGGTACCATTTAGAGTGTCATCAACACCATCTCCATGGACATTTTCCAGGGATTGTACTTATTGCCATTCATCAATGGTTGAACAAGAACCAGAGAAGGATTCTCATTAGGATGAACATTGAATGGACTGGAAGGACCGATTTCTTGTTTCTTAGCTGCCATGGCTATCAAGAACTCCAGAATTGATTCTCAAATCAAAAATGATAGCGGAAAAATGATCAATAACGGATTAGAAACATGAAAGAGGATGACAATTTACTCTCAAGAAACTGAAAAAACTTAGAAAAAGATGAAGAACACTCTCAAGTTTCTTCAAAAAATCACAGGAAAGCTCTTAGAAATTCTCAAATTTCTGCTCTGATACCATGATGAAGTTTTTAGAATTACAAACAGACGAAATAAAATGCGGATTTATTATTGATCAAGTAAAAGTTACAAGTTGTTTACAATGTGGCTGATCAAGGGGTATTTATAACATCATACACCACATGAATCAGTTACAAGTAAGTTACAAGAGGTTATTACATATTACAACGAAATAACCGTTTTCTATATCGAAGTAACTAATCAGCAGGCTGCTGATTGTTTATACGTTGATAGCAAAATAACTAACCGCTAACCTTAACCGACAGAGTATCGGGTCAACGGTAGTATAGTGGTCTCAAGGTCGAATCCACAGGGAGTAATGTCTAAGTACCAAAGTCGACTTAGAACTTAGTTCAGGTCAAAATAATGGTGGGGAGTATTATCCTAATGCAAAAGTAAAGATTAAACTAACGAATTTACTTCTAGGTATTAAGGGGTATAGTCGAACTATGATCCCACGAGCTACTTTTACCCTTAAGGAAGGACTTAACAGGGAGCGTGTCTTAACCGACCTACCTATCCAACGTAGTTTAACGACATCCACGGGTGCCAACTCCTAATTCTAGTGATTAGACTGAACAACTCGATCTAACCACCCTATGTGAAGTTAATTAATTCTCCCTTTAGAAAACCGATTAACCTAACATGATTAAGCTCTAGAGTCTCTCGAACAACGATGACAAACCTCTGTATTGGGTTCGGACCTAACAACTAGGCCGAATCTAGGCAACGATCCTAAAACCCCTTATCCCACATCTCACCGCAAAATACATCTATAAGTTTGATGTGTGTGACAGTGAACTAGGTGATCAATCTAATTCAAAGACGTTAAAATAAGTTTTAGGACGTGGATTAATCGTTTAAACAATAATTTATGCACTACACTACCCCCAATCGCATCCCCCTTAGGGTTTTTGCTCGCTTTCACATAATTCGACTACACATGAATTTAGCTACTCATAATTATGCTAATAAACAAAATAAGAATTGAAATCATGCTAGAAATAATAAAAGAGAAAGTATTCATTACCATATAACTGAGGAAAAATCTGATCTGAAACAGTTCGAAGAAATACTGCACCAAAAGGACAATCTTTGGAACTTGAAACGTAAATCTACGCTATGAAAAGTGTTTAGAATCAAAGGATGTAATTTATAGGATCAAGGTATCAAAGGGTGATCAAACTACACTATAATCGTACACAAATCGCCTAAGAACAGTCTAAAGTCGGCAAAAGATGAGTAGGGGCTGAATGAGCTGCGTATTTATAGAGTAGGTCGAAAATCTGATGCTGTCGGTCCCGGACCCACTTTGAAACGTAGTCACATGCGACAAGAATGTACTTATTCCCGAAAGAAGACGGATATGGTCCCATGAAGTCTAAACCCCATATATCAAAAACTTCACACACTATTATCGGTTTCTGGGGCATCTCATTTCTCTTGGAAATCCTCCCAGAGCGTTGACAGGCGTCACACGTCTTAACATACGCATGTGCATCCTTGAAGATCGTGGGCCAGTAGAACCCACTTTGTAACACCTTCAACGCCGTTCTCTCGCCCGAGAAGTGGCCACCAGCCTCTTTATGCTGGCAGAACGAGAGAATACTTACTATCTCACTGTCATCAACACATCTCCTCAGGATTCCATCCGCACACAGCCTAAAAAGTAAGGGGTCTTCCCATACATATCGGTTCACCTCGCTATAGAACTTCTTCTTCTGATTCTCATCAAATTCAGGATTTACGAATCCACACTCGTGATAATTCACAAAAGGGGCATACCATGGATTTCCTTTCTTCCCTCTCTGAATAAAGTTTCCCCGCTTAACCGGGAGCATCGTATCCACTACGAACAACTGCTCATCCCGAAAACGGTCATCAATATCAACTTTGACAAAACATCTCTCTTCACCCGGCTCCATCCTACTCAGATGGTCAGCTACTACGTTCTCACATCCCTTTCTATTCTCAATCTCTACGTCGAACTCTTGAAGGAGCAAGATCCACCTCAACAAGCGTGGTTTTGCATCCTTTTTGGCAAATAGGTATTGCAACGCAGCATGGTCAGTGTGAACTATGACTTTCGACCCAACCAAGTACGACCGGAACTTGTCGAAAGCAAAAACGACGGCTAAAAGTTCCTTCTCAGTTGTGGCGTACTTTTGTTGATCCAAGTTCAGGGTATGGCTTGCATAGTAAATGGGTCGAAACAGCATGTCTACCTTCTGACCTAGGACAGCTCATACGGCATAGTCACTCGCATCACACATTACTTCGAACTCCCTGGACCAATCTGGTGCCACCAAGATAGGGGCGGAAGTAAGAAGTTTCTTAAGGGTTCGAAAAGCATCTAGACATGCTGCATCAAAAACACCGGGGGCACCCTTCATCAACTGAAGAGTAAGAGGTCTGGCAATTTGGGAAAAACCCGGAATAAATCTACGATAAAAACCTGCATGACCCAAGAATGACCTTAGAGTCTTCAGATTTGTAGGCATAGGAAGCTTAGAAATTGCCTCTATCTTGGTTCTATCAACCTCTATTCCCTTCCCCGACACCTTATGTCCTAACACAATCCCCTCAGTTACCATGAAGTGACACTTTTCCTAATTTAAAACCAAGTTTGTCTCCTCACAACGCGCAAGCACCTTATCAATATTAGACAAACACTCATCAAAAGTATCACCAAAAACACTAAAGTCATCCATAAAGACTTCCATGAAATGCTCTATCATATCAGCAAAGATGGCAACCATGCATCGCTGGAATGTCGCGGGTGCATTACACAACCCAAACGGCATTCTTTTGAATGCAAAGGTGCCATACGGACACATGAAAGTAGTCTTATCCTGATCATGTATATCGATGTGAATTTGATAATAGCCACTAAAACCATCCAAAAAATAGTAAAAAGCATGACCACTTAGACGCTCTAGCATTTGATCAATAAAGGGGAGGGGGAAATGATCTTTCCTAGTCTTATCGTTTAGCATGCGGAAATCAATACAAACTCTGTGACCAGTAACTAAACGAGTAGGAATGGGCTCACCTTTATCATTAAGCTCAACTGTGATGCCTCCTTTCTTGGGTACGACTTGTGTGGGACTCACCCACTCACTGTAAGAGATCGCATAAATTATCCCCAATTCCAGCATCTTGACTACGTCTTTCCTCACCACCTCTTGCATATGTGGGTTCAGCCGTCTCTGAAACTGCCTAACCGGCTTGGCACCCTCCTCAAGGATGATCTTGTGCTTGCAGATATCAGCACTAATCCCTTTTATATCAACCATCTTCCATCCGAAGGCCTTTTTGTGTTTCTTTAGGACGTGGATCAACATAGCTTCCTGCAAAACGGTTAGCGCAGACGAAACAATAAGAGGAAGGAATTCATCAGGTTCTAAAAACACATACTTTAAATGCTCAGGAAGTGGCTTCAGCTCCAGATCAGTAGGTGGTTCCTTGATTGACGGCTTTGGCAGCTTGCCAGTCAAACCGAGCTCTAGCTTTTTGTTCCAGCTTGCGTCGACAAAAGGGGTTGCTTCCAAATGGTATACTTGAGCCCTCATTCTTGGATCGTCATCCTCAGCGGTGCTTGAATTCATCAAGCATTCTTCGATCGGTTCTTGGTATCCCTACAGGTTAGTGTGCTCCAAAATACAAGGATATAAAGCATCAACAGAAAAACAATCACTCTTTTCATCATCAGGATGCTTCATAGCATTATAAACATTTATGGCCACACTCTCTTTCCCGACTCGTAGTATGATCTCTCCCCTTTTTACGTCTATCAAGGTCTCTCCTGTGTTCAAGAAAGGCCGACCTAACAAAAGCGGGGCGTTGGCATCCATATCTAAGACTATGAAGTCTACGGGGAAAACAAACTTGTCGACCTGCACTAACACATCTTCAGCTACCCCCATAGGTTTCCTGACAGACCTATCTGCCATCTGTAGGGGTCATCCCTGTTGGTTCTAACTTACCCAACCCCAATTTCCCATACACTCCTCTAGGCATCAGGCTCACAGAAGCCCCTAGATCACATAACACATTTTTAAACACAGTTTCTCCAATGGTAATTGAGATGGTAAAACTACCTCTATCCTGTAGCTTGGGGGGTATCCTATTCTCAAAGATTGCAGAACATTCCTCACTCAAATGCACCATCTGTTGCATCCTCTCCTTACTCGACAACATTCCTTTCAAAAATTTAAAATATGGGGGAATGCTCGAAATTTCCTCTAATAGGGGAATATTCACCTCTACCTTTCTTAAGAGATTCAGAAATTTCGCCTGACCTTGGGTCAGTATGTCCTTTCTGGGTCCCTTAGGAGGATAGGGTAAAGTATTAACATCAAAATCAGGAGGAGGGGGAGGAATTCTGTTTTTCTTACCTTTCTCTTTAGGTGGTGAGGGGTCTTCTTCTTTAATGTCCATGACCACATAGTCTTTCTTCGGTGCTGCCCCTTCCACTGCTTTCTGGTTTGCCTCAGCCAATTCCTTTTTCGTGGCTTCCAATTCTTTCCTCATTGCAGCCATTTCTTTCTCCACACTGCAAACTTCCAAGTCCTCAATCTCGACTTCACCATACATAGCCCCTTCACGGTCGACTGCCTTCTCTTTCTCAGCCTTATCAGTTTCTGCTTTCTCGGCCCATAATTCCTTCCTCTTGTCACTCAACCCAACTTATTTACCACTTCGTGTGAACACAGCATTCACACCCTTTGGGTTCCTCTCAGTGTTACTCGGAAGCCCACCACTCAGATTTGTTTTCAATGTGTCGGTTATTTGACCCACTTGGGTCTCCAAGTTCCGAATGGCAGAATGTGTGGCCACTTTTTGCTCTACAACATTCATGTTTAGCTCAGAAACAGTCCTGTCTAATCTCTCCAGAAGTATCTCAGCCGCCGTCTTCTGAACACCAGAATTGTTTGATTGCTGACTGTTTTGGTTGTTCTGGTGCAGATGAGCATTCGGATGCTGATAGGTGCCAGAATTATTATTTCTCGATGGCTGGCTCGCTTGCTGATTCTGATTACATTGCTGGCCCTGATTCTGATTCCAACCTTGATTTTGGCCCCAATTCTGCCCTTGCTGTTGCTGTTGGCCTTGTGACTGAGATTGCGGATTCTGACTATTTTGATTCCATCCTTGATTCTGATTCTGGGGGTTCTGATTCCAAGGTCGGTTGTACGAGCTTTGGTTTTGCCTAAAACCTTGGTTCTGATTACTGTTTCGATTCCAATTCTGATTCTGCCCCTGGTTCCAACCTTGATTCTGCCGATTCTGATTCCATTGCCCCTGCTTTCCTTGTCCAACATAATTCACATCATATTGTTGTGAATCATCACCCATACCATAATCCATTTGCGGCCCTTGCTGATTATCAAAGTTCTGATTCCACTGTTGCTGGCCAAACTCTTGCTGATTCATACTCATCTGCCCTATTGCATAGACATCCATTCGCTGTTGGTCATTCTGATTTCCAGACTGTTGTTGTACTGGAGTAGGTGTCAAATGTTGGGGATAAGTGGGTTTTTTCGATGATGCACATTCCATGGCAGAATGTCCACCTCCACAAAGTTGGTATTGCTGTGCCTTTTTTCGTTCTAACTCCATTCGGTCCATCTTTAATACCATTTCTTGCATCTTGTCGTGCATGGCCGATTCTCGATCGAGTTCCTCTTTCAGTGACTTCACACTTTCCATGGGGGCTTTCTTCTTCTTTCTGCTCGACCCCTATTGTCCTTCTCCAGCTACCGCATTCTCAATCTGTCTCATAGCTTGTTCCGGCGGTAGATTCGTGATATCTCCACCACTGGCGGCATTCAGCTTATTCTGGTCCATCGGCTCTAAGGCCCTGAATAATATAATAACATGTTCCACCGTAGAAAAACCGTGTTGAGGGCATCTCTTCAGTAGACCCCTAAATCTCTCATAAGTCTCCTTTAGTGTCTCTCCCTCGAGACCATCAAATGAGGAGATTTCTTCTTTCAGATCTAAAATCTTTGCAGGAGGAAAATACTTTTTCAGAAACACTCTCGTTACATCTTCCCATGTATGCAACGAATCATTTGACAGCGAATCATACCAATCTTTAGCAGCTCCTCTCAGTGCAAACGGGAAAACTATCAGCTTTATTGCCTCGTCACTAACCACATTATATCTCTTCGTCCCACAAATTTGAAGAAAATGATCTAGAAAGCTGTTTGGGTTCTCAGTCGACTTCCCGTGGAACAGGGCATGTTCCCCCAACATATTCAGAATGTTCTGCTTGATGTCCAAGTTGTTCGCATTAATTGGGGGCACTTTAATTGCATTATGCCCGATAACCTCTTGTGGGGTGGTAACATAGTCTCGACAGACTCTCGGTCTCTGTACCTGCTGAGCCATCTGTGGCTGATAATTCTGTTGTTGCTGCTGTTGATAGAACTGCTGCACAGGGGGTTGCTGAGGGTACGGGTTTTGGAACCCCTGTTGATTTCCTTGATTCTCTAGCATCTATAGTACTCGATTTACAGTCTCTTGGTCTAATTCGGGTCCGAAGTTCTGCGTATTCTGAGCATTTTGTCCTCCCCTATACTGCACAATCCCTGTCCTCTGATTAAACTATGGGGTTATCAACTGACGCAACACTGTGTTGTTCTCTCTTAACGGTTCATGATGAGGGGTCCTCGGTGGAGTATGCAATGGTAGTGTTGCGTTACCACCAGTAGTGTCTGAGGTTTGCCCTTGTACATTGTGCTCGATTAAGGGTTCTTTGCCATCTCTATGATTTGGTGAATCCTCCATTCCCTCTGAGGATTCTGAAAGTGAACTTTCTTCTACCCCTTCTTCCTCAAACAAAGGGTTCGGACTGGCAATCAGAGGTTCTCCTCGGCGTTGACTATTTCTATGACGTGCAAAAGCTTCAATTTCTTCAATTGGCTCGATGAGTGGTTCTTTGGAGCTTCGGGTCATTCACTGACAAACAAGAAACAACAAGAAAACAAAATAAAAATGACCTAAGCCCAAGCTTTCGGTCAACTTACAAGACATTAAACGTTACTCCCCGGCAACGGCGGCAAAATTCTTGATAGCAAAATAACTAACCGCTAACCTTAACCGACAGAGTATCGGGTCAACGGTATAGTGGTCTCAAGGTCGAATCCACAGGGAGTAATGTCTAAGTACCAAAGTCGACTTAGAACTTAGTTCAGGTCAAAATAATGGTGGGGAGTATTATACTAACGCAAAAGTAAAGATTATACTAACGAATTTACTTCTAGGTATTAAGGGGTATAGTCGAACTATGATCCCACGAGCTACTTTTACCCCTAAGGAAGGACTTAACAGGGAGCGTGTCTTAACCGACCTACCTATCCAACGTATTTTAACGACATCCACGGGTGCCAACTCCTAATTCTAGTGATTAGACTGAACAACTCGATCTAACCACCTTATGTGAAGTTAATTAATTCTCCCTTTAAAAAACCGATTAACCTAACATGATTAAGCTCTAGAGTCGCTCGAACAACGATGACAAACCTCTGTATTGGGTTCGGACCTAACAACTAGGCCGAATCTACGCAAGGATCCTAAAACCCCTTATCCCACATCTCACCGCAAAATACATCTATAAGTTTGTTGTGTGTGACAGTGAACTAGGTGATCAATATAATTCAAAGACGTTAAAATAAGTTTTAGGACGTGGATTAATCGTTTAAACAATAATTTATGCACTGCACTACCCCCAATCGCATCCCCCTTAGGGTTTTTGCTCGCTTTCACATAATTCGACTACACATGAATTTAGCTACTCAAAATTATGCTAATAAACAAAATAAGAATTGAATTCATGCTAGAAATAATAAAAGAGAAAGTATTCATTACCATATAACAAAGGAAAAATCTGATCTGAAACAGTACGAAGAAATACTCCACCAAAAGGACAATCTTTGGAACTTGAAACGTAAATCTAAGCTATGAAAAGTGTTTAGAATCAAAGGATGTAATTTATAGGATCAAGGGATCAAAGGGTGATCAAACTACACTAAAATCACACACAAATCGCCTAAGAACAGTCTAAAGTCGGCAAAAGATGAGTAGGGGCTGAATGAGTTGCGTATTTATAGAGTAGGTCGAAAATCTGATGATGTCGGTCCCGGACGCCCGTCTGCCTGGAGAACATGAAGATATTAGGGTTTTGTCTTCATTGGACGGGCTTTCGCATTCCTCTGAACGCCTTTTTGGTGACTTATGACTTGAGGGTCAAACGCCCGTCTGGAACTCTGGACGCTCGTCTGTGTTAAGTGAGCTTCTTGAATCGGGCTGAGCCTACTCAAACGCCCGTCGGGGGTCTTTCGGACGCCCGTCCAGCTGAAAATCAAACTTTCTGAATGAAGTGTCAATGCTGTGGACGCCCGTCTGGGATGTGCAGACGCCCGTTTGATGTAGCTTCACGGCAGACGCCCGTCTGGAGTATAGCAAACGCCCGTCTGGCTTGTCTTCACTCCAAACTTGGCTTTTCTTCACTTTTTTATGCTACATTCTGGCCACGAACACGTCTCATAGTCCAAAACGTCGCCTTTCGGGTCCTCGAGTCACCTAAGTCCTGCAATAACATAGACAAACAAACACCACGCGTAATTCCGCAAGACAAAAGTGCTCGGAAAAGAGTGAAATATCGCTAAAAACACGGAGTTTACCATTGATATGACAGTTTACTCCCCGTGCATATAATTCTCGATATTACTCTCGAGACGGTCTATATCTACCCAAAACATGCCAATAAGGTGATAAACGGGGGTTAAACTGCACACCAAAGTACAGTAAAGTTGACTCCCATCATACGTCAGCAGGTTGCTGATGTTCATGCTATCAGCAGGCTGCTGATATCTTCATGCTATCAGCATTCTCATCAGCTTTTATACTGTATCAGAGCGGGTCCGGATCCGACCGACTTCTCGCATTAAAGTTTTTAAGCGAGCAGGGTCAGGTTAGACTGACTTCTCGTTTAAATGATGGCGAGCGGGGCCGGATCGGACCGCTTTATTGCTTTAAGTGTTTAGGACGAGCAGGGCCAGGTTAGACTGACTTCTCGTTTTAAGAAATGGTGAGCGGGGCCAGGTCGGACTGGCTTTTTGCATTAGTGTTTATGACGAGCAGGGCCAGATTGGACTGACTTCTCATACTTTGTCGAGTGAGCTGGGCCAAATTTAATTGACTTCCCGCATTGATTTTTTGCCGAGAAAGGCCAGAATTGTCTGACTTCCCGGACTTGGTTGAGCGAGTTAGGCCAGTTTGTACCGACTTCCCATATATTGTTGAACGTGTGTTTGTCCTGCAAACTCAGTAAAGACCATACGTAATGGAAAACAAAAGAATATGAAATGAATGTATTGTTTGCTTTTTTGGCGTAGTCTGTTGGTGTCGTGCCTAGATAGCGAGCGCATTTATATAAGATTTTCTCAGGTGAGATTTCCATATATTGTGCCGAGATAAAGTAAGTCTTATAGAAGGCTCACTCGAGGGCATGTTCCAAATATACTGCCAAACTGAAGACGGTCTTATAGAAGGCTCGCCCGAAGCGAGTTCCAAATATGATGCCGAACTGAATTCGGTCTTATAGAAGGCTCGCTCGAAGGTGAGTTCAAATATGATGCCGAACTCAATTCGGTCATATAGAAGGCTCACCCAAAGGCGAGTTCCAAATATGATGCCGAACTGAAGTCTATCTTATAGAAGTCTCGCCCGAAGGCGAGTTCCAAAAATGATGCCGAACTGAATTCGGTCTTATAGAAGGCTCGCCCGAAGGCAAGTTCCAAATATGATGTTGACTAAATTTGGTCTTATAGAAGGCTCACCCGAAGGCGAGTTCCAAATATGATGCCGAGCTGAATTCGGTCTTATAGATGGCTCGCCCGAAGGCGAGTTCCAAATATGATGCCGAACTAAATTCGGTCTTATAGAAGGCTCGCTCGAAGGCGAGTTTCAAATATGATGCCGAACTAAAGTCGGTCTTATAGAAGGCTCGCCCGAAGGCGAGTTCCAAATATAAGAAAGCTCGTCCCGACTCTTTAGGTCGGGAGAGTTCCAAAAATAAGAAAGCTGGTCCCGATTATTTAGGTCGGAAGAGTTCCAAAAGTAAGAAAGCTCGTCCCGCCTCTTTAGGTCGGGAGATCGAGTTCCAAAAATAAGAAGTGTGATCATTTAAGTTGTAGAATAAAACCCGATGAGAATTTTTACCTTGAGAGCTCGGATCTGGAGAGCTGGGGAGCTCGACTCGAATCTTGGAGAGCCGTGTTTTTGGTGATGCGGCAGCACCTTTCCGGCAACGATCGGGCATTGAAACGGACTCCGATCCGCACTAAATTTGGATGGATTGTTCACCTCTCCTTCTTCTTCAATCTGAACGGTGAAAATTTTGTTTCAACAGCTCAACATCTAGAAACTGGCCGCCGATCTGACTACTGTGTTTTGGTCATACAGCAGCAACTTTCTGGTGATGATCGTATATTGGAACGGTCTCCGATCGGCACAAAATTTAGAAGTCTTATTTTTCTCTCCTTTGTTTTCAATCTGAACGGTGGAAATTTTGTTTCAACGGCTCAATCTCTGGTAATTGGCCACCGATCTGACTACTGAGTTTTGGTGATACAGCAGCAACTTTCCGGTGACGATTTAATTCGAAACGGACTCTGATCGGCACAAAATTTGGAGGGCTTATTTTTGCCTCCTTCTTTTTCAATCTGAAGGGTGGAAATTTTGTTTCAATGGCTCAATCTCTGGTAAATGGCCACCGATCTGACTGCTGCATTTTGGTGGTACAGCAGCAACTTTCTTGTGACGATCGGACATCGAAACGGACTCCGATCAGCACGAAATTTGGAGAGTTTATTCGTGCCTCCTTCTTTTTCAATCTGAACGGTGGAACTTTTCTTGCAACGGCTCAATCTCTGGAAATTGGCCGCTGATCTGGCTGCGTTTTGGTTGTTGGATTTTTAACAAAGTTGCCAGTAGGAGGCCCTCCTTCTAGCGCTTATTGACGAAGCTGGAAATCGTCGATGATGAATCCAGGGCTGTTCTCCTAATGACAACCTGCAAAAGATTTAAGAACAATAAAAAAAACAAAAAGAGGGGGTGATTTGTGGTGGTTTAGACTGCACTTGAGATGTTGTTTCTCAAGCTGCGTACGTATTCAATGTGTGTAATGGAATCAAGTCTTCGTAGTTCTTTAGGGATTGTTAATATAGAGGGGTGTTATTGGAGGCACAATGTATCCATTTAACTATTTAGATTCGTCATCTTTTCTTCACCTATAATGGTTAAGGCGGTCCAACCCAACCTTAGTAAAGTTTAGGAAATCTAAGCACCTAACCCCACCTCGATAA
Source organism: Gentiana straminea (assembly GCA_036785695.1). NCBI lineage: Eukaryota > Viridiplantae > Streptophyta > Magnoliopsida > Gentianales > Gentianaceae > Gentiana > Gentiana straminea. The sequence continues at coordinate 663,367 of JAVUPR010000477.1, forward strand.
AACCTCGTAGCAGCAAATCTCAAAGGAAAAAAATCTACTATGAGGAAAGAGTACGTATGTTCATTGATAAGTCAATATAAAGAGGGAAAACCCACAGAAAGACCTAAGTTCTCCAAGTGAAATTGTTATTTTTTGTTCCCACCCACAGGAATCACTTTCTTCTTTTTGATCTCTTGGATCATTGTGCGAAGCGTGAGACTCGTATCAATATCTAGAGTATTAAGATGTGGTGTAAGTTTCCTTGTATGTCCACACCAAGCTTGGCTTCAGCTTTTGTTCCATAGGAAGGACCAAAAAACCATGCTTTGAATCCCCATAAACGGACAACCTTTTTTCTTCATTGACATCATCCTTTTCATCCTCAGTGTCTTCTCTATCCTTAGTCAAGAAAGTGATTTTAGAATTTTTTTTTACCTCCAAAAGACAAAGGTCGTGACAGAAATGTTGATTGATGTTAGCTAAATGAGCCTCTGGAATAAAGTTAAATTCATTAGAGGATGACGGGCAAAAATTAAGACGATTCTCAATTTTCATCTTATCAATCACATGCAACGTGATCATACATGGCTATGAATAAATTAAGAAGGTTCACAAGTAATCCAAGTGAGGATCATTGGATAGCCCTTGATAGGATGTTAAGGTATTTGAAGTTTACAATGAACCTCAGAATACAGTATACCAGATATCCAGCAGTATTGGAAGGATAATGTGAAGCAAACTGGATTTATAAGTCTAAGGATTCTAAATCCACTTGTGGATATGTATTCACTGTTGGCGGTGGTGTAGTGTCCAAGAAATCCTCAAAACAAACATGCATAGCTCGATCCACTATGGAATCCGAGTTTATTGTATTGGATAAAGCTTAGGAAGAAGCACACGGTGGCTTCGAATTATTTAGAGGATATTCCATGTTGGTCCAAGCCAATTCCTCCTCTCAACATACATTGTGATAGTATGTCGACTATAGGACGCGCACAAAATTGTATGTATAATGCAAAGTCTCGACATATACGTAGTACACATAATACCATCAAACAATTGGTCTCTAATTGCTTGATTTTCATTGATTACATAAAATCAAATGAGAATATTGCGGATCCGCTGACAAAAGGTTTACATAGAGAGATCAGGTGCCAATATTGACAAATGGAATGGGACTAAAGCCTATTACGAATGTTTCCTTATAGTGACAACCCAACCATAGTGACCTGAGATCTCAAGATCGTGGTTCAAAAGGGACACTAAGTTATAATGAACCTTAGCACTTACCCATTCTGTTAGAACAAAAGTGTTGTATGCTGAAGGGTTTAGGTTAAGCTAGCATAAAAATTTTAATGATTCCTATATCTTGGTAAATCCATGTGGGGCATTACAGAGTACTCTTTATAGGAGGTCACCTATGTAAGTGGAAGTGGGACCACTTTTGTGAGAATTTGTGGGCTGAATTCGCTTGAACACTTTCTGAAACCAAGGTTGTCCAGGGACAAAATGGACACAACCATGAGAACTTTGAGAAGGGCAGTGGGTCTATTGTGTAAGTATCATTGTCTAGGCATGCACCAACCTGAGCAGTTCAAGACCTAGTTCAATGCTTAGCGGAGTATTTTCGATGGTATTCTACTAGGGAAGGTTCAAGGCAGCAAACCACCTCGCCCCGATGCAATAAAACTTTGTTTGTTATCTCTACAGAGTCTGTATAGCATATGCATTAATTTACACTCTAATTCCTCTGCCAATCTTTGATAATCATGCAGGTCCTCGTCAAGAATAAAGTCATCCACATAAGATTCCTCAATATTCTCCACCATTTACGCTTATCAACCAGGTCATTATCCTCAACCAAAACATTATTTACAGAATCGCCTCCATTTTTGTTATTTATTTCTTTGTTATTTATGTATTGGGTTTGAGGTGTTAGAAGTCTCTGCCATCTTTGATTTTTCATGTCGGTTTGTGCTTTATAGATGCTTATGTGGAAGTTGAGAAAGTATCATCGTTGCTTTGTACTTTTTGATAGTATAATAATTTGTTAATCATATTATTGAATGACATCAGTTGGAAAAATATACAATTTAACTAATTTCACTCTGAAAAGATTGAGTACGAATCTCTCATATTTTTTTGCAACAAGGGAAAGAAAAAATTATTTTCGAAAGACATCATTGATGTTTTATATCATCTATTAGTATGATTAGTCGGTTTTCTTTCTATCAAAACCCGATAACTAAGTTAAAATGATAGAATAAATTTGAGTTGAATGGAACACAATAAACATATATTGATAGTAAAAATATACAAATGTAAGATATAATTTAATATAGAATATATGGAAAAAATGCAAAATGTGTTGCATATATTAAGGATAATGATAAATTTGATAAAGATCAAATATGCTTAAGTTACATATTGATGATGTTTAGAAATTGTCTGGTTTGGTTAATGGATAATCAAATTCTTTTGGCAGAATTCCATTTGGTAAACTGAAGATTTTGTTGATCATTTACGACTGTTGTTGAGACTGTCTATGTACCCAGTTTGTATGTGATCAAGCCAATTAAAATACTCCTGGTTTATGAGGATGAATATCCTTTTATAGGTGTACTACACGAAGGGGATTGACCGTGTCCCTGATTTTGTGGTTTGTGATTGAGGGGAATCGTGTACCAGTTATTACCCTTGCCTTAATGGTGCGATAATCTTGGAGTCATTAAGAGAACACTTACAATCGTGGAGTAAGGTCGTGCATAATGTTCGGAAGGCCTATTGACCGAGAGCTCATGCTGTCTAAGATCGCACACGCCTCGTTCCGAGGTGAATAGAGTGCTTGGGATAGCCAGGTGTCAGGTCGGCAAAATGCGGTCAGATGTAGATTGTGCCGACCCAATATAGACCAGTCAGATCGGATGATACGGACTACAAAGCTAGGCTAGGTCCAATGTTAGCCCAATTATGAGAATGGTCTGATAACTCATTTGTGAATGCCACGTATACAATCCGGGTCGTACTCATATCGAAAGCCCTTAGACTTGAGCTGGGCCGTCGATCGCATGCTTGGTCTGCAACTTAACGACATGGCCTAAACTGATAGGCGATATCTTAACTATTTTCGAATTGATTGATGTCTGCCAGCCTGTCGTGAGGAATTTGAATCATTTTATCCTCTAATGGAGGTGTTATTTCGTATGCAATCAATCAGATAAGCCCGATAACCGAGGAGCATTTCTACGAACTCTGCCTATAAATGAGGCAATTGCCTCTTTCAATCAATCATATAAGGTCAAATTATGGTTTTTTTCTCTTGGTGTGCGAGCATTTCGAGGAACCATTTACACTTATCCTTTATAGCCAAAACATTTCGCTAACATTTCTCTAGCATATATTTCTTAGTCAACTCTTTGACACTACACATCTCTATGTGGTAGTCAACCACTTGCCTCTAGAATAAGACGGTCCTGACGAGGGCCAATCACCGCAATATTCTAGTCATGTCATAACCCAATATTCGCGAGATCTCATACGATCATATCTCAATAACGACGATATACCCTAGGTAGGTCAACTCCCGATGAGGGCCGATCAATTGGATTTGAACAAAGGCTCTTCACCGTCGCTATAATATTGGGAGACAATATTTCGACTTGATTTTTGTTGTGGAAGTATTTATGTAAATTAATTCACTTAATTAATTTTAATTACGGTCTCATCGAATATTTCTATCTGTATAGACATACATCCTACACATTCATCTAGATCGTGCTTAGTCATGCATCTATTGTATCGTATAAAATAAATACGTGAACAAAATAAATAAATTCGTAAAATAACCGGTATGATCATGGACTTTTCCTAAGTGCGATTTTGAATACAAACTGACGAAGCCGTGGGTCACAAATCTAAAGGTAGCTGGAACCGCCAATAGGATCTCTATGTCTTCTTTCTTTCGCCTCCAACTTTCGCTCCATTCTTGTTACATAAAATATTATTTAATAAAATAAATACACCCGCCACACACGGGGGAGGGGGGCAAACGGCCAGGAAGGGATAATGCAGAGAATAAACAAGGTCGCTTTTTCCATAACGGCCTAGGACAAATTTTTGAACCAACAGAAAAATAAATAATTCACATCTATCTTATTGGTCGAGTCCATGATCAGTTGGGTCCATATAATCATATTATATCTACACATTATCTAATCCATACAATGACATCTTATGAAAAAGACAAAACTAAAATTAAACTACTTTGCGTCTTATTTTATCAAATCAATTAACATTTAATTAATTAATGACTTTAATCGAAATAAAATTAATGATTAATCTTAAAACGATTTTAAATTTAATTTTAATTATAATTAAATTAGTCCTACTCCAAAAATAAATCAAAATTAAATTTAAGTCCCTTTTGATTCCTAATAAAAAAAGATGCATTGGGTTTCCTAAACCAAAATTCATCTTCCTAGGCCTTTTCCAAAATCAAAATTTTGAAAAAGACTTAGGCCTATTCCAAACCAAATTTGAAATGGCCTAGGTTAACCTTAGGTCTACAATTGTCGGTCAGCCCGTGTACCCGTGGTGAAAGATATTGTATCACTCGCTGTGTCCGGGTGGTTGTACCACTTGGTGATACTACTACCACAATCACATGGAACTGGAACCCAAGGTAGTTCTTTTTTCCTACTTGCCAAGACTTGACCCTTTTTCGTATTTTCTAAGTACGAATTAGGTAGGTTTTAGTAAGTTATTACTCCCTTCATTCCGAAATAACTGAGGCAGTTATCAGAAACACGCATATTACTGATATGAGTTTATGCTTTGATTTGAATATAAAAATGACTTAAAAACCTTTAGTCTATAATTAATACAGTGTTGTATTTATTCTTTTAATGTTGCATTGAAAATATAACTGTTCAGTTATTATTTTGGATCAAATGTTTTTGACAACTGTCTTAATTATTTCGAAATGAGTGAGTGTCATAATCCAAGGGAAATTACAACAAAGCTTCTTAATTCCCTTTTCTATCTTCACGGACAAATCATGGAAATTTATAAAATTCTAAAAGTCACCAGACTTGTCAAAGTGGTCATCCTCTTTTCTTCAGCAACCATCATTTTTATATATAGAATATGCTTTTGCTAATTATAATCATTTAATTTTAATTATTTAAATAAAAACTAAACAAATTTGAATGGTTATTTATTTATGTTTGTTTGACAATGGAAATAAAAGTAAATTCCCATGGTCAAAAAAACATTTTCTTTTGTGTGTGCCTGGGAATTCCATTACAAAATAAACATCTTTATTCAAAACAAATACAAGGATTTATATCAATTTATACCTTCTTATCCACGAAGCTTTTTGACTCAACATGCATATCTATATCTATATCTATATATATTTGAAAAGAAGATTTAACCCAAATACTCATAATTGACCCGACCCATACCCACAAATAAACACACACACTTAAGATCCCACGAATTCAGTTAAAATCTAAACTAACTAAGCAAGCAAGAACGCAAATTTTATTATGGCTGCATATATCTGCTACCATTTTCAAATTCACATCTTATGTCGACTAATTATACAAAATTGTTGCGGGGAACTTCCTCATCACAATTTTATACGATTATCAATAGCCCTTTCAAATTCCGATGGGAAGCTAAGTAAAGTCTACCTATGAACAACTTACGCCGAAGTGTAGTACAGATTACAGAGTGATGGGTACGTAGAGAAGGATCATCCGGAGGTGGAGGGTAGAGAAGGAGCGACCGGAGGTGGAATACAGAGCGGTGGGTAGCGAAGAAGCATCTTCTCTGGCACAATTTAATTTAGCATCCATGGTTTCATAAGTAGACTTTACATTCCTTTTCTTAGCCTCTTTTTTTTCTCTCAACTTATACTACCAAAGACAAAAGAGGAGTGTCACGTTAGTTAATTACGAAGATATAATACATATATAATACATATTCACAATTTATAGTAGGAGATAATTACATTTTTGATCTCTTATAATTATGTTTTATATTTATAATTTTACCCCTTCATCTATACGTCAACGAAATGAAAATTGTAATGTATATTTGCATGTCCAAGGATATATATGATCAATGCCTAAATAGTTGGAGGAGTCTTTAAAGGCACCTCAAATTTCTTTTTTTTACCTGAGACACCACACAGTAGCAGTGTAGGAAAATAGGTGTTTAGCCGAAGCATCGATCACACGTTAAAGTTAATTAGTGTGATTTCAGACACTATATATGCAGAAGGGCCAGTTCTCTCTTTTGCATGATCTCCAACATTTCAAACATGTCACTGCAAATATTAAACTTAAGAATTATATATCCTTTCATGGAAGATTGAAGTAAAATACCACACGATGGGTCAGAGTCCATAAATACAGGTTTTAATCTAAAATGGTTGAGAAGAACAGTTACTACATGTGTTACTACATTTTTGTACATGTGTTACTACATGTTTGTCTTTCTCAACCATTTTAGATTAAAAATGTCCTTCACAACCTTTAACCTTTTCCAAGTTCAAATACTCACATCATATCCAAAAATTCATATATACGGGAAGAAACGAAAAAGGGTTATCAAGTACAAAAACTCAATTCATCATAATTGCAAGAATCGTAAAAAATGAATATTATCAAATTTGAAAAATATACAACTCCATGATACCATCCCGCTATATATTATTTGTGTTGTGGTAGCCGAGTTTCGTTGGATTTGCTACACAACTTTTGACGCCTGATATCAGTTACAGAGCGATGAAAACAAAGTACACAAAATTGACTTAAACCTAGTGATTACTTTGAATAATATGTGGAACATATTGCTCAAAATATTTTTTGAATTGTAAAGCAACATATTTTTATGATATCCAAAGTAATGACAGAGTAGGCTAAACTGGGCTAGTACACGGATATGTGCTGTAGTACACAAAATAGCCATGCTTTTCTAACATTTTAGATGATCTATCAATAAGGTCAGCGTATTTTCATTTGTTTAGTCTTTCATTTGAGAGCGTATTTTGTTTAGGAAGGTCAGTCATTCAAATTTGCATAAAAAAAACTTGCTGTCATTTTTCGTAGGATGATCGATAGTGAAGAACCGGGGAGGGAAGCAAGCAGAGAGTGTATTCACCGGGACATGTTTTTCCTAATTTGTATACATTTTTACAGGTGTAGCCGATGATCATTAGGATATTATGCATAAAGATTCTCAGTCTTCATCTTTTACTCTCACCAGGGTCGATCCACAGAGCAAGCAGCTGCGAATCGTCAATAAGTGCTTACATGTTTACGAGTGTGTGAGCGGATTGTTCGTACATCCTTAGAGGATTTGTATGCGATAAATTGATTGTTGGGAGCCTGGGATATTGCTGGTGGAAATGATACTATGATGTTGATTCACCGAATCAAGGGTTATGGTGGATCACTTCAAGAAGGGATGTTGTGCCCATGAAGGTGAAAATGGTATCATTTGTTGCTATTGCTTTGTCTTTTTCATTTTGTCAATTTTTTTTATTTATGTTTGATGCCCCTGGTCACTTTACTCTATTTTTGGTTAAGAAGCAGAACTCTGGGAAGTGGGTTAATATACCATCGTTCACCGAGTGTTCCCATAGTGGAGGCCGTTTTTTAGAGCAAGAAAGTGATGAAATATCTTAGTATGAATCTGTGTTTCTCTGTTGAAGTTTTTTATTCTTTCTTTTGCATATGATTTCCGAGTAGCTATTATGTTATGAATGCGTTTACATGTTGAAGCACTTTATTGTTTCTTTTGCATATGATTGCCGAGTCGATATGATGTAAAGGACGAATAATAAAGCATTGTATTTTCTTTAGTGTTGCAGCAAAATGTTTTATATGTTAGTATTTGCTGATAAAATGCACGTCTTCATCAAGATAAAACTTCTTCCCCTCGCTTATGGAATTTGCATACCTCTGGAAATCTTCAACATAGAAGCGATGAACTAATGCATGGACGATTTTTTTTCCTCCTTCTGTTACAATGCAATTATTTGACGTATAACAATAATTTTCATTTGAATAACAAAATTACTTTTTATCATTATCATATTATAATATATCTATATCTATATATATTTCAAAGGAAGATTTAACCCAATTACTCATAATTGACCCGACCCATACCCACAAATAAACACACACACTTAAGATCCCACGAATTCAGTTAAAATATAAACTAACTAAGCAAGCAAGAACGCAAATTTTATTATGGCTGCATATCTGCTACCATTTTCAAATTCACATCTTATGTCGACTAATTATACAAAATTGTTGCAGGGAACTTCCTCATCACAATTTTATACGATTATCAATAGCCCTTTCAAATTCCGATGGGAAGCTAAGTAAAGTCTACCTATGAACAACTTATGCCGAAGTGTAGTACAGATTACGAGTGATGGGTACGTAGAGAAGGATCATCCGGAGGTGGAGGGTAGAGAAGGAGCAACCGGAGGTGGAATACAGAGCGGTGGGTAGCGAAGAAGCATCTTCTCTGGCACAATTTAATTTAGCATCGTTGGTTTCATAGGTAGACTTTACATTCCTTTTCTTAGCCTCTTTTTTTTCTCTCAACTTATACTACCAAAGACAAAAGAGGAGTGTCACGTTAGTTAATTACGAAGATATAATACATATATAATACATATTCACAATTTATAGTAGGAGATAATTACATTTTTGATCTCTTATTATGTTTTATATTTATAATTTTACCCCTTCATCTATACGTCAACGAAATGAAAATTGTAATGTATATTTGCATGTCCAAGGATATATATGATCAATGCCTAAATAGTCGGAGGAGTCTTTAAAGGCACCTCAAATTTCTTTTTTTTACCTGAGACACCACACAGTAGCGAGTGTAGGAAAATAGGTGTTTAGCCGAAGCATCGATCACACGTTAAAGTTAATTAGTGTGATTTCGGACACTATATATGCAGTAAGGGCCAGTTCTCTCTTTTGCATGATCTCCAACATTTCAAACATGTCACTGCAAATATTAAACTTAAGAATTCTATATCCTTTCATGGAATATTGAAGTAAAATACCACACGATGGATGGGCTAAAATTTAATTTAGCACGAAGTTATCATAATCGATAAACTCACCGCCGTCTTCTCTGGCACCAAGCATCTTTTATTTTTGATTCCTTGCTCAGTCTATTACGATCTTCTCTTTGGCGGTTTTTTGGGTCAGAGTCCATAAATACAGGTTTTAATCTAAAATGGTTGAGAAGAACAGTTACTACATGTGTTACTACATTTTTGTACATGTGTTACTGCATGTTTGTCCTTCTCAACCATTTTAGATTAAAAATGTCCTTCACAACCTTTAACCTTTTCCAAGTTCAAATACTCAAATCATATCCAAAAATTCATATATACGGGAAGAAACGAAAAAGGGTTATCAAGTACAAAAACTCAATTCATCATAATTGCAAGAATCGTAAAAAATGAATATTATCTAATTTGAAAAATATACAACTCCATGATACCATCCTGCTATATATTATTTGTGTTGTGGTAGCTGAGTTCGGTTGGATTTGCTACACAACTTTTGACGCTTGATATCAGTTACAGAGCGATGAAAACAAAGTACACAAAATTGACTTAAACCTAGTGATTACTTTGAATAATATGTGGAACATATTGCTCAAAATATTTTATGAATTGTAAAGCAACATATTTTTATGATATCCAAAGTAATGACAGAGTAGGCTAAACTGGGCTAGTATATGGATATGTGCTATAGTACACAAAATAGCCTTGCTTTTCTAACATTTTAGATGATCTATCAATAAGGTCAGCGTATTTTCATTTGTTTAGTCTTTAATTTGAGAGCGTAATTTGTTTAGGAAGGTCAGTCATTCAAATTTGCATAAAAACAACTTGCTGTCATTTTTCGTAGGATGATCGACAGTGAAGAACCGGGGAGGGAAGCAAGCGTAAAGTGTATTCACCGGGACATGTATTTCCTAATTTGTATACATTTTTGCGGGTGTAGCCGATGATCATTAGGATATTATGCATAAATATTCTCGCCTTCATCTTTTACTCTCACCAGGGTCGATCCACAGAGCAAGCAGCTGCGAATCGTCAATAAGTGCTTACATGTTTACAGAGTGTGTGAGCGGATTGTTCGTACATCCTTAGAGGATTTGTATGCGATAAATTGATTGTTGGGAGCCTGGGATATTGCTGGTGGAAATGATACTATGAAGATGTTGATTCACCGAATCAAGGGTTATGGTGGATCACTTCAAGAAGGGATGTTGTGCCCATGAAGGTGAAAATGGTATCACCTATTGCTATTGCTTTGTCTTTTTCATTTTGTCTATTGTTTTTATTTATGTTTGATGCCCCTGGTCACTTTACACAATTTTTGGTTACGAAGCAGAACTCTGGGAAGTGGGTTAATATACCATCGTTCACCGAGTGTTCCCATAGTGGAGGCCATTTTTTAGAGCAAGAAAGTGATGAAATATCTTAGTATGAATCTGTGTTTCTCTGTTGAAGTTTTTTATTCTTTCTTTTGCATATGATTTCCGAGTAGCTATTATGTTATGAATGCGTTTACATGTTGAAGCACTTTATTGTTTCTTTTGCATATGATTGCCGAGTCGATATGATTTAAAGGACGAATAATAAAGCATTGTATTTTCTTTAGTGTTGCAGCAAAATGTTTTATATGTTAGTATTTGCTGATAAAATGCACGTCTTCAACAAGATAAAACTTCTTCCCCTCGCTTATGGAATTTGCATACCTGCGGAAATCCTCAACATAGAAGCGATGAACTAACGCATGGACGATTTTATTTTCCTCCTTCGTTACAATGCAATTATTTGACGTATAACAATAATTTTCATTTGAATAACAAAATTACTTTTTATCATTATCATATTATAATATATCTATATCTATATCTATATCTATATATATTTGAAAGGAAGATTTAACCCAATTACTCATAATTGACCCGACCCATACCCACAAATAAACACACACACTTAAGATCCCACGAATTCAGTTAAAATCTAAACTAACTAAGCAAGCAAGAACGCAAATTTTATTATGGCTGCATATCTGCTACCATTTTCAAATTCACATCTTATGTCGACTAATTATACAAAATTGTTGCAGGGAACTTCCTCATCACAATTTTATACGATTATCAATAGCCCTTTCAAATTCCGATGGGAAGCTAAATAAAGTCTACCTATGAACGACTTACGCCGAAGTGTAGTACATATTACAGAGTGATGGGTACGTAGAGAATGATCATCCGGAGGTGGAGGGTAGAGAAGGAGCGACCGGAGGTGGAATACAGAGCGGTGGGTAGCGAAGAAGCATCTTCTCTGGCACAATTTAATTTAGCATCCATGGTTTCATAGGTAGACTTTACGCTCCTTTTCTTAGCCTCTTTTTTTTCTCTCAACTTATACTACCAAAGACAAAAGAGGAGTGTCACGTTAGTTAATTACGAAGATATAATACATATATAATACATATTCACAATTTATAGTAGGAGATAATTACATTTTTGATCTCTTATTATGTTTTATATTTATAATTTTACCCCTTCATCTATACGTCAACGAAATGAAAATTGTAATGTATATTTGCATGTCCAAGGATATATATGATCAATGCCTAAATAGTTGGAGGAGTCTTTAAAGGCACCTCAAATTTCTTTTTTTTACCTGAGACACCACACAGTAGTAGTGTAGGAAAGTAGGTGTTTAGCCAAAGCATCAATCACACGTTAAAGTTAATTAGTGTGATTTTAGACACTATATATGTAGAAGGGCCAGTTCTCTCTTTTGCATGATCTCCAACATTTCAAACATGTCACTGCAAATATTAAACTTAAGAATTCTATATCCTTTCATGGAAGATTGAAGTAAAATACCACACGATGGATGGGCTAAAATTTAATTTAGCACGAAGTTATCATAATCGATAAACTCACCGCCGTCTTCTCCGGCACCAAGCATCTTTTATTTTTGATTCCTTGCTCGCCTATTACGATCTGCTCTTTGGCGGTTTTTTGGGTCAGAGTCCATAAAATAATGTACGGGATAGTTAAAAAGTAAAATAATGTACTCCCCCGTTCCTAATTATAAATCGCAGTTGCCAAAATCAAAATTTTCTTTTTATATGTCGTAGTTACATTTTCAATACATATTTTAATACTCTTTCCCTTTTTCAATATTATTTTTCAACTTTCTAGGCTCATTCAACCTATCAATCTTTCATATTCATTACACCACTACACTTTCCAAGATTTTTTTTGGAGTAAACATTTTCTTAATCTGTGTGTTTTTCTCAAACCCGACATATAATTAGGAACGGAGGGAGTATTAAATTAATTAATAAGTTATATGATAATGATAATATTAAATGAAAGAATACCTATTTAAAAAGTCTTAGTTGCGAACGAATAAATAGCATGAACACGCAACGCATATAATTTGGGGAAATTCAACATATGTCATAGAAATAATACAACGTTGATATCTTATTGAAGCAAATGTGAATCTACGGCCCGGCATATTTAAGCTATAGAAACCACTCACAATTATAACATTTTTGTAGGAACGGATCAGTAGTGTAATACACAACCAATCTATATATTTCAACAAACAAAACCTCCAAACCAAACGAAGAATGGTGCATTCATTTTGTTAGGATATGCAAATAACATCTATACTATCTATATTATATAATAATATATATATTTGAAAGCAACAATAAGATTGATTTAGATCTATACCTTATTATTACCCGATTGAGAAGCTCCCCGACCTGGATTAACCTACTTTCCTCTTATCTGTCCATATCCATTTCTTTCCGTTCAACAATGTCACATCTGAATAAATTATCTGAATAATTTCTCTCCAAATCTCAACTACTTGGAATCTCAACAAATTTCTGCGAAGTAAGTTCGGCTGGATCGACAGCGGGGGGAACTCCAATATCCACTGCAACTCCAAGATAGTTGGAAAGAACTGGCTCTGGCTTTGTTGTAAGGAGCACTAGATTTACTTTTTTCTACAATTGTCCATCCCTTTTTCTTTCTATTACATTTTCCATAATTAGTTCGTTCTTCCAAGAACGAACTAATTATGGAAAATGTAATAGAAAGAAAAGGGGATGGACGAAAATCTCAACTTATGAAATCCCAACTTCTCAAAATTCAGAATCATAGTTTAACCTTATCATATTATTATCGATCCACGCATTGATGCATTTCGTCACAAATAATAATCGAGAGCAAGCATTTTATGATAGATTGATCTCATCGTTCCGCGCAGTTTTCAGGTTTTGAATCTTGGATTTTTGTTTCTTTTAGTTTCAATACCGTTGATATTTCTTATGGTTCCTTAGCCTGTATATTGAACCAATAATGTATTACTTTATTCCAAGTTCGAACACAATCGGCATCGTGTTCAATGACAAACGAATCAAAACCCAAAAGACCAAGAATATATAATTATTAAAAAGAATTATTTGGAATTACTAAAATATGAGTCTTCTTACTAACCATAAGTATATAATCGTTGTTATTATTAATTACGTGTCAGAAAACACACTTGATAAAATGGCTAATAGGCTAGCCGATGATTTTCACATCTTGTTACATGGATATAAGGCTGAAAAAAATGAAGGACAATTTCATAATCGAACAGGCAAAACACTAATTAAAAATTAAGAAAATAGAGTTCAACAAAATTACAGTAGTTCTGCATAAAAACAACAGTATATAGTAACATATAATTAGAAAAGAACATGCAAAAGGAAAAAAACAAAATAAAGTAGAAAAGTATATAAAAAAAACAACAACAACCTACAAAGTGTTATTTACTTTCAGAAATAAATTTATGCTATTTCAAAAACAAAAAACAAAAAAAAATTAACAATGATATTGTTGTTATGATTGCATTACATTCATTAAACGAAGGTTAGCGCTCAGTTTTGCTTGTTATCATCTTCAGATAATTCATTATTTACTTAATAATTAAATAAAACAATTGTACCAAACTTTCTAGAAAATATTGATACTAATTTAATGAGAAAATTTAGGATAATTGAAGGGTTGAAGAACGTTAGTTGTATCCTACATTTCCTTTTGCAAAGATAACACCCATGTCTAAGAATTTGTAAAAGTCCATCAAGAACAATGATTAATACAACAATAATCGTAACAACAATTAATACTTACCTACTCTTGATATGAAAAACTACTCCTATGCTACCCTCTATATCAAACAACAATTAATACTTACCTAGTTTCAAATACATGTTGCAATGGAAGCAGCATGATGATTTGTCAAGAATCGTAAATGTGCATTTTCTTCTCTGGTTTCATGCCGGTGACCATGCGCCCTTTGTCTCATGAAGCCTAATGACAACAATTAATCAAAACACAAAAAATGTCAAACAACAATAATCAGGAAAAAAAATTACAGTCAACAAAAGAAAAAAAAGCACAGATCGGAATTCTGCAAATGAAACAAAGTCTGTTAACATCATGTGAATATACGGTGATATAAGGATATGGATTCAGTAGTTTCAACTGTTTTGAAAAAACGATAATATCCGAACTGAAAGATTTTAACCGAAATTTAAACCATGAAGTTTTATGCTGACTTATTGCATTAGTTATCTTTTTTTTTCATGCACTTTATCCAGTCATTTCCATTTTAAAATAAATAATTCTTATCCCATCTAACAACGTGAATAAAATTGGGTGTTTTTGTTGGAGCTATTTGGGGGAAGGTTAGTGTTGGATAAGGTCAGCGTATTTTGTTTAGGAGTGTATCTTTTTGGGGGAAGGTTAGTGTTTTTCTGATGGACCCCGCTACATAAAAATAAGCAACCAATGATGTTTATCAAAATGATGACATTATGATTCAAAAATTTGGTCCAAGACCACCATAAAACTATTGGGTTGAAATAATCATCCGTTCAAGTTCAATCCGTAATATCCGCAAAATTTTCCATTAATCCTATCTCCAATTTCAACTGTCTATAAAATCCACTTCTCAATAATCCTTTCAATCATTGCATTTCCTTTTTTTTAACAGTAACAGGGCGTATCCTATAATCCTCTTGATCGACCATTCCCTGGTATTGATATCTTAGTTTTTTTTTTTTTTTTTTTTTTTAAAGATTTTATATCATGGAATACTTGATGTTATATCATTGAATATGCCTGAGAAAAAGCAATACATTTCATTTCTACCATTTGATTTTTTCTTTTATTCATTTCTTATATTTCATCATCCCAGGAAGCCATTGTAATGAATAATGAGTTGTAGAATTTGTGTTCATTGTCGGTAGACCTTCGATTTATTTTCCGATATCGATTTGGCCATCAGAAAACAATCGAAACGACTTGAATGAGCATACAATTTGCATAATAAAACTAACTAACTAACTCCTAATACTGATAATCAAGGCTTATATAGAGCTGGTGGAGCCTGGTGTGATTGGAACGGTTGTAAAAAAACTTCCAATTGCCTCAATGTGTAGGTGTTCGACGTATTGTCACAATAAGCACAAAAAACCCGTCTTCACTTTGTATGCTGCAACACCCCCCTCAAGCTCAATATGGTTGATAAAACCATGTTGAAGCTTGACAAAAAATCTGTCTTCACTGTTGTATTGTATGTGCTGTGGTGTGGAAGGATGTTGTTAGTAATACCATCCGCAACGGAAGCGATTTAAGGATCTAGATCTATAAATTACACGTAATAAAATAACTAGATCTACCCTACAAAGGGGTTGTAGAACATACCTCTTGGATCTCAAAATCTAAGTAGAAGAACCGCAATAGGAAGAACAAAAAGATTGTGTGAAGAGCACCACGATCTTCCGCACGTGTGATCCGAGCAACTCCCGGTGGAAGGAAATCCTCGTCTCAAATCCTCCCTAAACAAAATACGAAAGTAGTGTTGGAAAGTAGGTTATACATTATTGTTATTCAAATGAAAATTTATACGTAATTATTTGCAAGCACAACATCGGATGAGGCATGACTCAAAAAAAATATGCCATACATATGAATCAAATTAATTTCTAAACAGCAACTTTAGCTTCCTCTCCAATTGACATGTATAGTCACAAAGTCGGGTAATTCTCCAATAATCTCTATTAGAACGGACCGTTATATGACTGTAACGTGTACAAATAGACAAAATAATTTTGTCTTTTTCTACATGTGGCGCGGTCATCCGACGGTCCGTTCTAATAGAGAGTCTCTGCATCATAATTTTCCCACAAAATCCCGCCACCTACCTCTTCTTAAAATAGCCTACATGCAAAGAACTCACATTCGTTGGGCAGCCAGGAAGCAGAACCTGAATGATGCAACACCAAAAGAAAAACCATTACTTCGTTGTAAAGATTAAAAAAAATGAAGCCTTTAAGGAAAAAAACCTTAAAGCAACCATAAAAACACATGTAAAGATTTAAAAAAATGAAGCCTTTAAGGAAAAAAAAAACCCTCAAAGCAACCGTAAAAACACATGTAAATCGTGATATAGTTATCACATTGTCGTAAAGCAGTCTTCCAATCTTCTTTCAAAGATGTCACACCATCCCACTCGATCGTTTCCAAGTTCAAATACTCACATCATATCCAAAAATTCATATATACGGGAAGAAACGAAAAAGGGTTATCAAGTACAAAAACTCGATTCATCATAATTGCAAGAATCGTAAAAAATGAATATTATCTAATTTGAAAAATATACAACTCCATGATACCATCCTGCTATATATTATTTGTGTTGTGGTAGCTGAGTTCGGTTGGATTTGCTACTCAACTTTTGACGCCTGATATCAGTTACAGAGCGATGAAAACAAAGTACACAAAATTGACTTAAACCTAGTGATTACTTTGAATAATATGTGGAACATATTGCTCAAAATATTTTATGAATTGTAAAGCAACATATTTTTATGATATCCAAAGTAATGACAAAGTAGGCTAAACTGGGCTAGTACATGGATATGTGCTGTAGTACACAAAATAGCCATGCTTTTCTAACATTTTAGATGATCTATCAATAAGGTCAGCGTATTTTCATTTGTTTAGTCTTTCATTTGAGAGCGTATTTTGTTTAGGAAGGTCAGTCATTCAAATTTGCATAAAAACAACTTGCTGTCATTTTTCGTAGGATGATCGACAGTGAAGAACCGGGGAGGGAAGCAAGCAGAAAGTGTATTCACCGGGACATGTATTTCCTAATTTGTATACATTTTTGCAGGTGTAGCCGATGATCATTAGGATATTATGCATAAAGATTCTCAGTCTTCATCTTTTACTCTCACCTGGGTCGATCCACAGAAAGCAAATTGCGAATCGTCAATAAGTGCTTACATGTTTACGAGTGTGTGAGCGGATTGTTCGTACATCCTTAGAGGATTTGTATGCGATAAATTGATTGTTGGGAGCCTGGGATATTGCTGGTGGAAATGATACTATGAAGATGTTGATTCACCGAATCAAGGGTTATGGTGGATCACTTCAAGAAGGGATGTTGTGCCCATGAAGGTGAAAATGGTATCATTTGTTGCTATTGCTTTGTCTTTTTCATTTTGTCTATTTTTTTTTATTTATGTTTGATGCCCCTGGTCACTTTACTCAATTTTTGGTTACGAAGCAGAACTCTGGGAAGTGGGTTAATATACCATCGTTCACCGAGTGTTCCCATAGTGGAGGCCGTTTTTTAGAGCAAGAAAGTGATGAAATATCTTAGTATGAATCTGTGTTTCTCTGTTGAAGTTTTTTATTCTTTCTTTTGCATATGATTTCCGAGTAGCTATTATGTTATGAATGCGTTTACTTGTTGAAGCACTTTATTGTTTCTTTTGCATATGATTGCCGAGTCGATATGATGTAAAGGACGAATAATAAAGCATTGTATTTTCTTTAGTGTTGCAACAAAATGTTTTATATGTTAGTATTTGCTGATAAAATGCACGTCTTCATCAAGATAAAACTTCTTCCCCTCGCTTATGGAATTTGCATACCTCTGGAAATCTTCAACATAGAAGCGATGAACTAACGCATGGACGATTTTTTTTCCTCCTTCTGTTACAATGCAATTATTTGACGTATAACAATAATTTTCATTTGAATAACAAAATTACTTTTTATCATTATCATATTATAATATATCTATATCTATATCTATATCTATATATATTTGAAAGGAAGATTTAACCCAATTACTCATAATTGACCCGACCCATACCCACAAATAAACACACACACTTAAGATCCCACGAATTCAGTTAAAATCTAAACTAACTAAGCAAGCAAGAATGCAAATTTTATTATGGCTGCATATCTGCTACCATTTTCAAATTCACATCTTATGTCGACTAATTATACAAAATTGTTGCAGGGAACTTCCTCATCACAATTTTATACGATTATCAATAGCCCTTTCAAATTCCGATGGGAAGCTAAGTAAAGTCTACCTATGAACAACTTACGCCGAAGTGTAGTACAGATTACAGAGTGATGGGTACGTAGAGAAGGATCATCCGGAGGTGGAGGGTAGAGAAGGAGCGACCGGAGGTGGAATACGTAGCGGTGGGTAGCGAAGAAGCATCTTCTCTGGCACAATTTAATTTAACATCCATGGTTTCATAGGTAGACTTTACATTCCTTTTCTTAGCCTCTTTTTTTTCTCTCAACTTATACTACCAAAGACAAAAGAGGAGTGTCACGTTAGTTAATTACGAAGATATAATACATATATAATACATAATCACAATTTATAGTAGGAGATAATTACATTTTTGATCTCTTATTATGTTTTATATTTATAATTTTACCCCTTCATCTATACGTCAACGAAATGAAAATTGTAATGTATATTTGCATGTCCAAGGATATATATGATCAATGCCTAAATAGTTGGAGGAGTCTTTAAAGGCACCTCAAATTTCTTTTTTTTACCTGAGACACCACACAATAGCAGTGTAGGAAAATAGGTGTTTAGCCGAAGCATCGATCACACGTTAAAGTTAATTAGTGTGATTTCGGTACACTATATATGCGAAGGGCCAGTTCTGTCTTTTGCATGATCTCCAACATTTCAAACATGTCACTGCAAATATTAAACTTAAGAATTCTATATCCTTTCATGGAAGATTGAAGTAAAATACCACACGATGGATGGGCTAAAATTTAATTTAGCACGAAGTTATCATAATCGATAAACTCACCGTCGTCTTCTCCGGCACCAAGCATCTTTTATTTTTGATTCCTTGCTCAGTCTATTACGATCTGCTCTTTGGCGGTTTTTTGGGTCAGAGTCCATAAATACAGGTTTTAATCTAAAATGGTTGAGAAGAACAGTTACTACATGTGTTACTACATTTTTGTACTTGTGTTACTACATGTTTGTCCTTCTCAACCATTTTAGATTAAAAATGTCCTTCACAACCCTTAACCTTTTTTTTTTTTGGTTTACATCATTATTTTATGCTTTTCTATGTACTATATTGTTCAAATGCTTTCTTCAAGCTGCTGCTTCTTTTCTTTGTTAATGAGCTACCGTTAAGTTGATCTTTTTGGTAGAGTACGATTATCTATTTTATCATCTTATTCTCGATCTCAAATTCTCAATAGCTCAATTTGTTCTTTTTTTTTTTTTAAATGCTTCGAAAAATAAAATATTTATGGATTTTAGGCGCTCATCCGAAACTATTTCCCGCGAATTGGGTCCACGCGCATTGTTTATCGAAGCCGCCGGTTCAACCACCCTTACTTTACGAATTGGCGGGTTTGTTGGAATTTTTTTTTTTTTTTTTGAAAAACACATCCGCCGCGAATGGGTCCCGCGTCGAACCGGCTTTAACCCGGGAAAAAAAAACGTGAGCATCCCGTATTGAAATGAAATTGGTGCATATGAAGAAGAAGCCGGTTCAACCGCCGGCTTTAGCAAAGATATAAAACAAAACAGACGGGATTTTTCACCCATTTTCAGATTTCCAAACCCTAAAAACAAAAACCCCAAATTCTCTCCGCGGCGCCAACTCAAATTAGGCCATTTAGCATCAAGATTCTTACTTTCTTCAACCAAATCAAAGGTTTCATCCATAGTTTATCAATCCAAAGGTATTTTTTTTCGTTTTTTTTCGATTTTCTGCGATTTTTTTCCTTTTTTTTTCCGTTTTTTTTTTTTTTCGTTTTTTTATGCCAATTGAAAGAATTCTTTGTTTGGATAACGAATAAGTGTTGATATTCATCGATTTGTGATATGTGTGTAAGGTTGTTTGTTTAATTTTATTAGTTTTTTATTTTTATTGTGTATGTGGATTTGGTTTTAGGTTTTGCTTGATTTGAGATTTTTAAAGGGATGGAGATATATAATTATCCGTTGACTTGTTGGTGGAATGGTGAAATAGTAATTGACGGTGAAAATGTTACCTACAAAGGTGGTTGTGAAACCTTTATTATTGTCAATAGTAACATTGGTATGAATGAGCTTAAGAATGAGATATATGATGCTATGGAGGTTGATAGTACTAGATTTGACCTAAACGTGAAGATGAAATTCCCTAGTGTGCGAGGCTATAAAGTGTTAGCTTTAAGTAATGATCGTGGTTTAAAAGCTATGTGGGCAAGCGTGTTTCAATCGAAAGCCCCCTCTATGGATTTATATATTGAATTGACACCCATTGAACAACCTAACATGTCATTCACCAACATGCTTGTTAGTCAAGTTGAGGATCCCAATTGGTTTGTGTCTTTGTCGACTAATAATGTTGATGAAGCATCACTAGACGGTAATATCGAAGGGATGAGATTGAAGACGAGGATGATATGATGTTGTTAAGTCGTGATGAAGATAGTGGGGTAGACCTAGTATCATTAAAGGATCATGATACCGAGTTTACTAAGCTTCATTCTATAGATGAAGAATATTTAAACAAGCTTGGTATAAATCTAGTGATTTTCAATATAAGAGCGGTGGTGAGTTTGGGGTGGGGCAAGAATTTGCCAACAAAAAAGCATTGGGCAAATTGTGACAACATACAATGTCGAAAGGAACCAAGTCTATAAAACCACGTAATCGAAACCTCACACCGTCACATTCAAATGTGGAAGGAAACCAATTGCTTGTAGTTGGTATTTAAGAGCCTCTCAAAAGAATGTTGCATCGGATGTCTTCACTATCGTCACCTATAAAGGCCCCCACGAAACTCTTGTGTGGTTCACAAACCATCCATGGATCACCCGAATTTAAAGCGAGAGTTTATCAGCAACGCTATAAAGCCTCTTGTGCAAGCAGATTGGGGGGTGAAAGTTAGTGTACTAAAAGCCTTCATAACAAAAGAATTCAACTTCTCGATCTCTTATGGTAAAGCATGGAGTGCAAAACAAAAGGCGATAGTGCTCTTTATGGAGATTGGGAGGAGTCTTACCAATATCTTCCTCGTTACATGGAAGCTTTGAAAGAAGCAAATCCGGGCACCGTGGTGCATTTTGTTAATAAGCCAACCCACGATCCTTACACTGAACAATTTCATTGTGTTTTTTGGGCATTTGGCCCCTCAATCGAGGTTTCCAACATTGCAGCCCGTCATCACAATTGATGGAACTCATTTATACGGGAAGTATCGTGGCGTTATGTTGATTGCCATGGGAGTTGATGCGAATGGACAACTTTTTCCATTAGCATTTGCCATAGTTGAAAAAGAAGATCACGACAATTGGAGTTGGTTTTTGGCTTGCATAAGGTGTTTTGTCACAAAACGTCATGGACTTTGTGTCATCTCTGACCGGCATGCGGGTATCCTATCGCAATGTCTACAGAGAGGGTAGTGGTTGGGAGGAGCCATATGCTTTTCATAGATTTTGTATCGTACATCATGCATCCAACATCCAAAAGACGTTCAAAAATACGGATTTGAAAAAAATGTTTACCAACACATATGGAACATCAAATTCGCAAATTTGATAAAGGGATGCAAAAGATCGGTGCACTCAATCCTCGTGCTAAGAGTTTGTTAAGGCATTCCTTTAAGCAAGTGGTCACTTGCTCACGACGGCGGGTTAAGATACGGTATCAAAACCTCTAATTTATGCGAATGCTTCAATGGTGTGTTAAAGCGGGGTTCGATTTCTGCCTATTCAAGCCCTTGTGAAAGCTACTTTTACTCGAGTAAACAAATACTTTGTCGATCGACGTGAAGTAGCAAGGAATAGGATGCGTAATGGTATGAAATGGTCGGAGAAGATAACGGTTCAACTCGAGAGAAATAGTGAAACTGCCGCTCACCATGAGGTTACTTGTTTCAATATACAAGAAGGTGTATATGGAGTGGTTACTAGACAAGGTAATCGTCATGGATGCATGGCTAATCGTAGTCACACGTTGAATCTTTCGAAGAGGACGTGTACATGTAACAAGTGGCAAAACCTACATTATCCATGTTCTCATCTTATAGCGGTTTGTCGCTCGCACTCCATGACACGGATCAATATGTTGACCCTTTGTTCTCATGTGGGGAATACTTTGGTTCTTATCGTGCATGCTTTCTACCCGTGCTCGACGAGGATTATTGGAAGACAATGACGGGACCGGTACTAGTAGTCAACCCCGCATGGAAAAGAGGCAAGCGGACGTCCGAAATCTAAAAGAATCCGTAATGAAATGGATGAGTTACCAAAGACAAATGTTACATGTAGTTTATGTAATTTGCCCGGTCATAACAAGCGCTCTTGTCAATTGAAACAATCTAATTTGCCCGGTCCTTCACGGTAATGGTTTGTACCTAATGTCTATTATTTTTTTATTTTTTTTTGAAATTAAACATTTTCATTAATGTGTCTATTCTAGTATACCATGTTTATATTATATTCATTTGTTATATAGTCACTAATGAATTGTGCTTTATTTATGTAGATCACATGGAGCCGGGACCAATTAATGATAGCGTTCTAAGACTTCAACAACAACACCGAAGCAAAGATCATCCGGGAAGGAGAGGTAATATAATCGTTAATGTTTGCTTTTTCGCAATAACAATTTGTTTCTTTATAAAAAATAGTAACATGTTTTTTTTTTGCAGGAGTGTAGTCTCTCGTATGTCGCACGCATCTTATGTCAAAGCAACATTATCGTGTGCATGATTTGGTAGTTGATTTTTTGAGAGAGACACAGCTTCTACGGGATCCACAAAGTTGTCATTTGTCGCCATTAATGCCGATTTAATTACCGCATTAGTTGAGCGGTGGCGTCAAGAAACACACACATTTCATATGACAATCGGAGAGGTAGGCATAACGTTACAAGATGTTAACGTCTTGTTAGGTCTTAAGGTCGGTGGCTTACCTATTACGGGGACAACCGATCATCGACGGGCCGATCTCTTAGAGCAAACATTAGGTATAAGGCCACCGAAGGCGCTTTTAAAGGTAATACCTTGAAATTATCGTGGTTAAAAGATAATTTTCAAGGGTTACCCGTGGATGCAACCGAAGAACATTCATATGTATGTTAGAGCATATCTATTATATTTGATAGAGCCGTCCTCTTCCCGGATAAGAGTGGAAATAGGGTTCAACTAATATATTATCCTCTAGTGGTTGATTTGCACCGACTTGGTGAATATAGCTTGGGGGAGTGGGGTACTCGCTTGTTTATACCGGAATTTGTGTGTGGCAAGCAAGAAAGGGGCAAGTGAAATCGGTGGATCTTTTAGTCGCTACATGTACCGTGGTCAGCGGGAGCGTATCACCATTGGTCGACCTACACGGATTAAGTCACGTGTTACGGAAGAAGAGGGAGTAGATTATCCACTTGGGTCACAAATGCAAGCGGGAGTTGACCCTTTAGGATGTAAGTGGCTACGAGTTGAGCGGATGTATACCGATCATTTATCGGGGTTGGTAACCTATAGACATGCATTTGATACTATGACAGATGCAATGTTCACATGGCAACCATACACGTGGGACATCCTTAGCCATCTTCCGCCTATATGTTTTGAGGACACCGATGAGTGGATTGTAATTGCTCCACTCATTTGTTTTGACGTGGTGGAATGGCATTATCCTGACAGAGTAGTTCGACAATTCGGTTGGCATCCAACGGTGCCTAATGAATGTGACACAGGTGTCCATTTGCACTCGCTTGATAGGCGGGGAAACACAACGGATTATGCGCTTAAGCACGGGGATTATATTCATTGTGGGCCGATCGCAAATCATCGTTGGTTCCACGTGGTGTTCCTTACAACGGTTATCTTCAACACAATGATATGTACTTACAAAGTGGTACCGTCGTATCACCCGGCGCATTATTAGCCCTCAAAGTGCAAACGTTGTTGAAGACTATGAAACGCAACACAATTTCTATCCTACCGCCGCCGACTATGAACAACTTGTAAGTATATTTTAAATTTTGTTTTCTAATTTCATACATAGAAATTTGTTTTATTTGTTTTGTGTTTACACATTTTTCGCATGCAACAGGAATGTTTATCGCTATCAAAATACGACTAGGTTGCTTGCGAACATGCCGGATGACATCCCGATGGCACAAGTGAGGCTTATTCAACAAATGCAAGCCGATGTCCCTTCAAGTGTTACAAAACACAAGACAGGGACATCTCGATCCAACCCGAACTCCGAAGAGGTCGAACATCCTAGCCCGGAACTTCCGCGATACGACTTTAGGAACTTGACAAGGGCTCAACCGACACCGATCGCGAGGTAGACACACCACCAGAATGTTCGTCTTCTTCACGTAAGAACGAAGAAAAGTCGTACACGAACAAGTTAATATGATCAAACATTTCTTTTGTTTTGGTTGTTGTAATACAACAATAACTTTGGATATGGTTTTTTTTCTCTTTTAATGACGTAGTTTGCATGAATGTGTTTTTTGCAATTGATTTGGTTTTTTCCCTTTTAATGAATGTGTTTTTTATAATTGGATTGTTGATTTTGAGAATTTGAGGTGTTGAATATATTGTTTTGGGGCTGAAAAAGAAGATGCAGGCTGGTTTGAGAATTTGAGGTGTTGAATATATTGTTTTGGGGCCGAAAAAGAAAATGCAGCCGGTGTTAACAGTTGTGGTAAAGCCGCCGGTTGAACCAAATGCTTCTTCATATGCACCAATTTCATTTCAATACGTGATGCTCACGTTTTTTCCCAGTTAAAGCCGCCGGTTCAACCCGGCTTTGGTGTTTTCAAAAAAAAAAGGGCAAAGTCGCCGGTTGAACCGGCTTCAAGAAACAATGCCGACGTGGACCCATTCGCAGGAAATAGTTTCGTATGAGCGCCGAAACCATAAATATTTTATTTTTCAGCATTTAAAAAAAAAGCATCATTTAAAAAAAAAAAGTTCAGTCCCTTTCATGAAGATCTTCATATTATGAAGGCAAAGAGAGTGTAATTGTGTCATTAGTTTAAATGTTTTTGGTATTTTGTGATGTGTATGTTTAATGTGTGTGTGTTATTTAATTCTTTTTTTAAACATATATCATACGTCTTGAGGCTGACAGTTTAGCTACTTGAACCATGAAACCATGGATGCTAACTTAAAAATTGTGATTATATGCAGGCATCTCATTCACAGTAGATTACAAATTTCAAGATAAACCGTGCGCATGGGTTTGGGAATATCTTTTCACACAAATTTTTATCTTACCGCACATAATTTTTTTTTTCCAATTTCGCCCTTATTTTTTTTATTTTACGCGCGTTCATTCTGACCAAAGTTTGGACAGAATATGACACATTATCCATACTGAAAGTCAGAATATACGTGTTGAGAGTCCACACTGGTTGATTCTGACCATATTTTAGGTAGAATGTTTGAAGTTTTCCAAACTCATACATAGTCAGAGCATCATTCTGACCAATATTGAGTACGGAATACTCTACACATTCAGACTAGAATTGGGTCAGGATAACAACAACAATATAAGAGCACCACTATTGATTCTGACTGAATTTCAAACAGAATATTAAAAGTTTTTTGTACTCAATTTTAGTCAGAATGTCTTTCTGACCGGTATTGAGTATGAAAAACATTCAAAATTCTGACTAGAATAAAATCAGTATAATGATCGTATTCTGACTCAAATTGGGTCAAAATGGCTGCTGTGTGAATTGACCATAAATTGGCCAGAATAGTATATATTTTCCGGACTCATTTACGGTCAGAATGGCAGGCGTGTGGAATATCCAAACGAAGCCCACTCTCGGCTCTTGGTAAGTGTAAAACAACATTTTTGTGAAAAATAGTCCCTTTAATTATAAGACATAGAACCACACATTTTAAACAATAAGAGGAAGTTAAATTCCAAATCCTTTTTTTGGTACTATGATAGAAGATGTTGCGTGCTGCCTCGCGGTGTAGTGAATCTAAATGAAAAATAGATTTTGTTATTTAGGATATAAATGTATTGAAGCTTTTTATGGAAATATTAGGTGCTAATTTACCAACTTATTACATGATTATCTTTTCACGGGTTGTTTGGACATGTGTAAATTTGCTTTAGTTTAATGAACAAATTTTCATTGAGATTTTGTCTCGATTGCATCGGAGCTCATTAGAATTTTCGAAGAGATAACATGAAATGAGTTTGAGCCATGGAAAAGAGAGCAGCAAAATAAGAAATATCAATGTGGCGCCGCATTTGATTAGTAATATATTGAGATCTACCCTTGATTATCCGGTATATGAGGTTGAGTTGTAGTGTTTCCGCTGTGGAGAAAGATTTTTACGACTATAAAATGACACAGAAGTATCTTGAATTGAGTTAAGAACATGTTAAAGTTAGGGAAATAGTAAATTATTTGTTATTTAATTTTCATTTTCTACTTTCAAGTATCGTCATCGGCGGATCCAGAAATATTTTTTAGGAAGGTCCGTAAATTTTAGTCTAAGTAAAACAAAATTTTCACAGAGTCCGAAATATTTTTTTATAAGTATTATGTAGAGTTTCTATTTTTTTAACGGGGTCCGTGGATCCAGTTATGTTACACATGCCTCTGCCTACCATGATATCTTCAACAACAAAATTAGTACCATGATTGTACATGATCTACTTCTGGGCTTTGGTGTGGTATTGTTGAATATATAAAATGCTAATTATCTACCTCCAATCAACTTAAGTTTTTGAGAGATGATAGTTCAACATGATATCAGAGCGAGAGATCATGCGTTCAAACCCCGCTCCGAGCACGGTCACACAAACCAAAAAAAACAAGTGTCAGGCCTCCCAAAAAATATAATCGGTCCACACTTGAGAAAGCGTGTTGAATATAAAATGTTAATTATCTAGCTCCCCATTGGCTTAAAATTTTGGAAGAGACGGTAGTTCAACAGGTATGTATGGTAGTTCAACAGGTATGTTGTTTTAGCAAACACGTATTGCAAATCGAGTCATTTTTACAACGTCTTATAAATATGCAGGTGTAATATGTGTTTTACTCAATTCTTCTAATGCAATAACCAGGGTTATTTAAATATATAGTTCGGTTTTTTATATCCCGCGCAATCATGCACGGGTTTTTATTAGTAGTAACAATATTTAAAAGCTTTTGGGAAATTTGCTTAAAACTATAGGACAACTATACCTAATTTTGTTAATCCTAGACGCAATAAGCTTAGGGTTCTTCTTGTATTCTTTTGTTTGTTTCAGATCCCACAAAAATATTTCATATGTTAGTCTTCACCCATATTCACAAACTTAACACAACATCGTGGTGTGATTTTTGTATCATCCAATATCCCATAAACGATTTCTCGAGCACATAATTCATCAATTGTCTTCTTAGCACATTTCTGCAACAAGGACAAGGTCAAGAATTTTCAAATATAGTGGATTCTTTTATAAATCTAGAATTCAACAAAAAAAAAAAATCATTCATTGCATGTTTAATATCCAACAATGAATGTACGGCTTGTTTCAACCAATAGAAACTTCACAGAAATAGACTGAAAATGTAAAAAGAGAATACATAGATGATGATAAAAATGTCAAAACAAAACATAGGGGATAAAAGTACAATAATCGCACGTGCAACAAATGGGGCATGTCTTTATTCTTTAGTAAAGAATATTAGGTTGGA
Source organism: Gentiana straminea (assembly GCA_036785695.1). Lineage (NCBI taxonomy): Eukaryota > Viridiplantae > Streptophyta > Magnoliopsida > Gentianales > Gentianaceae > Gentiana > Gentiana straminea. The sequence goes on from JAVUPR010000477.1 coordinate 691,523, forward strand.
TTGTCTTAGCCTAGGTTGCACATGTATAGAGACGTGAATATATATGGACCGGTTCTTTTCATTTTATTTTGGACAATTGTTCATTCATTACGGGACAATATTTACTCAATTTTTAACATTTTTATTCATTTCACATATCTGAGTTATAGATATGCATATACGAATCTCGTATATTTAACTTTTGAAAATTTCAAATTCGCCCTTCAACTTGTATATATCTGGGTATCTATTTTGTGTATCTTTGTTCTATACATATCAAACATAGGACACGCTGAGAAAAAATAAAATAATAAATGGGTCAGAATAATGAAAAGTAATATTTTCTACGATTATAAATGACAAAAATCACAATTCGTTACTTTAAAATTGTTATTTCACGTATTAATGTTACTTTTGTGTTTCACAATCGTTACTTCATATTTACTCTATTCCACATTTGTTACTTCATAATGTTATTTTTGTCCTTATTAAATTACGCTTTCCTTCTACCCCAATTTTTTGCTAATTTTGTTCTTCGGACAAATATATATATATATATATATATATATATATATATATATATATATATATATATATATATATATATATATATATATATATATATATATATATAAAATTAATTTCTTCATGTATACTACATACTTACCTGCAAAAATTCTCTGAAATAAACAGCCAAACCTTCTCTAGGTGCAGTAGGAGATGCTGCAGGTTGATGGTTTTGCTTATTAGGGTTTGATATGGATGTTGCTTCAAGAATAAGGCCATTTACTATAATCGAAATCGAAACTAAGAATATTAAATTGATGCTCCCAAATCTTGCAGACATGGTGGTGGGTTTGATCGGATGTGGGATGATCCGAGTAAAAACCTAGAGCTATATATATATATATATATATATATATATATATATATATATATATATATATATATATATATATGTGTGTGTGTGTATGTGTGTGTGTATCAGTGTATGTATAGGGTGAGTTACGGCCCTATATATAATATAAGACTATAAGCAAGATAAGAAAAAATATAAAAGTTTGGTTAGATATATATATATTTTTTATTTTATTTTATTTTTTTTGCGGTTTCTAATCTAATAATTTTCAGTTTTGTGTTGTACAGTCTTTGGATATGGTTTTTGGATATGAAACTTAATTAGATGAATCTTTTAATCAAACTTTTAAGACCATTAATTGTTGTTGATCCTAAAAACAAAATTGTTGATGGTGGTATTATATTATCGTAATAACTAAAATTGGAAAATATTGTTTGATACGTCTACAATCCGTGACGATTGCATACGCCGGTCTTATTTTACAATGACATTATACAAGATTTGCGTGAAAGCATCGAAGTAAAATTTCAGATGTTTTAAACATGAGAATGAAAGATTAAATAATACAATCCCAGACCAAGATTATGAGCAGATGATGGTGCCCCACAACTAGCGTGACGGCTGATGAACCAGTGGTACCTGACTTGAAAAGCGGAAATCGTGCCAACAGAGACAACCTCTATTTTCCGCTGATTCTTCTTCGCGATTCGTATTGTTTCATTTCTTGAGTTTTTTTCTCAATTTCATAATTGATGGCTAATCCTGAGAATTCTGTAACAAATCTTGATAATCCAAGTCTGATTATCGTTCGTCCGTTACTCAAAGGTGCAGAGAATTACAACCATTGGAAAAGAGCTATGACAAAAGTGCTGTCATCTCGAGGCAGATTGAATCTCATAGATGGTACTTCCACCATGCCTGAAGTTACTGATGCAGCGTTTGCCGGGTGGATGCAGATTAACGATCTGGTGCATTCTTGGTTAATAAACTCCATGATTCCTTCGGTTGCTGAAAGTGTCATGTATTTCGATACTGCGAGAGAAATCTGGCAAGATTTACAGGATAGATTTGGTCGAGGCAATGCATATAAAGTTTCAAATCTTGAAGAAGAAATTGAAAAAACAAAGCAAGGTAATCTTTCAGTAACAGATTATTACACCAAATTAAAGTCTCTTTGGGATCAATACTTGGTGTTAAAGCCTATTCCTCTTTGTGTTTGTCCTGCTTTGCAAATTATCAGAGAGTATTATGATAATGCCTATACCACACGGTTTGTAAAAGGCTTGAATGGAAATTTTAGTACCGTAAAATCCCTGTGTTCTTATGACCATGCCCTTACCTCGATGTGAAAACTCGCTTTTGTAATGGCTCTCAACCATGAACAGCAATTAGATTATAATTTAGGCCAAGGATTTGTTGCTATGGCATCTCAATCAGAGAGTAGGATTCAAGAATCAAATAGTTCCAAATAGGATTCAGAGATATTCCTGTTTTGCAATTTTAAGACTTTATAGCCCTTCATATGCTCCTCAAAACCTATGAAAACTGACTTACTGCTTCTGGAATCAAATTCCTCTGCCTTGTACAACTGTGGACACAAAACATAAGCATCCAAACACTCTAAGATTATCATAGGTAGGAGTCTTATTATATAGAACATGATAGGGGGTTTTGTTTTCAAGAAGAGGTGTAGGAGTTATATTTATCAAATAAGTAGCATGTAAAACACAGTCACCCCAATATTCAATAGGCAAACAGGATTGTATTCTCAATGCCCTTGCAACATTGAGAATGTGTTGGTGTTTTCTTTCAATTAAACCATTTTGTTGAGGTGTTCTTACACATGCTTTCTGGTGTACAATGCCTTTAGTCCTGTAAAACAGTTTCATGTTGAATTCACCTCCATGGTCAGATCTAATAATTTTAATACACCTATCAAATTGAGTTTGCACAAAATTGCAGAACTGTTGTAACAAAGCATTGACATCAGATTTACATTTCATCAAGAACAGCCATGTGTATCTACCATAATCATCAACAATGGATAGAAAATAATATTGACCATCAACAGTTGGAACTCTATTGGGGCCCTAAATATCAACATGTATTAAATCAAAACAATTCAAAGAGTATGATGTCCAACAGAGACAACCTCTATGTTTCCGTTACCTTTCATGTCTCCACAGATCATGGTTGTACAGATGATCAGTCTACAGAATCAGTCCAAGCAGGTCAATCAGATTCTGGGAATTCTTCTGGTTCAATAACTCAGTCCCAGTATGATCATCTGCTTTCTTTGATCCAGGGTTTGCAGACAAACAACAGCCACTATAATTCTGTTGTCTTGGCATCTGGACAAGCCTCACAAGGATCAGGTAACTGTGACAGTAGATTTCACAGGATTATGGATTCAGGAGCTACTGATCACATAACATTTTCTTTACAGAATTTGTTTGATGTTAAAATTGCTAATAATCTTTCAGTTAAATTACCTAATGGTCATTCTGTTTCAGTAACTCACATTGGAAAAGTAAAACTCAATGATTATTTGACTCTTCAAGATGTTTTTTGTATTCCAACATTCCAGTATAACTTGATTTCTATCAGAAAGCTTGACGTGGCCTTTTCTAGTGCTATACCAGTCCTTAACCGACAGTGTATCGGGTCAAACTGTAGTGCTAGTGTGGTGAGTCAGAGTGTCGAATCCTCAGGGAAACTTGGTAATTCTTCTAAGTGTGGTTAAACACCAAAAGAGTGTTATTAACTCGATCTAAATCGCAGGTTTATAAACACGATGACTACTATTCTACTTAACATAAAATAAATGCGTAATTTAAAAGTTATTCTAATATAATATATATAGATATATAAATATATATAGATGTACATAGATTGCAATATATATATATATATATATATATATATATATATATATATATATATATATATATATAAATGTATAGATACCAATATATTATTATAGAACTAGCCAAAGTTTATATAATTGATTTATACGATCTTTGCAGTAAACGGAATGTGCTCGATCTTTCCTTTTATATTAGGTCCAATTGAGTAAATGAAACGGTGCACTCCTGAGGTTAACAATTCCTCCTCACACGAGCGTATGAAATTGTCATATGTCATTGTCATCAGTTCAATCTCCACAACTGCCCCATGCTAATCTTAGTTAGTCTGAACAGGTACCGAGTACAAATCTACCCCGGATAAAGAGGTTATTCCGTTTGTCAGACGGCCGATGTTATTCAAAAGGCTCCGGTTGTCAGGCGGATCGATTTAACTTTCCGGTGTTAGTTTCAACTAAACCGTTGATTTTAACATTATTATGATCTTGAGCACAATTTTAATAAGATTCATCTTTCCCAAGACAAATCTGCCCCCGGGTAGGAAATAGGATTCCGTAGTCACGCTTTCGCACGGCCAATTTTACCCTCCGGTTTTTTTCTATCTTTTATCTCATATCCTAACTTCTCCGGTCGGTTCATCGTTAGGTTATATGGTGCGATTCATCTTGGTTAATTACGTCAATCCGAATATTATCAATACGTTGCAAAATAGAAAAAGATTCAATTAACTCACTTTTAGTCAATTTTAATTAGACAGCATTCATTTACCGAAAAGATCGAAATAAAACGATTACATAATTTTGGCTAGTTATTAGATTTAGCCTAATAACATTATAAGAAGATAAAAACAAACAATACAAACATAAATACTTTAGAAATTTTACCAGATTACAACTGTTGAATCAGAGATCGTATTCTTCTGAACATTACAACGACTTCAGCAACATTGATCTTCTGATAATTTCTCGAGCATTACAACGATACTATTTTTTATTTATGGCATAAGGCCTATATACATATATACTACTACTAATTAAGAGATTAGAGAAAATATATTGGTACCCCCTGCAGGCTGTATGAACTGCTCTATTTATAGGTAGAATTTCCCAGGGCCGGATCGATCCGAGGTGATGCCGGATCGATCCGGGAATAAAAAATATTATCCCCTAGATTATTCTCTGCAGGACCACATGTTTGATAATCATTATGTTTCCTCGGTTCGATCCGAGGTTAATCCGGATTGATCCGGGTAGTTTATTTTCACATCTTGATCTGAAACTTGATAAAATCATAACTTGAGTTCTGGATCTCCGAATGTCATAATTCAAGAAGCGTTGGAAACATCTTGAAAAGATCTATAACTTCTATGAAGGACTCTTCTTCAGAAAATGCCTTTTTGATGGGCCATTTGTTCGTCGAATATATATCTCGATAATAGTATCACGAACCGTTGATCCACTTGAACTTTAAATCTCATGGCACTTACTTACTTCCTTCAAAAGACATGTTTTTACTTCAAAAAGTGTCGTCACTCGGGGTCTTGGTTTACCTAAAATCTGCAAATAAAATACCAAAAATACCCACGTAAATCTGACACGACACTCCGGTTACTAAACCAGTACAAAATTTATAACTTTTTATTACTTTTACTAGATTTTTATAGTATTTAGATTTATTCATTACTATTAATATTTCATAAGATTATCGTTATAATTTCTTTTTTTTTATATAAAAAGAGTTGATAAAGTATATAAAACATCGTAATTTTTATCATATAAATGTTATACATCAACTACTCCCCACTTAGCTCTTTGATCGTCCTCGAGCAAAATAAGCGGTAATATATAAAAATTACAATAAAAATGATATACCTGGTAGATTAAATTTCAAGTTAGTAAAATATCATTTCAATATTATAAATATATTAATTATATCTTTCTTAGAAATTAACAAGATAAAAAGTGTATATAACTTAGATAAATTATTTATCAACTATCATTCAAATGAAATTTCGCATAATCTACTTAATAAATATAATTAAAATTCTAGAATTATTCTCCTATCTCAACTTATATGAAATATTTGGAATCAAGGACTAAGTCAAGTAGTTGACAAAATGGCTTATACGTTTTAGGCTCAGGGTATTGGTTTAATCGAAAGGATAGAAAAGAAAATCAAAAGAGAAAGAAGCAAGTCGTACGTACTTACACCTTCATAATTTTGATCAAAAATATCTCGATTAATAACATTCTGATATTATTTCACCCTTTTTTTTCCAGATTTTCTCTCTCTCTATTTTTTTATTTTTATTTTTATTATCAAACTTAAGAACTAAAAGCGTGCGTGTGTGTAGAAAATCAAACTTACAAGCAATGCTTCATCAAGATTGATCGGAGTACTACTCTTTCGATCGAAAATTACAAGTCCGGTTTCCTTAAACTTGTAATCATTCTTGAGATCTTATGATTCGACTTTCTTTTTTTTTATGCCTTCATTCCCAGCAATAGGACATTTCGAGATAATACCCTAGCTGGACTATTATCATCAGGCAATCGGGAGCTTTTAAACCTCATAGTGATATAGGACATTTCGAGATAACACCCTACTACACTCAAATCATTGGTAGCTACAACCGATATGTTCTTTTTATTTTTTAGTTGTCGATCAAAGATAAGGAAGATACCTGGTATTTGATTAATTCTGTGAAAATATGGTGCTTCATTCTTAATTCTTTTATAGAATATTAACATATCCGAACTTATTACCAAAATCGACTATCTTGCAAGCGTCATGAGGTAAGATTGAATATGCTAATACTTATCTAATTTTTCCAATCTCAGCATACACCATTCTTAGCTTTTGTGTCATCATCTCCTTTCATAAGTACGTACAAACTCGTGGGATTTTCGTGAAATGTAGACCAAAATAAGCTAAGGGTCGGTTATAATCAAAATGGCTATTTCGAGTGAGGTCTTGATCACTCTAATCAAGGCTGAGGTAGGGACAAAAATTAGAAATTTATTTAGGTAGGCTATTTGGCTATAGTTTATATTTTTGTGGTGCCAAAAATCTCATCATTCCTAATCCGATTCCATATTCATATTTCGTTTTGAAAAGAAAATTATTCTAACATTTTATTATAGATATAAGTATATCTACTAAATTTCATAAGAAAATTACTTGATGATATTTATGTATAGTTACATATACTTAAAATCTTATAAAAATCTAAAACTGACATATAATATAATTATAATATATCTAATTTACTTTACTTAATCAAAATCTATTCTTACCAATTTATATTATTTTTATTCATATTAATTATATACTATCTACTTATTTTTATTCAAGAAAAATTAAACTAAGTATTAAGCACTTAAGTATAAATTTATATGAGAAAATTTTAATTTTTTATTTACTAACTTACCTCTACTCCCCACTTACGAAGTGGCATCGTCCCGATGTTCAGTGAGTAATAAAAAGTAGGTTCGAAAGAAAAAATTAAAATTTTATACGATTTTGATTTTTATTATTTTTCTCAACATATATTACTTTGATTAAATAAAATGACATATATATTAAACATTATAAAAATTATTACAAACTTAAATAAAACTGATTAAAGAAGAGATTAAACTACTAACTTAATTTACCACCAACTTAACAAACTTCCAACTGACATCTATCATCTGATTTCTACCAACTCAAACAACACATCAAACTGTCGATGAACATCCGGGAGTATCTACCGGAAGTAATCCCAACTGAGAATCACGAGATGGAAAAATCTCGTCTGTAGTAAACTCAGGCACTTGATTTAGATAAACACATAGTTGAGAGATAACCCAGGCAAACGGTAGTGGTCTTCCCCTATTACGCCTCTCCACTGCAAAATTAATTGCCGTTTTGAACATCAAAATCCCCCAGGTCAATGTATGCCCCCACGCCGGTGCATACAACAAAAAGATCTCATCATCCGTAACTCCAAAAAAATCTCTAGTTGGATAGATCCGGGAATTAATGAAGCGTTTCCACGCCCTCAGATGAGGGGGTAAAGCCAGAGTTGAAGAATCATAGTTATGATCAAACAATGGAAACACATATTGAAAGGCTTCGCAAAGACGATTGACAACATTATAAGCATTTCCGAGTTCCCATAGAAACTCGAAGTGTGGGTTTTGATCAAAGGTAGATGGTGGGATTTGAAAGATTTGATTTATGATGACTGGAGAAAAGGATATAACGATGCCCCTAACAAGTAATAAGATGAGACGAGGTCGTTGTCGTTATATCGCAAGAGATGCATAAAAATCTCTAACAATTGAAATGTTAATTCTACCTCTGGGAGTCCTAATCAGCTTTTTCCATCCGCAACCTCGGATTAGATTTCGTCCCCACTGATCAATTTTTTCCGTATTTAAGCCTTTCTCCATCAGAATAGGAGAATGGACGAAATTTAGACATCTCGGAACGTCATTATGAAAACACGAGGCATGGCTTTCGGGAACCACACCGTCAGGCGTCTGTGGTTCGTAACTATTAACCGAGGGGGAGGAGTGATTAGACATTTTTATCAGATAAAGAAACTAAGCTCAGACAGATAGAAGTAGAAAATGAATGAGCAATGTTTGAAGGCTGCTGCTATTTCCTTTTATATAAATGTATCTATCATGTAAAAGTAGAAAAGATCTCTTTTTTGGCGTTTTTGTACTTCCCGGATCGATCCTGAAAAGGGCCGGATCGATCCGGCCTAGCAAAGCTAGAAATCTTGTCAGGTCGGTACACTCACGCCGGATCGATCCGGGGTTAGGTCGGATCGATCCGGGAACTCACTATTCACGGACAGAGTTGTTTTGGCTTGAAAAATGCCCAGATTTTTTCCTAGTTTGATATGTTTTCTCCCTAACTTTGGTTTCTTTTTATTATGTTATCAAAATATTGATAACGATAAATTTTACTACACGGTGCGTAATAACATAAAATCAAACGAAAGTAAAATAAAATTCTACGAAAATAAAATCAAAATAACCTAAAATCGTACGAAAATAAAATCGAAGTAACATAAAATCGTACGAAAAATAAATTATTTTCAATGTCAATAATCATAAAATGGTTTAAATCAATCCTCCTCATCACTCATCTCGATGTGGCTCGAACTTGGCATGGCTTGAGAACTGGCCGGATCATAAGTCGAATCATGAAATGGTTCTTGAAAATGTGTCGACATCCTAACCGAGCCATCTAATCCCATCGAGCTCATCCCTGTCGTGACATCGGAAAAAGTCCTTCCCCATCCCGTCGTGGTATGGCTAAATGATCCAAATCCTTCCCAATCAGATGTCGCAGCTGCCGTAGTACCTGTCGAAAAATCCCCTATACCTCTAGTTTGAAATCCAAAAGAATGTGGCATTTGTTGGAAGTTTGATCGAGGTGGCATCGGTGGAATAAAGTCGGGCAAGGTATACGGTGCGGATTGACAATGCGGAATATCCATCTCGGCATAGGTAGGGTTCTGTAGTATATTCATTTGATATATACCTCGCATGCCTTGAAGTAAATCTTCAGACCACAACCTATTCCTTTCCGCAAAAACAGCCATATTGGCATTGGCCCGATGAACATCATAGGCCAAGGATTGAAACATGTCGTATGTGATGGTGTTTGGAAGTTGAGTTTGAGTTTGTATTTGGATGATGGAGGAACAAGAGTGGATTGAGAAACATGTGGAGTAGGCCGAGGTCGTTGGCGGTTAGTGGTTCATAAAATCTATTCTTTCCGCCGGCGTACGTGGTAAACTAGGACCTATAAGTTGTCTCATCAACCATAATCGATTATCATTTGGAAGTTCGTGGACACCTATCCGGCGACATAAGGAAGAAATGAAACAAGGAAAAGGCATGTGACTGCCTGGTTTAGCAGTTGAGACAAATTCCTTGGCCCGCCTATACATAACCCTGCCTACATCCACAGGTATATCGTTGACCATGGCCCAAGCAATACACAGATCTTCTTTACCAAAAGATGTCAAATGACGAGTAGGGTAAAGAGTCGAACTGATAAAACGTTGAATAGCTCTCATATCCCTTATACATTTTCCATAGGAAAACCTGTTTTCATGCCAGACGGCTGTGGGATCTAACTCGTGCTGAGCTGTCGAGACTATATGGTCAAAGTCTGCAGGCTCATCTAGATTCCATACCGTATAATAATCCTCATCCTCTGGTATATCAGGGATACCATAAATAGCATTTATAACCCGGGGATTAAATGGCACTGTCCTGGTTCTTAGGCTTACAGAAGTTAACTCACCATTCTCTGTTGCATTATGAGTTGCTACCAGAGAATAAAATTCAGCTACTAAGGTTGTGTTAACTTCACCTGCCCTTAAACTGGCTAACTCCAACCACTGTCGTCTTTCGAAAATCTCTTTCACCTCCCTTCCCAAATCCTTGAAATCTAGACCCCTCTCTATTGCAACTAAACACTGTCCAAATTTATTTTTCAACGCATTTTTAGCGGCTCTAGACGCGGTTCTATCAAAACTAACACTCAATTCTTCCTCTGTTAAAGGTCTTGTCTCTATGACCGGGATTTGGGTAGGGATATGTGGCTTACGTTTTTTAGTGGCTTTTGATGATTCAGCCATTCTACGATAGTGACACAATAACAAAACAACAACAAACAACAAAACAAACAAACCAACACAAATGAGTGACAAAATAGTTGAATTTAAATAAAAAGTTACATAAAAACGAAATTAACAAAATACATTACTACAATGTTACCTTATAATGCTTAAAAGGTTGAAAAGTTGGCCGGAAAAGATGAAAAGTCGCCGGAATGAAAGTTGAAGCTTTCCCTTGAAAATTTCTCCAATTTAAATGAAAATTTGAAGATAAGAGAGGAAAATGAGAAGAGTGTAAGGATTGTGGTAGTTTAATAGTAATTTTATGTGATGATTTGAAGAAAAAAATTCGAATGGGGGAGAGGGGAGGGGCGGCTGTTTGAAAGAAATGAAAGAAGAAGAAGAAGAAGAAAACTCGTTCCCTTTTTTTAGGTTTTTTAGTCTCCGGATCGATCCGGGGTCATGTCGGATCGATCCGACAAAATAAATAAATAAATATATATATATATATATATATATATATATATATATATATATATATATATATATATATATATATATATATATATATATTTTAAAACTTAATAAAAATTTTATAAAACCTTAATAATACTTCGCAAATTTTTAATTAAAACCTTTTATAAAAAATTTATAAAACTTTTAATAATTTCATAAAGATCCTTTATATAAAATTTTCAAAAGTCATATAAAAATTTTATAAATTTTATAAAACTTATAAGGGTCCTAATTCCATTATTTCTAAATCTTCCAGGGTTCTGACATAACGTTCTATCAACCTAACCTTAAGAAATGAGGCGTTCGAATTTTCTCTTTGATCTCCATCGGGATTTTCGGATAACCTCCTAATCGTTCCCTTCTTAACAACATTCAAACACTCATCCTGAGATTTGGTTGTGTTTTCTCCGCATTTCCCATCCTGCTCACTTTTTCCACAGATTCTGCATCTTCTTAAAAACTTTGGCCTTCTCTTTATCGAACTTCTCGATTTTCCATTACATACTTCTTTCAATTTGATCTCTCTCAACAATTGCTTGTTTTTCTCAAAAACTAAAGCTTCTATAGCAAATGCGACATCTTTATCAAGTCCTAACTTCAAAAGTAAAATAAAAACTCCTATTCTATCTAAAAAAGACATCCAGGTTCTTTTACGTCTATCCGGTAAAAGACGAAACTAGTTCAAACATATAAAACACAGAAAAGAAAGAAAGATAGAACCGGTATTCGGCCGTTTTGAGTTCTCTCGCTTTTCAATTTCTTGATTTCTCTCGCTTTTTCAATTTGCCGGGGGATCGCCGTAGCATTACTTCTCTCTTTAACGTGATTCCTTCTCCCTCCACAAATAACTTCACTCGTGGCCATTGGCTATAAAAGTCGTATTTCCATCAGTTAGTTCAACAACTCCGCATTTGTAAACCCTTGTTACTTTAAATGGACCTATCCATCTTGATTTAAGCTTACCTGGAAATAACTTTAAACATGAATTGTACAAGAGCACTCGATCACCTACATGGAACTCACGACTATAGATTCTCTTATCGTGAAAATATTTCGTGCGTTCCTTGTAGATTCGAGCGTTTTCATAAGAATCGAGACAAAATTCTTCTAGTTCTGTTAACTGAAGCAATCTATGATCACCGACAGCCTTAGGATCGAAATTCAAAAATCTAATTGCCCAGAAGGCTCGGTGTTCTAACTCAACTGGGAGATGACAAGACTTACCAAAGACTAGCTTATAGGGAGACAACCAATTGGTGTCTTAAAAGCTGTTCTGTACGCCCATAATGCATCGTCTAATTTAACTGCCCAGTTTTTACGATTTGAGTCCACTGTCTTTTCTACAATTCTTTTAATTTCTCTATTAGACACCTCTACCTGTCCACTGGTCTGCGGATGATAGGGCGTTCCTAGTTTATGTGTTACACCATATTTTTCAACTATCTTAGTAAATGGTCTATTGCAAAAATGTGAACCTCTATCACTAATGATAGCCCTCGGAATGCCATATCTGGTAAATATATTCTTTTTAAGGAATCGTATGACAACCTTGGTATCATTAGTGGGAAGAGCTTCAGCTTCTACCCATTTTGAAACATAATCTACCATTACAAGAATAAATCTTTTTCCAAAAGATATAGGGAAAGGTCCCATGAAATCTATACCCCAAACATCAAATAACTCACATTCTAAAATAGGTTGCATAGGCATTTCATGTTTTTTAGATACATTTCCCCATTTTTGACAAGATTCACAAGATTTAACATACTTATAAGCATCTCTATATAGTGTAGGCCAATAAAAACCACATTGTAAAACTTTAAAAGCAGTTTTCCAACCTCCATGATGACCTCCTGCCTCACGATCATGACAAAATGATAAAACACTTAAAATTTCATTATCATGCACACATTTTCTGATTATCCCATCCGAACATTTACGGAAAAGGTCTGGTTCCTCCCAGTAATAAAATTTTAAGTCATAAAAGAACTTCTTTTTCTGTTGCCAAGTCCAATGAGACGGAATATAATCACGTGTTAAGTAATTAATGATATCCCCAAACCAAGGTGACATTTCCTTAGAATGGATTCTATTCTTTAATAACTGCATGGTTGAAGGAGTATCTATTCTAAATAGTTGTTCATCAGGAAATGAATCTTTAATTTCATTTCCTATTTCTTCACCATTTTCCATTCTACTTAGATGATCTGCTACTACATTCTCACTTCCTTTTTTATCTTTAATTTCAATATCAAATTCTTGAAGTAAGAGAATCCATCTAAGAAGACGTGGTTTAACATCTTTCTTACTTAGTAAATACTTCAGGGCTAAATGGTCTGTATAAATTATTACCTTAGATCCAACAATATACGATCTAAACTTATCTAAGGCAAAAATCACAGCCAACAGTTCTTTTTCTGTAGTTGCATAATTAAGTTGAGCTGCGTTCAATGTGTGAGATGCATAGTAAATAGCTTTGAGAATTTTGTTATACCTTTGACCTAAAACGCTCCTACAACCTAAGTCACTTGCATCACACATAATCTCAAACGGCAAACTCCAATCTGGTGCTACTAGCACTGGTGCAGTAGTCAACCTCGCTTTTAGGGTCTGAAAGGCTTCCATACATCTACTATCAAAGTCAAAAGGTACTTCCTTTTCAAGTAAATGACTTAGAGGCTTTGCTATTTTTGAAAAATCTGCAATGAACCTTCTATAAAACCCAGCATGTCCGAGAAATCCTCGTAGGGTTCTTAAATTAACTGGTGGAGGTAACTTTTCAATTACCTCGACTTTAGCTTTATCAACTTCAATACCTTCTTCAGAGATTCTATGACCTAAAACAATTCCTTCTGATACCATCAAGTGACATTTTTCCCAGTTTAGTACTAGATTGGTAACTTCACAGCGTTGTAACACTCGTTCTAAGTGTAACACACAAACATCAAATGAATCTCCGTAAACACTAAAGTCATCCATAAAAATTTCTAAGAATTTTTCAACCATATCAGCAAATATAGCCATCATACACCTTTGAAACGTAGCTGGTGCATTACATAAACCAAACGGCATTCTTTTATAAGCAAAAGTTCCATAAGGACAAGTGAAAGTAGTTTTTTCTCTATCTCCTGCTGCAATGAATATCTGTAAATATCCTGAATAACCATCTAAGAAACAGTAATACTTATGTCCACTTAAACGTTCTAACATCTGAACTATGAATGGAAGCGGATGATGATCTTTCTTAGTATGATCATTCAGTTTTCTAAAATCAATGCACATTCGATAACCCGTAATCTCCCTTGTCGGAATCCATTCATTCTTTTCATTCTCTTTCACCGTGAAACCTCCTTTCTTTGGTACCACTTGAGTTGGACTTACCCATTCACTATCCGATACGGGAAAAATTATCCCCATTTCTAATAGCTTAATGACCTCTTTCTTAACAATTAACCGCAAATTTGGGTTGAGGCGGCGTTGCGGTTGAATACAAGGTTTAGCATCTTCCTTCGAATTATCTTATGAACGCAAATCTCGTGGCTAATACCTCGAATATCGGCAACCGTCCATCCAAAAGCTTTCTTATGCTTTTTCAACATTCTAAGTAATTGATCTTCTTGTTGCTCGGTGGGTTAAAGATGATGAAATCCCAAAATCGCTGAAACTCGAATTTTGACAAGAATCCCGAAAATAGATTATTAGTTTCAAGAAAAGCATACTTGATTTAAAGGTAACGGTTTCAATTCCGTCCTTCTACTCAATTGATGAAATATTCTTAGGTGGATCTTCCATTGATGGATTATTAGTTTCAAGAAAAGATACCGGTCCGGTTTCAAGCATTCTAATTCCAAATACTTATGCCAAATATGATGGTTTAAAAGTAAAACTTCCTTTATCTAGAGAAAGAATTATTTCTTTCATTTCGGTGTCTTTCTCATTTTCCTTATATATAGATAGAGTTAAGCATTCTTCTAATCTGTCTTCAAAAGTTGGTAATCGAACATCATAGACGTAATGAATATCTTCTATAAAAGAACATGATTACGGTGAATTGTATGGATGGTTCATAGCTTTGAAAATATTGAAAGTAACTTCATCTTCATTGACTCTCGAATTAACTCTCCTTTCTGGACATCTATTAAAGTTCTTCCTGTAGCTAGAAATGGTCGACCTAAGATAAGTGGCGCTGAATATCCTTCTTCCATTTCCATAACTACAAAGTCTACTAGAAAATAAAACTTGTCTACTTTAACCAATACGTCCTCAATAATTCCTTTAGGGTATTTAATCGATCTATCTGCCATTTGCAGAGTCATTTCAGTCTTCGTAAGATTTCCTATGCCTAGCTTCTTATAATCCTCATAAGACATGAGATTTATACTAGCTCCAAGATCACATAAGACCTTCTTAAATAGAAATCCTCCAATTTCACATGGAATGGTAAAACTTCCAGGATCTTTCAGTTTAGGTGGTAACTTATGCTGCAAAACTGCAGAACATTCTTCATTTAGGCATATATTCTCATATTCCTCTAATTTTTTCTTGTTTGACAGAATATCTTTCGAAAATTTCCATAAGCAGGCATACTAATTAGAGCTTCGATAACAGGGATATTAACATGAATATGACGAAAAGTATCAAGGAAACGAGCATACTTCTTATCAGTTTTAATCTTTTTAATTTGATCTTTAGGTGGGTAAGGTAAAGATTCTAAATCTATAACCTTCGATCCCAAAGTCATTTTCTCTTTTCATTTCTCCTTAAAACCTTTGAGTATTACTTGATCGCCAAGTATCATGATCTTGAGTTTTTTCTTTTAAAACATTCCCTGAATCAATTTCTACTTCAGATTCCTTCTGTTCTTCCTGTTTTTCTGCCTTGTTTTCATTATCCTCTATTCTAACATGTTCTTTGAATAAAGTCCTTAAATCTTCATCCATGGGATCTTTCAAAATCCTAGGGATTTTTACCCATTTCTCACCTTCATTCTCAGGTTCCAAACTTCTATTCCTTTTCAAGAAATTCTCTATAATTTCTTCTTCCTCATTAGTGAATTCAAGTTCCTCTTTAGTTTCATCATTTCTTCCATCTAAATCATTTTCTACTTCATTATTTCCGAAGTTTTCTACTCCATTACTACCACAGAGTTTTTTACTTCTCGTAACTACAACATTTACCTCTCTTGGGTTTCTTTCAGTATTACTTGGTAATCCTCCTGGAGGTCTACTGTTGTTACGTTCACCTTCCCTACTCAAATGATCTTCCATATTCCTTAATGAGGCTTCTATCGTTCTCATTCTGGTATCATGTCCACTCATAGATGTTTTTATTGTACTCATATCTTTAGTGACTCGTACCAATAGAAGTCATCATTGTTTCCATATTCTTAGCTTGAGTAGATACTACACCCATCATATTTTCCATTAGTTTTTCCCATTTTTCAACCCCTTCGCAGTTGAGTTGAACTTTGAGTTACCGGTATACTTTGAGTGGTATGTTGAGGATAGGATCTAGGTAATGATTGTAAATTCTGATTAGATGTATTCTCTTGATAAACTTGATTATTATTCATATTCCTATATGGGACTGGATATGGCGGTTGTCCTTGCTTACTAGGGTTTTCGGACCATCGATAAGTAGGGTGATCTCTTCTAATAGCATTAAACGAGTTTGAGTATGCATTGTTCAAATTCCTATGCTGCTGAAGAAAACTCACCTCCTCTCTTGAATATCATGTTGGCTCTTCGATTCCTAATGGCATATTATCCTGATTTGAGTATTCAGTTGGTGTACTATTTTCTGAACTTTGGTTTTTGTTTGATTGTAGGCCATCAAATTTCCTACTCAAATTTTCTAAATGTGCTAGAACTTCCGTATTCGATGTACATTCTCTTGTAAAAGCTACTTTTCTGGTGCTAGAACCGGTTTCCCACATTCTGTTATTTTTGGAAATCTTTTCTATAGCATCGTAAACTATTTGAGCTTCACTCATCATTAAAGAACCACCACATGCATGATCTACATCCGCACGTGAGTCTTTTCTTAATTTACGACAGAAAAGTTGAATTTGCATATCTAAGGAATAACCATGGTCGGGACAAGCTCTTAATAGTTTTTTAAATCTTTCCCGAGGTGCATTCCCAAGCGTTTCTTCAGATCCTTGTCTAAAGTTAGCAACCTCGACTTTTAATTCCAAATTTCGTCCTGGAGTGAAATATTGTTTCAGAAATTCAGTTTGAATCTCTTCCCAACTAGTAAGTGAATGATGTGGAAGAGACATAAACCAATCTCGTGCTCGTCCTTTCAAAGAAAAAGGAAACATAGTCATCCTCGTTAGTTCCTTATGAGCACCTTGACTTTTGGCTGTATTGCACAGTTCTTCAAAAAGATAGAGATGATGATGTGGATCTTCATCATCCTCTCCTAGGAATTGGGCTCTTGCGTCAATTAAACCAAAAAGATGAGATTTAATTTCGAAATTATTCGCTCCTTCATTGGGTAAAAGTATGGGATTATTAGTCTGGTTTCTCCTTATGGTTTGATCACAGATAGGTCTCGGGTTTGGTGGGTTATTACGATTATTCTGGTCCCGATTTTGAT
Source organism: Gentiana straminea (assembly GCA_036785695.1). Lineage (NCBI taxonomy): Eukaryota > Viridiplantae > Streptophyta > Magnoliopsida > Gentianales > Gentianaceae > Gentiana > Gentiana straminea. The sequence goes on from JAVUPR010000477.1 coordinate 708,969, forward strand.
TATTTCTATTATTATTATTTTGATTATTATGGTTAACAGGGTTTTGTCCATGCCCTAGAGCATGTTCTAGCCCTTGTTCAGGTGTTTCATCACTGATTTCGGCCATTCTCGTATTTTTGTTTGAAGATGATTCGTCAGGATTTCCCTGACTAGTATGACCACGTTTACTTTCTACTCTTAACTGCCTTTCGTAAGTGTTTATGTCAGGCTTATAAGGAGTGAGCGGGGCCTTACCACTTCTGGTCATCAACTAACGAAAATAGAAGATACTCGACTTTGGTAAAAAAAAAGAAAAATTGGTAACTAAAAGAAAGTAGATACCAACGAAAAATAAAATAGAAATGAGATAAGAAAAAGTGTTGACTTATTCTCGAGAATTTTGAGCTAATACAAGTAGTAACCATAGACACAAAGAAAAATTAGCGACGTTCCCAGGCAACGGCGCCAGAAAGCTGACGTGGCCTTTTCTAGTGCTATACCAGTCCTTAACCGACAGTGTATCGGGTCAAACTGTAGTGCTAGTGTGGTGAGTCAGAGTGTCGAATCCTCAGGGAAACTTGGTAATTCTTCTAAGTGTGGTTAAACACCATAGAGCTGTTATTAACTCGATCTAAATCGCAGTTTTATAACACAGATGACTACTATTCTACTTAACATAAAATAAATGCGTAATTTAAAAGTTATTCTAATATAATATATATAGATATATAAATATATATAGATGTACATAGATTGCAAAATATATATATAGATATAAATATATAAATATATAGATACCAATATATTATTATAGAACTAGCCAAAGTTTATATAATTGATTTATACGATCTTTGCAGTAAACGGAATGTGCTCGATCTTTCCTTCTATATTAGGTCCAATTGACTAAATGAAACGGTGCACTCCTGAGGTTAACAATTCCTCCTCACACGAACGTATGAAATTGTCATATGTCATTGTCATCAGTTCAATCTCCACAACTGCCCCATGCTAATCTTAGTTAGTCTGAACAGGTACCGAGTACAAATCTACCCCGGATAAAAGAGGTTATTTCGTTTGTCAGACGGCCGATGTTATTCAAAAGGCTCCGGTTGTCAGGCGGATCGATTTAACTTTCCGGTGTTAGTTTCAATTAAACCGTTGATTTTAACATTATTATGATCTTGAGCATAATTTTAATAAGATTCATCTTTCCCAAGACAAATCTGCCCCCGGGTAGGAAATAGGATTCCGTAGTCACGCTTTCGCACGGCCAATTTTACCCTCCGGTTTTTCTATCTTTTATCTCATATCCTAACTTCTCTGGTCAGTTCATCGTTAGATTATATGGTGCGATTCATCTTGGTTAATTACGTCAATCCGAATATTATCAATACGTTGCAAAATAGAAAAAGATTCAATTAACTCACTTTTAGTCAATTTTAATTAGACAGCATTCATTTACCGAAAAGATCGAAATAAAACGATTACATAATTTTGGCTAGTTATTAGATTTAGCCTAATAACATTATAAAAAGATAAAAACAAACAATACAAACATAAATACTTTAGAAATTTTACCCGATTACAATCGTTGAATCGTAGATCGTATTCTTCGAACATTACAACGACTTCAAACAACATTGATCTTCCGATAATTTCTCGAGCATTACAACGATACTATTTCTTATTTATGGCATAAGGCCTATATACATATATACTACTACTAATTAAGAGATTAGAGAAAATATATTGGTACACCCCCGCAGTGTATGAACTCGCTCTATTTATAGGCGTAATTTTCGTGGCCGGATCGATCCGAGGTGATTCCGGATCGATCCGGGAATAAAAAATATTATCCCCTAGATTATTCTCTGCAGGACCACATGTTTGATAATCATTATGTTTCCTCGGTTCGATCCGAGGTTAATCCGGATTGATCCGGGTAGTTTATTTTCACATCTTGATCTGAAACTTGATAAAATCATAACTTGAGTTCTGGATCTCCGAATGTCATAATTCATGAAGCGTTGGAAACATATTGAAAAGATCTATAACTTCTATGAAGGACTCTTCTTCAGAAAATTCCTTTTTGATGGGCCATTTGTTCGTCGAATATATATCTCGATAATAGTATCACGAACCGTTGATCCACTTGAACTTTAAATCTCATGGAACTTCCTTACTTCCTTCAAAAGACATGTTTTTACTTCAAAAAGTGTCGTCACTCGGGGTCTTGGTTTACCTAAAATCTGCAAATAAAATACCAAAAATACCCACGTAAATCTGACACGACACTCCGGTTACTAAACCAGTACAAAATTTATAACTTTTTATTACTTTTACTAGATTTTTATAGTATTTAGATTTATTCATTACTATTAATATTTCATAAGATTATCGTTATAATTTCTTATATTTTATATAAAAAGAGTTGATAAAGTATATAAAACATCGTAATTTTTATCATATAAATGTTATACATCAAAGCTCACAAACTCGATTGTAACTTCTTTGGTGTCTTGTTATCCTGACTGTTGTATTGCGCAGGACCAGCTACATATGAAGAAGATTGGTATGGCTGAACATAGAAATTGTCTTTGCATCTTGCCTATGAAGTCTCAAACATCTGTGCTATCTGTTTCAAATGCAGTCTGTCAAACTTGCAATGAAGCTGATACTCTACTGTGGCACAATAGACTAGGGCATCCTTCTATTGTAAGAATGAAAGTATTAACTACTATAGATCAAAATATCAAAGTTCCTAGTCATAATTGTGTTGTATGTCCTTTGGCTAAACAGAAACATCTTAAGTTTCCTGTCAGCACATCATACTCTTTGAATTGTTTTGATTTGATACATGTTGATATTTGGGGCCCCAATAGAGTTCCAACTGTTGATGGTCAATATTATTTTCTATCCATTGTTGATGATTACAGTAGATACACATGGATGTTCTTGATGAAATGTAAATCTGATGTCAATGCTTTGTTACAGCAGTTCTGCAATTTTGTGCAAACTCAATTTGATAGGTGTATTAAAATTATTAGATCGGACCATGGAGGTGAATTCAACATGAAACTGTTTTACAGGACTAAAGGCATTGTACACCAGAAAGCATGTGTAAGAACACCTCAACAAAATGGTTTAATTGAAAGAAAACACCAACACATTCTCAATGTTGCAAGGGCATTGAGAATACAATCCTGTTTGCCTATTGAATATTGGGGTGACTGTGTTTTACATGCTACTTTTGATAAATATAATTCCTACACCTCTTCTTGAAAATAAAACCCCCTATCATGTTCTATATAATAAGCCTCCTACCTATGATAATCTTAGAGTGTTTGGATGCTTATGTTTTGTGTCCACGATTGTACAAGGCGAGAGGAAAATTTGATTCCAGAAGCAGTAAGTTAGTTTTCATAGGTTTTGAGGAGCATATGAAGGGCTATAAAGTCTTAAATTTGCAAAACAGGAATATCTCTGTATCTAGAAATGTTGTTTTCCATGAAACATCTTTTCCTTTTTGTGAATCTGATATTGCTAATCTTGATGGTGAACTCGGTATTACCACTTCCTATTTCTGAGCCGCTTTGTTATACAAACACCTGTCACTAATACATCATCACCTCCACATGTTGAATCTCAAGATCAACCAAATGTGGAACATGTCCAAATTCAAAGGATATCAACTAGGGCAAAAACCACACCATCCTATCTTAATGACTATGTCTACACAAATGCAGCCCTAAGAACTTCTCCACACACATTGAATCATGTTGTTTCTTATGCTAACCTATCTCATAATTATCAGGGTATTGTTAGCAGCATTAATGCAGAAACAGAACCTGCTACATATCAGGCAGCTGCTACCGATCCAAACTGGCAAGAAGCAATGGACAAAGAATTAAAAGCTTTGAAGGACACCAACACTTGGACACTTGTTGATTTACCAAAGGGTATCAAGCCTATTGGGTGTAAGTGGGTGTATAAAATTAAAAGAAAAGCTGATGGAAGCATAGAAAGATACAAAGCCAGGCTTGTAGCAAAAGGGTACACACAGACTGAAGGAATTGATTTTTTAGAGACATTCTCCCCTATAGCCAAACAGACAACTATCAGGCTGTTCATGACTATAGCTGCTATAAAAGGGTGGAATCTTCACCAAATGGATGTGAATAATGCTTTTCTGCATGGAGATTTGGATGAGATAGTCTACATGAAGGCACCACAAGGTTTACAAACTAATGGTAAAGTCTGCAAATTAAACAGATCTCTATATGGCCTCAGGCAAGCAAGTAGACAGTGGAATGCAAAGTTGACACAGAAACTTCTTGATCATGGCTACAAACAATCATTAAATGACCATAGTTTGTTCACAAAAGGCACAAACCTACGAGTTTGTTGCACTACTTGTCTATGTAGATAATATTGTAGTAGGCAGTCTTAGCATGAAGGCAATACAGGATCTGAAAACACTTCTACATGATGCATTTACCATCAAGGATCTTGGTGAGCTTAGGTATTTTCTAGGCTTTGAAGTTGCAAGAAACAAATCTGGGATTGTCATAAATCAGAGGAAATATTGTTTAGATTTGTTAAGGGACTTTGGCTTTCTGGAATCAAAACCTGCATCTACACCAATGGATTCCACTCAGAATCTGACTGATGTTCAAGCACCACCACTTCCTACAAACAAAGAATACGAAGTCTTGTTGGCAACCGCTCTATCTAGGAAACACAAGGCCCGACATAGCATTTTCTACTCAACAGTTAAGTCAATTCTTAGACAATCCAAATGAGTCTCACATGAAAGCGACACACGGGCTTCTAAGGTTTTTAAAATCGGCTCCGGGAAAAGGTTTATTATTTCCTAGCAATGGATCAATACACCTAAGAGCTTTCGGTGACTCGATTGGGCAACTTTGTACCAAAACAAGGAGATCCATAACAGGCAATTTGATCTATCTGGACAATGCTTTGGTTTCATGGAAATCTAAAAAGCAACCAACTGTGTCTAGGAGTTCTAGTGAAGCAGAATACAGAGCCTTAGCATTCACAGCCTGTGAAATTTAGTGGCTCATCTACTTACTGAGGGATTTTCAGATTGAACACACAAGACCAGTCCCTTTATACTGTGATAGTTCTAGTGCCCTTCATATTGTTGAAAATCCTGTCTTTCATGAAAGGACGAAACACATAGACATTGACTGTCATTTTGTGAGAGAAAAATACATGGCAAAAGTCCTTAAACCACTACCTATCCACACTGCTCAACAACCAGCAGATCTACTTACAAAACCAGTCACACCACAGGTGTTCAACACACTTATCCCAGCTCTACCTCTAAAAGACATATTTGAAGCAACAGCAAGCACAAAACAGTTTTTTGGCAAGCTGTTCATGGATTACTCCCTTCCAGATTGAGGGGGGTGTTGAAGTAAAGAAGGCAAGCACAAAACGGTTTTTTGGTTCTAAGGAGCAATAGGTCGAACACCCTAGTGGACGAGTTGGTTAGAGCGGTTATAACAGAATTGAGCTTCAGCAAGTGCTATAAATGCTTCATAGGAGTATCATTAGAAGTTAGAAGTTGAAATTAAGTATTGTAAACATCGATTATAGCTTTGATTGATCTTGGTCATTTTCCCGCCATTTTCATTTTTCAAACAGTTGAAGATGATCTTCATCTTCCTTGTTTCAATTCTGTTAATTCTTCTTATTTTTCCAGTTTCTTGTTCCGGTTTCTTATTTTAACATGGTTCTTATTTTTCAATTGTATGCCCCTCTTTTCCACAAAAAGTACACTGAGGCCTCTTTCCTTGTCCTCTTCCATAACCACCAGAATTTCCTGAACCTCTACCTTGGCCCCTGCCCTGCCCTTGAAACCTAGAATTCATCACAGCATTGGAACTATTTGATTCTTGAATCCTACTCTCTGATTGAGATGCCATAGCAGCAGATCCTTGGTCTAAATTATAATCTAATTGATGTTCATGATTGAGAGCCATTACAAAAGCAGTTTTCACATCAGGTAAGGGCATGGTCATAAGAACCTGGGATTTTACAGTACTAAAATTTCCATTCAAGCCTTTTACAAACCGTGTGGTATAGGCATTATCATAATACTCTCTGATAATTTGCAAAGCAGGACAAACACAAGGAGGAATAGGCTTTAACACCAAGTATTGATCCCAAAGAGACTTTAATTTGGTGTAATAATCTGTTACTGAAAGATTACCTTGCTTTGTTTTTTCAATTTCTTCTTCAAGATTTGAAACTTTATATGCATTGCCTCGACCAAATCTATCCTGTAAATCTTGCCAGATTTCTCTCGCAGTATCGAAATACATGACACTTTCAGCAACCGAAGGAATCATGGAGTTTATTAACCAAGAATGCACCAGATCGTTAATATGCATCCACCCAGCAAACGCTGCATCAGTAACTTCAGGCATGGTGGAAGTACCATCTATGAGATTCAATCTGCCTCGAGATGACAGCACTTTTGTCATAGCTCTTTTCCAATGGTTGTAATTCTCTGCACCTTTGAGTAACGGACGAACGATAATCAGACTTGGATTATCAAGATTTGTTACAGAATTCTCAGGATTAGCCATCAAATATGAAATTGAGAAAAAAACTCAGAAAATGAAACAATACGAATCGCGAAGAAGAATCAACGGAAAATGATTTGCTCCGATACCATGTTAAAATTCGTATAAACCAGAACAAGAAACTGGAAAAATAAGAAGAATTTACAGAATTGAAACAAGGAAGATGAAGATCATCTTCAACTGTTTGAAAAATGAAAATGGCGGGAAAATGACCAAGATCAATCAAAGCTATAATCGATGTTTACAAGACTTAATTTCAACTTCTAACTTCTAATGATACTCCTATGAAGCATTTATAGCAACTTTTTTGCTGAAGCTCAATTCTGTTATAACCGCTCTAACCAACTCGTCCACTAGGGTGTTCGACCTATTGCTCCTTAGAACCAAAAAACCGTTTTGTGCTTGCCTTCTTTACTTCAACAGCAGTAAACTGAAATTGCATCAGAAAATTGTTGTTTACCGGAACTGTAAATTGACGTTAACCAAACAGCAGTCCTTTCAATAAAGGTCCTGGTACCTGTGAATTCTTTGCTTATAAATATAGGAGGTGTATCCACTCCCGTTCCTGATTAGAATGGAACAATTTTGGATTAAAAAAAAATCTTTTGTTTTTCCTTCTAGCCATTTGGTTTGGCTTTTGCAAGTGCGTACCAATGTCTGCGGTTGACTGATGCGGCAACGAGTAGTTTGCAGAATATTACTTCGACATATTATTTTGGTTTTGGAGAAGTGTAGCCTTTGTATGGTAAGAATAATTGAGTGTTAATTGGCGCACAGAAAGATACGCTTATGTACATATATTTTAGACCACATGTTTTAACAAGAGCTGTCTGTTGAGATAAAGAGCCTGTGAGATTGGCTTTAAGATCTGCTTTCATGCTTGAGTAATCTTGCATGTGACATATGAATGAGACTTGCCCATTTTAGATCCGTTCATCAGTTGATGAACATGGATATGTTACCAAATTTGAGATTTGATTCTAATCACACTTATCTAGTATGTGTTGAAGCCATGTTGGCTTACTCACCGTTTGACCGGTAGAAAGGAACACATAACCTCTGGATTCGTTCAAACAATAGGTGATAAAAGTATTTTGTTACTTCTATTGACTATAGCACCAAATATTGTGATGGTTAAATGTGAAAAACGAAGAATGAACATAGCAAACGGATGAGATGTATCTGCAGTGATTATGGTGGTGGATATGACGTATTGTTTCATGAGCCTTGCTAAAGGCCTAGCATCATTCATCAAACAACTATACCCATACACACCTCAGTCAAGTGGTATTGCTACATGCAAGAACCGAACTCTTAAAGAGTTGATGAATGCTATGTTGATAAGTTCGGGTTTACCTCAGAACTTGTGGGGGTTGTGGTCCTCTCAGCAGAATTCATTCTGAACAAGATCCCTTCAAAGAAGAAGGATGCACCCCGTCTGATTTGTGAGAAGGCCGAGGTCTAGCTATGAATTCTTGGAAATGTGGGGGTGTCTGGCTAAGGTAGAAGTACCTAAACCAAAGCTAGTGAAGATAGGACTATTGACAGTATATTAATCGAATATACTCTTAAGAGTAGTGCCTATTGGTTTCTGGTGCATAAAACTGACATCTTCGATGTACATGATAGTGTCATCATCGAGTCTATGAATGTTGTGAAGAAGCAAGTATGAGTAAGCAAACATGTGAGTCTGAAGAAGAGAGTGATCCTCAAGAAATTGATGAAGTATAAAGGCTAGGACTTTCAATTCTTTTTGTTCAGATTTTCTGTCCTATATGGTAGAAAATGAACCCAAGACATATGATGAGGCAATGTCTATTCCATAAGCTACTTTCTGGAAAGAGGCTATAAATAGAGAAATAGAATCCATAACGCAAAACCACTCTTGGGAGTTGGTTGGTGTTCCACTAGGAAATACCGGATGCAAATGGATCTTTGAGAAGAAGTTAAAGATTTGTGGATTTATTGATAATTGTAAGGCGTTGTTAGTAGCCCGAGGTGTTGCAGATGTGAGCACTCCACTTGACTTAAGTATGCCCTTAGTCAAAAATAGAAGTGAACATGTGGATCAATTGAGATATTCTCAAGTGATTGGAAGTCTTATGTACATAACCAATTGTATGTTAGGAAATCACTAGTTTAACGCAGCGGAATTTAAAATTTGATTTCCTTTTTCTAGATCGTTCTTCGTTTAATGCAATAAACACGTTAAGTAGTTCGACGGTTATACCTTGGATGATCTATAAGATCGTCGCTTTGACCGTCAACGGAGAGTAGTTCAGTGTGCAAGCCATCCACGCGTCCGGCCTCTATCGCTAATCCACACGAACCCCTTGCCGGAATCCTCCTTGGATTGATATCGGAAAAACTCCGGTTGCTAGACCGGCCTTTTTCTTCCCTCACAAACTCACTATAGGTTACTCTCTATTTTACACAAGAAACTATGAGCTCTTGCAATTGTGATGTACAAAAGAGCTTGACACCCACTTCCTTTATATAGAGGAAGTGGCGCCCCATATGTAGTGTGGAGGAGAAGAAAATATTTTCCCAATAAAATAAGGAAAATCAATTAGATTGATTTATCTCTTTAATTATAATTTATTTTGCCAATATCTTATATTGATTATAATTATCTTATTACCATAAATCTATTTTTTAAAAATCAATTAATATCTCATATTAATATTATGGTAATCTTATTAATTAAAGTACACAATCCAATTGTATCTTATACACTCAATTGTGGCGCCCCATATGCCAATTAATTGGCTTCCGGAATATTCTTTAATTAATATAATTTGTATATAATTAATATCCCGTATTTTATTTATTCATAATAAATAAATACCACCATATTAATTTACCACTATAACCTTTATAGTCTAGAGATAAACTTTCCTTATTTGGTTATCAACTATAACCGCATTTTAATCCGACTCGATGTTCATATGTGTGTGACCCGATAGGCTTCCGAATATGTTGGCCGTAGACACAAAGTGCAATTTTACTAAAATGCCCTTCATACCTAACGATCACGGGATAGCGTCTAGCAACACACCGTGACCCCCAATTATCGGAAGAGTCAAAAGCAATGACTACTACCTTTCATGTGAAGCAGTTACCGTGTAACTTACAATCCTATCGCTGTAATAATATCCATACGATCGTATCTCGAGTGTTAATACATTGACGATCGTATCTTATAATCTGGATATCATGCTCTCTCGGAATAACACATTTACTCCCACTTTGCGAAGATTCTCGAGAGCTAGACATTCCTTATAAGAAGGCCATTTCGGATATTCGATCCCAATCATAGGATACGTGATTCTCGGACGACCAATCATGTATACTCCGCATGCTTCAATATCATACCCAATCACTACCGCATGATCGCCCCGTGGTTAGAAGAAATCTCAATAGCGTCAAAGCATGACAATCCACACCGTGATGCCATGAAGACTCCGGTCAAAAGGATAATTACACAACCGCCACATAGTGTGACACTTAATGTAAGTGGGTCGGTCTAACGTACGCATTCTCTAATACACGTCCACATACAGTCCAAGTGTCCCTACACTTCGATAGACGAGATCTATCCCTATCTTCTAAAAGATAGAAGACATCCAATACGTGCCAGTCTGATTATACTATCAATGTCCCATTTGATAATATGTAAGACTAGAGACATTTAAGTACCAACCTCGTTATAGTGATTAGAGATCTCATCAACCATGATCACCATCATGGTTTCTCTATCACAGATTGATACTAGGGACGTTACTATATATATACAAAAAATAATATGAAGATAAACAATATATAATAACATAAGTGCTTTTATTAATCATAATAAAGTTATTACATGAACTAAATAGACTGTAAATGACCCGACCCGGTCGGATCCGGTCCAACCCGATTAGGTTTAGGACACCTTTCCAACAATCTCCCACTTGGCCTAAATCCAATCACCCATATGCCTAAGCCCGTGCAAGTGAACATGTTTCTCATGCTTAGCTTGAGACAATGCCTTGGTTAACGGATCAGCTATGTTATCATCCGTGTGGACTGTCTCTATCTTTACATATCATCTATCTACTATCTCTCTAATCAAGTGATAGCGCCGTAGCACATGTTTGGACTTCTGATGAGACCTTGGTTCCTTTGACTGAGATATCGCTCCATTATTGTCACAGTACAGAGGCACTGGACCTTCAATGGAGGGAACCACACCAAGTTCAGTAATGAACTTCTTCATCCAAACTGCTTCCTTTGCCGCCTCCGAGGCTGCTATGTATTCGGCTTCCGTTGTAGAGTCTGCAGTAGTCTCCTGCTTGGAACTCTTCCAGCCCACTGCTCCGCCATTAAGCGTAAAAAAAATCCAGATTGTGACTTAAAGTCATCCTTGTCAGTTTGGAAACTGGCATCTGTGTAACCTCGTAATACTAAATCATCGTTCCCGAAAACCAGGAACATATCCCTAGTACGTCTCAAGTACTTGAGGATATTCTTGACAAGAATCCGGTGACCATCACCGGATTGGGACCGGTACTTACTAGTCATACTCAGTGGGTACGAGACATCTGGTCTTGTGCATAACATGGCATACATGATAGACCCGATTGCAGAAGCATAAGGGACTTTACTCATTTGTGCCCTTTCCTAAAGCATAAAGGACCATCACCTGAAAGTGCTTGAATTCTCTAACGCACTTTCTGAAACCAAGGGTGATTAATTCATGGCCAAAATGAACACAACCATGAGAACCAAATACGGTGTTAAGGGAAATATTGTGTGAGTACTATTCTCTGGTATACAATAAAGGCTGAACAGTTTAAGACACAATTCATTAATTAGACGAGTAAATCCGATAGTACTTCACAAAGGCAGGTTCAAAGCCAGAAGCTACCTCTCCTGATGCAATATTTTCTCGTCTGAATTCTCTTCAGGTTCTGCATTTGCATTAATGTCCATTATGTGGGGGGTTGTTGGAGAAAATGACCTTTAATGGCCATACTCTTAGAGGCCATAAAACTTGGGTTAGTGGCCTTAACTTTTACTTAGTGGTTATAAGTGGTAGTAGTGGCCATTATTGAGAGTTAATGACCATTAGTGGGTAGTTTCTACTACTATATAAACTTCATTGCTAGTAATATAAGAATATAAGAATATTTACCAAGTATTATACTACTATATTTCCATCTCATATAGTGAGGCAGTGTGCATTTTTTTTTAAAGAATGTCGGGACACCGGAAGAGTTCGCCGTCTATTCGAAGTTTGAAGTGCCACTACATCGAACAAGTAAACCGTTGTATCCTGGGAGACAATTGCTAGCACCGTGGCACTATACCGGAGCAAATTTTTCTTAAGGACAGAGTGTTCGCACTCGCCTGGGTTTGAATCTTTTATTTCGATTTAATTCATTGCATACTTGTACCTGAAATATATGTTGGATTACATGAGTAAAATTGTTGATATTTTATTTTTTTTACACATATCGTACCACGGGTATAACAATAACTACCATAAATAACAACATCAAGATAAAAGACAAGTCATTAATACATAATCCACTAAAATAGAAATATCCATACATCACTCCAACAAAATATCCTCACAACTACTAACATACTATAATCGAAAAGTCAAAAGTGATGAGCACAAAACATGTCTTAATAAAGGGGACAATGCTCTAAAAAGCAACAACAATGAAGGTACTGCAATGAAGGACGCCATCTAAAACATGACATCTAACATGCGTAATAAGGCTTTAACCGGATCCTCATAGCCATCATCTTCGACATCTCGTTTATGTGAAATTGTTAAATAATGAATGAACTTACAGCTCAGTAAGAATCAAGAGGAAATCATGAGAATATCCGGGAATATTTTTACAGTTCTCTAATGATTAATGGTTATTATAACAAAATAAGGACCATGGGAGTAATAAATATAAAAGTGAGTGGAAACAAGTAGGAAATAAGTGGTGACACCGAAATGAAAAGGAGAAAGCAATAACGCATGCATGGCAATGACTTTGAAATGAGTCACTGAAATCAGATAATATTAATAATGAAAATATATATAGGCATTGAATAATTGATTCAAGAATAGTCCTAAGTACTACTCCATCGTAAGACCCAAGAAGGAAGCCCCCTTAGACTCCAAAGTAACCCCCGGAGAGGAGGCAATGAATGTGTTGCAATGAGTTGTAACAAATGTTTACTAACTAGCCTCGTTATTATGTCACACATGGGTAGGAACTTCCAACCGGCCCAACATCCACAAAAAGAAGACGAGAGAAACATACATTTTTCTTGCCAAAAATCGTGGGAACCGCGACTAGATCTCCTCCTTCTTCTTAGGGAGGCTCTTGCCCTTGATTTTAAGATTAAGAGCGAAAAGAGTAAGATTTTGAGTAGTTTTAGTGTTGAAAACGTAGGGCACCTACTATATAGGGTATATAAATGAGGTAGATAAGATCAGAAACTATAATATTGGGATTTTATACCCTGTCAGGTCGTGACTCCATTGCAGAGCCGGTGGGAGGCTCACTTGGAGGGACAAAAATTCCCTTCATGATGGTTCAAGTCATGTCATTATAGTCGTTTCAGATTATTTTCTATGTTATAAACTAACATTTAATGAAACTAATCACTTTCTTGCGTATTTTTGTAATTTATTTTGATTAAACAATGTCAAATATATTAGGTATAATCAACATATCACCTCTATAAAATTATGGTATATGACGCAATGATCTATTAGGTGAGGTTAGAGATTTATTCGGCATCTCGTAAATAATTAATGCATATTTGGTTAATTACATTTTAGCATGTACATGTGCAAGGAGAGCCATTAATTTTAACATAATTTTTTTCTAATTTCTTGCAAATGATTATTATCCAATAAAGGGAGTGCATTTGATTTTTTTTTAATATATAAAGACACTTCTATTCAACATCCGCATAACAATAAGTAGCGACATACGCTTGAAGGAAAGTTCTCCAATCTACACATCCTATCAGTTTTAAATTTTCTTTTGCTACAAAATGAACAAGGGCATTCCCAATGACAGAGTTACTATATGGGCAAAGGTGGGGCTAAGCCCACCTAGCCCTTTTTATTTTTTTCTATATAGCATGTATGTCCAGCCCACCAACTCACCAGTCAACTAGATAATTAGCATTACAACCTATCTAACCCGAGCAGCTAAAAGTATATGTTACAACTAAAAATGATTTCATTGGCACCACACTTTTATTTCCGACACCACGATAATTTAAAATACTCAAAAAAATTACTTCAAGCACCATTATTATTTTAATGAAAATAACACCAGTGGTACCTAATGTTAAAAATAGCACCAGTGATGACACTGGTGTTAACGTTTGTAGTGTGGTACGGGAAGTAAAAAAATAAATAATACATCATTAATTATAAATAAATTTTAGTATTTTGCAGAAAACAATTCCGTATAAATACATTGAAAAAAGAAATCTCACCCCACCCGATAAAAAATTCCTGGCTCCGTCCTTGGGCATTCCCTCTCTCTTGACAAAAGAAAAATCAATGGAATTGAAAGCCAGAATCAAACACGACAATCATAAATAATGAGACATTCGTTACGAATCTCTATATAAATGAGAAATTCGTGTATCATAACGTTTATGAAATCTATCTATCTATCTATCTATCTATCTATCTCTCTCTCTCTATATATAAATATATATAACACGTGTCGGTAGTGTATGTCATGACATTAAATTTTAGAATTAACCGTGTCGTCGTGTCCGTGTCATGTCGTGCGGCTGTTCCGTTTCCGTGCTTCATTGATCAACGGTGAATATTTTATAAAATAAAGTCTATTAATGTGCAAGCACAAGATTTGCAGCTTCAAACAATTGGGAGTTTCTTGGTATTTTTTGTTGGAAAAAAATAATAAGCAAGAATCAAGCAGTGACACTGGATCTCCAGGGCATTCAATAAGCGTTGATTTTTAAGAGATATTTCACCCTATGTAGTCATTTTGGGATCAACCGAAAATCTCTTTCAGGATACTATGGAGGTGTTTGCTTCAGACGGTAACTCGTCTGAACCAAACCAGAGACACTCGAGAAAAGTTTTCTAATGATGCTCTAAAACAAGTGTATCTTTTTTAGAGGAACAACAAGTGTATTTCAACTAGACTCCTTCATGTTTGCATTGGGTGCCTTTTTATGAGCTCAATACACCAATTTGGAATTGTTGCAAGTTCAACGAGACATCCCTTTTCGCATGCAGGGCTATGTCTGTTCGCATTGCAGGGGCATATCACTTCGCAGATACATGAATCGAAATTGCATCACTTCACTGATGCATGTATCTAAAATGCACAAATGTATCAATTCGAATTTCATAAATGCATCCGTTCAGGTGTTGCCCGTTTTGTTACGACAACCCGAATACAAACAATAACAAAATATTTATGAAAAATAATCTAACATTATTGTGAATGCAAAAAAGAAAATAACTTTTATCCTTTTTCAAAATAAGATATTTTAGATTCCTGACCAGTTTAAGCTTTTGAAAAAAAATTGTGTTATCATATTTGTTTCAATTCTTGCAGCATGAAATAACAATCATTTTTCAATTTAACTTTAAGAATTAAACAACCACATACCTTATTTTATTGTTGAAGAATAAAAAATAAATACAAAAACACAAACTTACATTACAAATAAAATAACAAGGATTTATATCAAATTGTAAATATTATATTATCCATGAAGCTAATTAATTCCATCATCCAGAAAATATAATAACATTAAATATATTTAAGAGCTTCGGGGAGGAATGGCTGCATCAAGTCTACAAAAATAACGAAGAAAGCTAACCCTATGTTCAATCATATTACGGTTCTTCTTGTATTCTTCAGTTTGTCTCATGTCCTCAAAGAATTCTTCAGTGATATCAAGACCCATATTATCAAACTTAATACAACATTGACCGTCATTGAATTTTTTACCATGAAAGATCGCAGAAATGACTTTTCCAGCACATTCTTCGGTAAGCTTACCACGTTTCTGCAAAAGGAAGGGACAAAATCAGGAATTTTTCGATTTTAGAAACACGTAAAAATATACCTAAGACCCGGGAAGGAATTTTTATTCAGATTGATAGGTGTGTAGGACAAATCAATTTTGTAATAATAAATTTTTTATATAGACTAATTAATAAATAGTAATAAATTGGATAAACAAACATTTGGTCAGGGTTTTTGCACTTTTAATTAAATATTTTATATCAGCAAATTTACCCAAATTTTATGAATTTTATGATATTTTAAGTCTAAAGTTCTATTTCAAAAAAAAAAAAAAAAAAAAACAACAACAACAACCAAAAAAAGTCTAAAGTGCGACGCTTTGCCCTTATCTATATCTATGAATTTTGGATATTTTCGATCCAAAGTGAGACATTTGCTAGAACCCATAAAGATATGATATGTGATATAAAAAAAAAATAGACTAAAAAAATTACAAAAAAAAAAAGTTAATACATAAATGAAGTATAGAAATGCCAATATAAAACACAAGGATATAGAAACTAAAAAAACCGTGACACAAAGAGAGCAAAGGCATCTTATCCCTAAAAAATAAAAATAAAAATGGGACGGATGGATATAACACCCCCAAACCGTTAATGTGGCTATATCCTTACCACCAAGAAGTTTTTCAAATCATGCAAATCTTCATATTTTAGTTTTTGCTGAATAGGGTTTGATTTTGTTTCAAGAATAAGGCCATTTACAATAATTGAAACTAAGAATATCAAATGAAAATGTTTGCATACGACAGCCATGGTGATTATGTATTAGGAGAGAAAGATGGCCATTGATCATAGAGCTTAATTCACTTTATATACTGATAGCATTAACAATTAGAATTAACCAGCATTAATTATTCTTGCACGTTATTAGAAATTATTTTGGAATGCTATTTTTCATTGTACGTAAGTAACGCCAAATCTTTTGAATTATTTTAGAAGGTTATTATTCATTTTAAGTAATGCTCATTTGAATCAAAAAAAAAAAGGCAATGCTCATTGTATTCATACTAATGCCTGCACCCTGCGGTATATATGTGACGATGCTGGAAATCGTCGATGATGAATCCGGGGCTGTTCTCCTAATGACAACCTGCAAAGCCAGAAGCTACCTTTCCTGATGCAATATTTTCTCGTCTGAATTCTTTTCAGGGTCTGCATTTGCATTAATATCCATTTTGTGGGGGGTTGTTGGAGAAAATGACCTTTAATGGCCATACTCTTAGAGGCCATAAAACTTGGGTTAGTGGCCTTAACTTTTACTTAGTGGTTATAAGTGGTAGTAGTGGCCATTATTGAGGGTTAATGACCATTTGTGGGTAGTTTCTACTACTATATCAACTTCATTGCTAGTAATATAAGAATATAAGAATATTTACCAAGTATTATACTACTATATTTCCATCTCATATAGTGAGGCAGTGTGCATTTTTTTTAAAGAATGTCGGGACACCGGAAGAGTTCGCCGTCTATTCGAAGTTTGAAGTGCCACTACATCGAACAAGTAAACCGTTGTATCCTGGGAGACAATTGCTAGCACCGTGGCACTATACCGGAGCAAATTTTTCTTAAGGACAGAGTGTTCGCACTCGCCTGGGTTTGAATCTTTTATTTCGATTTAATTCATTGCATACTTGTACCTGAAATATATGTTGGATTACATGAGTAAAATTGTTGATATTTTTTTTTTTTTTACACATATCGTACCACGGGTATAACAATAACTACCATAAATAACAACATCAAGATAAAAGACAAGTCATTAATACATAATCCACTAAAATAGAAATATCCATACATCACTCCAACAAAATATCCTCACAACTACTAACATACTATAATAGAAAAGTCAAAAGTGATGAGCACAAAACATGTCTTAATAAAGGGGACAATGCTCTAAAAAGCAACAAAAATGAAGGTACTGCAATGAAGGACGCCATCTAAAACATGAAATCTAACATGCGTAATAAGGCTTTAACTGGATCCTCATAGCCATCATCTTCGACATCTCGTTTATGTGAAATTGTTAAATAATGAATGAACTTACAGCTCAGTAAGAATCAAGAGGAAATCATGAGAATATCCGGGAATATTTTTACAGTTCTCTAATGATTAATGGTTTTTATAACAAAATAAGGACCATGGGAGTAATAAATATAAAAGTGAGTGGAAACAAGTAGGAAATAAGTGGTGACACCGAAATGAAAAGGAGAAAGCAATAACGCATGCATGGCAATGACTTTGAAATGAGTCACTGAAATCTGATAATAATAATAATGAAAATATATATAGGCATTGAATAATTGATTCAAGAATAGTCCTAAGTACTACTCCATCGTAAGACCCAAGAAGGGAAGCCCCCTTAGACTCCAGTAACCCCCGGAGAGGGAGGCAATGAATGTGTTGCAATGAGTTGTAACAAATGTTTACTAACTAGCCTGTTATTATGTCACACATGGGTAGGAACTTCCAACTGGCCTAACATCCACAAAAAGAAGACGAGAGAAACATACATTTTTCTTGCCAAAAATCTGTGGGAACCGTGACTAGATCTCCTCCTTCTTCTTAGGGAGGCTCTTGCCCTTGATTTTAAGATTAAGAGCGAAAAGAGTAAGATTTTGAGTAGTTTTAGTGTTGAAAACGTAGGGCACCTACTATATAGGGTATATAAATGAGGTAGATAAGATCAGAAACTATAATATTGGGATTTTATACCCTGTCAGGTCGTGACTCCATTGCAGAGCCGGTGGGAGGCTCACTTGGAGGGACAAAAATTCCCTCCGTGATGGTTCAAGTCATGTCATTATAGTCGTTTCAGATTATTTTCTATGTTAAATGGTGTGTTGTCCGAATAAACTAACATTTAATGAAACTAATCACTTTCTTGCGTATTTTTGTAATTTATTTTGATTAAACAATGTCAAATATATTAGGTATAAGCAACATATCACCTCTATACAATTATGGTATATGACGCAATGATCTATTAGGTGAGGTTACAGATTTATTCGGCATCTCGTAAATAATTAATGCATATTTGGTTAATTACATTTTAGCATGTACATGTGCAAGGAGAGTCATTAATTTTAACATAATTTTTTCTAATTTCTTGCAAATGATTATTATCCAATAAAGGGATTGCATTTGATTTTTTTTTTTAATATATAAAGACACTTCTATTCAACATCCGCATAACAATAAGTAGCGACATACGCTTGAAGGAAAGTTCTCCAATCTACACATCCTATCAGTTTTAAATTTTCTTTTGCTACAAAATGAACAAGGGCATTCCCAATGACAGAGTTACTATATGGGCAAAGGTGGGGCTAAGCCCACCTAGCCCTTTTTATTTTTTTCTATATAGCATGTATGTCCAGCCCACCAACTCACCAGTCAACTAGATAATTAGCATTACAACCTATCTAACCCGAGCAGCTAAAAGTATATGTTACAACTAAAAATGATTTCATTGGCACCACACTTTTATTTCCGACACCACGATAATTTAAAATACTCAAAAAATTACTTCAAGCACCATTATTATTTTAATGAAAATAACACCAGTGGTACCTAATGTTAAAAATAGCACCAGTGATGACACTGGTGTTAACGTTTGTAATGTGGTACGGGAAGTAAAAAAATAAATAATACATCATTAATTATAAATAAATTTTAGTATTTTGCAGAAAACAATTCCGTATAAATACATTGAAAAAAGAAATCTCAGCCCACCCAATAAAAAATTCCTGGCTCCGTCCTTGGGCATTCCCTCTCTCTTGACAAAAGAAAAATCAATGGAAATGAAAGCCAGAATCAAACACGACAATCATAAATAATGAGACATTCGTTACGAATCTCTATATAAATGAGAAATTCGTGTATCATAACGTTTATGAAATCTATCTATCTATCTATCTATCTATCTCTCTATCTATCTCTCTCTCTATATATATATATATATATAAATATATATAACACGTGTCGGTAGTGTATGTCATGACATTAAATTTTAGAATTAACCGTGTCGTCGTGTCCGTGTCATGTCGTGCGGCTTTTCCGTTTCCGTGCTTCATTGATCAACGGTGAATATTTTATAAAATAAAGTCTATTAATGTGCAAGCAAAAGATTTGCAGCTTCATACAATTGGGAGTTTCTTGGTATTATTTGTTGGAAAAAAATAATAAGCAAGAATCAAGCAGTGACACTGGATCTCCAGGGCATTCAATAAGCGTTGTTTTTTAAGAGATATTTCACCCTATGTAGTCATTTTGGGATCAACCGAAAATCTCTTTCAGGATACTATGGAGGTGTTTGCTTCAGACGGTAACTCGTCTGAACCAAACCAGAGACACTCGAGAAAAGTTTTCTAATGATGCTCTAAAACAAGTGTATTTTTTTTAGAGGAACAACAAGTGTATTTCAACTAGACTCCTTCATGTTTGCATTGGGTGCCTTTTTATGAGCTCAATACACCAATTTGGAATTGTTGCAAGTTCAACAGACATCCCTTTTCGCATGCAGGGCTATGTCTGTTCGTATTGCAGGGGCATATCACTTCGCAGATACATGAATCGAAATTGCATCACTTCACTGATGCATGTATCTAAAATGCACAAATGTATCAATTCGAATTTCATAAATGCATCCGTTCAGGTGTTGCCCGTTTTGTTACGACAACCCGAATAAAAACAATAACAAAATATTTATGAAAAATAATCTAACATTATTGTGAATGCAAAAAAGAAAATAACTTTTATCCTTTTTCAAAATAAGATATTTTAGATTCCTGACCAGTTTAAGCTTTTGAAAAAAAAGTGTGTTATCATATTTGTTTCAATTCTTGCAGCATGAAATAACAATCATTTTTCAATTTAACTTTAAGAATTAAACAACCACATACCTTATTTTATTGTTGAAGAATAAAAAATAAAAACAAAAACAAAAACAAAAACACAAACTTACATTACAAATAAAATAACAAGGATTTATATCAAATTGTAAATATTGTATTATCCATGAAGCTAATTAATTCCATCATCCAGAAAATATAATAACATTAAATATATTTAAGAGCTTCGGGGAGGAATGGCTGCATCAAGTCTACAAAAATAACGAAGAAAGCTAACCCTATGTTCAATCATATTACGGTTCTTCTTGTATTCTTCAGTTTGTCTCATGTCCTCAAAGAATTCTTCAGTGATATCAAGACCCATATTATCACACTTAATACAACATTGATCGTCTTTGAATTTTTTTACCATGAAAGATCGCAGAAATGACTTTTCCAGCACATTCTTCGGTAAGCTTACCACGTTTCTGCAAAAGGAAGGGACAAAATCAGGAATTTTTCGATTTTAGAAACACGTAAAAATATACCTAAGACCCGGGAAGGAATTTTTATTCAGATTGATAGGTGTGTAGGACAAATCAATTTTGTAGTAATAAATTTTTTACATAGACTAATTAATAAATAGTAATAAATTGGATAAACAAACATCTATGAGATTCAATCTGCCTCGAGATGACAGCACTTTTGTCATAGCTCTTTTCCAATGGTTGTAATTCTCTGCACCTTTGAGTAACGGACGAACGATAATCAGACTTGGATTATCAAGATTTGTTACAGAATTCTCAGGATTAGCCATCAAATATGAAATTGAGAAAAAAACTCAGAAAATGAAACAATACGAATCGCGAAGAAGAATCAACGGAAAATGATTTGCTCCGATACCATGTTAAAATTCGTATAAACCGAACAAGAAACTGGAAAAATAAGAAGAATTTACGTAATTGAAACAAGGAAGATGAAGATCTTCTTCAAGCCGTTTGAAAAATGAAAATGGCGGGAAAATGACCAAGATCAATCAAAGCTATAATCGATGTTTACAAGACTTAATTTCAACTTCTAACTTCTAATGATACTCCTATGAAGCATTTATAGCAACTTTTTTGCTGAAGCTCAATTCTGTTATAACCGCTCTAACCAACTCGTCCACTAGGGTGTTCGACCTATTGCTCCTTAGAACCAAAAAACCGTTTTGTGCTTGCCTTCTTTACTTCAACAAAGATGGAACCGAAATTGCATCGAAAATTGTTGTTTACCGGAACCGTAAATTGACGTTAACCAAACAAAGCGAGTCCTTTCAATAAAGGTCCTGCTACCTGTGAATTCTTTGCTTATAAATATAGGAGGTGTATCCACTCCCGTTCCTGATTAGAATGGAACAATTTTGGATTAAAAAAAAATCTTTTGTTTTTCCTTCTAGCCATTTGGTTTGGCTTTTGCAAGTGCGTACCAATGTCTGCGGTTGACTGATGCGGCAACGAGTAGTTTGCAGAATATTACTTCGACATATTATTTTGGTTTTGGAGAAGTGTAGCCTTTGTATGGTAAGAATAATTGAGTGTTAATTGGCGCACAGAAAGATACGCTTATGTACATATATTTTAGACCACATGTTTTAACAAGAGTCATCGTTGAGATAAAGAGCCTGTGAGATTGGCTTTAAGATCTCGCTTTCATGCTTGAGTAATCTTGCATGTGACATATGAATGAGACTTGCCCATTTTAGATCCGTTCATCAGTTGATGAACATGGATATGTTACCAAATTTGAGATTTGATTCTAATCACACTTATCTAGTATGTGTTGAAGCCATGTTGGCTTACTCACCGTTTGACCGGTAGAAAGGAACACATAACCTCTCGGATTCGTTCAAACAATAGGTGATAAAAGTATTTTGTTACTTCTATTGACTATAGCACCAAATATTGTGATGGTTAAATGTGAAAAACGAAGAATGAACATAGCAAACGGATGAGATGTATCGCAGTGATTGTGGTGGTGGATATGACGTATTGTTTCATGAGCCTTGCTAAAGGCCCAAAGATCATTCATCAAACAACTATACCCATACACACCTCGGTCAAGTGGTATTGCTACATGCAAGAACCGAACTCTTAAAGAGTTGATGAATGCTATGTTGATAAGTTCGGGTTTACCTCAGAACTTGTGGGGGTTGTGGTCCTCTCAGCAGAATTCATTCTGAACAAGATCCCTTCAAAGAAGAAGGATGCACCCCGTCTGATTTGTGAGAAGGCCGAGGTCTAGCTATGAATTCTTGGAAATGTGGGGGTGTCTGGCTAAGGTAGAAGTACCTAAACCAAAGCTAGTGAAGATAGGACTATTGACAGTATATTAATCGGATATACTCTTAAGAGTAGTGCCTATTGGTTTCTGGTGCATAAAACTGACATCTTCGATGTACATGATAGTGTCATCATCGAGTCTATGAATGTTGTGAAGAAGCAAGTATGAGTAAGCAAACATGTGAGTCCGAAGAAGAGAGTGATCCTCAAGAAATTGATGAAGTATAAAGGCTAGGACTTTCAATTCTTTTTGTTCGATTTTTCGTCCTATATGGTAGAAAATGAACCCAAGACATATGATGAGGCAATGTCTATTCCATAAGCTACTTTCTGGAAAGAGGCTATAAATAGAGAAATAGAATCCATAACGCAAAACCACTCTTGGGAGTTGGTTGGTGTTCCACTAGGAAATACCGGATGCAAATGGATCTTTGAGAAGAAGTTAAAGATTTGTGGATTTATTGATAATTGTAAGGCGTTGTTAGTAGCCCGAGGTGTTGCAGATGTGAGCACTCCACTTGACTTAAGTATGCCCTTAGTCAAAAATAGAAGTGAACATGTGGATCAATTGAGATATTCTCAAGTGATTGGAAGTCTTATATACATAACCAATTGTATGTTAGGAAATCACTAGTTTAACGCAGCGGAATTTAAAATTTGATTTCCTTTTTCTAGATCGTTCTTCGTTTAATGCAATAAACACGTTAAGTAGTTCGACGGTTATACCTTGGATGATCTATAAGATCGTCGCTTTGACCGTCAACGGAGAGTAGTTCAGTGCGCAAGCCATCCACGCGTCCGGCCTCTATCGCTAATCCACACGAACCCCTTGCCGGAATCCTCCTTGGATTGATATCGGAAAAACTCCGGTTGCTAGACCGGCCTTTTTCTTCCCTCACAAACTCACTATAGGTTACTCTCTATTTTACACAAGAAACTATGAGCTCTTGCAATTGTGATGTACAAAAGAGCTTGACACCCACTTCCTTTATATAGAGGAAGTGGCGCCCCATATGTAGTGTGGAGGAGAAGAAAACATTTTCCCAATAAAATAAGGAAAATCAATTAGATTGATTTATCTCTTTAATTATAATTTATTTTGCCAATATCTTATATTGATTATAATTATCTTATTACCATAAATCTATTTTTTAAAAATCAATTAATATCTCATATTAATATTATGGTAATCTTATTAATTAAAGTACACAATCCAATTGTATCTTATACACTCAATTGTGGCGCCCCATATGCCAATTAATTGGCTTCCGGAATATTCTTTAATTAATATAATTTGTATATAATTAATATCCCGTATTTTATTTATTCATAATAAATAAATACCACCATATTAATTTACCACTATAACCTTTATAGTCTAGAGATAAACTTTCCTTATTTGGTTATCAACTATAACCGCATTTTAATCCGACTCGATGTTCATATGTGTGTGACCCGATAGGCTTCCGAATATGTTGGCCGTAGACACAAAGTGCAATTTTACTAAAATGCCCTTCATACCTAACGATCACGGGATAGCGTCTAGCAACACACCATGACCCCCAATTATCGGAAGAGTCAAAAGCAATGACTACTACCTTTCATGTGAAGCAGTTACCGTGTAACTTACAATCCTATCGCTGTAATAATATCCATACGATCGTATCTCGAGTGTTAATACATTGACGATCGTATCTTATAATTTGGATATCATGCTCTCTCGGAATAACACATTTACTCCCACTTTGCAAAGATTCTCGAGAGCTAGACATTCCTTATAAGAAGGCCATTTCGGATATTCGATCCCAATCATAGGATACGTGATTCTCGGACGACCAATCATGTATACTCCGCATGCTTCAATATCATACCCAATCACTACCGCATGATCGCCCCGTGGTTAGGAGAAATCTCAATAGCGTCAAAGCATGACAATCCACACCGTGATGCCATGAAGACTCCGGTCAAAAGGATAATTACACAACCGCCACATAGTGTGACACTTAATGTAAGTGGGTCGGTCTAACGGACGCATTCTCTAATACACGTCCACATACAGTCCAAGTGTCCCTACACTTCGATAGACGAGATCTATCCCTATCTTCTAAAAGATAGAAGACATCCAATACGTGCCAGTCTGATTATACTATCAATGTCCCATTTGATAATATGTAAGACTAGAGACATTTAAGTACCAACCTCGTTATAGTGATTAGAGATCTCATCAACCATGATCACCATCATGGTTTCTCTATCACTGATTGATACTAGGGACGTTACTATATATATACAAAAAATAATATGAAGATAAACAATATATAATAACATAAGTGCTTTTATTAATCATAATAAAGTTATTACATGAACTAAATAGACTGTAAATGACCCGACCCGGTCGGATCCGGTCCAACCCGATTGGGTTTAGGACACCTTTCCAACAATCTCCCACTTGTCCTAAATCCAATCACCCATATGCCTAAGCCCGTGCAAGTGAACATGTTTCTCATGCTTAGCTTGAGACAATGCCTTGGTTAACGGATCAGCTATGTTATCATCCGTGTGGACTGTCTCTATCTTTACATATCATCTATCTACTATCTCTCTAATCAAGTGATAGCGCCGTAGCACATGTTTGGACTTCTGATGAGACCTTGGTTCCTTTGACTGAGATATCGCTCCATTATTGTCACAGTACAGAGGCACATGACCTTCAATGGAGGGAACCACACCAAGTTCAGTAATGAACTTCTTCATCCAAACTGCTTCCTTTGCCGCCTCCGAGGCTGCTATGTATTCGGCTTCCGTTGTAGAGTCTGCAGTAGTCTCCTGCTTGGAACTCTTCCAGCTCACTGCTCCGCCATTAAGCGTAAAAAAAAAATCCAGATTGTGACTTAAAGTCATCCTTGTCAGTTTGGAAACTGGCATCTGTGTAACCTCGTAATACTAAATCATCGTTCCCGAAAACCAGGAACATATCCCTAGTACGTCTCAAGTACTTGAGGATATTCTTGACAGCAATCCAGTGACCATCACCTGGTACTTACTAGTCATACTCAGTGGGTACGAGACATCTGGTCTTGTGCATAACATGGCATACATGATAGACCCGATTGCAGAAGCATAAGGGACTTTACTCATTTGTGCCCTTTCCTAAAGCATAAAGGACCATCACCTGAAAGTGCTTGAATTCTCTAACGCACTTTCTGAAACCAAGGGTGATTCATGGCCAAAATGAACACAACCATGAGAACCAAATACGGTGTTAAGGGAAATATTGTGTGAGTACTATTCTCTGGTATACAATAAAGGCTGAACAGTTCAAGACACAATTCATTAATTAGACGAGTAAATCCGATAGTACTTCACAAAGGCAGGTTCAAAGCCAGAAGCTACCTCTCCTGATGCAATATTTTCTCGTCTGAATTCTCTTCAGGGTCTGTATTTGCATTAATGTCCATTTTGTGGGGGGTTGTTGGAGAAAATGACCTTTAATGGCCATACTCTTAGAGGCCATAAAACTTGGGTTAGTGGCCTTAACTTTTACTTAGTGGTTATAAGTGGTAGTAGTGGCCATTATTGAGAGTTAATGACCATTAGTGGGTAGTTTCTACTACTATATAAACTTCATTGCTAGTAATATAAGAATATAAGAATATTTACCAAGTATTATACTACTATATTTCCATCTCATATAGTGAGGCAGTGTGCATTTTTTTTAAAGAATGTCGGGACACCGGAAGAGTTCGCCGTCTATTCGAAGTTTGAAGTGCCACTACATCGAACAAGTAAACCGTTGTATCCAGGGAGACAATTGCTAGCACCGTGGCACTATACCGGAGCAAATTTTTCTTAAGGACAGAGTGTTCGCACTCGCCTGGGTTTGAATCTTTTATTTCGATTTAATTCATTGCATACTTGTACCTGAAATATATGTTGGATTACATGAGTAAAATTGTTGATATTTTATTTTTTTTACACATATCGTACCACGGGTATAACAATAACTACCATAAATAACAACATCAAGATAAAAGACAAGTCATTAATACATAATCCACTAAAATAGAAATATCCATGCATCACTCCAACAAAATATCCTCACAACTACTAACATACTATAATAGAAAAGTCAAAAGTGATGAGCACAAAACATGTCTTAATAAAGGGGACAATGCTCTAAAAAGCAACAAAAATGAAGGTACTGCAATGAAGGACGCCATCTAAAACATGACATCTAACATGCGTAATAAGGCTTTAACCGGATCCTCATAGCCATCATCTTCGACATCTCGTTTATGTGAAATTGTTAAATAATGAATGAACTTACGGCTCGGTAAGAATCAAGAGGAAATCATGAGAATATCCGGGAATATTTTTACGGTTCTCTAATGATTAATGGTTTTTATAACAAAATAAGGACCATGGGAGTAATAAATATAAAAGTGAGTGGAAACAAGTAGGAAATAAGTGGTGACACCGAAATGAAAAGGAGAAAGCAATAACGCATGCATGGCAATGACTTTGAAATGAGTCACTGAAATCTGATAATAATAATAATGAAAATATATATAGGCATTGAATAATTGATTCAAGAATAGTCCTAAGTACTACTCCATCGTAAGACCCAAGAAGGGAGGCCCCCTTACACTCCAGTAACCCCCGGAGAGGAGGCAATGAATGTGTTGCAATGAGTTGTAACAAATGTTTACTAACTAGCCCGTTATTATGTCACACATGGGTAGGAACTTCCAACCGGCCTAACATCCACAAAAAGAAGACGAGAGAAACATACATTTTTCTTGCCAAAAATCTGTGGGAACCGCGACTAGATCTCCTCCTTCTTCTTAGGGAGGCCCTTGCCCTTGATTTTAAGATTAAGAGCGAAAAGAGTAAGATTTTGAGTAGTTTTAGTGTTGAAAACGTAGGGCACCTACTATATAGGGTATATAAATGAGGTAGATAAGATCAGAAACTATAATATTGGGATTTTATACCCTGTCAGGTCGTGACTCCATTGCAGAGCCGGTGGGAGGCTCACTTGGAGGGACAAAAATTCCCTTCATGATGGTTCAAGTCATGTCATTATAGTCGTTTCAGATTATTTTCTATGTTATAAACTAACATTTAATGAAACTAATCACTTTCTTGCGTATTTTTGTAATTTATTTTGATTAAACAATGTCAAATATATTAGGTATAATCAACATATCACCTCTATAAAATTATGGTATATGACGCAATGATCTATTAGGTGAGGTTAGAGATTTATTCGGCATCTCGTAAATAATTAATGCATATTTGGTTAATTACATTTTAGCATGTACATGTGCAAGGAGAGCCATTAATTTTAACATAATTTTTTTCTAATTTCTTGCAAATGATTATTATCCAATAAAGGGAGTGCATTTGATTTTTTTTAATATATAAAGACACTGCTATTCAACATCCGCATAACAATAAGTAGCGACATACGCTTGAAGGAAAGTTCTCCAATATACACATCCTATCAGTTTTAAATTTTCTTTTGCTACAAAATGAACAAGGGCATTCCCAATGACAGAGTTACTATATGGGCAAAGGTGGGGCTAAGCCCACCTAGCCCTTTTTATTTTTTTCTATATAGCATGTATGTCCAGCCCACCAACTCACCAGTCAACTAGATAATTAGTATTACAACCTATCTAGCAGTTAAAAGTATATGTTACAACTAAAAATGATTTCATTGGCACCACACTTTTATTTCCGACACCACGATAATTTAAAATACTCAAAAAAATTACTTCAAGCACCATTATTATTTTAATGAAAATAACACCAGTGGTACCTAATGTTAAAAATAGCACCAGTGATGACACTGGTGTTAACGTTTGTAGTGTGGTACGGGAAGTAAAAAAATAAATAATACATCATTAATTATAAATAAATTTTAGTATTTTGCAGAAAACAATTCCGTATAAATACATTGAAAAAAGAAATCTCAGCCCACCCGATAAAAAATTCCTGGCTCCGTCCTTGGGCATTCCCTCTCTCTTGACAAAAGAAAAATCAATGGAATTGAAAGCCAGAATCAAACACGACAATCATAAATAATGAGACATTCATTACGAATCTCTATATAAATGAGAAATTCGTGTATCATAACGTTTATGAAATCTATCTATCTATCTATCTATCTATCTATCTCTCTCTCTCTCTCTCTCTCTCTCTCTATATATATATATATATATATATATATATAACTATATATAACACGTGTCGGTAGTGTATGTCATGACATTAAATTTTAGAATTAACCGTGTCGTCGTGTCCGTGTCATGTCGTGCGGCTGTTCCGTTTCCGTGCTTCATTGATCAACGGTGAATATTTTATAAAATAAAGTCTATTAATGTGCAAGCACAAGATTTGCAGCTTCAAACAATTGGGAGTTTCTTGGTATTTTTTGTTGGAAAAAATAATAAGCAAGAATCAAGCAGTGACACTGGATCTCCAGGGCATTCAATAAGCGTTGTTTTTTAAGAGATATTTCACCCTATGTAGTCATTTTGGGATCAACCGAAAATCTCTTTCAGGATACTATGGAGGTGTTTGCTTCAGACGGTAACTCGTCTGAACCAAACCAGAGACACTCGAGAAAAGTTTTCTAATGATGCTCTAAAACAAGTGTATCTTTTTTAGAGGAACAACAAGTGTATTTCAACTAGACTCCTTCATGTTTGCATTGGGTGCCTTTTTATGAGCTCAATACACCAATTTGGAATTGTTGCAAGTTCAACAGACATCCCTTTTCGCATGCAGGGCTATGTCTGTTCGCATTGCAGGGGCATATCACTTCGCAGATACATGAATCGAAATTGCATCACTTCACTGATGCATGTATCTAAAATGCACAAATGTATCAATTCGAATTTCATAAATGCATCCGTTCAGGTGTTGCCCATTTTGTTACGACAACCCGAATACAAACAATAACAAAATATTTATGAAAAATAATCTAACATTATTGTGAATGCAAAAAAGAAAATAACTTTTATCCTTTTTCAAAATAAGATATTTTAGATTCCTGACCAGGTTAAGCTTTTGAAAAAAAATTGTGTTATCATATTTGTTTCAATTCTTGCAGCATGAAATAACAATCATTTTTCAATTTAACTTTAAGAATTAAACAACCACATACCTTATTTTATTGTTGAAGAATAAAAAATAAATACAAAAACACAAACTTACATTACAAATAAAATAACAAGGATTTATATCAAATTGTAAATATTATATTATCCATGAAGCTAATTAATTCCATCATCCGAAAATATAATAACATTAAATATATTTAAGAGCTTCGGGGAGGAATGGCTGCATCAAGTCTACAAAAATAACGAAGAAAGCTAACCCTATGTTCAATCATATTACGGTTCTTCTTGTATTCTTCGGTTTGTCTCATGTCCTCAAAGAATTCTTCAGTGATATCAAGACCCATATTATCAAACTTAATACAACATTGACCGTCATTGAATTTTTTACCATGAAAGATCGCGAAATGACTTTTCCAAAGACATTCTTCGGTAAGCTTACCACGTTTCGCAAAAGGAAGGGACAAAATCAGGAATTTTTCGATTTTAGAAACACGTAAAAATATACCTAAGACCCGGGAAGGAATTTTTATTCAGATTGATAGGTGTGTAGGACAAATCAATTTTGTAATAATAAATGTTTTATATAGACTAATTAATAAATAGTAATAAATTGGATAAACAAACATTTGGTCAGGGTTTTTGCACTTTTAATTAAATATTTTATATCAGCAAATTTACCCAAATTTTATGAATTTTATGATATTTTAAGTCTAAAGTTCTATTTCAAAAAAAAAAAAAAAAACAACAACAACAACAACAACCAGAAAAAGTCTAAAGTGCGACGCTTTGCCCTTATCTATATCTATGAATTTTGGATATTTTCGATCCAAAGTGAGACATTTGCTAGAACCCATAAAGATATGATATGTGATAAAAAAAAAAAAAATAGACTAAAAAAATTACAAAAAAAAAAAGTTAATACATAAATGAAGTATAGAAATGCCAATATAAAACACAAGGATATAGAAACTAAAAAAACCGTGACACAAAGAGAGCAAAGGCATCTTATCCCTAAAAAATAAAAATAAAAATGGGACGGATGGATATAACACCCCCAAACCGTTAATGTGGCTATATCCTTACCACCAAGAAGTTTTTCAAATCATGCAAATCTTCATATTTCAGTTTTTGCTGAATAGGGTTTGATTTTGTTTCAAGAATAAGGCCATTTACAATAATTGAAACTAAGAATATCAAATGAAAATGTTTGCATACGACAGCCATGGTGATTATGTATTAGGAGAGAAAGATGGCCATTGATCATAGAGCTTAATTCACTTTATATACTGATAGCATTAACAATTAGAATTAACCAGCATTAATTATTCTTGCACGTTATTAGAAATTATTTTGGAATGCTATTTTTCATTGTAAGTAACGCCAAATCTTTTGAATTATTTTAGAAGGTTATTATTCATTTTAAGTAATGCTCATTTGAATCAAAAAAAAAAAGGCAATGCTCATTGTATTCATACTAATGCCTGCACCCTGCGGTATATATGTGACGATGCTGGAAATCGTCGATGATGAATCCGGGGCTGTTCTCCTAATGACAACCTGCAAAGCCAGAAGCTACCTTTCCTGATGCAATATTTTCTCGTCTGAATTCTCTTCAGGGTCTGCATTTGCATTAATATCCATTATGTGGGGGGTTGTTGGAGAAAATGACCTTTAATGGCCATACTCTTAGAGGCCATAAAACTTGGGTTAGTGGCCTTAACTTTTACTTAGTGGTTATAAGTGGTAGTAGTGGCCATTATTGAGAGTTAATGACCATTAGTGGGTAGTTTCTACTACTATATAAACTTCATTGCTAGTAATATAAGAATATAAGAATATTTACCAAGTATTATACTACTATATTTCCATCTCATATAGTGAGGCAGTGTGCATTTTTTTTAAAGAATGTCGGGACACCGGAAGAGTTCGCCGTCTATTCGAAGTTTGAAGTGCCACTACATCGAACAAGTAAACCGTTGTATCCCGGGAGACAATTGCTAGCACCGTGGCACTATACCGGAGCAAATTTTTCTTAAGGACGAGTGTTCGCACTCGCACGGGTTTGAATCTTTTATTTCGATTTAATTCATTGCATACTTGTACCGAAATATATGTTGGATTACATGAGTAAAATTGTTGACATTTTATTTTTTTACACATATCGTACCACGGGTATAACAATAACTACCATAAATAACAACATCAAGATAAAAGACAAGTCATTAATACATAATCCACTAAAATAGAAATATCCATACATCACTCCAACAAAATATCCTCACAACTACTAACATACTATAATAGAAAAGTCAAAAGTGATGAGCACAAAACATGTCTTAATAAAGGGGACAATGCTCTAAAAAGCAACAACAATGAAGGTACTGCAATGAAGGACGCCATCTAAAACATGACATCTAACATGCGTAATAAGGCTTTAACTGGATCCTCATAGCCATCATCTTCGACATCTCGTTTATGTGAAATTGTTAAATAATGAATGAACTTACAGCTAAGTAAGAATCAAGAGGAAATCATGAGAATATCCGGGAATATTTTTACAGTTCTCTAATGATTAATGGTTATTATAACAAAATAAGGACCATGGGAGTAATAAATATAAAAGTGAGTGGAAACAAGTAGGAAATAAGTGGTGACACCGAAATGAAAAGGAGAAAGCAATAACGCATGCATGGCAATGACTTTGAAATGAGTCACTGAAATCAGATAATATTAATAATGAAAATATATATAGGCATTGAATAATTGATTCAAGAATAGTCCTAAGTACTACTCCATCGTAAGACCCAAGAAGGGAGGCCCCCTTAGACTCCAGTAACCCCCGGAGAGGGAGGCAATGAATGTGTTGCAATGAGTTGTAACAAATGTTTACTAACTAGCCTGTTATTATGTCACACATGGGTAGGAACTTCCAACTGGCCCAACATCCACAAAAAGAAGACGAGAGAAACATACATTTTTCTTGCCAAAAATCTGTGGGAACCGCGACTAGATCTCCTCCTTCTTCTTAGGGAGGCTCTTGCCCTTGATTTTAAGATTAAGAGCGAAAAGAGTAAGATTTTGAGTAGTTTTAGTGTTGAAAACGTAGGGCACCTACTATATAGGGTATATAAATGATGACACCGGTGTTAACGTTTGTAGTGTGGTACGGGAAGTAAAAAAATAAATAATACATCATAAATTATAAATAAATTTTAGTATTTTGCAGAAAACAATTCCGTATAAATACATTGAAAAAAGAAATCTCAGCCCACCCGATAAAAAATTCCTGGCTCCGTCCTTGGGCATTCCCTCTCTCTTGACAAAAGAAAAATCAATGGAAATGAAAGCCAGAATCAAACACGACAATCATAAATAATGAGACATTCGTTACGAATCTCTATATAAATGAGAAATTCGTGTATCATAACGTTTATGAAATCTATCTATCTATCTATCTATCTATCTCTCTATCTATCTCTCTCTCTCTCTATATATATATATAAATATATATAACACGTGTCGGTAGTGTATGTCATGACATTAAATTTTAGAATTAACCGTGTCGTCGTGTCCGTGTCATGTCGTGCGGCTTTTCCGTTTCCGTGCTTCATTGATCAACGGTGAATATTTTATAAAATAAAGTCTATTAATGTGCAAGCAAAAGATTTGCAGCTTCATACAATTGGGAGTTTCTTGGTATTATTTGTTGGAAAAAAATAATAAGCAAGAATCAAGCAGTGACACTGGATCTCCAGGGCATTCAATAAGCGTTGTTTTTTAAGAGATATTTCACCCTATGTAGTCATTTTGGGATCAACCGAAAATCTCTTTCAGATACTATGGAGGTGTTTGCTTCGGACGGTAACTCGTCCGAACCAAACCGAGACACTCGAGAAAAGTTTTCTAATGATGCTCTAAAACAAGTGTATTTTTTTAGAGGAACAACAAGTGTATTTCAACTAGACTCCTTCATGTTTGCATTGGGTGCCTTTTTATGAGCTCAATACACCAATTTGGAATTGTTGCAAGTTCAACAGACATCCCTTTTCGCATGCAGGGCTATGTCTGTTCGTATTGCAGGGGCATATCACTTCGCAGATACATGAATCGAAATTGCATCACTTCACTGATGCATGTATCTAAAATGCACAAATGTATCAATTCGAATTTCATAAATGCATCCGTTCAGGTGTTGCCCGTTTTGTTACGACAACTCGAATACAAACAATAACAAAATATTTATGAAAAATAATCTAACATTATTGTGAATTCAAAAAAGAAAATAACATTTATCCTTTTTCAAAATAAGATATTTTAGATTCCTGACCAGTTTAAGCTTTTGAAAAAAAAGTGTGTTATCATATTTGTTTCAATTCTTGCAGCATGAAATAACAATCATTTTTCAATTTAACTTTAAGAATTAAACAACCACATACCTTATTTTATTGTTGAAGAATAAAAAATAAAAACAAAAACAAAAACAAAAACACAAACTTACATTACAAATAAAATAACAAGGATTTATATCAAATTGTAAATATTGTATTATCCATGAAGCTAATTAATTCCATCATCCAGAAAATATAATAACATTAAATATATTTAAGAGCTTCGGGGAGGAAAGGCTGCATCAAGTCTACAAAAATAACGAAGAAAGCTAACCCTATGTTCAATCATATTACGGTTCTTCTTGTATTCTTCAGTTTGTCTCATGTCCTCAAAGAATTCTTCAGTGATATCAAGACCCATATTATCAAACTTAATACAACATTGATCGTCATTGAATTTTTTACCATGAAAGATCGCGAAATGACTTTTCCAAGACATTCTTCGGTAAGCTTACCACGTTTTCGCAAAAGGAAGGGACAAAATCGGGAATTTTTCGATTTTAGAAACACGTAAAAATATACCTAAGACCCGGGAAGGAATTTTTATTCAGATTGATAGGTGTGTAGGACAAATCAATTTTGTAATAATAAATTTTTTATATAGACTAATTAATAAATAGTAATAAATTGGATAAACAAACATTTGGTCAGGGTTTTTGCACTTTTAATTAAATATTTTATATCAGCAAATTTACCCAACTTTTATGAATTTTATGATATTTTAAGTCTAAAGTTCTATTTCAAAAAAAAAAAAAAAAAAAAACAACAACAACAACAACAAAAAAAAAAGTCTAAAGTGCGACGCTTTGCCCTTAATTATATCTATGAATTTTGGATATTTTCGATCCAAAGTGAGACATTTGCTAGAACCCATAAAGATATGATATGTGATAAAAAAAAAATAGACTGAAAAATTTACAAAAAAAAAAAAAAAAGTTAATACATAAATGAAGTATAGAAATGCCAATATAAAACACAAGGATATAGAAACTAAAAAAACCGTGACACAAAGAGAGCAAAGGCATCTTATCCCTAAAAAATAAAAATAAAAATGGGACGGATGGATATAACACCCCCAAACCGTTAATGTGGCTATATCCTTACCACCAAGAAGTTTTTCAAATCATGCAAATCTTCATATTTCAGTTTTTGCTCAATAGGGTTTGATTTTGTTTCAAGAATAAGTCCATTTACAATAATTGAAACTAAGAATATCAAATGAAAATGTTTGCATATGACAGCCATGGTGATTATGTATTAGGAGAGAAAGATGGTCATTGATCAAAGAGCTTAATTCACTTTATATACTGATAGCATTATTAATTAGAATTAACCAGCATTAATTATTCTTGCACGTTTTTAGAATTTTTTTTGGAATGCTATTTTTCTTTGTAAGTAACGCCAAATCTTTTGAATTATTTTAGAAGCTAGGTTTTTATTCATTTTAAGTAATACTCATTTGAATCAAAAAAAAAAAAAA
Source organism: Gentiana straminea (assembly GCA_036785695.1). Taxonomy (NCBI): domain Eukaryota; kingdom Viridiplantae; phylum Streptophyta; class Magnoliopsida; order Gentianales; family Gentianaceae; genus Gentiana; species Gentiana straminea. The sequence continues at coordinate 744,795 of JAVUPR010000477.1, forward strand.
AAAAAAAACGGAAATGCTCATTGTATTCATACTAATGCCTTCACCCTGCGGTATATATGCATGAATGAATCGTAATATCCCACGTTTCTAAGGTGAGAAAAACATCACCTCGATCCATATAAGTCTTTTGTCAACTCGGATTCGTCCTTTTAGACCGAGCGAGGACGACAGATTTAAGTACTTAACCAGATCATTTATTGTTCAATTAGCACTGCTAGACACGGGTTTGAGGGCGTTATACATTGTTATAAGAGCCGACAACCAGACGGAACTATGCGTTGCACCGTAAGAGACATCTAGTTAATTACCTCAAGTAGGGACAAGTCCTGGCCAAGTCGTGGCGTCCTCCTCGTGTCAAAGATGTGGTTTGAGTCCACGTCAATTGCCTTATAAAGGCCTAGGGATGTGTAGTGTCCAAGTCGGTTATCATCTTTCTTCGAGAGAGCATGATATCCAGATTATAAGATACGGTTGTTAATGTATTGACACTTGAGATACGACCGTATGGATATTATTAATTACAGCGATAGGATTGTATTTACACGGTAACCGTTTCACGTTAAAGGTTGTAGTCATAGCACTTGACTCTTTTCGATGATTGGGGGTCATGGATGTGTTTCTAGGCGCTATCCATGATCGTTAGATATGAGGGGTATTTTAGTAAATGCACTTTGTGCCTACGGCCAACATATTTGGAAACCTATTGGGTCACACATATATGAATAACTAGCCGGAATTAATTTGTGGTTATAGCGATAACCGGATGAGGATTTGTTTATGCCTACTATAAAGTGTTATAGTGATAAATTAATATTGTGATATTTATTTATTATGAATACATATAATATAAGATATTAATTATGTTGATTAATTAAATACACATATATTATATATGGGTCGACATATATATGTGTATATGTGATAGCAAAATACTTACCCGCTAACTTTTACCGACAGTATCGGCTCAACGGGAGTATAGTGGTCACAAGGTCGAATCCACAGGAAGTAATGTATAAGTACCAAAGCTGACGTAGAACTTAGTTCAGGTCAAAATAATAGTGGAGGGTATTATACTAATGCAGAAATAACGATTATACTAACGAGTTTACGTCTAAATATTAAAAGGTATAGCCGAACTATGATCCCACGAGCTACTTTTACCCCTAAGGAAGGACTTAACAGGGAGCGTGTCTTAACCGACCTACCTATCCAATGTAGTTTAACAACATCCACGGGTGCCAACTCCTAGTTCTAGTAATTAGACTGAACAACTCGATCTAACCACCCTATGTGAAGCTAACCGACTCTCCCTTTAGAAAACCGATTATCCTAACATGATTAAGTTCTAGAGTTGCTCGAACAACGATGACAAACCTCTGTATTGGAAACGGACCTAACAACTAGGCCGAATCTACGCAACGATCCTAAAACCTCTTTTCCCACATCTCACCGCAAAATGCATCTATAAGTTCGATGTGTGTGACAGTGAACTAGGTGATCAATCTAATTCAAAGATGTTATAATAAGTTCTAGGACGTGGATTAATCGTTTAAACATAATATTACGCACTACACAAATCTCTATCTCATCCCCCTTAGGGTTTTCGCTCGCTTTCACATAATTCGACTACACATGCAATTAGCTACTCATGATTGTGCTAATAAATGAAATAGGAATTGAAAACATGCTAGAAATAATAAAAGAGGAATAATTCATTACCATATAATATGCAGAAAATCTGAACCAGAAAAGTATGGAGAAATATCCACCAAAAGTCGAATCTTTGGAACTTGAAACGTAAATCTAAGCTATAAAAAGTATGTAGAATCGAAGGATATGAACTATGAAATAAAGGGATCAACGTATGTTTAACCTACCCTAAAACCGCACCAAAATCGCCCCAAAAGTGTCTAAAGTCGAAAGGATGTGTGAAGGAGCTGAATGAGCTGCGTATTTATAGTGCTAGGTTAAAATCTGATGCTGTCGGGTCCGGACGAGCGTTTGAACCATAGTGAATGCTCGTCTGCCTGGAAACCTTGATGATATTAGGGTTTCGTCTTCAGTGAACCAACGTTTACTTGCCTTGGACGCTCGGTTGATAGAACATGTCTTGAGGGCAAACGCCCATCTGGGTTGCCTGAACGCTAGTCTAGCTTGTATGAGCTTCCTTGATTCGGGCTGAACCCATGCAAACGTGCGTTTGGGGGTAGTTTGAACTCTCGTCCGTCTAAAACTCTAACTTTTAGTATCATGAGCTAATTCTATGAACGCCCGTCTGGACTGTCCAAATGCCAGTTTGGGTAGAGCTTGATTCAAACGCCAGTTTGGGATAGGGCAAACGCCAGTTTTCCTTGATTTCACTCCAAACTTGATTTTCCTTCACTTCCATGCTACCTTCATGCCACGATCATATTTCCCAATCCACAACATCGCCTTCCGGGTCCTCGAGTCACCTAAGTCCTGCAATAACATGTACGAACGAACACCACGCGTAATTCCGCAAGACAAAAGTGCTCGGAAAAGAGCTAAATATCGTTAAAAATGCGGAGTTTACTATCGATGTGACAGTTTAACTCCCCGTGCGTATAACTCTTGATATTCCTCTTAATTAGGTCCATAACTACCCAAAACATGCCAATAAAGTAATAAATGGGGATTAACTTGCACACCAAAGTACAGTAAAGTTGACTCCCATCAACCACCCCACACTTAGCCTTTGCTCGTCCTCGAGTAAATTAGGCGCTTTAAAACAGATCAAGGGACTAACTTTACGAAACATGCACAGGACTCACGACATCAAGGTGAACGTAAAGTAGACACGGAATGTGAATCACTTGACTCTATCTTGTCACGAAAATGAAGTGTGTGTGTGTGTGTGTGTGAAAAAAACCAAGGGCTACACTCAAAATCGGCTTTGAATACCGGCCAAATGACTACACACAACTTATACCGGGCTAGAATCTCCACTAATCGAGGCAACCGAGGCTAAAAATGGTCAAGTAGGACTTGAAGGGTTATAATGTTAAGCTTGGGACGGGGTTAATCGAAATGAAAATTTAGGACTGGAGAAAAGAAAATACGAGTGAACCTAATCATCTCATTTACTTTCTATTCGAAAACATACTAAACCAAACTCCTTCGATATTTTTATACTCATTGATAAATAACCCCAATCTCAACACCATACTTTTATTCATTCAAAACACTCCTGACTTCTTTTTCTTGAACTTCATTCAAATTTCTTTTTTTTTTCTTTTCAATTTTTCTTTTTCTTCTTTTTTTTTCATTCTTTTCATCTCTTTTCCGATTTTTTTCCGAACCACCAAGCCTCACAATAGACTCATCGAGCTCCTCCCCTTCATTATATTAGCTCGTACTAACCAACTCCTTTCGAAAATACGCACCATCTCCCACCCCACACTTGATTCAGCAAGTGTGTCTGAAGCAACAACTAAGTCCACTCGTAGGGTGACCAAAAGAAATGTGACCAATAATAAAGCTCAGGGTTAGGGTAATACAGGATAAGTAACCAAAACGGCTCATTTTTGGACGGTGGTCAGACCGTCCTATCAAGGCTTAGAGGGGGTACTTTGGCTCTGGTTGGGTCAAAGAAGCGCCATGACTCTCATCCCGTATCCGGCCTAGGTAAACCTCTCTATTTCGCCTCAAAACTAGTGGTATAAGTGTGTATAGCAACCAAGCTAAGCATAACCAAGGTTCTACGTGCACTAAAAGGGTTCGTATCGTAATAAAATAAAATCACCCTGAACACATTACTCGACTACTAAGACATTTACCAACTCCATCGTGAGAAACATGCATATAATGCAGTGTCAAACCGTGAAAAGTTTTAAAATTTTAAGCCATGGACTGACTCGAAACCGAGCATTAACTAAGCATATCAAATTACCGGCACATTTATCCAACGAAACAATATAAAGCTAAGTCATATCCACCCCCCACTTCGAATGAAGCAATGTCCTCAGTGCGTGAATGAGATAGAAAAGAAACACTTAACTTTTAACCCGGCGAAAGGCGCTATCGAACCCCGTAACAGCCTCGTGTGAGCGTGACCCGAATTCCTATATCCAAGTAAACAGAAACAGAGCAAAACATGCACGGGACATGGTCCTCGTGCCAAGATATCGAATAGGGATAAGGGGTGTGACGAGTAGTAAGGCCCCCGTTACGTCGAAAACTCGATATGCACTATGTAATATGTAACGCACAAAAAGGGATCGCTATAGATGGATAAATAACCCATACGAGTAAAGCACAGAACATCTAAGCATAACAGAAAGGCCACAGAGGCACATAATATATAACTCATCCCGAGTGCATACAACAAAATCCAAGACATGAATAAGAATTGTAGCATGCCTTTGTAAGGTGTACTGCCCGAAAGACAATTATATAATTGTTTTAGGACGGAATTAGTAATTCATCTTATTATATGCATGTATGCTTATAATTAAGACACTACTGAAAACCCTAAGTACCTCGTTTATGTAATCACATAACTCAGTGTATGGCTATACACAAGAGGATTGAGTTAGTGAGATGTACTTAAAATTAACTTAGTCCGTAGCGTTTATTAATCTGAGTATGGGTCTCATGATTAATTTGCTATTAATGCGCCCGGAACACTTTACGGTGTGGCAGTCTTATCCGGACTGTCGGTAATAGGGTACCTAGTGGGGCATTTATATATGATGATAATCATATAGGTCGGACCGATTTGATTTGAGTTCTCGATATAATTCCGTGATCGAGAAGTCTTATCGAATCACAAGATGATCATATATGGATTAATCTGAATCCTGAGGTGATCACAGACAACTGCTTAGACTAGGGTAGAGTTTGATGCGTTAGTAAGGATCACTTCGCAGTATGTGGTCCAACACTTCTCGTTGGCTCTATTCTGGAATGAGTGAGTAGTCCGTGTTATCACGTATATGGAATCCATTCCTTCCCTCGGGAAGTAGATAGACAGTTCCTTATTTGTTGACCCTAAACCGATCGATGGGCCCAGTTCATATTATATTGGTTATGAACTAATTGATCACTAGGGGGTTAATGTTAAATAAGGATAATATGTTTCGAGAAGGGTTTACGGAAATATCCCGAATCGAAGTGAACGATCTATGGAGGATTTATCCGTATGTAATGATTATATCGTGGACGATTTCGACTCATAAATTGAGTGTAAGTTATCTATATTCGATAGAGTTCAATTTCGGGTTTATGGTGGTGTAATCCCGGAATTAATAGGTTGGATATAATTATTCTGTCTGACGAATAATTTTATCTAATTTATTGTAGCTACTGAATATGGGTCCATGGTCCCCGACGTGGCTCCCGAAATAGCATAATTGGATTTCTCGTCGTTGCACCTAAATTATAATTAAATAGTTGGATTGGACTATTTAATTGATATGTGGATTAATTGTTTAGTTGGACTAAATAATTAAATACACGGAAAAGACATTTTTTTCGTGGACTCGGCCCGAATTGGTGTGTTGACCTTTTTGACCAAATTGGTCAAATATAGTAAAATGCGTATGGACCTTATTTTGGGTTTTGCAAGTGGCGCATCTTTATTGTATTATTTAATTATTAGGAAATTAGTTTTCTTGGATAATTATTTGACATGTGATTTATCTTTTATTTGTTAAATGATAATTCATGGAATATTAGATAATAGTATGATTTATCCTAATTTGTTTGGGATAATTATTTTATTTATCTTTTATTTGGAAAAAGGATTAATGTAATAATTATCTCTTAATTATTTAATCCTTGGAGGTTAAGTTTTACTCTCCTATATAAAGAGAGTTCTTCCAAGCCTTTTGACACACAACAATTCACGCCATTTATTGGAGAAAATAGCTTGGAATTTTCGGCTATTTTCTTCGGGTTTCGAGTTGGAATAATCTTCGGGATTATTCGGTAGCATATCAAGGAGGTCCGGCGGCGGGAAACACCATCCACTTGGTGTTGCTGGGAGACACACGTTGGAAGACGGTGGCTGCTCAATCTCGTGTTCAAGGAGCCTTTTGTTCTTGGAGTTAAGCACCATAAAAAGGTAGGCTCCTAAACCCCTTGTAGATTTAGATCTTAAATTTATGTTCTTCGTTTTCGTTTAGATCTAGATCTGATGCATTCCGCTGCGTAATCGGGTCAATCTATGATTGATCCGACGATATTACTTCTAACAAGTGGTATCAGAGCCTTTGATCTAACGATCAAAGAATATGAGTTTTAGATCTAGGAGTGGAAAAGCATGTTTTAGGTGTTTTATTTCGTTTTTTTGTAAATTCGAAATTTATCATGTTGTATGCTTGTGAATGTTGTGGTTGAAGAGATGGATTGGGTTGGTACTGTTTACCCGTAGATCTATTTTGTAGCTCCTTTGTTTAGTAACAATTGAGCATAGGAATTGTATTTTTTTTATGTCAATTTTCAAAAATTATGTAAAAGTAGCATCTTTTATTGTAATTTTATTATTCCGGGCTCGAAAAGATGAAGATCTTGAAGAAAAGATGAAGATCAAGGCGAAACCCAAGGTATGAACGAGGAGAAACGGCTAAAAACCTTGTTTTTTAAAGCTGTCCAGCACCTTTAGCAGCGCTAAAAACGTCACAACAGCTTCTGTTTTTCTTTAAACAGGCTGCAGCAGCACCTGTAGCGGCGCTTTCTGCCGCTGCAAAAAGATTTTTTTAACAAAACCCTAGCTTGCGGCTCGGGTAAAACATGCTGCTAAGTTTTTTTTTCATGCGGCTGCTTTATTATTTTTTTTTATAACCTGTATTCCTTTTTTTTTCACAGCCGACATATTAAAAAAAAAATTTTAAATTAAATTAAAAAAAAAAACTGGAATTTTTGTTTCATCAGCCGCATTAACAAAAAAAAAAAAAATAAAAGGTTTTTTTTTGATAATTATAATAAATTGGTTTTATTTAATTAAAAAGCCTTTCTCCTCTCGGGTGTTCGTGGTTCGTGATCCGGCGATTCGAGTTCAAGATTTGAAGATCAAGACTCGAAGACATAGATTAAGTTTTATTTTTCCTTAGAAAATAGTTAGTCGGGTGTACCAACGGTCCATCTCGGTGTTTACTTTTCGGTATAATTTTGTGTTTGATCAAGATTACGTGCTTAAAACCGGAAAATTGCCATGACTTGCATCTTCATGATTCCACTCCAATGCATACATGTAGCTAGTTTATTTCGAATAAATTAGGCATGTATAACTCGAATAATTAGTATGAATGCTTATTAATTTAATATGTGGTAGTTAAATAATAAGTAGCTAATTATAAAAACCGAGGACCCGGGTTTTTGTCAATCGTTTACGATTTTAGTGATGGATTCTCGGTGAATCCCACTTGGATAAATCGTTGAGCTTTTCGGTGATGGCTTCTCAGTGAACCCACCTTAAACAAAAACGAGATTATGCTTTGGGTGACAACTTAGAAATCGGAGAATCTTAGTACATGGGTTCGGAAATGGTCTAACCATGGTTGGGCGAGTTCAACCGAGCTTCGGCTCAATCGACTCCCCTCCACGTGTGATGTACGTCACGCCAGGTTCGATAGGACTTAGCATAACCGATAAGCCTTCGGGCTAAACGGGGCTTCTCTCCCCGCCGGATTGGCCCGAACCGTCACATATGTTCCAACGAATGAGACGGCGTAGGCTTGCCTACATAACCGACCCTATTCGGAGTACTTTGATTTATTGTTTCTTATTGTCAAGGCCAAAACCGTAATTAGTAAACCCACCACTTTTTCAAAATATTGAGTGGGAGCGGGGAAGGCGACAGCCCAACCCCACGGCCTCTACTATAGATGCAAGCACGTGAGAGAATGGTGACACCTCGTGCCGCTTTGATTTCGGCCCCCTTCGGATGGTGTTCACCGCTATCAAAATTCAAGGCTTGGTCTCCGAAAGGATAGGATATCGGGTACTCGCCGGGTCATCGACACCGCCCCTCGTAGGCATACTCGGGGCGTACTCTGAGATCTGATATAGTAGGTCACACTCTTTGTGGATATTTTCGAAATATCTAGGCTAGAAAAAGGAAGGTAATCAATGATTAAATGTCCGGGATGTCTGATTCCCGTGAGATGTTCGATTCTCGAAGCTTAATCATTGAGAGACATTGTCTCGTTTAACCGTCATAGTAGATCGATATCGACCCTCTCGGACAACTATACGAGGTTAAATCCTTGGAATGGTAGGATAGACTTTATAGTTTATTATTCCTAAAATAAAAATCTAGTAGTGAAAATTTAATTTTGAATTTAACTTTCTGTCATATTTTTTTAACAACTTTAATCTCTAGACTACTAAACTGTTAGAAATAGGACTTCATTAAAAAAATGTGGAAGTAACAAGTACGTTGTAATTATCAACATAATGCAGTTAATTTTTTCGGAAAAGTTTTCTTCTATTAAGCCTTTAAAAACTTAAGTGACATAGTATAAGTATGTCACGGGTGTCACTTGTGTTGAACGAGAGACGACCATACTTAGTTTACAAAAGATGACATAGGACTATCAAATAAAATTCATTTAGTGAATTTTAAAAGTGTAATTACACAACAAATTTCTAACATAAGGCGTTGCTAGTTAGACGGTATTTGGAACCGATAAACTAGTGGGAGCCTTACTCTTATGATTTGTTGTTTTTCTGAATCATTAGAAATGTGTAATGGAATGCACAAGAGTTTCTCCATTCATTGGAAAAACAAGAATAAAGCGTTACTAGTTAGACAGTATTTGGAACTGATAAACTAGTGGGAGCTTAGTTCTGGAGATTTTATAATCTTTGAAACATCATGAACACAGCATTGCTAGTTAGACAGTATTTGGAACTGATAAACTAGTGGGAGCTTGTTCTAGGTGATGTTCTAATCTTTGGAAAATCATAAATACAAAGTGTTTCTAGTTAAACGGTATTTGGAACCGATAAACTAGTGAGAGCTTTATTTTGATCTCTCAAACCATTCGAAAAAAGTGTTGCTAGTTAGACGGTATTTGGAACCGATAAACTAGTGGGAGCTTTGGTCTTATGATTTGTCGATTAGAAAAATCGATAGTCCAAGCAAGTAACACTGAACATCCCACAGTTCAAGAATAGAGTCTACTCGAACGAACTGCTAGTTCAAGACTGTTTTCATTTAAGGAAAGTCGAGAATTGGAAAGAATGTTTATACGTGTCAGTCATCCAAACTAAGTAGTTTTAAGGCTAAACCGAAAAATTAATGAATTGGAAATTAGAGGATAAGGAAAGTGATTTCGGATCACTGACCAATGCATCCTTAGCAATTTTCTCGAAAGCTAAGTTCTTTGAAAGAACTAGGTAGCTTTGCATTAAACGATAAATAAAAATAGACAACGGCCAGTTATTTCAGATAGACTAGTGGGAGTGATACAAGGAAATGAATCTCGGATTCAATTCTTGAGTATCACAGAAAATTAACTTTTCTGTTTTCGGATTCGTTGGAACGAACGTATTCATTTTCAATAGGGTAATTTGTTTGTCTTATTGACGATGAATATAACATTCGTAGCACGAACCTAAGACTCGGACTTTTGTTTGATAAAGTCAGAACCACTAAGAAATGCTGAATAGGTATATGTAACACATCTAAAACAATATAAACGCAAATGGTTTCCGTATTTAGATAAACACTTCTTTATATACTATTAATTAGTGCATATTCCCCAACGACAAGATCAGACCGGCTTAGGGTGATTCCTATCTTCCAGTCAAAGGAACCCTGTCTCAAAGGAACAAAGCCTAAGTTTCCTTTCAATCGGGAAAGGGTAATAAATTTAAAGAAGTTACATAGCTTGTTCATATTGACCTTCGGGGTCTTATGAAAGATACAAGCTAGTGGGAGCCTCGAGTAGTGACATCTTAGTCCGACAACTACTCGAAACTCCGGAAAGTTTATCCAAAATATTAGGAGGAAATCTCTCGATTTCACTGAGAGATAGAGTATTCCATACTCGAAATAGGTTGTTGCGTAGTCTTCGGGATCGATGCTCGGCCTCCTCCCGGTGAAATGTTTTCACTAAGGGATACACCATAAATTTGCCTTATATAGTTATTGATGTGCTACGATACGCCGCTTTGAACTCATTTAAGATATTGGTTGCAAAATAACGGTTGTAATAAAAAACCGAGAAGTCTACCTAAAAGATGCCTACGCATTTGTGGATACGGAGTGAATTCGGTTCACCCCACTTCCGTAAATATAGACATTTAGCATTTAGTGCTTGAAGGTAGGACTGGAAATTTTGCGTACACGTTCAGGTCGTGAAAGATCTTAATGCATTGAGTAAAGGTAGGTTATAAAAACTCGTAAATTCAGAGAATGACGGTAATACTGTCAAACTCGGTCTGATAGAGTCTATAAATAACAACCTTAGATCTTGAAGTATTTGTACTCAAGATGTTACTAACTGATTTGTTCAGTCCACATCCAACACCGGCAGTTGGTGATAACACTAATAAAAACTACTAAACTAGATCAGTATATCACTCCACCCCGAACGCAGTGGGAGTATGGTTTGTCCATTACCCATTGCAGGACCTTACGGTCTATAGGGCAGATTGATGACCTATAGTCCTTTGTGGGCTGTGTAGGATCCTGATCATAGAGGTTGGTTTAAAAGCCATAACCCTGTGAATGGAGATTGATACTCCAGTTCTGTTAAAACTCTTGTAGAACCACCTGAGCATCTCAGGCCCAGTGGGAGTAATTGGAACTACATGAAGAAGAGTAGAATGAATAGGAAAGTTTAACTTTCACAGTAAAGCTGAGTAATTTAGGGGTGATTCCCTAATAGGTAGAGAGTTAACCAGACCGTGATCTCTCTTACTACTCAGTCTTGCTTGATTTCGTCAGAAAGCGGGAAATAGGGGTGATTCCCTGAGACTTCCTTGCCGAACAACGGAATCTGAATTCATTCAGAACAGAAGGGTTTTAGCTTAGAACAAATAACAGATTCGTTACAAAGCAGAAATTAGGGGTGATTCCCTAAGACCTTTTTGCGAGACTAACGGTATCTTAATTTATTCAGAAAGAACCTTTGGCAGGATGCCTGCCATAGCTTATATCCTTTGGGGATTAAAGCAAACCTCTAGGTCATTTCAAAGTCATATATATTAATATGTGGACTTGACCAGAATGTTGACAAGTCTTTCGTAGACTGGGTATCAATATTAGTAATGTAGACTAGTGTTTGTGAATGGTAACACTGAAATAGTTGGAAACAACATGGGTGTGTTATCTGAAGTCAGAGTCTAACATGCCATCAGGATTCATTCTAAAGGATTTGATTCGCTCAAATCCACGTGAATCGATCATTGGCAATCCCATCCATTCACCTGGTTAAGATATTCTTGCATTTATGCAGCATTCAATGATGTAGTCTACCCTACCTCTCAGGAATGATTATCTAAACCATCGGATGAATACGAAATGGGATGTTTAGTGAATCCTCAAGTATCTTCGGGAGAATGAGGAATAATATGCTAGTATATTCAGGTGCAAACTAGAATATAAGTGATAACACTGATTCTGGCTTTAGGTCAGATTGAGGATGATCGTTAAGTCGATTTGGTCCTCGGTGTTGAATCAACGGCATATTGAAATCGTACCACCGGATTAGATGGAAAGGCGACGTTTCGATCCCAAAGATTGACTCAAGCCGATATCCTACCTAATCAGTGTACCAAGTCACATGGTATTCGGATTCTGAGTACACGCCGGGTCACTGACCTACCCTGCGGCGGCACACTCCGGTCGTGCTTGGAAGGATGAATTACTAAGATGCGCTTGGAGGGTACAGATTTGAGGGATACGTCTCACTTGTTTTGAGCAAGTGGGAGAATGTTGTAGAAATAGATATAAAGGGTGTGCTCTAAAACAATTAATCCACATGCCTTTCGTGCAAGTGGGAGATTGTAAGGTGTACTGCCCGAAAGACAATTATATAATTGTTTTAGGACGGAATTAGTAATTCATCTTATTATATGCATGTATGCTTATAATTAAGACACTACCGAAAACCCTAAGTACCTCGTTTATGTAATCACATAACTCGGTGTATGGCTATACACAAGAGGATTGAGTTAGTGAGATGTACTTAAAATTAACTTAGTCCGTAGCGTTTATTAATCGAGTATGGGTCTCATGATTAATTTGCTATTAATGCGCCCGTAACACTTTACGGTGTGGCGGTCTTATCCGGACCGTCGGTAATAGGGTACCTAGTGGGGCATTTATATATGATGATAATCATATAGGGCTGGACCGATTTGATTTGAGTTCTCGATATAATTCCGTGATCGAGAAGTCTTATCGAATCACAAGATGATCATATATGGATTAATCGAATCCCGAGGTGATCACGGACAACCGCTTAGACTAGGGTAGAGTTTGATGCGTTAGTAAGGATCACTTCGCGTATGTGGTCCAACACTTCTCGTTGGCTCTATTCGGAATGAGTGAGTGGTCCGTGTTATCACGTATATGGAATCCATTCCTTCCCTCGGGAAGTAGATAGACGAGTTCCCTTATTTGTTGACCCTAGAAAGCGATCGATGGGCCCGAGTTCATATTATATTGGTTATGAACTAATTGATCACTAGGGGGTTAATGTTAAATAAGGATAATATGTTTCGAGAAGGGTTTACGGAAATATCCCGAATCGAAGTGAACGATCTATGGAGGATTTATCCGTATGTAATGATTATATCGTGGACGATTTCGACTCATAAATTGAGTGTAAGTTATCTATATTCGATAGAGTTCAATTTCGGGTTTATGGTGGTGTAATCCCGGAATTAATAGGTTGGATATAATTATTCTGTCTGACGAATAATTTTATCTAATTTATTGTAGCTACTGAATATGGGTCCATGGTCCCCGACGTGGCTCCCGAAATAGCATAATTGGATTTCTCGTCGTTGCACCTAAATTATAATTAAATAGTTGGATTGAACTATTTAATTGATATGTGGATTAATTGTTTAGTTGGACTAAATAATTAAATACACGGAAAATACATTTTTCGTGGACTCGGCCCGAATTGGTGTGTTGACCTTTTTGACCAAATTGGTCAAATATAGTAGAATGCGTATGGACCTTATTTTGGGTTTTGCAAGTGGCGCATCTTTATTGTATTATTTAATTATTAGGAAATTAGTTTTCTTGGATAATTATTTGACATGTGATTTATCTTTTATTTGTTAAATGATAATTCATGGAATATTAGATAATAGTATGATTTATCCTAATTTGTTTGGGATAATTATTTTATTTATCTTTTATTTGGAAAAAGGATTAATGTAATAATTATCTCTTAATTATTTAATCCTTGGAGGTTAAATTTTACTCTCCTATATAAAGAGAGTTCTTCCAAGCCTTTTGACACACAACAATTCACGCCATTTATTGGAGAAAATAGCTTGGAATTTTCGGCTATTTTCTTCGGGTTTCGAGTTGGAATAATCTTCGGGATTATTCCGGTAGCATATCAAGGAGGTCCGGCGGCGGGAAACACCATCCACTTGGTGTTGCTGGGAGACACACGTTGGAAGACGGTGGCTGCACAATCTCGTGTTCAAGGAGCCTTTTGTTCTTGGAGTTAAGCACCATAAAAAGGTAGGCTCCTAAACCCCTTGTAGATTTAGATCTTAAATTTATGTTCTTCGTTTTCGTTTAGATCTAGATCTGATGCATTCCGCTGCGTAATCGGGTCAATCTATGATTGATCCGACGATATTACTTCTAACAGCCTTAAGGCTTACAACACCAACCAAAGTGATAAAGTAGCATGTCAGACTGAAAGCATCATCAAAAGAAGTAAAAATGTAGCACACAGGCTAAACAGCTCCTAACCAAACCTAACACCGGGCACAGACGACAAAAAAACAGCATAAATGAAAATAAGATCACGTCTGTCCGACTTGATTACATCCGCCGTTCTAACATTTTCATTATAAAAAACACTTAGAAAACTCAGAGAATGGTGGGCTGCCTCCCACCAAGCGCTTGTGTTTATTGTCGCTAGCTCGACTTATTAAATTTCAAAAATAAGATAGGGTGCCGAGTTTATAGTCTTCGGCAAGACTCATGTCCCCCAAATTTTACATCCGACTCAACTGTCATCCTAGGGATACTCTCACTACTCACCCCCTCATTGGGCATCTCACAACTCAGAGGGATCTCCTCAAATACCTCCAACCTTTGGACTTCCTCCTGCGTGCCCCAATCATTTCCCGGGTGCTTAATGGGGTTGTAGACATTAAAGGTGACAATCTCATCACCCGCTCTCATTGTAATCTCACCCTTTTGGATGTCTATCAAAGTCCTACCCGTAGCTAGAAAAGGTCTACCTAATAGAATCGGGGTGTGACTAGCCTCCTCCATGTCTAATACTACGAAATCAACCGGAAAGACAAGCTTCCCGACCTGAACCAGAACATCCTCAACAACTCCCATGGGGCGCCTAATTGACCTATCCGCCATCCGGGGTCATATTTGTTCGTTTTAGCTCACCTAGGCCCAGGCTCTCATATATCCTCCTAGGCATCAAGCTTACACTTGCACCTAAGTCACATAACACCTTAGGGAATAACATCCGTCCTATGGTGCAAGGAATGGAAAAACTACCCGGATCCTTCAACTTAGGGGGCAGCTTATTCTGAAAAACAGCAGAGCACTCCTCATTCAAGCGAACAATTTTCTCCATTTTTGCTTTATTAGACAGAATCCCTTTTAAAAATTTAACATAAGATGGCATATGAACAAGCTGTTAGGTGTAGTGCCCGAAAGACAATTTGTGTAATTGTTTTTAATAATGAATGACAGAATTTATCTCACCTTATTACTTGCTTTGTTCTTGTAAAGTGATACACTGCTGCAAACCCTAAGTATATCTGTATGTAACCACTTAACTCAGTGTATGGATTACACGTGAGGATTGAGTTAGTGGTGATATACTTAAAGCGTTAGTCCGTGGTGAACTTAATCGAGCTTAGGGTCTCTTGATTAAAACACCAATAATGCGCCCGAACACCTTAGGGTGTGATAGTCTTATCCGGACTGTCGGTAGAGGGTACCTACGTTGGGCATTTATATATGATGGCATTCATATAGGACTGGACCGATTTAATCTGTATTTCTCTGTATAATTCCGTAATCGAGGAATCTTATTAAATCATTAGATGATCATATATGGATCAACCTTAATCCTGAGGTGATCACAGGGTGATGCTTGTCCCGGGGTAGTGTTTGATGTGTTAGTTACGGTTCACTTAAATATGTGTTCCAAGCCACTTCTCATTGGCACTATCTCCAGATGAGTGAGTAGTTCTGATTTTCACAGACATGGAATCCATTCCTTCCTGCGGGAAGTAGAGAGATAGTCCCCTTATTTGTTAGCCCTAAGAAAATGATCGATGGGCCTAGTTCATGTTAGACTAATTAGCTACTAGTCAGATATGTGAACTAATTGATCACTAGGGGTTAATGGTAGATAACGATAAGATATTCTGAGTCGGGTTCACGGAGACTTCCCACTCAGAATGGACAGTCTATGGAGGGTTAATCCGTATGTAGTGATTATATCAATGGACGCTTATTCACTCTATGGGTTGAGTATAAGTATACATCTATAATCGGTAGAGTTCAGTTTTGGGTTTTATGGTGGCGTAATCCCGGAATTAATAATTAATGTACTTATTCTGTTTGATGAATAATTAATTATTGGAGCTACTGGTTATATGTCCATGGTCCCCGATGTGGCTTCTGTAATTCGGACTAATAATCTTGTTATTTGGGCCTCAGTGATGATTAATTGGATGGGCTAATTAATTGATATGCATGGATTTTATTTAGGTGTGATGCCCGAAAGACAATTTTGTAATTGTTTTATTTAATAAATGAAATGATATTATTATTCATATTTATTATTCTCATAATCACCGATGTGACAATAGTATTTACACTACAGAAAACCCTAAAGTATATCGTTTATGTAATCACTTAACTCAGTGTATGGTATATACACGGGAGGATTGAGTTAGTGAAGATGTACTTAAAATACAATTAGCCCGTAGTGAAGTTAATCGAGAGTATCGGGTCTCTCCTTTAACGTGCTATTAATGCGCCCGAACACGGTAGGTGTGATTGTCTTATCCGGACTTTCGGTTAAGAGAACCTAGTGGGGCATTTATATATGATAGATATATCATATAGGGTGGACCGATTTGATTAGAGTTCACGATATAATTCCGTAATCGAGAATTCTTATCGAATCAATGGATGATCATATTTATGGATATATCTTAATCCCGAGGTGATCACGAGTCAACCGCTTGAATCGGTATGAAGTTTGACTTGACGGTTAAGGATTACACCGAGTCCGTGGTCCGAATTACCCCATCTTGGCATTGTCTTGGATTGAGTGAGTAGTCGTGTTATCACGGATACGGAATCCATTCCTTCCATTTATGAAAGTAGATAGACAGTTCCCTTGTTTGTTAATCCTAGAAACCGATCGATCCATGGAGTTCATATTACACCGATTAGCTACCAAAGTGAGTTGTATGAATTAATTGATCACTTATGGGGTTAATGGTAAATAAGGATAAGAGGTTCTAGAAAGGGTTAACGGTAACTTCCCGATTTAGAATGAACAGTCTATGGAGGATTAATCCATATGTAATGATTATATCAATGGACGCTTATTATTATTCTCGTGAGGAGATAAATATAATCTCATAATCGGAGGAGTGCAGTCACGGGATTATGGTGGCATATTCCTGTGATTGATTTATCGAATATAATTATTCTATTCGTAAGATAATTATTTATTTGATTTATCGGAGCCGCTGATTATTAGTCCATGGTCCCCGACGTGCCTCCTAATATAGCATAGCTATTCTCGGACGTCGAATCCTAATAATATTAATTTAGTTCTTGTTGGACTTTATTAAAACGATATGTGAATTAATTGTTTAGTGGACACTACGATTTAAAAACGTGATCTCGTTTGGGCTTTAAGGCGGTTCACCGAGAACACACACCGAAAGGCCTAACGATTTCATAACCCGTCCTCGGATCATTAATTAGTTACTAAATTTATTAATTACCACGTATTAATTAAATTTCAACTAATTACACGAGTTTGTATACATGCCTATTTTAATTACCAAAATTAAAATTCTACGTGTATGCATGGAGTGGACTTATGATATGATGCATGTCATGACAATTCCGATTTTATATCTATTTTATGATCGAACACATAAAAAATAAATTGCGGAAATTTAAACACCGAGATGGATTGTTGGTACCCCCGTAACTAATCTATCCTAGGAAAAATAAATTACAATCTTGTTGTCTTCGAGTCTTGATCTTCGAATCTTGAACTCGAACCGCCGGATCACGAACCACGAACACCCGAGAGGAGAAAATGTCTTTTTAATTAAATAAATCCAATTTATTTTAATTAATCATATATTTATTTTATTTATATGCGGCTGCTATTTAATTATTTTCCAAAAATAATTTTTTTTTAAAATTTTTTTTTTATTTGCATCATGCGGCTGTATAGTAAACAAAAAAAAAATTTGATGCTGCCGCAACATGAATAAAAACCCTAGCCGCAATTTATATTAAACAGGACTTATAGCGACGCTTTTCAGCGTCGCAGAAAGTCCTGTAGCAGTTTTTAATAAATTTTAATCCGTTTCTCCTCGTTCATACCTTGGGTTTCGCCTTGATCTTCAATTTTTCAGCAAGATCTTCATCTTTTCCAGCCCGGATAATCAAAATTACAATAAAAGATGCTACTTTTACATAAATTTTGAAAAAAAAAAGACATAAAAAATACAATTCCTATGCACAATTGTTACTAAACAAAGGAGCTACAATAGATCTAACGAGTAAACAGTACCAACCCCAATCCATCTCTTCAACCAAGACATTCATAACATAAAAAAAATTAAACATGCGTCGGCCCTATTTAAAAAAAAATTGGGACAAAAAAATCTACATGTTTTACCACTCCTAGATCTAATATTTTATACGTATAAATATAGATCACCATGGCGACTGATACCACTGTTAGTCATATCATCCGCAACGGAAGCGATTTATGGATCTAGATCTATATAATACACGTAATAAAACAACTAGATCTATTCTACAAGGGGGATGTAGATCATACCTCTTGAATCTCAAAATTCAAGTTGAAGAACCGCAAAAGGATGAATGTGAAGATGTGAAGAGCACCACAGTCTTCCGATCGTGTGATCCAAGCAATTCCCGGTGGAAGGAATTCTCGACTCGAACCCTTCCGATATGCTACCGGAAAAATCTCCAAGATTTCTCCCACTCTCTCCTTGGCCGAAGTATTTTCTTCTCTCTACTGTAGGGAGAAGTCGAATTATGTGAAGTGTGTTAAGGCTTGGGAGAACTCTCTTTATATAGGAGAGTAAAACTTAGCCTCCAAGGATTAAATAATTAAGAGATAATTATTACATTAATCCTTTTTCCAAATAAAAGATAAATAAAATAATTATCCCAAACAAATTAGGATAAATCATATTATTATCTAATATTTCATGAATTATCATTTAACAAATAAAAGATAAATCACACATTAAATAATTATCCAAGAAAACTAATTTCTTAACAAATATTTAATCAAACTTGCGCCACCTTGGATCAAATAAAAGGTCACACGCAATTTCCATATTTGACCAATTGGGTCAAAATTGTCAACACACTAATTTGGGCCGAGTCCACGAAAAATGTCGTGAACTCTAATCAAATCGGTCCAGCCCTATATGATATATCATCCGCAACGGAAGCGATTTATGGATCTAGATCTATATAATACACGTAATAAAACAACTAGATCTATTCTACAAGGGGGATGTAGATCAAACCTCTTGAATCTCAAAATTCAAGTTGAAGAACCGCAAAAGGATGAATGTGAAGATGTGAAGAGCACCACAGTCTTCCGATCGTGTGATCCAAGCAATTCCCGGTGGAAGGAATTCTCGACTCGAACCCTTCCGATCGATATGCTACCGGAAAAATCTCCAAGATTTCTCCCACTCTCTCCTTGGCCGAAATATTTTCTTCTCTCTACTATAGGGAGAAGTCGAATTATGTGAAGTGTGTTAAGGCTTGGGAGAACTCTCTTTATATAGGAGAGTAAAACTTAGCCTCCAAGGATTAAATAATTAAGAGATAATTATTACATTAATCCTTTTTCCAAATAAAAGATAAATAAAATAATTGTCCCAAACAAATTAGGATAAATCATATTATTATCTAATATTTCATGAATTATCATTTAACAAATAAAAGATAAATCACACATTAAATAATTATCCAAGAAAACTAATTTCTTAACAAATATTTAATCAAACTTGCGCCACCTTTGATCAAATAAAAGGTCACACGCAATTTCCATATTTGACCAATTGGGTCAAAATTGTCAACACACTAATTTGGGCCGAGTCCACGAAAAATGTCTTTTCCGTGTATTTAATTATTTAGCCCAACTAATTTAATAGTCCACTAAACAATTAATTCACATATCGTTTTAATAAAGTCCAACAAGAACTAAATTAATATTATCAGGATTCGACGTCCGAGAATAGCTATGCTATATTAGGAGGCACGTCGGGGACCATGGACTAATAATCGCGGCTCCGATAAATCAAATAAATAATTATAGAATAATTATATTCGATAAATCAATCACGAAATATGCCACCATAATCCCGTGATCGCACTCCTCCGATTATAAGATTATATTTATCTCCTCACGAGAATAATAATAAGCGTCCATTGATATAATCATTACATATGGATTAATCCTCCATAGGATCGTTCATTCTAAATCGGGAAGTTACCGTTAACCCCGTTTAGAACCTCTTATCCTTATTTACCATTAACCCCCTAGTGATCAATTAATTCATACAACTCACTGGTAGCTAATCAGTGTAATATGAACTCGTACGATCGATCAGTTTCTAGGATCAACAAATAAGGTAACTGTCTATCTACATCCATAAATGGAAGGAATGGATTCCGTATCTGTGATAACACAGACTACTCACTCAATCCAGTACAATGCCAAGATGGGGTAATTCGGACCACGGACTCGGTGTAATCCTTAACCGTCAAGTCAAACTTCATACCGATTCAAGCGGTTGACGTGATCACCTCGGGATTAAGATATATCCATAAATATGATCATCCATTGATTCGATAAGACTTCTCGATTACGGAATTATATCGTGAACTCTAATCAAATCGGTCCACCCCTATATGATATATCTATCATATATAAATGCCCCATTAGGTTCTCTTAACCGAAAGTCCGGATAAGACAATCACACCTATCGTGTTCTGGGCGCATTAATAACACGTTAAAGGAGAGACCCGATACTCTCGATTAACTTCACTACGGGCTAATTGTATTTTAAGTACATCTTCACTAACTCAATCCTCCTGTGTATATACCATACACCGAGTTAAGTGATTACATAAACGATATACTTTAGGGTTTTACGTAGTGTAAATACTATTGTCACATCGGTGAATATGAGAATAATAAATATGAATAATAATATCATTTCATTTATTAAATAAAACAATTACAAAATTGTCTTTCGGGCATCACACCTAACAATCTCCCACTTGCACGAAAGCATGTGATTAATTGTTTTAGAGCACACCCTATTATTTAAAATACAGCAAACTATCACTCCCACTTGCTCTAAAGCAAATAAGACATGTCTCTAATACCTATAGTCTCTAAGTGTCGACTAAAAGCTTCAATCAACAGCGTCTTGGTGAATGGATCAGCAGGATTATCGGCGGAGGCGATTTTCTTGACGGAAATGTCCCCTCTATCGACAAAATCATTGATCACCCAGTATTTTCTCTCTATATGCTTCGACTTACTGTGCTTTCGAGGTTCCCTAGTGTTGGCAATGGCCCCATTGTTATCATAATAGAGAGTAATAGGATCCTCAGCATTCGGGACAACGCCTAATCCGCTGATGAACTTTCTTAACCAAACTTCTTCTTTAGCTGCCTCCGAGGCCGCTATGAACTCAGCTTCCATTGTTGAATCGGCTGTGCTGGATTGCTTTTGGCTTCTCCATTCTACTGCACCGCCACCAAGCGTAAACACTGAACCAGAGGTAGATTTAGAATCATCTCTCGTCCGACCGAAAGTCAGAATCGGTGTACCCTGCTAGCTCCAAACTCCCACTCGAATAGACGAGCATATAATTTACGGTTCTCTTCAAATATTTGATGAGATTCTTTCTCGTCCGGTGCGGTTGCCCTGGATTTGACCGAAAACGGCCGACTAATCCAACGCCGTAACAAATGTCGTGTCTCGTACACCTCATAGCATACATAAGACTACCAACGACCGAGGCATATGGCACTCTTCCCATAGCTTCGGCCTCTTCGGGGGTTTGAGGCCCCCGAGTCTTAGAGAGGTAAACGCCGTGATCGGTTGGTAGAAAACCCTTCTTTGCGTTCTCCATACTGAAGCGTGCCAGCACCTTATCTATATAAGTTGCTTGGGACAGAGCTAACATCCTGTTCTTACGATCCCTTATAATTTGGATCCCTAGAACATAACTCGCTTCTCCCAAATCTTTCATTTGGAATTGCGTGGTCAACCAACTTTTCACGTCGGACAACATCCCCTTATCGTTGCCAATTAGGAGTATGTCATCAACGTACAACACTAGAAATACAACACTATCTTTGATAACCTTCTTGTACACACAAGATTCAGCAAAGTGTTGTTCGAAATCATAAGACGTGATCGTGTGATCGAATCTATGATACCAGGAACGAGACGCTTGCTTCAACCCATAAATGGATCTGAGCAACTTGCACACCATGTGCTCTCGACCTTCTTCAATGAATCACTCGGTTCTTTGCATATAGATTTCCTCGTCATGAAAGCCGTTTAGAAACGCATTTGTCTTAACATCCATTTGCCGAGATTTCATAATCCGGACATGCGGCAATCGAAAGGAGGATGCGGATGGTTTTCATCATGGCCACAGGTGAGAAGGTTTCCTCGTAGTCTATACCCTCTCATTGTGTGTAACCTTTTGCTACCGGCCGTGCTTTGAAGGTTTCAACCTTCCCATCTACTCCTCTCTTTCTCTTGTAGAGCCATTTACATCCAATGGGCCTTTCACCCCGAGGAAGTTCTACAAGTTTCCGGACCGAGTTAGAGTACATAGACTCCATCTCTTGATTCATTGCGTCAATCCATTTATCCTTATCGTGATCCAATAAGGCCTTCTTATAGGTCGGAGGATCATCTTCCACCCCATCAGAGGCGACTACGTTTGCCTCTAAATCCATGCCATACCGTGCCGGTGGCCGAACCACTCTCGCAGTACGTCTGGGTGGAACAGGAATGTCGGAAGTGACTGTTGTATTATTAGTGTTAAACTTGAATTAATATATGTCATTTTATTTACAGCATTATATCCCTTACTAAATTGCTTAAAAAATTAATTGACTAGTATTGACTTCGTTAAAAAGTGGAAATTAACTAGGACGTTGAACAATCGATAATGCAATTAATTTTCGGAAGAGATATTTTCTCTTAAGCCTTTTAAAAACCAGAGTGACATATAGTTATGTCACTAGTGTCATTCGTGTCAAACGGAAGACAAACTTAGTTTGATCAAAGGTGATTTCGGACTTTGAAATTCTTCTAGTGAATTTTGAGTGTGTAGTGATTACACGAGTAATTTTCTAATTGAAAAATCGGAAAATGATGAAGTATTACTAGTTGGACGATATTTGGATTCGATGAACTAGTGGGAGCTTTATGATTTGTTGTTTTTCTAGAACATTAGAAAAGTGTAACTGACTACACACGTAAACGTTCTAATTGAAAAACCGGAAAGTCATGAAATGTTGCTAGTTAGACGATATTTGGAATCGATGAATGATGGGAGTCAACTTTACGTGACTCCGGTGCATTAATTACCCCCGCTTATCACACTTTCAGCACAATTTTGGGTAAATTAGACCATTTTCGGGGTGATATCGTGAGCTTATGGCACGGGGAACGAATCCGTCACTTTGATGAATTCATACCCCTTTTTGTTATTATTAACCCCATTCCCGAGCACTTTTACCCTCCGGAATTGTTTGGATGTTTGTGGTTGTTTATGACATTGAAGGGTATTGGTGTCTCGAGGACCCGGAAGATGTCAATTTGTGGTGAAAAAGCATAACCGAGGCAAGACGAGGGTCAAAAAGGAGAAAAGTGAAGGCGGGGGAAACAGGGGTTCAAACGCGCGTTTGAACCCTCCAAACGCACGTTCCACACACAAAACGCGCGTTTGAATCCCTAAACGCGCGTTCCAGAAGTTCAGATTTGGTTCAGAGTTGAAGCCCTCTAAACGCACGTTTGGAAACCAGGCCAACCGCGCGTTCCAAGATCCTAAACGCGCGTTTGAACCTTCGTAAACGCGCGTTCCAGATGAAGAACAGTCAAGCCCTGCCCAGAAATTATGTGTAACGCACGTTTCAGCCAAGCGAAACGCGCGTTTGAAGATGCCAAACGCCCGTTCCAACCCTCTAAACGCGCGTTTGGACCATTTTTGCAGCAGATTTTCCCTTCACCTATAAATACCCCCCTTAGACATTTTCTTAGATATCAAGCTTTTCTTAGCAACACTCTACCCATCTTTTGCTCGAATTTTGTAATAGCTTAGAATACTCTCTCTTAGTGTAAATCAACAATGTCTTAGCATAATCTTTCCATTTCTTAGCTTAGATTTTCATTCCAAACACTAAGAGACCACCTTTTAATTACTTCTCTATTTTGTACTTTTTGGATCTAATCTCGAATTTCTGCAATTTTATGGTATATCTCTCTTCTCTTTTACTTGTTATGGCTCTTATTTACTGTTTTATGCATGTTTTGATTAATATAATGTGTAGCTAAACATCTTCATAGCCAAATCATGTGAAATTTAGTGAAATCACCCTTTGGGTGATGAAATTGGGAGTGGGTAGTGCTTTTTATTGTTGTTCCTTGCGTATTTCACGTCTTAGAACTCGTTATAACGGATTTGGGCTAGATTGATCACCTAGGTCAAAAATCACACACATCACTCTTGAGAGTTGTTCAGAGAGAGGGGTGTGGGAAAAGGGTTCTAGGATCGCATTGTAGTGCGAGGCTACTCGTTTTCAACGTTTACACGGCTCTTGTGCATGATTGTCTTGTGGAGGAATCTCTCTTAGGATAGGTTAGTTGACTTGACATAAGGTGTTGGGGAAGAGTTGTTCAGACCTTAGCACCGGGATTAGGAGCACGTACCCGTGAAATTGAATGCAAGAGTTCGTCGTTATTGCACACTCCCGGTTTTGTCTTTCCTTTGGGTGATATTAGCTATTTTGATCATGGTTCGGCTATGTCTCTTTAATTATCTTTAAAACCGAGTAGTTTAATCTTCTTTCTCTCTTTTTATCTTTAGACTCGTTAGTTAGATTCATTTAGTGCCGTTGTAGTAAACAAAACCTTAAGAACTTTGATCACTTAGACTAAGCATTACGTTCACTTTGGTACTTGCAAGCACGATTCCTTTGGGTTCGACCTCGGACTCCTGTAGCTTTACTCGCAATCGACCCGGTCCTTGCCGGTTAGAGAGCTTGTTTAATCACCGTTGTCTTGAGTATTTTATGAATTTGTTTGGTGAAAATAACGCTCATCAAAATGGCGCCGTTGCCGGGGAGTTGTGTGCTATTTGTGATATCTTGTAAGTGAACCGAAGGCTTGGGCCTAGGTTCTATTTTCTTGTTTTCTTGTTGTTTGCTTTTTGTAGTGCATGACCCGGAGGTCTCAAACACCACTCGAACCTTACATAGACGGGATTGAAGCTTACGCAAGGCGTAGAAACAGTCAACAAAGAAGAGGTCGTCAAGTAGAGGAGTTGATTCCGGTCATAGAAGAGGATAGTTTGGGTGAGTTGGGAGAAGGATCCGACATGGCACAACAAGGTGGACAAGGTTTGGAAGGAAATTTGGTGAATAATAATGGAATCCCGAGTTCCAAACCCGCCTCTTGTCAACAACAATGCACAAGGAGATGGGAATGGACAAGGACACAACGTTGTGAATGCGAATGGGCCTATTCCTCGAATGTTCAACATGAGGCCCAAGGGAATCAAATGGATCCCGCTCTTATGCAACGAGTTCAATGCATGGATGTTGAATCGGTTTCAACAAAATCGAACCAAGCTCACAATCAAGGTGCAAACGCGATGCCAAATTGGTTTAACGGTCAACAAGAGCAAAACCAAGGTGGTTTGACTTGTAGAGATTTTGTGCTAGCTCCTACGGCAAACATGGGGCATAGTCCAATCCGAATGCCACCGGTAGCCGCCAACAACTTGGAATTGAATAGGAACATCATACATTTGTTGGGAGACAATGCTATATTCAAGGGAACCGCTTTAGAAAATCCTCACTTATTCATTGATCACTTTCTCCAAATAGTAAACTCGACAAAGATCAATGGAGTGAGTGATGAGGCGCTCAAACTTATGCTTTTCCCGTTCGCCTTGAAAGAGCAAGCTAAGAGGTGGTATGATTCGTTGCCTAATGACTTTTTACACACATGGGAAGAAGTGGTAAAGACTTTTACGCTCAAATATTACCCCCGTCGAAGACCATGGATATGAAAGAAGCTATCATGTCATTCAATGCATATGAAGGAGAAGAGCTTCATGAGTCATGGGATCGGTTTAAGGCTTTGTTGAGGGAGTGCCCGGGGCACGGATTGAGATCGTACGAGGTAGTTCATGCTTTCTTCCGGGGTTTGGATCAAGTTCATCAAAGTACGTTACATGCTTCGTGTAATGGAGATATTATGAGTATGGTACCCGAAGTGGCTATGAACCAAATTGAGAAGATTTCCGAGACTTCGAGGCAATATATATCTTCAAGTAGAAAGGGGACAAGAAGTAAGAAGCCCGGTTTGGTTGAAGTTAAAGAAGTTGAAGCAAGCGATCAATATCATGCTCAAGTACAAGCGATGGAGCAACAGTTAGGGAGATTGCAAAAGGAGAATGAGAGTGCTAAGCTTTGCCAAATTTGTAGTGGATCACACTCGGCAAAGGATTGTAGGATGACGACCAAAGCTCAAAATATGGCTTATCCTCAATCCTCGACTCAAGGGCAAGCTAGTACCCCATCTCAAGATAGCATGAATGAGTTGGCTAAGCGGATGATGAGCATTTGTTCTATGGAGCAATGGAATACGGGGTCCCAATATCAAAATCAGTCGCAAAGCCCCTATCAAGGCCAATATATGGGGGAACAACAAGGTGGGCAACCGTATGAAGAATCCCAAGATGTGAACTATGTGGGACAAGGTCAAGGAGGGAACTATGGAAATCAAGGTGATGGTTCTTGGAGGAATAACAACAATCAAGGTTGGAACCGGAATCAAAACCAAGGACTAAACCAAGGTTATAGACAAGGCCAAAATCAAAGCCAATCTTCACAAGGGCATGTCTATCAACCACCACACCAAAGGCAACAAGGAGGGTATAATCAACAGGGTTCTACCAATCATCAAAACCCTCCTCCTTTAGCTCCTATACCTCAAAAGAGTTCAACCGATGTCATCTTGGAACAAATGAACAAAAACTTT
The DNA here is from genome assembly GCA_036785695.1 of Gentiana straminea. Taxonomy (NCBI): domain Eukaryota; kingdom Viridiplantae; phylum Streptophyta; class Magnoliopsida; order Gentianales; family Gentianaceae; genus Gentiana; species Gentiana straminea. Next base: position 771,560 of record JAVUPR010000477.1, read on the forward strand.
GCGGAGATAAAGAAGGACATGGTTGAGATGAACTACAAACATGGGTCCGCCATAAAAAATCTTGAGACACAATTTGGTCAAGTGGTGGAACATGTTCAGTTGAAGGGCGGTTTACCGAGTAACACCGAAAAAAATCCGAGAAGTGTGAACGCCATCTTAACTCGAAGTGGTAAAGTGTTGAGAACTAATGGAGAGAAGAAAGTCTTGTGGGAGGACAAGGCTAGAAAAACTTCCATTGAGACCGAAGCGGGAGCTATGGATGGTGATATAGATGGGATTGAAGATGATGAAGATCATGGGGAGTATGTCAAGAAGAAGGAAGTAGAAAGGAAAGAAGCTCAAGCTAGGGGAGATTATGTGGTCATCGATGTGAAAGATGAGGAACCAACTAGAAGAGAAGGGAAAGAACCAATGAAAGAGCCGTCTTCCCCACGCACCAAAGGTAAGAAAGGTATGATCCCTCCTCCTTCTAAAGATTTTGATTTGAGTACTCTCCCTTATCCCCCTAGGAATCATAGACAAAGTTGCTTGAATAAGGCACAAACTCGATTCATTGAGATTTTGCGAAAAATTGACTTGAACATTCCTTTTCTTGAGGCACTTGCAAACATGCCCTCGTATTGTAAGTTTTTAAAAGAGTTGCTAACTAAAAAGGGTAAGATGCAAGAAGTTGTGTGTTTGAATGAAGAGTGTTCCGCTATTTTTAATGGAAAATCTAAGATTCCCCGAAAGTTAGAGACAAGGGTAGTTTCACTATTCCGGTTACTATTGGTTCAACTCATTTTCCTAGTGTTCTATGTGATTTGGGGGCTAGTGTAAGCCTAATGCCCCGTGCTATATATGAGAGTCTTGACCTAGGAGAGTTGGAGCCAAGCGGGATGACCCTTCAAATGGCGGATAGGTCTATTCGGGAGCCTATGGGAGTGATAGAGGATGTCATAGTGAAAGTGGATAAGTTTGCCTTCCCGGTAGATTTTGTTGTACTAGACATGGAGATGGATTCCAAAACACCTTTGTTGTTAGGACATCCCTTTTTAAATACCGGGAGGACTTTGATAGATGTTGCGAGCGGTGAGATAATATAGAGAGTTGGAGATGAAAAAGTCGCGGTCAATGTCTATAAAGCCATGAAACATCCTAAGGAGAGCACCGAGGACTGTTTTTCTATTGATGCTATATATCCTTGCGTTTCGGAACATGTTGACATGCAGGTATATAAAGACGAATCCGATGAATGCATGGAAAAAGTGAGTATGGAAACCGATGAAGAAGAAGAATTGGAAGAGGAAGCAAAAGAGCTCGAAGAGACGGCTTTCGTGGGTGAGAGGTGGGTGAGAAGATTGATCTTGGGCTTGAAGGAGAGCTAGAAAAGCCATCAATTGAGGATCCTCCGAAAGATTTGAAAATGAAGCCGCTTCCACCTCATTTGAAGTATGTTTTTCTTGAAAATGATGATTTACTTCCTTTGATTATTTCTTCTACACTAACGGCTTTGCAGGAAGATGAGTTAGTGAGGATGCTTAAGAAGCATAAGCGTGCTTTCGGGTGGAAGATGTGCGATCTTAAGGGTATTAGTCCCACCATTTGCCAACACAAGATTATTACGGAAGATGGAGCAAAGCCGGTAAGGCAACCCCAAAGAAGACTCAATCCCCACCTCAAGAGGTTGTGAGGAAGGATGTGGTCACAATGTTGAAGCTAGGGATTATCTACGCCATCTCGGATAGCAAGTGGGTGAGTCCCACCCAAGTGGTGCCGAAGAAGGGAGGTATGACCGTGGAGATCAATGACAAAGGAGAGGAGGTGCCTAAACGTTTGGTAAGTGGTCATAGAATTTGCATTGATTATCGTAAGCTAAATGACCAAACCCGTAAAGATCATTTCCCCTCCCTTTTATTGATCAAATGTTGGAGAGATTGAGTGGCCATGCCTTTATTGTTTCCTTGATGGGTTTAGTGGGTATTACCAAATACATGTGGCTTTAGAGGACCAAGAAAAGACTACCTACACTTGTCCCTATGGTACCTTTGCCTTCCGTAGGATGCCTTTTGGGTTGTGTAATGCACCCGCGACATTCCAACGGTGCATGGTCGCCATATTTGCGGATATGATAGAAAAGTTTTTAGAAGTCTTTATGGATGATTTTAGCGTGTTTGGTGATTCCTTTGAACAATGTCTAGATAATCTTGAAAAGGTGTTGGGTAGATGTGAGGAGACAAACTTGGTGCTTAATTGGGAGAAGTGTCATTTGATGGTTACGAGAGGGGATAGTCTTAGGGCATAAGATATCTAGTAAAGGTATAGAGGTAGATAAGGCTAAGGTTGAAGCGATAGCTAAGCTTCCTATGCCCACCAACCTAAAGACTCTTAGGGGTTTTCTAGGCCACGTGGGGTTTTATCGTAGGTTCATCAAGGATTTCTCGAAAATAGCCCGTCCTCTTACTCTTCTCCTTGGAAAAGACGTCCCGTTTGATTTTGACAAAGCTTGTGTTGAAGCATTTTTGATGCTGAAGCAACTGCTAGTATCCGCTCCCATCTTAGTTGCCCCGAAATGGGATCAAGAATTTGAGCTCATGTGTGATGCGAGTGACACCGCGGTTGGTGCGGTACTCGGTCAAAAAATCGACAAAATCTTCAAGCCTATTGCTTATGCAAGTCACACCTTGAATTCGGCCCAACGAGAACTACACCACCACCGAAAAAGAGCTTTTAGCGGTCGTCTTTGCGTTTGATAAGTTTCGGTCTCATCTCGTAGGTTCTCGGGTAGTTGTCCACACGGATCATGCCGCTTTGCGTTATCTCTTTGCCAAGCAAGATGCCAAGCCCCGCCTCTTGAGGTGGATCTTGCTCTTGCAAGAGTTTGATTTAGAGATCCGTGATAGGAAAGGTTGTGAGAATGTCGTAGCCGACCACTTAAGTCGTATGGAGCTTAGTGAGGAGTTGGTTAAAGCACAAACCGAGATAAATGACTCTTTCCCTCACGAGCAAGCTTGTATGCACTTGACACCCTTCTTCCGGCTAAGAGAGGCAACTTTCTAAAAGTCGGTAAGGAAGGTAGTCCTTGGTTTGCTCCTTTTGTCAACTACCACGAGTGCGGTTTCGTAGACCCCGACCTTGACTCGAACCAAAGGCGTAAATTCCTTAGTGAGGTGGGTAAGTATGTGTGGGAAGATCCTTGTCTTTATAGGTTGTGTTCGGATGGTATTCGAGGAGGTGCATCCCGAGAAAGTGAGATTTTGAGTGCTCTTTCGTTTTGTCACGACAAAGAGGCCGGAGGCCACTTCTCGGGGCAAAGAACCGCTTTGAAAGTATTGCAAAGTGGGCTATATTGGCCCACTCTATTTCGAGACGCACATGCTTATGTGAAATCTTGCGATGCTTGTCAAAGATCCGGTCGTATATCTAGAAGGAGTGAGATGCCTCGAAGCCGATCATAGTGTGTGAGATTTTTGACGTGTGGGGCATTGATTTCATGGGCCCCTATCCCTCTTCGTGTGGTAACAAGTACATTCTAGTCGCGTGTGATTATGTGTCCAAATGGGTCGAAGCCTTAGCCTCACCCACCAATGATAGGAATGTTGTTATCCGTTTTCTTAGAAAGAACATCTTTTGTAGGTTTGGGGTGCCTCGTGCTATAATCAGTGATAACGGAAGCCATTTTGCTAACAAGCCGTTTGATAAACTTTTAGAGAAGTATGGAGTGAAACACAAGTTAGGTACCGCTTACCATCCCCAAACGAGTGGTCAAGTCGAAGTCACGAATAGGGGTATTAAGCGTATCTTAGAGAGGACGGTAGACACGAATGTCAAGAGTTGGTCTTTGAAGTTAGATGATGCCTTGTGGGCCCATAGGACAGCCTTTAAGACACCTCTGGGCATGTCACCTTACATGATAGTCTATGGTAAATCTTGTCATCTTCCCGTAGAGATCGAACACAAGGCTTATTGGGCCATCAAAATGCTTAACCTCGATGATACCTTAATTGGTGAGAAGCGTATGGCCCAATTAAATGAATTAGATGAGTTCCGCCTATGTGCTTATGACCTTTCCACAAAGTATAAAGAAAAGACTAAGTTACTCCATGATAAGTTGATTAAACCTCGTGTTTTCAATGAGGGTGACGAAGTCTTATTCTACAATACTCGTTTGCATCTCTTCCAAGGGAAGTTGAAGTCTAGGTGGTCCGGTCCCTATGTTGTGTCAAAAGTCTATCCGTCCGGTGCTATCGAAATCACCCATCCTAAGTTTGGCACGTTCACCACTAATGGCTTGCGGTTGAAAAGGTATGAGCGGTTGCCCTACGATGAAGCACTAGAAATAGTGCATCTTGAAGATCCCGTACCTTGTGATGAATCTTGTAAGTCTTGTCATGGACTTTAAACCTTGACTCGTATAATTCTAAATCCATCTTTCTATCTTTCTACCCTTTCTCGCCTTGTGCCAACGGTATAACTTTGAAAAAGTTGGCACCGTTTAATCCATCTTGTCGAGCCAACGACGTAAAACAAAGGCGCTTGGGGAGGCAACCCACCATTTCGTAGTTTGTTGAGTTAGTTTGGTGTTTCTAGAGGTCTCGGGGTGGTTAGAATCAAGTGTGGGGTAGAAATCTTGAGTTTTCCTAGTTTACGGTCCAAACGCCCGTTTACCCCTTTCAAACGCACGTTTGCGGCTTTTTCCTCCCAAACGCGCGTTTAGAACCATTTCAAACGCGCGTTTGGAGCCTCAACTCTCGATCGTGAATTCCCTTCCCAAACGCACGTTTCACTGTCAAACGCGCGTTTGGACATGCGAAACGCGCGTTCCACTCATTCCAAACGCGCGTTTGGACTCATCTTCTTTAAATACACCGCCTCCAAACCGGCGTTTCAAAAATCGGATTTTCTCAACCCTAAACGTCCGGCGGCCGCGTTTCAACCCCCTTTCACTCGAAATTCTTCATTTCTCACCCGTTTTTGGCGATTTAAAGCCCATTCAACACCTCTCAATCTCTTCTTTTGATTTCAACAAGCCATTCCAACAACAAATCACCTTTATCCTCGATTTGATCGACATTTTTGGCGATTTTTCACCGAAGTCGAATTTGCTCATTTTCGACGTTTCGAGGCTCGTTCTTCACTCCAAATCATTCCTATCATCTCTCTTAAGCATAGAACGGTATATTTCGGCTTTACGTTTAAATTTCGGTTAGGGTTAGTTTTTGGCCTATTTTTGGTTTAACGCCCTTTCTCGTTATTTATTGTTTATTGATTCAATATCCTGTTTTTGTTTGTTTTGTTTGTTGTGTTGATCGATGGTGAATGGTGTGGCTTGTGTGGGGTGTTTTGTTGTGAATGGTTGGTTTGTTTGAAATCCCGGTTGGACGATAACCGGGTCGGTTTTGATTGTAACTTGATTGTTTGGTGTTGTTCGGTTGGTGTTCATAGAATGAGGGAAACTAAACGAAAGGAAACCGAGGGTAAAGGTAAGGGCAAGCAACCAATGACTAGGCAAGCCCCCAAAAAAAACAGAAAACCCTAGTTTATCCTAGGGTACCTACGAGTGGTATTCGGATTGGTGGTGCGGTTGAGAGTAGAAACCCTCGAGCAATTAGGCCGGCGGGACGGTTGAGGGATGAAACATCGACGAAGATTTTGAGCCGGATACCGAGGGGAGGAATACGAGTAGTGATAGTGGGGAGGCCACGGACCTTGAGAGCGATGTGCCCTTGGCACATTTGCAAGCCAAAGCTGCTAGGACTAGTGCTCCACCACCTCCTCGAGTGCCCCTCCACGAGTGCTCCCGAGCAAGGCCCTCCTCAGCTCCCCCTCCCGAGGATATTATCCCTTTCGAGCTGCGTTTCAACTCACCGGTTGCCTACTCTAACTATCATGATTATATCATTTGGGAAGAACATGTGTTATGAGAGGGGGCTAGACCTCAAAAGCGTACTAAAGAGTTCATCGAAGACTTAATGAAGAGAGGGTGGAATAATCTAATTTATGAACTGAGGGGCATACGAATTTGTCAATAGTCCGGGAATGGTATGCAAATTTCGGTGTGGCTAATCGGAATCCGGGTTTATCGAGTTAGAGGGGTTAATGTTCCGTGGTCGGTCGGGGCTATCAATGATTATTATCGGATACCGGCTTTCGAGGGCGGGATTATTTAGGTTGGTTTGCGGCGAGGTCACATTGGAATACTGCGAGAATCCGGATCCATTAGAGGAGATGAGGAAAGCAATCAACCCCGACTTACCGTGGATTTCAAAGGGAAGCAATGCAAGAAGTCGGTTGGTGACGACGACTTGGCCGGATATTTGGAAAGTAAAAGCTAAGTTTTCTCAAAACCGTCTACTACCGAAGGACAACATCACGCACTTCCACATTAAGGATTTGCAAGCTGTTGTATGCTCTACACTATGATGCGAAGGTAGACGTTGGGAAAACCATCTTTGAGGAATTTAGAGAAAATCAAAAGGTTAAGCGTCGGATGATTATGTGCCCCTACCTCATCTTTGGTTTGTGCAAGGGAGCGTTGGTAAAGGAGTATCACGATGATCGGATTACGAGGAAGAAGAATGCACTGTGGTACCGAGGCCGTTTAACGCCCGCACGCTTCTAACCCTCCTAGGCCCACCCCTCGACCCATTCACACCGTCCTCCGCCCTACCACCTCCACTACCTCCACCACCCTACCCATACCTCATCCTATCATTTCCTCCACTACTACCACTACTATACCCCCACCTCCTCCCTCTACTCTTTGGACCTTCCACCACACCTTCACCTCTACCTTCTACATCCTCTACCGGGGGGCCGTGGCTTAGTGAGAGGCGGGGGCTTCGATTGCACACAAACGAGAGGCGGATGGATAGTCGAGGGTGACACGAACGGCATTGTGGAAAATCGGCGGGTATTGGCTCGGGAGAGGCGGTGGAGCTTCCGAGTTGGATCTAGATATTGCACCGTTTCAGTATACCGCAGAGATTGAGGAGGATTTGCAGCGGATTATAGAGGAGTCATTCGTAGAGGAGCCGGACGAGGGGTTTGATGATCTTGATTTGGATGATATGATGGGCACAGTTGCAGCTGGGACAGAGGCAGTGAGGACAGGTGTTGCAGGATCTACACAGACGAGAGTGCAGCTGCTGTGGTTGCACCAACATCAGGCACACCGGATCCCACCACTGACGTACAGGGAAAAGGAGCAGACTAGCATGTTTTTCATGCAATTCTTACTGTATTTACTTACTAGTCTGTCTCTTTTATACTTTGACATTTTACCTACCTTTGACGTTCTTTCATCATACTTTGGACACATTTCACTTTGGCATGCACGTGCACTTATTTTTGAGCCCCTGAGGCCTGCTTGACCGTGTATGTTTTCCTTTTTATTGAGCGATCTTGTGGGATGACAAGGATGTTTTTATTAGCTTATATTTAATGCATGGATGTTCTGTACTTTATTTTGATTCGATTGTATCCTTCCATTGCATATCCCGTATCCCCCCTCGTTATGCTTTGATCTCGTCACTGTGGCTTAGACTCGTTATTTTATGCACCCGCTTACCCTATTGCTTGCTTTTTAGCACGCGGATTATGTCCCGTGCATGCGCTGTCTTTGTTTCTGTTGATCTCGCTTTAGGTTTCGGGATGGATTCACACGAGGCTATCACGAGTTTCGAGTCACGGTTGCGCCTTTCTGCCGGGTCTTTTGGTCAAACAGCTAAGTCTTTTACGCCCCTTATCTCTCACACACTGAGGACAGTGTTTCGTTTAAGTGTGGGGTGGGGGACTTAGCCGTTTTATTGTTTTTATTGTTGAATGTGCATTATTTGTGGTATACTTAGCTTATGATCGGGCTTGAGTCGATTCTTGGGTGATTTTAAATTTTTTTCAAGGGTTCCCGACACTGTGTTGTTTGTGCTATGTCTTTATTCGAGTGGCGCCCACCTTAGTAGGGCCCCGAACGTGTGCACTTCGGTTTGATTTTATCTTGAGAATAGAGTTTATTAATTTCACGTGAAGCTACACTTTGTGCACAATTTGATTACTACCACCTCTCATGTCATTTGGTCTCGAGACGAAATAAAAAGAGTTACCTAAGTAGGACACGGGATGACGGTCATGGCGTCTCTTTGACCCTACCATAGCCAAATAAGCCTAATCTCCAACATTAGACCTTCGTAGCCCCTCTCGGCCTTGATAGAATGGTCGACCACCATTCGTTTTATAGCCGTTTTGTTACGTAGTCGAAACCTACCACGAGCTTAATTTTTGGTCACATTCCCTTCATTCATACCCTACGAGTGGACCTAGTCTTTTGTTAGGCCACACTTGCTAAGGCAAGTGTGGGGTGGGGGAAATGATGTTTTCTTGTATGGAGCTATAAGGAGAAGAGGAGCTCATTTGGGCCTAGTGTTTTGATTTGGCCCAAGAAGAAAAGAAAAATCTGTCCTTTCTTCTTTCCTTCTTTAAAAAAAAAAAAAAAAAAAAAAAAAAAAAAAAAGAAGAGAACTCGATCAATCAAAGTTCAAAATAAATTAGAAAGTTCTCAAATGAATAAGAGTTTGGAGTTTATAAAATAAAGGGTTGGAATCAAAGTAATGAGCTCAAAGTTATACGTATGATGTTGGAGTTGGGATAGTGAGATAGGTGCTAATGTATTCGACCTCGCCTTATGAAACTTGAAACATAGTTGAATTAGGCAATGAGTTCGGGTATGTCAGTATCCTATGGTTCCCAAAGTTTTCTAATAATCAAAAGGAGTTTGGATGGTTTTTATGGTAGAGATAAGGTGGTACACTTGTTGATTAGGTTCACTCGTACTTCTTTTTCTCCAGTTCCCAAAATATCCTTTTCGATTAACCGGAATTACCCTAGCCTAACATTATAACCCTTCAAGTCCTACCCGATTGTGTCCAAACTTAGTAGCCTTGATTTGTGGAGAGGATGGTTGATATGAGACGGTTGGTAGACTTTTCGGCCGGGATTCAAGCCCGACAATCTTTTTGAACACTTGAATGTAGCTCGGCACCACACACACTCTATTTCTTTTGATAACGTTGTACCGGTGTGTGTATGTTCGTTCGTCTTACTTCGTGGTTACCTCGAGGGTAAGGATAGTAGCACCTACGTCACAATGTTGAATCCCTTGGTTTGTTTTAAAACGCCCGGGTTACTCGAGGGCGAGCAAAGGCTACGTGTGGGGTGGTTGATGGGAGTCAACTTTACGTGACTCCGGTGCATTAATTACCCCCGCTTATCACACTTTCAAGCACAATTTTGGGTAAATTAGACCATTTTCGGGGTGATATCGTGAGCTTATGGCACGGGGAACGAATCCGTCACTTTGATGAATTCATACCCCTTTTTGTTATTATTAACCCCATTCCCGAGCACTTTTACCCTCCGGAATTGTTTGGATGTTTGTGGTTGTTTATGACATTGAAGGGTATTGGTGTCTCGAGGACCCGGAAGATGTCAATTTGTGGTGAAAAAGCATAACCGAGGCAAGACGAGGGTCAAAAAGGGAGAAAAGTGAAGGCGGGGGAAACGGGGGTTCAAACGCGCGTTTGAACCCTCCAAACGCACGTTCCACACACAAAACGCGCGTTTGAATCCCTAAACGCGCGTTCCGAAGTTCGATTTGGTTCGAGTTGAAGCCCTCTAAACGCACGTTTGGAAACCGAGGCCAACCGCGCGTTCCAAGATCCTAAACGCGCGTTTGAACCTTCGTAAACGCGCGTTCCGGATGAAGAACGGTCAAGCCCCGCCCCGAAATTATGTGTAACGCACGTTTCGGCCAAGCGAAACGCGCGTTTGAAGATGCCAAACGCCCGTTCCAACCCTCTAAACGCGCGTTTGGACCATTTTTGCGGCGAGATTTTCCCTTCACCTATAAATACCCCCCTTAGACATTTTCTTAGATATCAAGCTTTTCTTAGCAACACTCTACCCATCTTTTGCTCGAATTTTGTAATAGCTTAGAATACTCTCTCTTAGTGTAAATCAACAATATCTTAGCATAATCTTTCCATTTCTTAGCTTAGATTTTCATTCCAAACACTAAGAGACCACCTTTTAATTACTTCTCTATTTTGTACTTTTTGGATCTAATCTCGAATTTCTGCAATTTTATGGTATATCTCTCTTCTCTTTTACTTGTTATGGCTCTTATTTCTTGTTTTATGCATGTTTTGATTAATATAATGTGTAGCTAAACATCTTCATAGCCAAATCATGTGAAATTTAGTGAAATCACCCTTTGGGTGATGAAATTGGGAGTGGGTAGTGCTTTTTATTGTTGTTCCTTGCGTATTTCACGTCTTAGAACTCGTTATAACGGATTTGGGCTAGATTGATCACCTAGGTCAAAAATCACACACATCACTCTTGAGAGTTGTTCAGAGAGAGGGGTGTGGGAAAAGGGTTCTAGGATCGCATTGTAGTGCGAGGCTACTCGTTTTCAACGTTTACACGGCTCTTGTGCATGATTGTCTTGTGGAGGAATCTCTCTTAGGATAGGTTAGTTGACTTGACATAAGGTGTTGGGGAAGAGTTGTTCAGACCTTAGCACCGGGATTAGGAGCACGTACCCGTGAAATTGAATGCAAGAGTTCGTCGTTATTGCACACTCCCGGTTTTGTCTTTCCTTTGGGTGATATTAGCTATTTTGATCATGGTTCGGCTATGTCTCTTTAATTATCTTTAAAACCGAGTAGTTTAATCTTCTTTCTCTCTTTTTATCTTTAGACTCGTTAGTTAGATTCATTTAGTGCCGTTGTAGTAAACAAAACCTTAAGAACTTTGATCACTTAGACTAAGCATTACGTTCACTTTGGTACTTGCAAGCACGATTCCTTTGGGTTCGACCTCGGACTCCTGTAGCTTTACTCGCAATCGACCCGGTCCACTGCCGGTTAGAGAGCTTGTTTAATCACCGTTGTCTTGAGTATTTTATGAATTTGTTTGGTGAAAATAACGCTCATCAATGAACTAGTGGGAGTTCTATGATTTGTTGTTTTTCTGGAAACATTGGAACTATATACGAAAGATTTTTCTAATCGGAAAAAATCGTAAAATCATAAAAATAAAGCATTGCTCGTTAGACGGTATTTGGAACCGATAAACTAGTGGGAGCTTTAATATTATGATTTATTGTTTTTTCTGGTATATTAGACAATCCAAGAAGTCCCGACGAGCAACACTCGAAATAGATATCCCACGGTTCAAGAGTAGTGTCTACTCAAACGAACCGCTAGTTCAAGACTGTTTCCATTCATGGAAAGTCAAGAATGGGAGAATATGTCTAAAAGTGTTAGTCACCTAAACTGAGAAAATTTTAAGGTTGAACCGAAAATTAACTGAAAATCATAGGATAAGGACAGTGATTTTGGATCACCAACCTATGAATCCTTGGCGATTTTCTCGAACTAAGTTCTTTGGAAGAACAAAGTAGCGGTGCATTTAACGATTAAAAGAGTAAACAACGGGCAGTTAATTTTAGCTAGAATAGTGGGAGTGATATAAGGAAATGAATCTCGGATTCAATCCTTGGATATCGTGGAAAAACTATTTTCGTTTAAGATTCGTTGGAACGAATGGATTTACCTTCTATTCGATAATTTGTTTGTCGTATAGAAAGTGAATATACCATTTGTAGTACGAATCCAAGACTCGGACTTTTGCTTGATAAAGTCAAAACCACTTACAATTCTTTGAAATATGTATATAAAACACATCTTAAGAACTATTAAAAGCAATTGGTTTCTATATTTAGATAAACGCTTCTTAATATTCCATAGTTAGTGCATAGTCCCTAAAAGACAAGACCTGAAGACTGGCTCAGGGTGATTCCTTTCTCGCAGTCTGGTTATATTGTCTCAAAGGTTCAATGACTAAGTTTCCTTTCAATCGGGAAAGGATCATGGATATAAAGAAGTAACATAGCTTGTTCATGACGACCTTCGGGGTCTGATGAAAGATACGAGCTAGTAGGAGCTTCCGAGTAGTGACTTCTTGTCTGATAACTATTCAAACACTCCGGAAAGTTTATCCAAAAAATTTTGAGGTTTCTCTATTTTCAACAGAGATAGAGTATTCTATACTCGGAATAGGCCATTCATAGTCCTCGAGACTGATGCTCAGCCTGCCTCATTGTGACATGTTCTCACTAAGTGAGAAACCGTTAAATTGCCTTACATAGTTTGAGATGTGCTACAATACACTGCTTAACTCAATAAAGATATTGGAAGCGAAATAACGGTTTACATTGAAATGTAAGACCGAGAAGTCTACCTAGAATATGCTTTGGAATTTACGGATAAGGTGTGGATTCGGTTCACCCCACTTCCATAAATATAAGCATTTAGCACACGGTGCTTGAAGGTAGGTACGGAAATTTCGCGAACACGTTCGGTCGGTGACCAATCATTCTATATCTTGTAGCATTGAGAAAAAGGTTTGTTATAAGATCCTTGAAATCGGGAAGGGACGGTTATCTTTGTTGCGTCCTTTACGATAGAGTCATGAACGGTAAAACCTTAAACCTTGCGCAAGTACGTTTACTCAAGGTAGTTACTAGCGATTAAAATCGGACCACATCCAACATCGGTTGTTGGTGATAACACTAAATACTACTAAACTAGATCAGAATTTCGATCCACCCAGAATGTAGTGGGAGTATGGTTTATCCATTACCCATTACGGGTTCTGCGGACTTTGTAGTCTGAGGATCGATTGATGACCTATGGCTCTTTTGTGAGCAGTATAGGATTCTGATAATAGAGGTTGGTTTAATAACCATAACCCTGTGAATGGAGTTCGGTACTCCAGTTCTGTTCATGCTCTTGTGGAACCACCTGAGCGTCTCAGGCCCAGTGGGAGTAATTGGATCTACACGGAAAAGAGTAGAATGAATAGGAAAGTTTATCTTTCAGAGCAAAGCCTGAGTGGTCTAGGGGTAATCCCTAAGAAGTAGAGAGTTAATCATACCTTGAACTCTCTTACCACTTAGTATTGCATGATTTCGTTCAAAAGCAGAAAAAAGGGGTGATTCCCTGAGATTTTCTTGCCAAAAAAACGGAATCTGGATTCATTCGGAACAAAAGGGTATTGCCTTATGAACTTATGACAGGATGACTGTCAAGGCTTATGTCCTTTGTGGATAAAAAGCAAACCTCTCGGTCATTGGAAGTCATATATTTCTACAATATGTGGAGTTGACGAGAATATTGATAAGTCTTTTGTATTTGGATATCAATTTTAGTACGGTAGTGAATATATACATATATTAGTGTTTGTGAAGGATAACACCGCACCGGTTGGAATCAACATGGGTGTGTTATACGAAGTCGAGAATACGACAATGCCACAATTCTACGCAACGAGAGATTTGGACAACATTCTTAAGAGTTTGACTCGGTCGAATTCATTAGAATCGATCCTTTGGTTTCCCATCCATCTTATTGGTTAAGATGATGCATACGTGTATGCAACATTCAACGAGGAAGTTCTACCCTATGCCTCGGGAATGACTCTCTAAATCTTCGGATCAAGAGAAATGGGATAGATTCTCTTTCTAGTAAGAGATGGTCGAGTTATTGAACGTCAACTTTGATCGAATCTTAGATTCGGCGGTTAACAAAGCAAGTTTAGTATGTCCTTTAGTATCTTGAGAGAACGAGGAATAATATAAGGACATATTCATGTATGAACTTGGATATGTGTGATACACTGATTTTGACTTTAATTCAGATTGAGGATGATCGTTAAGTCGATCTCGGGCTCAGTGTTTACTCAGTACCACATGATTAGATGGACCGGTATCGTTTCGATTCTACGGATCGTCTCGAGCCGACAACACGACTAATCATTAAGACCCATGACATTTAGATGTAGGTACTCCCCGAGTCAGCGACCTATCCTACAACGGCACACTCGGAGTGTATTTTGTCATCTGAAATGGTTATGATATGCTTAATGGGTACTAGAATACGGGATGGGTCTCCATTGCTTTAGAGCAAGTGGGAGATGTAGTTTGTTGTATTTTAAATAATAGGGTGTGCTCTAAAACAATTAATCACATGCTTTCGTGCAAGTGGGAGATTGTTAGGTGTGATGCCCGAAAGACAATTTTGTAATTGTTTTATTTAATAAATGAAATGATATTATTATTCATATTTATTATTCTCGTAATCACCGATGTGACAATAGTATTTACACTACGAGAAAACCCTAAAGTATATCGTTTATGTAATCACTTAACTCGGTGTATGGTATATACACGGGAGGATTGAGTTAGTGAAGATGTACTTAAAATACAATTAGCCCGTAGTGAAGTTAATCGAGAGTATCGGGTCTCTCCTTTAACGTGCTATTAATGCGCCCGAACACACGATAGGTGTGATTGTCTTATCCGGACTTTCGGTTAAGAGAACCTAGTGGGGCATTTATATATGATAGATATATCATATAGGGGTGAACCGATTTGATTAGAGTTCACGATATAATTCCGTAATCGAGAATTCTTATCGAATCAATGGATGATCATATTTATGGATATATCTTAATCTGAGGTGATCACGATCAAGTTTGCTTGAATCGGTATGAAGTTTGACTTGACGGTTAAGGATTACACCGAGTACGTAGTCCGAATTACCCCATCTTGGCATTGTCTTGGATTGAGTGAGTAGTACGTGTTATCACGGATACGGAATCCATTCCTTCCATTTATGGAAGTAGATAGACGAGTTCCCTTGTTTGTTAATCCTAGAAGCGATCGATCCATGGAGTTCATATTACAGCGATTAGCTACCGGTGAGTTGTATGAATTAATTGATCACTAGGGGGTTAATGGTAAATAAGGATAAGAGGTTCTAGAAAGGGTTAACGGTAACTTCCCGATTTAGAATGAACGATCTATGGAGGATTAATCCATATGTAATGATTATATCAATGGACGCTTATTATTATTCTCGTGAGGAGATAAATATAATCTCATAATCGGAGGAGTGCGATCACGGGATTATGGTGGCATATTCTGTGATTGATTTATCGAATATAATTATTCTATTCGTAAGATAATTATTTATTTGATTTATCGGAGCCGGCGATTATTAGTCCATGGTCCCCGACGTGCCTCCTAATATAGCATAGCTATTCTCGGACGTCGAATCCTAATAATATTAATTTAGTTCTTGTTGGACTTTATTAAAACGATATGTGAATTAATTGTTTAGTTGGACTAAATAATTAAATACACGGAAAAGACATTTTTCGTGGACTCGGCCCGAATTGGTGTGTTGACTTTTTGACCAAATTGGTCAAATGTAGTAAAATGCGTGTAACCTTTTTTGGGGTTTGCATATGGCGCATTTTTGTGTTATTATTTAATTATTGGGAAATTAGTTTTCTTGGATAATTATTTGACATGTGATTTATCTTTTATTTGTTAAATGATAATTCATGAAATATTAGATAATAATATGATTTATCCTAATTTGTTTGGGATAATTATTTTATTTATCTTTTATTTGGAAAAAGGATTAATGTAATAATTATCTCTTAATTATTTAATCCTTGGAGGTTAAGTTTTACTCTCCTATATAAAGAGAGTTCTCCCAAGCCTTAGACACAACAATTGTTTTTTTTTCGACTTCACCTCTTAGAGAGGAGGAAGAAATTTCGGCCAAGAGGGTTGGGGAAAAATCTTGGAGATTTTTCCGGGTAGCATATCGGAAGGATTCGAGACGAGGATTTCCTTCCACCGGGAGTTGCTTGGATCACACGTACGGAAGATCGTGGTGCTCTTCACATCTACTTGCAATCTTCCTATTGCGGTTCTTCAACTTGGATTTTGAGATCCAAGAGGTATGATCTACAACCCCCTTGTAGATATAGATCTAGTTATTTTATTACGTGTATTTTATAGATCTAGATCCTTAAATCGCTTCCATTGCGGATGATATTACTAACAAGAAGAAAAATCTAAGTTTTTCTTGGTGTTGCACATCAAGGAGGTTCGTGTAACAAGAAGGGTGTCCACCAACCGCCGTTTGGAGAACACATTGGAAGATCTTGGCTTCTCTTCCTAATATTGGTAACATGATCTTAACCCCCTTGTAGTTGTTGAATCCTTTAATTATGTATTGTGATGTATAAATCGTGATCCATCCGCTGCGCGTAGATCTAACTCGTTTAGATCTGAGCTCCTGCATCCTTCATGTGGTATCAGAGGCAGGTTCCACGGTTTATATAGTCATAATCATAATTGAACGATTTAAAGGAGTGGAATTGCATGTAGGTAAATTTTATTTATTGTTTTATACTTTGATAATGTTTGATTGCTATGGTTGAAGAGATGGATTGGGGGTTGGCACTGTTTACCCGTTAGATCTATTGTAAACTCATATAAACGATGAAAATTCGTTCATGTGAGTATAGGAAATTATGTAATTTATTTTTATTGCAATTTTAATTTCCAGAAAGTAGATCTGTTTTGTATCTGTTTAGTTTTTTCGTTTTTTCCGTTGATCGAGCCGTTGAAATGACGATCCCTCCGGTCATAATCAAGATTAAAAGTTGAAGAACAATCCATCCAAATTTGGGGTCGATCGGAGTCCGTCTCAATATCCGTTTGTTGAAATGAAGTGGCTGCTGTAACAGAAAAACGCAGGATTCACAGAAACCCTAGCTGTGACTTCCTCGAATTTCTGGGAGAGTTTGGACCGTTGAAACGCAAATCCAACCGGTCAGATCGATTAATATGGAGTTTTTGACGTGGCATAAAAATTTCAGGTCGATCGAGATTCATCTCGATTCCCGATCGGCCTCGGGAAGCCTTTGAGGCGCTGGTGTAAAAGTCAGATCTAGCAGCAAGTTGGGAGGCTTACTGGAGAAAATTGACAACTCAAAACTCCGATCCAACCGTCCATATTGAAGCCCAAGGAGTGAGGAACAGATCTGGAAAGTTTCGTCGCAATCCGAGTTCGTTTGGTTTGCCGATCGTCGAAGATTTTGAACAGCTGCAGATTATGTTAGAAAGAAGTAAACCCTAGTTAGGGTTTTGGTTAATTTATTTTCTAATAGGTTAGATACGGGGGTGCCAACGGTCCATCTCGGTGTTTATTTTCCGCACTAGAATACATGTTTAGATTGTATGTGTAGAACCGGAAAATTGCCATGACATGCATCATATCATGAATTCCACTCCATATGCATACATGCAGAAATTAATTCAAGGAATTAGTCAGGCATGTATAAAATACGCAATTAGTTTTAATTAATTGTTTGATATTAATTAGAAACTAATTAGGGTAAAAACCGAGGAACACGGGTTTTTTCAATCGTCGAGGTTGGGTGATGGATTCTCGGTGAATCCCACTCTGCGAAAGCATAAGAAGTAAAATCCCGAAACCTCGTGGTTAAGGTGTTGGATTCTCGGTGAATTCCACCTTACCTAGACGAGATTACATTTTTGTTCCGTAGTGTCTACGAGAAAGTTTGATGTTTAAGGATTGGATAGTCACGGGCAAACATGGTTCGAAAGTGGTTTAACCACGGTTGGGTGGTCAACAGAAGCTACGGCTCGATCGACTTCACCCTCCACGTGTGGCGTTTGCACGGGGGTCTGGCAAGGCTGAGCCATCCAAAGAGCCACTACGGCTCAACGGAGCTCCCCTAGTTTTCACCCGTCCGACGGCCACATATGTTCCAACGAATAGGTCGGGTGGGCTAGCCCACGTAACCGACAACATTCGGGCCTATGATTTATTGTTCCTTAATGTAACATCAAGTCCAAAAACGTGATCAGTAAACCCACCACTTTTTCAAAATATTGAGTGGGAGCGGGAGAGGAGACAGCCGACCCCACGGCCTCTACTGTTGACACAAGCAACATGAGAGAATGGTAACGCCTCGTGCCGGCCTGGGACCGGCCTCCACAAGGAAGGCCTTCACCGCTATCAAAATTCAAGGCTTGGTCTCCGAAAGGATAGGATTTTGGGTACTCGTCGGGTCAGCGACCGACCCTAAGGCGGCACACTCGGGGTCTACCTAAAAATGCGAGACGGTAGGTCACACTCATAAAGGGTATTTTTGGTAGTACCTTGGCTGAAAAAGGAAAGGTGATTGACGATCACAAATGAGATATTCGATTCTCAATCGATCTTCAATATTAATCGAAACCTCTTTGACCTACCCTAAGGCGGCACGCGAGGCATTAGATTAAATCCTTGGAACGGTAGGATAGACTATAAGTACTTAGTTTATGTTCTAAAATTTATTAGTAGTGTATGATTTGGATTTATTTTTGTCAATTTTATTTACAATTTGTTATACATATCTCTCTAGGGTGCTAGACTGCTAGTGTAAAATTGACTAGTAATGACTTCGTTAAAAAGTGGTTAGTAACTAGTACGTTGTACTTATTGATCTTACATGCGATTAATTTTTCGGAAGAGATATTTCTCTTGAGCCATCAAGACTTAAGTGACGTAAATAAGTATGTCACTGCTGTCACTCGTGCAGTACGAGAGACAACCGTAGTTAGTTTGAAAGATGATTGGGACGATAAAATTCTTCTAGTGAATTTTAATTGTGTAGTGTCTACACGAGAAATTTTCAAATAGAAAAATTGGAGAATCATAAATTAAAGTGTCTCTAGTTAGACGGTATTTGGAACCGATAAACTAGTGGGAGCTTTTATCTTATGTTTTTCTAATTAGAAAATTAGTCCCCTTTGGGTAACGCTTTCATTAGACATCCCACGGTTCACGAGTAGTGTCTACTCAAACGAAGCTTGCTAGTTCAAGACTATTTCCTTTTAAGGAAAGTTAAGAATAGGAAAGAATGTCTATAAGTGTTAATCATCTTAACTAAAGTTTTGAGGTTAAACTGAAACATTAAGTAAAGAAAGTATAGGATAAGGAAAGTGATTTCGGATCACTAACCAATGAATCCTTAGCAACTTTCTTAACCGAGTAACTCGACTCGGGAGCTAAGTTCTTTGGAAGAACAAGAGAGCTTTGCATTAACGATTAATAGAGTAACAATGGACAGTAATTTCAGCTAAAATAGTGGGAGTGATATAAGGAAATGAATTTCGGATTCTATCCTTGAATATCACGGAAAAATTTATTTTTCTGTTTACAGATTCGTTGAAACAAATGGATTCACTTTCAACTCGATATATTGTTGCCTCATAGAAAGTGAATATGACATTTGTAGTACGAATCCGAGACTCGGACTTTTGTTTGATAAAGTCAGAACCACTAAGAAATGCTGAAAATGTATATGTAACACGTCTTAAACTATTATAGGAAAATGGTTTCCGTATTAAGATAAACGATTCTTCAAAATCTATTAATTAGTGCATATATCCTAGAGATAAGACCTAACGGCGGCTAAGGGTGATTCCTATCTCCCGGTCTCGGAACAACTTGTCTCAAAGGAACAATGACTAAGCTTCATTTCTATTAGGAAAGGGTAATAGATCTAAAGAAGTAATGTAGCTTGTTCACAATGACCTTCGGGGTCTAGTGAAATATACAAGCAAATGGGAGCTTTTGAGTGGTGACATTTTGTCGATAACTACTCGAAACACGATTTAGTTTATCAAAAGAATACGAGGAGGAGTCTCGATTTTAACGAGAGAATAGAGTATTCCATGCTCGAAATAGGCTATCGCATAGTCTTGGGATCGATGCTCGGCTTTGTCTCTAGTGGAATGATTCTCACCGAGGAAGAAACCATAGACTTGCCCTATATAGTTATTGATGTGCTACAATACAACTGCTAAACTCGATTAAGATAATTGGTTGCAAAATAACGGTTAACATTATTATGTAAACCGAGAAGTCTACTAGAAGATGCTAGTGAATTTATGGATAAGGAGTGAATTCGGTTCACATCGCTTCCTTAAATGTAAGCATTTAGCACTTAATGCTTGAAGGTAGGATTTGGAGATTTTGCGTATACGTTCGATTGTATTTGTTCGTGAAATATCTTAATGTGTCGAGTGAAGGTTGGTTATAAGATTCTTGAGATCGAAAGTGACGGTTGAGCTGTCACAAACCTTCGATAGAATCTATAAGTAACGACCTTAAACCTTGGAGTACGGTTACCCAAAGGTAGTTACTATCGATTTAATCGGACCACGTCCAACATCGGTTGTTGGTGATTACAACGATAAATACTACTAGATCGAATATCAATGCACCCAAAACACGGTGGGAGTATGGTTTAACCGTTGACCCATTGTGGTTTTATGGTTTTGTGGACTTTATAGTCTGTTTGGGGTGATTGATAACCTATGGCTCTTAGTGGGATGTATAGGATTCGATCATAGAGGTTGGTTTGAAAGCCTTAACCCCTGTGAATGGAGTTTTGGTACTCCGGTTGTTCGACCTCTTGTAGAACCACTGAGTGTCTCGGGCCCGGTGGGAGCAATTGGATCTACACGGAAAAGAGTCAAATGAATAGGAAAGTTTAAACTTTCAGCTCAAAGCTGAGTGGTCTAGGGGTGATTCCCTGACAAGTAGAGAGTTAACCAGACCTTGATCTCTCACACCACTCACTCTTGCAAGATTTCGTTAGAAAACAGAAAATAGGGGTGATTCCCTGAGACCTTCTTGCCGAAAAACGGAGTCTGGATTCATTCGGAACAGAAGGGTCTTGGTTAGAACAAATGGCAGGATGACTGCCGGGGCTTATATCCTTTGTGGATTTAAGAGAACCTCTCGGTCATTTAAAGTCACATGTTTTAAAATATGTGGACTTGACGAGAATATTGATAAGTCTTTCGTATTTGGATATCAATATTGGTAAAGTAGTAGTATTAGTGTTCATGAATGATAACAACGAAACGGTTGGAAACAACATGTGTGTGCTATACGAAGTCGGAAAGCGACGGGCCAAGATTCTGGATGAGAGAATTGGACTATATTCTAAGAATACGATTCGGTCAGATTCACGAGAATGAGTCATTGGCTATCCCACCTATCTTATTGAATAAGATGATTATGCATATACGTATGCAACATTCTTCGAGAGTAGTCCTACCCTACCTCTCAGGAATGATTCTCTAAATCTTCGGATAAAGAGAAAATGGGATAGAGTCTCTCTTGGATAATGGCAAGTCAGGTTATCACAAGTCAATAGTAATCGAATCTTGGATTCGAGCAATAAGTAGCGGTTTAGTACGTCCTCAAGTATCTTTAGAGAACGAGGAGTCATATTCTTGTATATTCGGGTGCAAACTTGAATATGGTTGACTACACGATTCGACTTGTAGTCGGATTAAGGATGATCATTAAGTTGATCTCGGGCTCGGTGTTTACTCATAGTGCTTAGAATTTCCTTTTTGTTCTGGGAGTAATTCCAGGTCTGATAAGCCGATATCACTTCATTGTGAAAACAGTGAAGAGATAGCTTAGAAGGATCTTCTCAATTACAAGAAGTCAAAAGCATATTGAGAGAGAGTACCGCATGATTGGAAGGACCGACAACGTTTCAATCCTAAAGATCGTCTCGAGCCGACAACCTAACTGATCAGTCGAGTGCTTGGAGGGTACGGAATTAATGGATATGTCTCATCTGCTTTTAGAGCAAGTGGGAGAGTGTTGTGAATAAGATGAGAAAGGGTGTGCTCTAAAAACAATCGTTGCTTGTCATTCCGTGCAAGTGGGAGATTGTTAGGTGTAGTGCCCGAAAGACAATTTGTGTAATTGTTTTTAATAATGAATGACAGAATTTATCTCACCTTATTACTTGCTTTGTGCTTGTAAAGTGATACACTGCTGCAAACCCTAAGTATATCTGTATGTAACCACTTAACTCAGTGTATGGATTACACGTGAGGATTGAGTTAGTGGTGATATACTTAAATTGTTAGTCCATGGTGAACTTAATCAGAGTTTAGGGTCTCTTGATTAAAACACCAATAATGCGCCCAGAACACCTTAGGGTGTGATAGTCTTATCCGGATTTGTCGGTAGAGGGTACTACGTGGGGCATTTATATATGATGGCATTCATATAGAATTTGGACCGATTTAATACGTATTTCTCGGTATAATTCCGTAATCGAGGAATCTTATTAAATCATTAGATGATCATATATGGATCAACCTTAATCTGAGGTGATCACGGGGTGCTTTGCTTGTCCCGGGGTAGTGTTTGATGTGTTAGTTACGGTTCACTTAAATATGTGTTCCAAGCCACTTCTCATTGGCACTATCTCCGGATGAGTGAGTAGTTCGATTTTCACGGACATGGAATCCATTCCTTCTGCGGGAAGTAGAGAGATAGTCCCCTTATTTGTTAGCCCTAAGAAAATGATCGATGGGCCCAGTTCATGTTAGACTAATTAGCTACTAGTCGGATATGTGAACTAATTGATCACTAGGGGGTTAATGGTAAGATAAGGATAAGATATTCGAGTCGGGTTCACGGAGACTTCCCACTCGAATGGACGGTCTATGGAGGGTTAATCCGTATGTAATGATTATATCAATGGACGCTTATTCACTCATGGGTTGAGTATAAGTATACATCTATAATCGGTAGAGTTCAGTTTCGGGTTTATGGTGGCGTAATCCCGGAATTAATAATTAATGTACTTATTCTGTTTGATGAATAATTAATTATTGGAGCTACTGGTTATAGGTCCATGGTCCCCGATGTGGCTTATGTAATTCGGACTAATAATCTTGTTATTTGGGCCTCAGTGATAATTAATTGGATGGGCTAATTAATTGATATGCATTGATATTATTTAGTTGGGCTAAATAATATAATACACATAAAAGACATTTTATGTGGGCTTAGTGACCCTTACAAGTGGCGCCAATATTGATGATAATTAGAGAGAAATTAGTTTTCTTGGATAATTATTTGACATGTGATTTATCATTTATTTGTTAAATGATAATTCATGGAATATTAGATAATAATATGATTTATCCTAATTTGTTTGGGATAATCATTTTATTTATCTTTTATTTGGAATAAAGGATTAATGTAATAATTATCTCTTAATTATTTAATCCTTGGAGGACAATGATTACTCTCCTATATAAAGAGAGTTCTCCCAAGCCTTAATATATTGGCAAATTTCGACCACCACATAAAGAAGGAGAGGAAAAATTAGTTTTCTCTTGTCTAGGGTTTTAGAAGAAGAAAAACTCTAAGTTTTTCTTGGTGTTGCATATCAAGGAGGTTCGTGTAACAAGAAGGGTGTCCACCAACCGCCGTTTGGAGAACACATTGGAAGATCTTGGCTTCTCTTCCTAATATTGGTAACATGATCTTAACCCCCTTGTAGTTGTTAAATCCTTTAATTATGTATTGTGATGTATAAATCGTGATCCATCCGTTGCACGTAGATCTAACTCGTTTAGATCTGAGCTCCTGCATCCTTCAGCATCTACAAGTGGGATATTTATCTCTGCTTTTCTCAAGATATCGAGAAACTTGTTTTGATTTTGAGAAATTATTGGCTTTGTAGGGCTACGAGGAGGGTAAGGTAATTTAGATAAATCAAAGGGTTTTTTCACAGAATCCATTCCTGATTTGTTCGTACCTTCCCCTGCTGTGTCTGACCGCTCTTTTGGTTCCGCATTCGGCTTCTCCACCGCTTTCTCTATCTCAATAGCTCATGTCTCCTTATCAACCACCACCCACTCTTCATCTCCTGCTCTAGTCTTCTCCATCTTTTTACTCTTCTAGACCTCGGGTGCCTCGACGTCACTACCCACAACTTTACCACTTCTTGTACATATGGCATTCACTTGCCTGGGATTCACTTGCTCCATTTGTGTCTCTAAATTCCTGACCACAGCTTGCAAGTTTACATGGGCATTTCTCATCTCCTTCAATTCCTTGTTCACACCCCTATTATTCTTTGTTGCATCTAGCAATGTGTTCTTTGTTGCTTCCAACTCTTTCTTCATTGCAGCCATTTCTCTCTCTTTCTTTGCAATTGCTAGATCTCTTTCGACTGCTGCCAACTCTCTTCTCATTGCCTCGAACTCAGTTTCGACCCTGCCTCTTTCCAAATCCTCAGCCTCATCTTCTTCGTTCAGATAATTCTTTGCTTCGTTCACTTTATCTTTCTTTGACCAATCAACCCCCAGATCTCTGCTACTTCTGGTGAATACTTCATTCACTTCCCTCAAATTCTGTTCAATATTGCTTGGGAGGCCACCACTCAATTTTTTCTTCAATGTATGTGTGATTTGACCCACTTGGGTTTCCAAGTTCCGGATAGCGGAGTGGGTGGCCACTTTTTGCTCCACAGCATTTTTGTTCAACTCGGATACAATCCTATCCAACTTTTCTAGGAGCATTTCTGTGGAAGTCTTTTGAGCACCAGAGTTATTCGATTGCTGATTATTTTGGTTGTTCTGGTGGAGATGAGCATTCGGATGCTGGTAGGTGCGAAATTATTGTTTACGGGCGGTGATTTGCTTGTTGATTAGATGTATGACTTTTATATGATTAAATTTACGTTATATTATTATGTTTTATTGACGAATTCTATGTAAAATATATGAAATTATGATATAATTAGTATGAAATATTAATCTTTATAGTTTAGTATAGTTAGTAGTAAAAGTTAGTATTTATAGTAAAAAGTTGTAGTTTTTGTACCGGTTTTTAGTGACCGGAGTGTTGTGTCTATTTTACACGGGTATTTTGTGTTTATTTCATTGCGAGAATCCTAAGATGAGCGAAATCCCGAGTAGAGACACTTTTTGAAGTCAATTCAAGTCGTTGGAAGGAAGTTATAAAGCATCACTCAATTTAAATGGTCAAGTGGTTAATCGGTTATTAATAATGAAATCTCGAAAACGACACGTATTGGGAATGGCTCGTTAAAAAGACATTTTACGGGAAAATGTTCTTCATGAAAGATGAAGATCTTCATATGAGCTTTCTAAAGCACTTTGAATCATGAAGATTAGAGGTCTACAACTCAAATGGTGGTCAAGTGGCTAATTGATTCGTCTTATTGAAAAATCCCGAAAAGGACACGTAATACAAATGGCTCATCGAGAATACGTTTTCTGAAGAAGTGGCCTTGATGAAAGTTGTAGAGAATTCAACGAGCTTTTCAACGGAAGTTTGATTATGTCATTCTGATATCGAGAACTCAAGTTACGATTTTTAGAAGTTAGCTATGTAATTATATATAATTATATATATAATTACACGGCATCTGTGATGATTAAGGGTAACATGGGCTCACATGCTTATAACTAACTGTAATGATTGTCATCATTACACCGGACCGATCCGGCCAATTTTCAGGACCGGTCCGGGAAGGAGGAAAGTCTATAAAAGGGAGATCAGAGGCTCATTTCAAAGGGGTACCAATATATATATACAATATCCTATATATATTCTCTATCCCCTCTTTTCTTTAGTTTGTAAATAGGCCTTAAGCCGGGAATAAATTAGTAGTAGTAGTATCGTGATAATGCTCGGGAAATTATCAGAAGTCCGGTGTTGCTAGAGTAGTTGTTATGTCCGGAAGAATACAACTTCTGAATCAGCATCTGTAATCGGGTAACTTTTCTGAAGTATTTATGTTTATGTTTGTTATTTTCTTCTTTTTAGTTTTTATAATGTTATTAGGCTAGATCTAATAACTAGCCAAAGTTATGTAATCGTATTATTTCGATCTTTTCGTTAAAAGAATGATGTCTAAGTAAAAGTGATTAAAATTGAGTTAAAATGAATCTTTTTCTATTTCGCTACGTAAAGATAACATATTCGGAATGACGTAATCAACCATGATGAATACCACATATAACTGGCGATGAGCGACCGGAGAAGTCGGGATATGAGTAAAAATAGAAAAACCGGAGGGTAAAAATGGCCGTACGATTAACGGAATCCTATTTCCTACCCGGGGGCGAGATTTGTCCTAGAAAAACAAATCTTATTAACTTTGTACTCGAGATCTTAATAATGTTAAAATCACGAGTTTAATTGAAACTACACCGTTTGTGTTAAATCGATCCGCTTGACAACCGGAGCCTCTTGAATAACATCGGCCATCGACAAATGGAATCACCTCTTTTATCCGGGGTAGATTTATACTCGGTACTGTTTTGACTAACTAAGTTTAGCCTGGGGCGATTGTGGACATTGGATCGATGACAATTTGACATATGACAATTTCATACGCTCGTGTGAGGAGGAATTGTTGACAATAGGAGTACACCGTTTCATTTACTCAATTGGACCTAATAAAAAGGAAGATCGAGCACATTCTATTAATTGAAAAGATCGAATAAATTGATTACATATACTTTGGCTAGTCTAGTCTATAAACTATATATTGGTATCTATATATTTATATATATATATATATATTTTACTATTTATGTACATCTATATATATTTATATATCTATATATATTATATTAGAATAACTTTTAAATTACGCATTTATTTTATGTTGGTTAGAGTAGTAGTAATCTGTGTTATAAAATTGCGGTTTAGATCGAGTTAATAGCGCTCTTTGGTGTTTAACCACACTTAAAAGAATTACCACTTTTTCCACGAGGATTCGACACACGACTCACCACTTTATCACTACAATTTGATCCGGTACACTGCCGGTTAGGATCCGTCTAACCTAGAAAAGGTCTGTCCCTTTCTTGACGCCGTTTCTAAGGTCTGGTTTTGGTGACGTCAGCTTTCTGGCGCCGTTGCCGGGGAACAAAGTCGCTAATTTCTTTTTTTTTTTTTTGTGTCTATGGTTACTACTTGTATTAGCTTAAAAATTCTCGAGGATAAACCAACACTCTTCTTATCACATTTCTTTTTTTATTTTTCGTTGGTATCTACTTTCTTTTAGTACCAATTTTCTTCTTCTTTAAAACTCGAGCATTTTTCTATTTTCGTTAGTTGATGACCGAAGCGGTAAAGCCTCACTTACTCCTTATAAGCACGATATAAACGCTTACGAAAGGCGGTTTGCGGATAGAGAGTAAACGTGGTCAAACCGGCTTAGGACTCCTTGGAAAATCTCCAACGGAATCATCTTCTAATAAAAATAAAAAAATGGTGAAACTAGTGATGAAACAAACGAACGAGAGGCTAGATCATGCTTTAGGGCATGGCCAAAATCTGTTAATCTTAATAATAATCAAGAATAATAATAATAGAATCAATCAAGATCGGAACGAGAATAATCGTAACAATCCGCCAAACCCAAGACCTATACGTGATCAAGCTGTTAGGAGAAACCAGACTAATAATCCCATACTTTTACCTAATGAAGGAGCGAATAATTTCGAAATTAAGTCTCATCTTTTTGGTTTAATTGACGCAAGAGCCCAATTTCTAGGAGAAGATGATGAAGATCCACATCATCATCTCTATCT
This sequence comes from Gentiana straminea, assembly GCA_036785695.1. Taxonomy (NCBI): domain Eukaryota; kingdom Viridiplantae; phylum Streptophyta; class Magnoliopsida; order Gentianales; family Gentianaceae; genus Gentiana; species Gentiana straminea. The sequence continues at coordinate 798,939 of JAVUPR010000477.1, forward strand.
GTTTGAAGAAGCTGTGCAATACGACCAAAAGTCAAGGTGCTCGTAAGGAATTAACGAGGATGACTATGTTTCCTTTTTCTTTAAAAGGAAGAGCCCGAGATTGGTTTATGTCACTTCCACACCACTCGTTAACTAGTTGGGAGGATATTCAAAGCGAATTTACGAAACAATATTTCACTCCGGGACGGAATTTGGAATTAAAGGTCGAGGTTGCTAATTTTAGACAAGGATGCGAAGAAACGCTTGGGAATGCACAGGAAAGGTTTAAAAAATTGTTAAGAGCTTGTCCCGATCATGGTTATTCCTTAGATATGCAAATTCAACTTTTACGTCGTAAACTAAGAAAGGATTCACGTGCGGATGTAGATCATGCATGTGGTGGTTCGTTAATGATGAGTGAAGCTCAAATAGTTTACGATGCTATAGAAAAGATTTCCAAAAATAACGAGAATGTGGGAAACCGGTTCTAGCACTAGAAAAGTAGCTTTTGCGGGAGAATGTACGTCAAATACGGAAGTTCTAGCACACTTGGAGAATTTGAGTAGAAAGTTTGATGGATTACAACAAGGTAAGAATAAAAATTCGAGAAAATAGTATGCCAATTTGAATACTCAAATCATGATAATGTGTCATTAGGGATAGAAGAACCAACGGGATATTCAAGAGAGGAGGTGAGTTTTCTTCGGCGGCATAGGAATTTGAACAATGCATATTCAAACTCGTTTAATGCTATTAGAAGAGACCACCCAACTTTTAGATGGTACGAAAACCCTAGTAAGCCGGGACAACCGCCGTATCCGGTTCGGTATAAGAATATGAATAATAATCAAGTTTATCAAGGAAATACATCTAATCGAATTTACAATCATTACCTAGATCCTATCCTCAACATACCACTCAAAGTATACCGGTAACTCAAAGTTCAACTCAACTGCGAAGGGGTTGAAAAATGGGAAAAAGCTGATGGAAAATATGATGGGTGTAGTATCTACTCAAGCTAAGAATATGGAAACAATGATGACTTCTATAGGTTCAGTCAGTAAGGATATGAGTTCAATGAAAACATCTATGAATGGACATGATACCGAGAATGAGAACGATAGAAGCTTCATTAAGGAATATGGAAGATCATTTGAGTAGGGAAGGTGAACGTAACAACGGTAGACCTCTGGAGGATTACCAAGTAATGCGAAAGAAACCCAAGAGAGGTAAATGTTGTAGTTACGAGAAGTAGGAAACTCTACGGTAGTAATGGAGTAGAAAACTTCGGGAATAATGAAGTAGAAAATGATTTAGATAGAAAAAATGAAGAGACTAAAGATGAACTTGAATTCTGCGATGAGGAAGAAGAAATCATAGAGAATTTCTTGAAAAGGAATAGAAGTTTGGAACACGAGAATGAAGGTGAAAAATGGGTAAAAATCCCTAGAATTTTGAAAGATCCCATGGATAAAGATTTAAGGAATCTATTCAAGGAACATGTTAGAGTAGAAGATAAAGAGAACAAGGATGAGAAACGGGGGAAAGCTGAAGGAATCGAAGTAGAGATTGATTCGGGGAACAAATTAAAAGAAAAAATTCAAGAACTGAAACATGGCGATCAAGTAATACTCAAAAGTTTAAGGATAAAGGAAAAGAGAGAATGACTTCGGAACCAAAGGTTATAGATTTAGAATCTTTACCTTTTCCACCTAAAGATCAAATTAAAAAGATTAAGGCGATCGAAGTATGCTCGTTTCCTTGATACTTTTCGTCATATTCATGTTAATATCCCTGTTATCGAAGCTACGATAAATATGCTGCCTATGGAAAGTTTTTGAAAGATATACTATCAAATAAGAAAAAATTAGAGGAATATGAGAATATATGCCTAAATGAAGAATGTTACGCAATTTTGCGGCATAAGTTACCACTAAGGCGAAAGATCTGGAAGTTTTACCATTCCATGTGAAATTGGAGGATGTACGTTTAAGAAGGTCTTATGTGATCTTGGAGCTAGTATAAATCTCATGTCTTATGAGGATTATAGAAAGCTAGGCATAGGAAAGCTTACTAAGGCGAAATGACTACGCAAATGGCGGATAGATCGATTAAGTACCACTAAAGGAATAATTGAGGACATATTGGTTAAGGTAGACAAGTTCTATTTTCCGGTAGACTTTGTAGTTATGGAAATGGAAGAAGGATTTTCAGGCGCCACTTATCTTAGGACGTCCATTTCTAGCTACAGGGAGAACTTTAATCGATGTTCAGAAAGGAGAGTTAATTTTGAGAGTCAATGAAGATGAAGTTGCTTTCAATATTTTCAAAGCTATGAACCATCAATACACATCACCAGAATCATGTTCTTTTATAGAAGATATTCATTCTGTCTATGATAATCAGTTACCAACTTTTGAAGACAGATTAGAAGAATGCTTAACTCTGTCTATCTATAAAGAAGATGAGGAAGACATTGAAATGAAAGAGATAATCCTTTCTCTAGACAAAGGCAGTTTTACTTTTAAACCACCATGGCATAAGTATTTGGAGTTAGAACTAGAAGGACCAGTTCTTAAATCATCAATAGAAGATCCGCCTAAGAATGCGGAATTGAAACCGTTACCTTTAAATCGAAATATGCTTTTCTTGAAACTAATAACCTTTTACCGTTATTATTTCATCAACTTTAAGCGAGCAACAAGAAGATCAATTACTAGGAATGTTAAGAAAGCATAAGAAAGCTTTTGGATGGACGATTGCCGATATTCGAGGTATTAGCCACGAGATTTGTGTTCATAAGATAATTACGAAAGAAGATGCTAAACCTTGTATTCAACCGCAACGCCGCCTCAACCCGAATTTGCGGTTAATCGTTAAGAAAGAGGTTATTAAGCTATTAGAAATGGGAATAATCTTTCTATATCGGATAGTGAATGGGTAAGTCCAACTCAAGTTGTACCAAAGAAAGGAGGTTTCACGGTGAAAGAGAATGATAAGAATGAATGGATCCCAACAAGGGAAATTACGGGATATCGAATGTGCATTGATTTTAGAAAACTAAATGATCATACTAAGAAAGATCATCATCCACTTCCATTCATAGTGCAAATGTTGGAACGTTTAAGTGGACATAAGTATTCTTGTTTCTTAGATGGTTATTCGGGATATTTACGAGATATTCATTGCGGCGGGAGATAGGGAAAAAACTACTTTCACTTGTCCTTATGGAACTTTCGCGTATAAAAGAATGCCGTTTGGTTTATGTAATGCTCTGCTACGTTTCAAAGATGTATGATGTCTATATTTTCGATATGGTTGAGAAATTCTTAGAAATTTTTATGGACGACTTTAGTGTTTACGGAGACTCTTTTAAGGGCTGTTTGTTACACTTAGAACGAGTGTTACTTATTTGTGAGGATACCAATTTAGTGCTTAGCGGGAAAAATGTCATTTGATGGTATCGAAGGAATTGTACTAGGTCATAGAATCTACGAAGTAGGAATCGAAGTTGATAAAGCTAAAGTCGAGGTAATCGAGAAATTGCCTCCACCGAGTTAATCTAAGAACGCTAAGAGGATTTCTTGGACATGCGGGATTTTATAGGAGATTTATTGCGGATTTTTCGAAGATAGCAAAACCTCTAAGTCATTTGCTTGAAAAAGAAGTACCTTTTAATTTTGATAGTAAATGTATGGAAGCATTTAAGACCACGAAAGCGAAGTTGATTCTTGCACCGGTATTGGTAGCACCAGGTGGAATTTACCTTTTGAGATTATGTGTGATGCAAGCGATTTAGGTTGTAGGAGCTGCATTTTAGGTCAAAGATATAATAGAATTCTCAAAGCTATTTACTATGCATCTCATACGTTAAATGCGGCTCAAGCTGAACTATGCAACTACGAGAAAAAGAAGCTGTTGTTGTGATTTTTGCCTTAGATAAGTTTAGATCGTATATTGTTGGCTCTAAGGTAATAGTTTATACGGACCATTCGGCATTGAAATATTTGCGAGTAAGAAAGATGCGAAACCACGTCTTCTTAGATGGATTCTCCTACTTCAAGAATTTGATATTGAGATTAAAGATAAAAAAGGAAGTGAGAATGTAGTAGCGGATCATCTAAGTAGAATGGAAAGCGATGAAGAAATAGGAATTGAAATTAAAGATTCATTTCACGATGAACAAGCATTTAGAATCGATACTCCTTCAACCATGCGAGTTATTAAAGAAAAGAATTCCTTTAAGGAAAATTCACCTTGGTTTGGAGATATCATTAACTACTTAACTTTGTGATTACATTCCGTCTCATTGGACTTGGCAACGAAAAAGAAGTTCTTTTATGACTTAAAATTTTATTGCGGGAGGAACCGGACCTTTTCCGTAAATGTTCGGATGGGATAATCGAGAAAATGTGTGCACGATAATGAAATTTTAAGTGTTTTATCGTTTTGTCATGATCGTGAGGCGGGGAGGTCATCATGGAGGTTGGAAAAGCTGCTTTTAAAGTTTTGCAATGTGGTTTTTATTGGCCTACACTTTATAAAGATGCGTATACATATGTTAAATCTTGTGAATCATGTCAAAAATGGGGAAATATTTCGAAAAAACATGAAATGCCTATGCAACCTATTTTAGAATGTGAGTTATTTGATGTTTGGGGTATAGATTTCATGGGACCTTTCCCTATATCGTTTGGAAAAAGATTTATTCTTGTAATGGTAGATTATGTCTCGAAATGGGTAGAAAGTGAAGCTCTTCCCACTAATGATACCAAGGTTGTCATACGATTCCTTAAAAAGAACATATTCACTAGATATGGCATTCGAGGCGATCATTAGTGATAGAGGTTCACACTTTTGCAATCGACCATTTACTAAGTTAATTGAAAAATATGGTGTAACGCATAAGTTAGGAACACCTTATCATCCGCAAACCGGTGGTCGGGTAGAGGTGTCGAATAGAGAGATTAAAAGAATCATAGAAAAAACGAGTGGACTCAAACCGTAAAAGCTGGGCGGTTAGACTAGATGATGCGTTATGGGCATACGAAACTGACTTTTAAAACTCCAATTGTTGTTCTCCCTACAAATTAGTCTTTGGTAAATCTTGTCATCTCCCGGTAGAGTTAGAACACCGAGCCTTCGGGCTATTAGATTTTTAAATTTCGATCTAAAATTTGTCGGTGATCATAGACTACTTCGGTTAACGAAATTAGAAGAATTTCGCCTTGATTCATATGAAAATGCTCGAATCTACAAGGAACGCACGAAATCCTTCCATGATAAAAGAATCTATAGTCGTGAGTTCCGTGTAGGTGATCGAGTGTTATTGTACAATTCACGTTTAAAGTTGTTTCCGGGAAAGCTTAAATCAAGATGGACGGGACCATTTAAAGTAACACGAGTTTATAAATGCGGAATTTGTTGAACTAGCGATGGGAATACAACTTTTATAGCCAATGGTCACGGGGTGAAGCTATTTACGGAAGGTGAAGAAGTCTCTCTCATAAATGAAGTGATGTTTTGATCGACCCTCCGAAAGACTAAAAAGCGAGTGCTGCGAAAATTTGAAAGTATCAAATTACCGGGTTTTATCTTTACTTTTATATGTCTAAACTAGTTTCGTCTTTTACCGGATAGACGTAAAAAAAGCTGGATGTCTTTTTTAGATAGATTAGGAGTTTTTGTTTTGCTTTTGAAGTTTGGCCTTGATAGAGATGTCGCTTTTACTATAGAAGCTTTAGTTTTTGAACGAGAACAAGCAATTGTTGAGAGAGAAAAAATTGAAAGAAGTTTGTAATGGTACGTCGAGAAGCTCGATAAAGAGAAGGGCTAAGTTTTTAAGGAAGTGCAGAATCTGTGGAAAGATTGAACACAGTGGGCAATGTGGGAAAAATATGACTCAATCTCAGAATGAGTGTTTGAATGTAATTAAGAAGGGAACGATTAGGTGGTTAACCGAAAATCCCGATGGAATTCCAAGACATAATTCAAACGCTACGTTTCTAGGATTTAGTTTGCTTGAACGGTATGTTAGAAATCTGGAGTTTGTAGAAATTGAAGAATTAGAAACCCCGTAAGTTCAAGTCTTTTATTGTTTTTAGTTTTATAAAATTTTTGCATAACTTTGAAAATTTTATAAAATTGGATCTTTATAAAATTAAGGAGTTTTATAAAAGTTTTATAAAAAGTTTTTTTTAGTTTTTAGATATTTTATAAGAATTAATAGAAATTTATTGAATCTCTATAAACTTTTAAATAAGTTTTATAAAGATTTTATAAATTTTGAGAAATTGTTATAAAATTTATAAATTTTATTTTCCAGTTTTATTAAGTTTTTATTGAGTTTTATAAGTTTTTATATCAAAAATCCAAAAAAAAAAATAAAAAAATTTTCAAAAATCATAAAAATTTCACACGGACCGATCCGGCCCTTGTCCAGGACCGATCCGGGTTCGATTTAACCTAAAAAGGACGGGACATTTCTTTCTTCTTCATTTCTCCTCTTTTCAAACAGCAGCCGCACCACCACCTCCACCCCCAAAAAATTTTCTTTTTCTCTTCAAAATAACAAATTACACTACACCATTACATACATTCTTCCTCTTTTACTCTCCTCTCTTCAACACAAGTGAAAAATTCGAAAAAGATCGAACACAAGCTCCATTTCATCCCGGTGGCTTCTACGACTTTTCCGGCCACTTTTGCACCGTTTTGTTCATTATAAGGTATAATTTGTTTACTCTAGTTATCAATTTCACGATTTTTGTAATTTTTAGATTTATTTTCAACTGTTTTGATTTTTAAGTGTGTTGTGACATTTTATTTGTGTTGTTTTTTGTTTTTGTTGTTCTTTTGTTATTCCAAAATTCGTAGAATGGCCTCATCTAGTCGCAAAATCTCTAAGAAACGAAAGCCTAATATTCCAATAGAAGTACCGGTCGTAGGTCTTAAAGATTTAACACCGGAAGAAGAGTCGGTTAGTTTTTCTTTGCTACGACTTCACCTCAAGCTAAGAATGCTTATAAGAATATCTATAGTAAATGTGGAGTTGTGTTGGAGAGAGGCTTAGATTTTGATGACTTAGGAGAGGAAGTTAGGCGTATTTTTGCGAGACGCCAATGGTTGGATTTTGCAGCTAAGAGGACAGGAGAGATCAATACTACCTTAGTGGCAGAGTTTTATGCAGTTCTGTCTACTTTGACACCCACTGAGGGTAGTATGATAGAGTCTATTCCCCTTAGGTCTAGACATGTTTCTTTTAATCTGGATCTTATCAATGTTGTTTTAGGGGTAGAAGTTTTTCCAGATGAGGAGGATTACGGAATTTGTTTATAGATTAGATGATCTGCTATGTATGAGCGGTGCCTCTAGAGCTCGGAGGGAGTTTGATGCTACGGCGAGTGGGTGGACAACGAGATTTAATTATGGGAAGTGTTTTAGAGATGCGAGGGCAATCAAAAGATTTTTGAGCCATACTCTCTATCCCACTACCAAACACACCGCCTTTGGTAAAGAAGATTTATGCATTACTTGGGCAATGATTCATGATATTAAGGTGGATGTGGGGAAGATCATGTATAGAAGGGTTTTCGAGTTTATTGTTACTGCCAAGGCAGGGAGTCACATGTACTTTCCTGGCTTTATTTCGGATTTATGTCGTAGATCGGGAGTTCCTTTCCTATCTAACGACAAATTAACTATGGCGAGATGAGTCCACGATAGGCCCTGAGTACGAGGAGGTCTCCGAGAGGGTTCGATAGACTCGATAGTTAGACGTAGTGAACCTCACCGGTTCCACCGGTTTCGGCATTTTCATCTTTTTCGATCGGCGGCGAGCGGACTTCTTTTCCAAGCACCATTACATACGATATGTTCCAATCCTTAGTGTCGGATGTAGCCCGAGGACGAGGCTAATATGGCCTTATTTTTGAGCGAGTAGGCGGTGGAGTGATGATTTACGTAGAGGGATGTTGAGACATGAGCGGATGCATCTTGATCCTTCTTTCGATAAAGCGCCTATCCGCCTGTCAATCGACCCATATACTTTACCAGATTGGATAGCACCTATCCCACCATCTCAGAGCTTTCATCATATGCCAAATCCTTTTGGAAGCCAGTCTAGTGGTCAGGGTGTCTTTTATACAGGTTCTCGGGGTCTTTGTTACATCTATTTGGGGAGGATTTTCGGATTTTGCAAGGATGACGTCGAGTATGAGTTCGTTAGGTCTCGACGAGTTCGGTTCGGACCACGACTACGTTTCCACGGCCGGTTACGTCATCGATTCCAAGTTTGAATGATCCGGTTTATCTGTTGAGGATGATGATGTTGACATTGTTTGATTTCGAACAACTTTATTATTTTTAAACATTTTAAATACTGTTTATTTTATTTTCCGCATTTTAACTTTCTTAAATGCTAAGTTTGCTAATTTAATAGTTTTTCGTTTTCATAATCGTAGTAGTAAATTTAATTATTTTTAGTAGTATTTAAATATTTCATCAAAAATCTAAAAAATATTTGTATCATTTATATGTCGTTTTTTTCATGTATCGTATCATTTAGATAATCTTTATTTACCTTTATAGATTTTAATAGCCTTGAAGTCTATTAAAAGACAAACAAGCAAATTTGAATTTTACAACATTTACACGGTGAAACTATTTTGAAGCCGGACCGGTCCGGCCAGTTTTCAGGACCGATCCGGGAGTTAAAATTTGCTTAGTCATGTTGAGAGTGTTAATATGCAGCCACGTATACTCTCAATGTTTGTCCATTTAAGGAAAGAAAGCTGAGAGTGAAAAATTACAATTTCACTTAGTTACTTTCACCTTTCTATCTGTTAAATTATTTTCATCTGTTTCAACTAAAATGTCAAACCGGTCATCACCGTCAGTCAATTCTTATGATCCGGAGGCATTAGATGTTTTTGTCCCGGAGTATAGCGCTTCAAATGTTAATTTGTTGGTGAATGCGAGGTTTGCAAATTCTCCAATTTTGGTTGAGAAGGGTATCAACTATGAAAAAATTGATCAGTCAGGGAAGGATTTAATTCAGAGTAGAGGTTGGAGAAAGTTTGTAAGGAATCCAAGAGGTAGAATAAATGTTTCAGTCGTTAGGGAATTTTATTCCGCTCTCTCTCTTGTCGATCTTGTCGATCCGTCACAACTTGTATCCGTTCGTGGTACACTTATTCACTTTTCACCTCGTATCATCAATCATATTTACGAAATACCAATTTTCAATCAAATCCATAATCTTCATTTTGAATATCAATGGGCGTTAGGGAACTCCTTTAACGTTGTCAACTATGTCACGGAAGCTTTTCGGTATTTGTTTCCGAGTTCGATCAAAATTACGACTCTACCACTTCGGCTCTACTGCTCATCGAGAGCATGGAAACACTTCATTAACTCACGAGTCTATCCGACTAGTGACTTTGCGTGGGTTAGTGATAATGAAATACTTTTGTTATTTGCGTTGATAAGCGGAGCTCGTGTGAATTTTGGGGATTTTGATTTTTAAGACGGCGATAAACTTTGCGGTGGAACGGTATAATAATGGAAGGCCGATGCCTTTTGCTTGGTTAATTTCAAGGTTATGTATTCATTTGAATGAAGTCCCACGAAATTGCTTCGACGAGATATATCCGTCTCGTGATTATCGTAGAGGATTGCTACCGGTTGAGAATCCGGGTTGTTCGTCGACTATTTAAGCTAGTTGTTAGTTTTTAATTTAGTTTAAGAATGGTTTGTTTTAATAAAGGAGTTAAGTAAGTTAGTTAATAAGTGTTTTATTTTAAGTTTTTTTTAGTTTGTAATAGTTTCTTTTGTTTAATATATATGCTTTTGTTTAGTATTTGTTGTAGTAAACGTTATTCAATATTAATAAACATCTAAAATTTTAATTTAATTTTTGAACCTACTTTTTCATACTCGTTGAACATCGGGACGATGCCACTTCGTAGTGGGGAGTAAGGGTTAGGTTTGAAAAATTTATTAAAATTTTTTCGAAAAATTAGTAAAAATTATTATAGTTTTTTCATATAAATTAGTACTTTAATTACTTATTTCTTAGTTTTTAATTTTTCTTGAATGATTTAAGTTAGTTAATATATGAATAAAAATGATATAATTTGAGAAGATTAATTTTTGATTTAGTAAAATATATTAGATATATTATGAATATGTTTTATATCTTTTATAAGATTTTTAAGATTTTGAGTATGTATAACTAAATAATTTTTGTCAAATATTTCTTTTATGGAATTATTCAAGTAATTTTTATATTTATAAATAAATTTTTAGATAATTTTCTTTTCAAAATAAATTATGAATTTGGAATCAAAATTAGGAATGATGATTTTTGGACACCACAAAAATATAACTATAGCTTACCTGAATAAATTTCCAATTTTTGACCCTACCTCAGCTTTTTAAAGAGTGATCAAGACCTCACTCGGAATTTAGCTATTTTGATTAATTAGAAATTTCCGACCCTTAGCTTGTTTTGGTCTACATTTCTTTGAAATCCTTCGAGTTTGTACGTACTTATGAGAGGAGATGATGACAAAAGAGTTAAGAGTTGAGAAAAAATGGTATATCTTTGAGATTGGATTAGTATGATAGGTTCTAATATAGATGTTCTCACCTCATGACGCTTACAAGATAGCTGATTTTGGCAATGAGTTCAGATATGTTAGTATCCTATGAAAAATTTATATTAGGAACAAAGCACCATTTTTACACAGAATTAATCAAATATCAAGTATCTTCCCTGTCTTTGATCGACAATATAAAAATTAATAATGCCTGATGATAGTAGTCCAGCTAGGGTATTATCTCGAAATGTCCTATTGCTGGGAATGAAGGCATGAACAATAAAGAAAAAGTCGAATCAAAAGATCTCAAGAATGATTACGGGTTTAAGGAAACCGGACTCGTAATTTTAGATCGAAAGAGTAGTACTCCGATCAATCTTGATGAAGCAATGCTTGTAAAATTTGATTTTTTTTTTCTACACACACTCACGCTTTAGTTCTTAATATTAGTGTTTGTTTATAAAAAAAATAAAAAAAAAAGAGAGAAAATCTGAAAAATAGTTGGAATAAAAGGATGTTACTAATCGGAATTGTTTTTGATCAAGAATGTGAAGACGTAGGTACGTACGACTTGCCTCTTTCTCTTTTTGATTTCTTTTTCTATCTTTTCGATTAACCAATGTCCTATCCTAATATATTATAAGCCATTGTGTCTTCTATCTGACTTAGTTAATGATTCCAGAAATTCGTAATAATCGAGATAGAAAGTAATTCTAATATTTTATTTATATTTATGAATTATTGCATGCATGTTTCCATCTGATTAACATTTGATACTTAATTTATTTAAGTTATATAAACTTTCTCTCTTATTAAATTTCTATAAAAGTTATAACTTATATGTTTATAATATTGGCGATATATATTACTATGGAAATTTTAATTTGTTCAATTATGTTATCTTTCATTTATATATTACCGCTTATTTTTGCTCGAGGACGATCAAAAGCTAAGTGGGGAGTAGTTGATGTATGACTTTTATATGATTAAATTTACGTTATATTATTATGTTTTATTGACGAATTCTATGTAAAATATATGAAATTATGATATAATTAGTATGAAATATTAATCTTTATAGTTTAGTATAGTTAGTAGTAAAAGTTAGTATTTATAGTAAAAAGTTGTAGTTTTTGTACCGGTTTTTAGTGACCGGAGTGTTGTGTCTATTTTACACGGGTATTTTGTGTTTATTTCATTGCGAGAATCCTAAGATGAACCGAAATCCCGAGTAGAGACACTTTTTGAAGTCAATTCAAGTCGTTGGAAGGAAGTTATAAAGCATCACTCAATTTAAATGGTCAAGTGGTTAATCGGTTATTAATAATGAAATCTCGAAAACGACACGTATTGGGAATGGCTCGTTAAAAAGACATTTTACGGGAAAATGTTCTTCATGAAAGATGAAGATCTTCATATGAGCTTTCTAAAGCACTTTGAATCATGAAGATTAGAGGTCTACAACTCAAATGGTGGTCAAGTGGCTAATTGATTCGTACTTATTGAAAAATCCCGAAAAGGACACGTAATACAAATGGCTCATCGAGAATACGTTTTACGAAGAAGTGGCCTTGATGAAAGTTGTAGAGAATTCAACGAGCTTTTCAACGGAAGTTTGATTATGTCATTCTGATATCGAGAACTCAAGTTACGATTTTTAGAAGTTAGCTATGTAATTATATATAATTATATATATAATTACACAGCATCTGTGATGATTAAGGGTAACATGGGCTCACATGCTTATAACTAACTGTAATGATTGTCATCATTACACCGGACCGATCCGGCCAATTTTCAGGACCGGTCCGGGAAGGAGGAAAGTCTATAAAAGGGAGATCAGAGGCTCATTTCAAAGGGGTACCAATATATATATACAATATCCTATATATATTCTCTATCCCCTCTTTTCTTTAGTTTGTAAATAGGCCTTAAGCCGGGAATAAATTAGTAGTAGTAGTATCGTGATAATGCTCGGGAAATTATCAGAAGTCCGGTGTTGCTAGAGTAGTTGTTATGTCCGGAAGAATACAACTTCTGAATCAGCATCTGTAATCGGGTAACTTTTCTGAAGTATTTATGTTTATGTTTGTTATTTTCTTCTTTTTAGTTTTTATAATGTTATTAGGCTAGATCTAATAACTAGCCAAAGTTATGTAATCGTATTATTTCGATCTTTTCGTTAAAAGAATGATGTCTAAGTAAAAGTGATTAAAATTGAGTTAAAATGAATCTTTTTCTATTTCGCTACGTAAAGATAACATATTCGGAATGACGTAATCAACCATGATGAATACCACATATAACCTGGCGATGAGCCGACCGGAGAAGTCGGGATATGAGTAAAAATAGAAAAACCGGAGGGTAAAAATGGCCGTCGATTAACGGAATCCTATTTCCTACCCGGGGGCGATTTGTCCTAGAAAAACAAATCTTATTAACTTTGTACTCGAGATCTTAATAATGTTAAAATCACGAGTTTAATTGAAACTACACCGTTTGTGTTAAATCGATCCGCTTGACAACCGGAGCCTCTTGAATAACATCGGCCATCGACAAATGGAATCACCTCTTTTATCCGGGGTAGATTTATACTCGGTACTGTTTTGACTAACTAAGTTTAGCCTGGGGCGATTGTGGACATTGGATCGATGACAATTTGACATATGACAATTTCATACGCTCGTGTGAGGAGGAATTGTTGACAATAGGAGTACACCGTTTCATTTACTCAATTGGACCTAATAAAAAGGAAGATCGAGCACATTCTATTAATTGAAAAGATCGAATAAATTGATTACATATACTTTGGCTAGTCTAGTCTATAAACTATATATTGGTATCTATATATATTTATATATATATATATATATATATATATTTTACTATTTATGTACATCTATATATATTTATATATCTATATATATTATATTAGAATAACTTTTAAATTACGCATTTATTTTATGTTGGTTAGAGTAGTAGTAATCGTGTTATAAAATTGCGGTTTAGATCGAGTTAATAGCGCTCTTTGGTGTTTAACCACACTTAAAAGAATTACCACTTTTTCCCGAGGATTCGACACACGACTCACCACTTTATCACTACAATTTGATCCGGTACACGCCGGTTAGGATCCGTCTAACCTAGAAAAAAAGGTCCGGTTTTGGTGACGTCAATACTCCATTGGCGACCCCTTTCTTGACGCCGTTCGCCGATCAGATTCCCAAATTGTGTTGTCTCGGGAAGGGTTTTGGTGACGTCAACTCCATTTGGTCCATCTTCGTACCATTTCTTGCATCTTGTCATGCATGGCGGACTCTTTATCCAGTTCTTCTTTCAAAGATTTCACACTTTCCGGTGGAGCCTTCTTCTTCTTTCTACTAGACCCCACCGTCCTTCTCCATCTACCATATTCTCAATCTCGTCTCATAGCTTGTTCCGACGGCGATTCATAATATCTCCGCCACTTACGTCATTCAGTTTATTCTGATCCACTGGCTCTAAGGCTCTGAATAATATAATCACTTGCTCAACAGTTGAAAAACCGTGTGGAGGGCATCTCTTCAGTAGACCCCTAAACCTCTAATATGTCTCCTTCAGTGTCTCTCCCTCGAGACCATCAAACGAAGAGATTTCTTCTTTCAAATCTAAAATCTTAGCCGGAGGAAAGTACTTTCTCAGAAACACTCTGACCACATCCGCCCATGTATGCAATGAATCATTAGGTAATGAATCATACCAATCCTTAGCAGCTCCTCTAAGTGCAAACGGGAAAACTGTCAGCTTTATCGCCTCGTCACTTACCCCATTGTATTTCATTGTCCTACATATCTGAAGAAAGTGATCTAAAAAACTATTCGGGTTCTCAGTTGACTTCCCGTGGAACAAGGCGTGTTCCCCCAACATGTTCAGGATATTTTGCTTTATGTCCATGTTGTTGGCATTGATAGGAGGCACTCTAATTGGGTTGTGCCCTGTAACTTCATGTGGTGTAGTCACATAATCTCGACAGACTCTTGGTCCCTGTCATTGCTGAACCCTCTGTGGCTGAAAATTCTGCTGTTGATTGAACTGCTGCATCGGTGGGTGCTGATTATATGGGTTTTGGAACCCCCGTTGGTTTCCCCGATCCCTCCAAGCATCGTAGTAATCGGTTTACAGTCTCTTGGTCGAATTCTGGCCTGAAATCCTGGGCATTCCATCCAATCCATGTTCTCTGATTAAGTCGTGGGGTAACCAGCTGCTGTAACTCTGTATCATCCTCCATAACTATTCATCACGAGGGTTCCTCGGTGGAGTTTGCAACTGCAGTGTCGCATTACCACCAGTAGTGTTTGAGGTTTGCCCGGGTGCATTATGTTCATCGATGGGATCTTTGCCATCTCTACGAGTCATTATATCGTCCATTTCTGCAGAGGAATCTGAGAGTGAGCTTTCTACTACCCCTTCTTCTTCAAACAAAGGGTTCGGGCTTGCAATCAGGATCTCTCCTCGGCGCTGACTGTTTCTGTGAAGTGCAAACGCTTCAATTTCTTCAATCGGTTTGATAAGAGGTTCTTTAGAGCATCGGGTCATTCACTGAAAAATATGAAACAACAAGAAAACAAAATAAAAACGACCTAAGCCCAAGCTTTCGGTCAACTTAAAAGATATAAAACGTTACTCCCCGGCAACGGCGCCAAAATTCTTGATAGCAAAATACTTAACCGCTAACATTTACCGACATAGTATCGGGTCAACGGGAGTATAGTGGTCACAAGGTCGAATCCAAAGGGAGTAATGTCTAAGTACCAAAGCTAACGTAGAACTTAGTTCAGTTCAAAATAATAGTGGAGGGTTTTATACTAATGCAGAAATAACGATTATACTAACGAGTTTACGTCTAAATATTAAAAGGTATACCCGAACTATGATCCCACGAGCTACTTTTACCCCTAAGGAAGGACTTGACAGAGAGCGTGTCTTAACCGACCTACCTATCCAATATAGTTTAACAACATCCACGGGTGCCAACTCCTAGTTCTAGTAATTGGACTGAACAACTCGATCTAACCACCCTATGTGAAGCTAACCGACTCTCCCTTTGGAAAACCAATTATCCTAACATGATTAAGTTCTAGAGTTGCTCGAACAACGATGACAAACCTCTGTATTGGAAACAGACCTAACAACTAGGCCGAATCTACGCAACGATCCTAAAACCCCTTTTCCCACATCTCACCGCAAAATGCATCTATAAGTTCGATGTGTGTGACAGTGAACTAGGTGATCAATCTAATTCAAAGATGTTATAATAAGTTTTAGGACGTGGATTAATCGTTTAAACATAATATTACGCACTACACAAATCCCTATCTCATCCCCCTTAGGGTTTTCGCTCGCTTTCACATAATTCGACTACACATGCAATTAGCTACTCATGATTGTGCTAATAAACGAAATAGGAATTGAAAACATGCTAGAAATAATAAAAGAGGAATAATTCATTATCATATAATATGCAGAAAATCTGATCAAGAAAAGTATGGAGAAATATCCACCAAAAGTCGAATCTTTGGAACTTGAAACGCAAATCTAAGCTATAAAAAATATGTAGAATCGAAGGATATGAACTATGAAACCAAGGGATCAACGTATGTTTAACCTACCCTAAAACCGCACCAAAATCGCCCCAAAAGTGTCTAAAGTCGAAAGGATGTGTGAAGGGGCTGAATGAGCTGCGTATTTATAGTGCTACGTTAAAATCTGATGCTGTCGGGGCCGGACAAGCGTTTGAACCATAGTGAACGCTCGTCTGCCTGGAAACCGTGATGATATTAGGGTTTCGTCTTCAGTGAACCAGCGTTTACTTGCCTTGGACGCTCGGTTGATAGAACATGTCTTGAGGGCAAACGCCCATCTGGGTTGCCTGAAAGCCAGTCTGGCTTGTATGAGCTTCCTTGATTGAGGCGAACCCATCCAAACGTGCGTTTGAGGGAAATTTGAACTCTCGTCCGTCTAAAACTCTAACTTTCAGTATCATGAGCTAATTCTATGAACGCCCGTCTGGACTGTCCAAGTGCCAGTTTGGGATAGGGCAAACGCCAGTTTGCCTTGATTTCAATCCAAACTTGATTTTCCTTCACTTCCATGCTACCTTCGTGCCACGATCATGTTTCCCAATCCACAACATCGCCTTCTGGGTCCTCGAGCCACCTAAGTCCTGCAATAACATGTACGAACGAACACCACGCGTAATTCCGCAAGACAAAAGTGTTCGGAAAAGAGCTAAATATCGTTAAAAAGGCGGAGTTTACTATCGATGTGACAGTTTAACTCCCCGTGCGTATAACTCTCGATATTCCTCTTAATTAGGTCCAGAACTACCCAAAACATGCCAATAAAGTAATAAACGGGGGTTAACCTGCACACCAAAGTACAGTAAAGTTGACTCCCGTCAATATGATACGCATGAATTTTGCAAATTAATTCATCATAGTATTATATTATTATGTATTAATATTATATATTAATATATTTATATATGTATGTGTGTGACATGTATATATGTGATATACATGTGCACATGTGTAGTAGATATATATATATTGTGTGACATGTATATATGTGATATACATGTGCACATGTGTAGTATATATATATATGTGTGTGTGTGTGTGTGTGTGTGTGTGTGTGTGTGTGTGTGTGCGTGTGTGTGTGTGTGTGATATATATGTGTAAATTGATTTATGATAATATAATAAATATATATTCAATATTAGATATTGACAATATATATCTTGGAAAGTGTTTAATATAAGATATTAAATTTATGGCAGATATGATTTTAAGGACCAATCCTTAATAAGATTAAGGAAAATACTTAATGAGATAATCAGTCAAATTGGGGAAATAGTTTCTTGTTCCCTACTACACTCAGAATGATTGTGGCACCTCATATGCCTAAAAAGGTGAGTTGTGCCAATATCTTTACATCACAATATTCTTGTAATATTCTAGCAAAATGCACGTGCTTCGCACGTGTTTTCATCAAATTATAAAAAAAAATCAATTAAAAAGAGTGTTTGTGTAGTTTAACATTATGTATGTTGCTACAGTTTGTGGTTACTTTATAAAATAAAAGTATGTTGAATAATGATAATTGTTATAAAATAATGTCATTCTTTCACATGGTACATATCAGTTGTTATATCATGATTGATTTATTTTGAAAATTGGTAAAATATTATTGATGTTTTTGATTAGTTCGGTATTGATAGATGTATTTTTTCTCTCCATGCATTTGAACAACATAAGTTCATAATATAATAGAATTCTATAACGAATTTAAAGAATAACATTGATATAATATTCACATCAAAATATAATCAACCATAAGCTTAACATTTAATTTTACTTTGTTTAATGAACTTTTTAACCACGGGTACTCGGGCTGGTTAGAAGTTGAACTTTGGGCACCTCTATTCTAGGATCCCTCGTACTATTCAAATACTTTGGCTAGTAGTATTCAAATACTTTGGCTAGTAGTAGTATTGTTAGAGAAAAAATTGATAATGTCAAGCAATTTATACATATCACCTTATAATTATCAAGTATTTTACCTTGACAATACAAAAAATGGCCTTGACAATAATCGTAGCCAAATACTTTGCCTCCCATATCACCACGAGATGCCTATTCATTATGGCCATGCTTGTAGGTTATATTGATTGTTGTTGCACGTTATATATTAACTTTTAGGAGAATATACATAAAACGCTTGAAAAGTTCTATTCAATGAAAAGAGTGCAAATATTCTAAATTTCATAAAAAGGGTGTAAGGAACTTTAAAAATTATTATAAAGGGCATAACATCCATCACAAAACCCATTATTATATATGAGTTTCTTTGACTGTTAGGTATTTCCTTAAAGGTATATGGATTTAAGTAAGTTAGGGAGTATACTTCATTTAGTGGGTCGGCTGCCCCATAATGCTAAAGGGTGCAACAGCCCCTAACTGTTACATACAAATGATAATCATTACTAAATGGTCTCATTTTTATGTAAACGAGATCATAAAAATAATCATGTTTACATATAAATTATATCATGTTTTATATGATACATTTTTTATTCATTTACATACGAAAAGCATTATTAGATTACAATTCATGTTATTAATGAGTTCGCCTCAAATCTCTAACAAATCATTGAACATTCTTTTTTTTTGTTTAACTCATTGAACATTCTTTAAGTTCTTTCTACCTAAATAATACCATTAAATTTATTATGCATAAGTGTGGTGATTGATCATAAGTACATATATACTTTAGTCATATTCTAGCTACAAATAATCTTAGTACAAAAATTATTCTCGGCTGTTTACCAAGGAAACCGAGGGGGGATGCGATTTCAATTTGCACCGCTTTTGTTAGTATTCATTATCATTCACCGGGAATTGAGTCAAACATGATCTTGTTCACAATCGGCTTTGTTCGTTTAACAACTCTATTGATGAGACTACTGGTTATCAAATTCACCATTCAAATGTATTACCAAATCCAAGTGACTACCCTTCAACGATTCATGTGTCATTCCCAAGTATATATCTCTCATTATGAATTGTGTCACTCTACTTCCTTTCAAGTCCTTCTAAATGGCCAACTCCCTACCCATTTTTACCCATCTAAAGGAATCAGGCAAGAGGATCCCATTTCCCCCTCTTCCTTGTCATTTGTTTTGAAGGCCTCTCAACTGTCTTGAATCATTCCATTCGTAATGGAAATATTACCCCATTTAGATTGGGTAAAATGACCCTTGTCTCTCTCACCTCCTTCTACAGATGAATGCATCATGTTTTCCAAGCCTTTAACTCCAATGCAACCGAACTCATGCAAACCTTTTTTCTGCTATGAGTGTCTTTCAAGCGAGAAAGTTACTCTCTTGAAATCAAATGTTTTCGTTAGTGAGGGAGTCAATTTGAAATCCAAAATCCTATCCTTAAGATTCTTTCCATTCTTATTGGGATTTGCACAAGCAAACACCTGGGACTCCCTGATATATAACATTTATAAAAATTACGATGTTTTATATACATTATCGACTCTTTTTATATAAAATATAAGTAATTATAACGATAATCTTATAAAATATTAATAGTTATGAATAAATCTAAATACTATAAAAATCAAGTAAAAATGATAAAAAGTTATAAATTTTGTACCGGGTTAATAACCGGAGTGTCGTGTCAGATTCACGTGGGTATTTTTGGTATTTTATTTACAGATCTTAGGTAAACCAAGACCCCGAGTGACGACACTTTTTGGAGTAAAATCATATCTTTTGAAGGAATTAAGGAAGTGCCACGAGTTTTAAAGTTCAAGTGGATCAATGGTTCGTGACACCGTATCAAGTTATATTTTCGACGAACAAATGGCCCATCAAAAAGGCATTTTCTGAAGAAAAGTCCTTCAGGGAAGTTGTAGATCTTCTCAAGAGCTTTCCAACGCATCTTGAATTATGTCATTTGGAGATCCATAGCTCAAGTTATGATTTTATCAAGTTTCAGATCAAGTTTGGAAAAAATCTATCCGGATCGATCCGGAATTACCTCGGATCGATCCGAAGAGACATGATGATTACCCAGCATGTGGCCCTGCAGAGAAAAATCCAGGGGATAAGATTTTTTATTCCCGGATCGATCCGGCCCTTTCTCGGATCGATCCGGCTTGGAAAAATCGCCTATAAATAGAGAAAGATTGCAGCACATAAGGGGTACCAAATATATTTTCTTTACCTCTTTTTATTAGTAGTAGGTATGTATATAGGCCTTAAGCCATAAATAAAGTAGTATCGTATAATGCTCGAGAAATTATCGAAGATCAATGTTGTTGAAGTCGTTGTAGCATCCGGAAGAATACAAACTTCGATTCAATTGTTGTAATCGGGTAAAATTTCTAAAGTATCTATGTTTGTTATGTTTGTTTTTATTTTCGTATAATGTTAGTAGGCTAAATCTAATAACTAGCCAAAGTTATGTAATCGTTTTATTTCGATCTTTTCGGTAAAGGAATGTTGTCTAAGTAAAATTGACTAAAATTGAGTTAATTGAATCTTTTTCTATTGATAAAGTTTGATTCGAAAAAATTCATAATCTAATTATGAATTGACGCTCAGTAGTTAGGTTATGAACTCGTTAATAGAAAAACCGGAGGGTAAAATTGGCCGAGTGAATAACGTGACAACGGAACCCAGCTTTCCTACCCGGGGGATTTGTCCTAAAAAGATGAATCTTATTGAAATTTGTACTCGAGATCGTAATAATGTTAAATCATTTGTTTAATTGAAACTTAAACCGGAAAGTTGAATCGTCCGGCCTTGACAACCGGAGCCTTTAAATAAAATTGACCGTTTGACGAACGGAATGACTCCTTTTATTCAAAGGTAGAATCGTACTCGGGACCCGTTCGAAAAACCGTAACGAGTTGTGGATCTTGGACCGATGACAATGGACATATGACAATTTCGTACGCTTATGTGAGGAGGAATTGTTAACCTCGGAGTGCACCGTTTCATTTACTCAATTGAACCTAATATAAAAGGAAAGATCGAGCGCATTCCATTCACCGAAAAGATCGTATAAATCAATTATATAAACTTTGGCTAGTTCTCTAATAATATATTTGGCATCCGTATATTTATATCTATATATATTACGCAACTTATGCATATCTATATATATTTATATATCTATATCTATTATATTAGAATAAATTTTAAATTATGCATTTATTTTATGTTAAGTAAAATAGTAGTGATCCGTGTTATAAACCGAGATTTAGATCGAGTTAATAACAAACTATTTGGTGTTTAACCACACTTAGAAGAATTACTAAGTTCCCTGAGGATACGATACTCTGACTCACCATACTAGCACTACAGTTTGACCCGATACACTGTCGGTTAAGGACTGGTATTAGCACTAGAAAAGGCCACGTCACTCCCCTTCATGGTATGATGACCTAAATATGAAATCTTTCGATACCTCAATGATAAAACCTGGAATACTTTGAATGGATGGAAATTTATGCATCTTACCCCTCCAGCAAAGAAGCCTAATCAAGTCTATGATCTAATCTTTTCCAACCATCTGATGAAGTGCTTTATTAACATCCCTGAGAAGCTTCTTAATGAAATCTTGGGCATGGTTCGAAAATTCTGGAGGTGCAACAACCCTAATAAATCTTTTATGGCCTGGATTTCTTGGGACACAATTTTTACTCCTAAAAACAAAGGTGGCCCAGGCTTTTGCAATGTGGAACTTTTCAAAAAGGCTTTACTTACTAAACAGATCTAGAGAATTCTTCAAACCCATTCTCTGACAAATTATATTCTCAAAGCCAAGTATCTTAAAAGAAAATCCTTTTTTGATACAAAACCTACACAACCTATGGTTCATTTGGAGAAGCATTCTATGTGGCAAAGATTTTCATACTCAGGGTCTCAGGTGGACAGTTAGAACTGGCAAGGACATATGTATATGGAAAGACCCATGGATCACTCTAGATCGTTCCTTCCGGATTGCTCCTCTTGACCCCTTTCAATCTTTCACTCTCGACTAATAATACATGGGATGAACCCCTTCTTCCACACATGTTCCTGCCTTAGAGCATTATTATCCTCCATATCCCTATCCCCAAAAATACTATTAAAAAAATACATATCCCTACTTTACAAAGAACTAAATTCGAGTATTTCTACATCGCCTTCCCTATCTATGTCCTTACACCATTAAAATATTCATTCTTTATCTATAAAACAATTTTTTTCAAAATTAATTTTTGTTAGAAAGAGAGAGAAAGAATGAATAAAAAATATGTAGGGTGAGCTACAGTACCAACCTACATTTGGGGTGGCAATGTTCATGGTCCCTATTGTAGGGAAAGGATGGGGAAGCTGATGGAATGTGTTTTTGGCCGTATCCCTACGTTTTATCCCTATTATGAAGATATAAGAAGGTGTAGGGAGTTTGATGTTAATGCTCTTATAGAGCTGAAGTTATCCAGTCTATACCTATTGATAAAGAGAACCTTAAGGATCGTCTTGCTTGGAACTATTAAAAGAAATGTATCTTTTTGTTAAATCTGGCTATTTACTTTCCATACTGCTTAAGCATAAGTCAATTGGGAAAAGTGATACATCTTCACCTAATCGGGTAGGGATTCTCGTAATTACTTGTAGTCAGCTGTTGTTCCCCCTGAAATTCATACCTTCCTTTGGAGAATTGCTTCATATTCTTTGCCTGTTTGTGAGAATCTCATGAAACACAAGATTTATGTCCTTGTTACAAATCCACGATTGAATCCTGGACTCATTGGATTTGTCCTCTCAGAAAGCTCCTACTATTTCTCCTTTATGATATGATGTCTCATTTCGGTCATACATTTCTAGATTTGTGCGGGCTCCTCAATGAAAATATTCCAAATAAATCCGACCTATTTTTCTCTATAGTTTGGATCATCTGGAAGGCCAAATTATGAGGGGGGGGGGGTTTATGATATCCACATTCCCATGCAGAAAATTATTAACCAATTAACATCTTACTTGAATGTTTTCTGGAATCCTGATTTGGTTGACAATTTGTCTCATCTCAATGTTAGGATCAAGCGCTTACCGTTGTACTAAAACCAATTGGTGGTAGTAAAGGCGCAACTTTATTTCCTTTAACACGTCCCCTCAAGTGTGGGCCTCTAACAAGGCTGTGCCATCTAAGCACACAAAGGCAAGATCAAACTAGGCCAACAAGACAAAGAGGCCCAACACTTGCACAATAAATTGAGGGAGCCAGGGTTTGATCCCAAGACCTCCCGCTCCGATACCATGTTAGGATAAAGCACTTACCGTTGTACTAAAACCAATTGGTGGTAGTAAAGGCGCAACTTTATTTCCTTTAACACTCAATACTCATTGTCCTACTACTTTGATCAAGCCAAACACTGGATTTTTAAAAGCCAATGTTGATGCGAGTTTCAAAGACAACATTGGTTCGGTGGGGTTGTGATTAAAGATTCTGACGGGGCCTTAATTTCATCTTTCTCCCTTGCTCTAAGATGGATTTCCTCCGTAGAACACGTTGAACTTGTGGCCTTCGATCTGGGAACCATTGAAAAGGCAAAAATCTAAAGTGATGGCATTACGATCAAATAAGATAGTTGCAATTGTATTACCCCTTTAAATGATGATGATGATGATAATCTCTCTCTGCTAGGTTTCTTTGCAAGTAGGGTAAAGAGCAACACATCATCCTTCAGCTTTTACCTTTTCACCTTTGGCCATCGTGTTTGTAATAGGATGGCGGATTTGCTTGCCAAATTAGGGCTGTCATTTGATAGATTCTGGTTAATTTATTAGTCTAATGATCCAGAACATGAAAGAATTGATTAGATTTATATTGTATCATTTTAGTAGATATTAGTTTTGAGATTTTGTTCTTTGTGAAGGCAATTATGTAGACTAGTGAATTTCAGTATATATTAGTAGACATTGCTTCCATGGAGCTAAGGAAGAAGATATGTTTCCATTTGAACAAAAAGGTATATACTTGTGCTAATGTTTTCGTCAAAAAAGAAGATAGATTCGATGTAAGTTTCTTTTCGTTATTAGTTATTATTATTATATGATGATTTTTTTTTTACTTTTGGTAATTTTGTTACTAGTTATTATTATTATTATTATTATTATTATTATTATTATTATTATTATTATTATTATTATTATTATTATTATTATTATTATTGGCAAAATTATTTGTTATTATTATTAGTAGCAGCATTTGATCAGATTTGACAATTCGACTAATCAGATACTGAACTTAAAAAAAAGACTAATCAGTCAGATTATTTTATTATTTTTGTTTTCTTTTTTACATTCATTTTGATTTTGATATTATTATTATTATTATTATTATTATTATTTTCAAAATTAATTGTTATTATTATTAGTAGCAGCATTTGATCAGATTTGATAATTCGACTAATCAGACACTGAACTTAAAAAAAAAAAAGACTAATCAGACACTGATTATTTTATTATTGTTGTTTTCTTTTTTACATTCATTTTGATTTTGATATGAATAAATAAAATACTAAATTATTAAATATTATGCACATAACTCTGCCGATTACAAATTAGGATAACTTTCCTTTAAAAAAATAAGTTAAATTAGGATAACAATCCAACTCGATAACAACCTATCCTAAATTCAATAGCTATCCTATCTTGCGGAATATAAATTACATTATATTATAATATTGAAAAATATTATAATATAGTTAAGGATTAACGTTTCTTCAAAAAAAGATTATGGATTAACGTGTTCTTTTTTTGTTTCATACTTAACGTGGTTTTGTTTTTAGTGGTAATTCACTCTTACCTGATCACTCATGATTGCTCTACCTATAACAAACTTACACCACAGAGTCAATTGATGTTGTTGTGTCATTAATTTATGTTAAACAACAAAAATGAAATGAGTGATAAAAATACAAAAATAGTTGCATATCCATGTGGAAAAATAACATCTTGATCATTCTGTCTAATTAGAAAATAATGAGCTTACCCATTATCACCATTACCATAAGGCATTTGCTAATACATCAACTTCCTTTGCTGCAATTAACAAAAGAAAATAAAAAGAATTTCACTGAATCCGATTTTCATAACTTAAGAATTTGATGCAAAAATAAAGCATCAGCAAAGTAAAAAAGGTATATATATATATATATATATAGGGTTGGGTTCCCCTACATACCATACTATCCATACATACCTACATACCACTTAAATTAATAACCCAAACCAATCGATACTTCGAATTACCCTTCCTACCCTTCCTCCTTCTATTCAGCCTTCCTCCTTCGATTTCGCTACACGCCTTCCTTCTTCAAATCCGGCGACGGCGCTACTTGGTTATACGATCGCGCTACTTGGGAATCCGGCGACGGCGAACAATAACTAGTTTTGATTATTGTTTTTTTCCGTAGCATAGCAATGGATTCGGAATCGGAATATGATGATGGAAATCCGGCGATGGAGAATACTCAAATTGTTTTGTACACAAAGCTTATATTTTGGATGAAAGAGTACAAAATACACCTTATCAAAGGTAATTTATCACTCAAATTGTTTTGGCAAATTGTTTGTTAAAACATACAATACTAGTTGGTGATTTAGTGCATGTGGTTGTTGATTTAAGTGCATCTACTTGGTGATTTTAAATTTCGTTATCATAACATTTTCACTCGTTACGTAAACTACGAATTAAGTGAAGAAATCAACACTTCTAGTTTGACAAGTATGGCAAGTAGTTGACGTTGTACCCGACATAAGTGCGTAGGTGAATTTTCTATAATTTTACTTCTTCTTCCATATTTTTGATAGAATATCATGTAAAATAAATGAACTCGGTGTGTTTAATTTATCATTCAAATAATGCAGATAGTGTGGAAGGAATCAACTATGAGTCACCTTTAGCAAGTAAGAGCTCGTCGAACAAGATGGTACTATAGGTTATAGTTATTTATGCTCGTTTTTACGTTCAATTGCATCTTATTAGTATTTTAGTGCATCTAGTCACTTTTAATGTGCATCCGATATTAAATTTTAATGTTTTTATGAAGCTACTCATGTCGTCACTAGAGACCCTATCAACCAAATACCCTATGTTCTAGAATTTAAAGCCGGTTGTAGGATGTTGTTTGATGACCTAAACAAAGTGGAATACGTTTTTATAGGAAGTATAGTGAAGCCGCCGGGTTTAACATCAAAGTTGGATATAGAAAAACATGGTAAAGGACCTACCGTAAATATTATATACAAGCGTTGCGTATGTAATAAGGCGGGGATAAGTAAGCCGACAGGGAAACTAAGAAGGGTTCCAATAACTAGGGTTGGTTGTCGCTAAAATAGTTTTCAAAATAATAGAAGATGGTGTAGAGGAAGAGAAAACAAGTTGAAATACATGGTTGCTACTTTTATGAAGGCCACTCACACCATCCGAATACTCCAAATACCATGGTCCATTTGAAGCAAGCTGAGATATAAACATCGTGCATAAGAAAATAATAATTGACAATGCAAAGGTAAATTTTGGGGCGACCAAGTCATTTAAGATGTTCAAGGAACATGTAAGCGGTTTCCGTAATATTGGTGCGTCATTAGAAGATTTTAAGAACTTCTCCAGAGATGTCAAGAAATTTATCAAAGAGTATGATGCACAGATGTTAATTGAAAAGTTTATGCAAAAAAAAGCAATGTGTACTGCATTCTACTTTGATTTTGATGTGGACAAGGATGGGAATTTGAGCAGTAATATTCGGGCCGATCCTATTGCTATAAAAAACTACATGCTCTTTGGTGATCCGCTTTCGTTTGATACAACTTTTAATAAGAACCAATATAAAATGGTGTTTGGTCCATTTACGGGTGTGGATAACCATAAGAGATGTGTGGTCTTTGGAGTCGGTCTCGTTATCAAACGAGACCACAGAGTCATTTGTTTGGCTTTTTGAAAACTTTTTGAAGGCCATGGGTGGGCGTTATCCAAACTTCATAATAACGGATCAAGATCCGGCGATCAAGGCAGAATAGAAAGTGGTCTTTGGAGATAAAACGCAACACAAGTTTTGTGTGTGGCATATCATGAAAAAAGTGACAGAGAAAGTAGTGGTCGGCTATATGTAAAGAAACCAACTTTCTAAAAGACATTAATGCTTGTGTGTGGGGCGATGACATTGAGGTACAGGAGTTTGAGCAAAAATGGGCATCGATGATTTCGACTTACAAATTAAAGGATAATGAATGGTTGGATAGCATGAAGAAATTATGTGCCTATTGGATCCCTGCCTATTCAAGGGATTTGTTCTTAGGAGGGCTTATGAGGACGACCTCAAGATCGGAATCGAAAACAGCTTTCTTTGGAAACTTCACTAACCCCAATTTATCCTTGGTTGAATTTTACATGAGATACGAGAGCGCAATGGATTCTCAACGATGGAAACACTCCAAGTTGGTAGCAGATTCCAAAAATTCATCGCCTCAACTTATTACCCCGCTTGAAATGGAGGAGCATGCTTCTAAAATATACACCCCTGTTATATTTTACGAGTTTCAGCAGGAGGTAAAGGCTGCTTGTTTTAGATGTGGGTTTAAGAATAGCACTACAGATGGTGTGGTAGATACTATTATCATCACAGACCGGGACAGGAATAAGGATTACATAGTCCAATTTGTTATCTCTGAATATAAATTGGTATGCTCTTGCAAGAAGTTCACCGAGAAGGTCTCTTGTGTCGCCACGCAATTTGTGTGTTGAAAGATAAGTGGTTTCGATGAAGTTCCGAAAGAGTACTTGTTGGATAGGTGGATGAAAAACGCAACTTGTCACCGGTTTTTAGTGTAGATGGAACGTTACTTGTTGATTGTTCAACATTAGACACTAAAAACAAAAAGATTGGAGAGTTGTATACCGAAGCATTTGCCTCGTGTATCTATGGTTGAAGACAATGAAGAAAAGGCAGATGAGTTGTTGAAACTACTTCGTGACTTTAGAGAGAATGTCACGTACGTTAAAGATTGTTGTGAAAATCGAAAGAAAAAAAAAGTCAACAAAGATGATGAGATTGAGAAATTGCTAGAACAAAACTTCCAAAAGAAGTTACTATACTTCCTCCAAAACAATCAAAAACGAAGGGTCCGGAAGATCGGGAAGAAGGATTATTTCGGAAAAGGAAAAAGCTATCGAAGAGTAAGAGGACCCAAGAAAGTGCAACTATTGTGGTAAAATGTCATACCATGACTACAGAAATTGCCCCACACGTCTCCTACAAAAAGATGCCACAACGGAGGAAACATGTACATAAAAGTGTTGTTGAACATTCCACATTTGCATTTGTATTAGGTTATTTGAACATCAGAAATTAGAGGGTCATTATATTTAAAGTGCTTATAATAGTATATTTGTTTTTGCAACCTGAAAACACAGACATTGGTGGGAAGATATACGAGATGATCGATATCGCTCTATCAAGCAACTAGAGTAGTTCCGTAGCCGCAGGGGTGTTTACCGTCATGATTATATATGTCCTAGTTGTCAAGTAGCTATTACTTTTCCTAAGATACAATATTTTGTATGGTGATCTGTTTCTTTTGGGTTGCAACCTAGTACCGGTTATCTATTTGGTTTCTATAGTTGATTTTGATGCAAAGCTTGTAACTTTGTTATGTTTGCCTTCTTACTATGGATGAATTTGGATCCCCTATTAGCTCATGATCTTTTGCTTTTGATTCTCGTTTATTGTTAGCTTTTGCTTTGCCTCGTGTTGTTTTCCGATTCTCGTCGCTTGTGGGGGTTGCAAGCAACCGTACCTTTGTAAGGTAACGATGTTTTGCCCGTATGCGTTGTATATATCATACGGAATGCTGGTCGTTTTTTATATTTCCCATTCTCGTCGCTTTTGATAATTTTAGTGCATCCGATCACTATTTTAGTGCACCCGGTTATTGTTTGAGTGCACCTAGTTATTGTTTCAAAGTTGCACCCGATTACTTTTGGTTCGATTTTCTTTTACCTTTAATCTTCTAATCTCTATGGATAACCGTCTCGGAAGGAAAGAAAGAAAAAACAATAATCATGGAATAAATCCTAATTGCATGAATTATTTGATGGGTTGGTTGAATGTGTGCATATGTAGATTCAATTTAGACTCATTTCACTTTTAATGATTTTAGTGCATCGATCGCTATTTTAGTGCACCTAGTTATTGTTTGAGTACACCTAGTTATTGTTTCAAAGGCACCTGATTACTTTTGGTCCTATTTTCTTTTACCTTTAATCTTCTAATCTCTATGGATAACCGTCTCGAAAGGAAAGAAAAAAGAAAGAATAATCATGGAATAAATCCTAATTGCATGAATTATTTGATGGGTTGTTTGAATTTGTGCATATGTAGATTCAATTTAGACTCATTTCACTTTTAATGATTTTAGTGCATCTGATTACTATTTTAGTGCACCTGGTTATTGTTTGAGTGCACCTGATAGATGTTTTAATGCGTCTCCTTACTATTTTGGTGCACCAAATGTTAGTATCTTTTTAAATGATCAGAAAGAGTAAATATTACAAAAAGAGTAAATATTAGTGTAATTTATTGAACAAGTGCGTAAATATAAACTAGAGAATATGATCCCTAACGCAATCTCATAAAAACATTGACATCCACTTTGTTTCCAAATACGTACATGCATACATTTACAATTCACTTTGTTCAAGACTATCTTCATCCTTAAGTACCGAAGACCTTGTTCCAACTAATTCGACTACAAACCCTTTTAATAACACCGACTAAAATCAAACACCCGCAAAAAAAAAAAAAAAAGTAAAAAATCATAAATCCTACAAAGTGCAACCTGAGTGCATCTGATAGAAATTTTAATGTACCTAATGCATTTTTTAATGTAACTACTAAATTCATAAACAAAAGTGTTTATTAAAATGTTAAAAAAATTTAAAAAGGTCTTTTAAAATATTGCTCTCGGGATTTAGATGTATAATATTAAAAGACATAAAATTTGTTACCTTTCGAAAATTCATATCCCATCTGAGTAGATCGAGCATTGTGCGAGAACGGTATTCATCCAACTTCTGCACAAAGAATCATAGATAATATTATGATACAAAATTATCATAATTAAATAAATCATTAAATCAAGTTGACTATGCATACCTTGAAATAATTTGTGTTGGTCCATAACGTTTCATCGCTTGTAGCTTCCAAAAATTTCAAGACATACACTCCACAATCATACCTTACAAATTGAGCATAGAAAACAAGCATGCAATTTTTTTTAACAAACTTGTTTCATGCCTATGTAGAATAAGAAACATAGGAAATTATATATAAACCGAAGTACCCATTCTTTTGTCGGGGCACCTTAACATTCACCACTTCAAACATGTTCATCCCTTTTAACTTATCATAACCAACAAAGTTTTCGTCGATAGCCACTCAACATTATAAACCTTGCAAAAGTAACACGATAAACTCGTACACCAAATCAAAAACAAAACCTCATTTCCATCGACACATCTAGAACCGATGCGCATTACGCAAAGCTAGCATGCGAATAATGTAAGGCGAGTAGAAGGAGCACGTAAAGGGTGCAGAGAGCAAAAAGATACCGTTTTGCTTTGTGTACCCGAGACACTTCCGAGACACATAACAAAACAACAAAGAACATCCAAATATTTACCCAGGTACATTTTAGGCTCTAAATACACTCCAAACAACATTCTCGCATTTACCTTAATACAATAGCATGATATGTCAAGGTTTGAACACAATACATCTAGCCCACCTAACAATGCATCTACTAGTGCATCAACAATCACACTTTTGAAAATAATCACAACCATGAGTA
This sequence comes from Gentiana straminea, assembly GCA_036785695.1. Lineage (NCBI taxonomy): Eukaryota > Viridiplantae > Streptophyta > Magnoliopsida > Gentianales > Gentianaceae > Gentiana > Gentiana straminea. The sequence continues at coordinate 829,974 of JAVUPR010000477.1, forward strand.
AATCATTAGCGTAATACTTAAAACTTATATGTATGTTTTAGACAAGAAAAAAACTTACCACTTCACCGGCAAAGTGATTCTTTGCAACCATTTTCCTTTTATGCATTAGTGAGTCTAAGATGAATGTTGTCTTCTTCTCCAAATCGCAAACACAAAGAAACCAATGGTCATCGTTTAATAGAGGAATAAACACCGTGTAAAGGTGAAGAAAAAGAAAACAAATGAACAAAATGGTACGGTATAACATTACAAACTCTTGTTTGATGCATAAACATTATACATAGTTTTGTTTTGTTTTTTTTTTTTTTTTTACTTTTTTGATGTCTTTTCCATCATTAGGCATGTAATGCAACTTTATATATGCATTGTGAAGTGTTTTTCTTCCATCTGGCTTCAAATCCCGAATGGTAGAAAATGCAAGTTAAATTTCGAAAATAAAACATTCTCGTGAAACTATACAAATCGTTTGTGTTTAAAATTTTACCTTAACAATTGTAGGCATAAAGAGAAACTCGGATTCGAAAGAGAACATTTAATTCCAACAATATCAATCACCTAAAATACGATAAGTGTTAGAATATATAATGAGAATGAAATGAAGAGTGCGTTTGACCGCACCTCGGTTATTGTTTGAGTGCAAATTTGATTACTAGTTTTTTTTATGCTTATAATGTATTGATTAAAGGATGTCGAATATATAATGAGAATAAACGTAGTAAAGCTTTAGAATTAAACTAAAAAAAGTTTGCAAATGCAAGTAAACTTACATTATGCATTATCCATCGGCGTGGCTTTAAACTCATCATCCCTTTTCGAGTGACTTGCATCCACTCGGTATCGACAAGACTAAAAATATAAGTAAGACGATTACATATTGACAAATAACCTAATAAGCAACATAAACACATAAATAAAAAATTTCTTACATTGATGCATTGTCGCCTTTATGAACAAATTCAAGTAAGATGTGCATCCGTGTATTCTATACGATTTGAGGGTGTTGGTCGACTATTACATGGAAATAAGTGTCTTATATTAGAAAAGACGGAGTAAACTAGTACATAAAAGTCTAAGAACACACGTTATGAAAATGGTTCAAATTACCGTAATCCGCAAGTCATAGAGTGAGCAAATTGTTTGATTTTAAAATTCAGATGTTTTGGTCGAAGTCGGGATCCGATAGCATGCTCTACATGCCTAAACTTCTTCAATTGAGCACTCTGAAAAATATAACAGGTTCCTTCCTAGTGAATTTTTTTGATTGAAATGAATATTGTAAAACAAAGTAATTTTAAAACTAGTTCTTACATCTTTAAAGCATGGAGTGTATCCTTGCTTCATGCCTTTGTAGGTGTCCATGAACCGCATCATGTAAACACCCGAATCTACACCATCAACAATATGAGGTTTCGGCACGAACTCCTGAACATCAAACCTAAAGAGCTTTTCACAAGCTTTTGCTTTCCCTTTCAATATCTCACCCATGAAAGCCAACTGTGTCAAATGCGAATAAAAAAGAACATATTATAATAAAAAAAAACTTATTAGATAATGGGTACAAAAAAGTTGAAACACATACCACATGTTTTACATAGGTACCATATTTGACCGACTTTGGTTTCATAGCATGAATAACTTCAAGCTTTGATTTTCCCAAGTTTGCACAGAAGAGAATAGGATTGTGATCGACGTGGGTAAGGTGGGGCACAAAAATCTGTAGGTACAAAAGTGGACATGAACGAAAATAAATTTTAAATAAAAAGCATATGCTTTACAATCTATTTACCAGGTCTACATCATTGAAATTGATCTCCACACCATCAGTGGGCTGAAAACATACAATGTTTGTTAGAAAATATAAGCATAAAATTGACGTTGTTTTTAAATTTAAAAAAACATAGCATATAAGAGCTTACATCAACGGATGATGACAAGTAGAGAAACAAACGTAGGGGGAATCACTAGACTTGTTATACTCTCCTTGTTTAAAATGTCACACCGTACATTTATAATCGAAGGAGAAACATTATCTCCAACGACTAAAGATTTCAAATCTGAGCGGGTCAATTCATGTTTGCCACTGCTGAAGAGAATTTCCCTACACAAAAACAACATGGTAGATAATGCATAAGGCAGGAAAAAGAAAATATTCTAATGCATCTAATATAATAAACAATGCATCTAGTACTTGAAAAAGTGCATCCATCTACTAGCACAAGTTTCTCAAACACACCAAGAGACATCTAAAACAATAACCAGGTGCACCAAACTAGTTACCAGGTGCACCAAAACTACTTAACAGGTGCACAAAAACATTAGCACTCCGAAAAGTGCACATATCACAGAAGAAAATACATATAGTAGTTCAAAATGTGAACCTGATATGTTAGAATAAAAATAATTGTAAAATTAGAAGACCAACCTCCGCATTACGACTCTAAACATCAACTTTTTAAGAGGTCAATTTGAATTATCGAACACAGACTCAATTTGAATTATGGTACCTTTGGCTAAATAATAACACTAAGAGCAGATGCAGTTTCACGAAAATAAAGTTAATAGTAATGCATATGACAGTGATATAAAAAAAAACAAACCTCTCATCGAGTTGTCTAAGAGAGCATAATCAATCACATACTTCTCAAGCTTAGTCAAATGAGAGAAGATGTCAATGTTCCTCTCGCAAAAACGGTGATCGATAAACATTAGAACGAACAACGTTCCGTTTCGTTTTCAAATTTTCCTCATGCTCAACTTCCCGAGGGGAGGTGTCCTTTGTACCCGGTTCCACTTGCAATTGGTGTTGGTGATGGCCGACTAGAAAATGAGTCTTCTACATTGAGAGCAACATCAAAGGCTACAGGTGATGCGTTATATGCACCATTTCCACTATGTGTTGCCACTTCCACTTGCAAGTGCAATTCGTGATGAACGCCTAAGACAACTCAAAGGAGTGGTCGTTTCGGGGGGACACCGTGGCTCCCTTGGGTGGTCTCTTGGGTGGAGTCAAAATCGAACCCAAAAGATCGAAAGATGGCACCGTAGGGTCGACAAAATGAACATTCTTCTTCTTTACCTCTCCTCTTGCATTGGACGCTTTCCTAAAGTTTTCTCAAGCTTGAGGAACACCTCCAATATGGCTTCGTCGGTTATTTCGCCAAAAAGATCAAGCATTTTGAACCCGAAAAGGGAGTAAAAATTTGATAACATAGCTCGAATAAGAAGGATGATGACAATAATGATAAATAAGAAGATAGAGAATAGCAATATGCCTTTTCATCATTTTTCTCATCTCTTTCAACTTCCCGTCCGTCTAACTTTTCCTCCTTCGCCTAGCCGCCACATTGCCTTCCTGTCTGGTAGCAATATACCCATCACAAACTGCTTCTGCCAGAGAAGCCATCTGCTTAACAAAATCAGAATCAGAGTTTTTCACAATTGCTTTCCTCAACTGGAAAGAAAAGTTATCATATGACTTGGCAAACTCCAAGGCCGCCTGAGCCAACAACTTAACCGAAGAATTATCGTTCTGATCTTCTTTAGCATCGTTCTTCCCCTCCTGCTCATCTTTTTTATCCTCCTTATCCTCCATTGTCTCTTGCTTTTTATCCATCTCGTCCATAACTATAGGACCTTCTACACAGCCCTTTCCAAAACCAACATGTTTTTCTTCCTTCATCCTCCTTCTAATTTCATCATTGCCCCAATTTGCAAGCGTTGGGAAGATACGTTCAACAGTCCTCCATCTAAAAACAACTCGTCAAGATATATAAAGACCAAAACCATTATCGGACCCTTATACACCAACGTAGAACTAGCTTCGTATTCCTTTGCCAACCATCTTTTGCCAATTACAAATAGAGGTAACTAGCTGCCTTCTAGTAAATGAACACCAATTGAAATTCGATGCATTTGCCAGAACTCCGCCTAAGAATTTCAAAACAGTAAGCGATACTGTGTCCCCCTTAACGCCCATCAAAAGTGTAGATGCGATATAAACTATAAAATTTCTCTTGAATTCCACACCTCCCGCTCGCTGTGAAATTAATTTGTCCAACAATGATCTCTTCAAAACTTTAGGAATACAACCAAACTGTAGCAACCATTTCTTTTTTTCCTCTAAAAAATCTTCTGATTTTTCACTCGACGTGGCTTCATACAACTCAATGGAACCCATTGGTAACCCAAAGCCGCAATATGAATGTCCGTGTCTTTTATTTGAAGTTGATTGTTCATCGCTGAACACGCACTAGTGTTAAAGTCCGACAACAACCCGTACTAAGGCAAGTAGGAACCGTGTCCGTTTTCAACTTCAACGAGACCACCAAAACCAATGGCCTCAATGTCCCGTATTTGCTCATCACTTGGACAACTTTCAATAAATTTTGTGATGGCGAAGGAGACATCATGGTTTTTAAAGTAATGGCTTTGCTTGTCGAAGGTGAATCGTTGTTATGGTGCTTCATCTTCTTCGAAATTTGTTTGGCATTCCCTAACTTCACAATCTCCTTCCTCTTCATTTGTCACAAGCTGCATTCAAACAAAAACCCCTAAAAATCAAGATTTAAAATCGGATTCAAACAATCAAACCAGAGTATAAAAATCATAAAATTAAGCCATCAAAACATCGCAATCCATCAGACTATCTTCACAATTGAAAAAGAAATGAATAAAAACACAGTAAGTAGCTTGAAATAACTGGTCGAATCAGTACCTTTAGATCAACGAGGAGAAAGGAAAACGTCTCGAGAGAATTTGATGAGACAACAATCGCAATGTCGTTGTTCTGAACTCGTCGTCGCCGGAGTGCAAGGAGGAAGGAGGAAGAGTGTTGGAGCGATGTAGAGGAAATTGCGTGGGTTCTGTTTGAGATGGAGGAAATCGAGGATAACAGTGCTGAAAATTGGAAACTTCGTAAATTGAGGGTTTTAATTAGTAGTAAGTACGGTAAGCATGGATCAATAGGTATGTATAAGAACCCATTTCTATATATATATATATATATATATATATATATATATATATATATATATATATATATATATATATATATATATCACACAATCAGCTTCAAAAAAAAAAAAAAGAACCGACTACCATACGTGACATAATAAAAAATGATACTTAACTTGATGTCGTTTCTGCCACATTACAATTACATTGAATAACAGAAGGGATACATAAAGTCAAACAACTAGTTCCATACAGAAGGGATCAGCAGGATTATTATTATAATTGGCTAGAACAAAGAGCCACGGTCCAGTCTCTAAACTCAGCCTTTTCGGCAAACCGACGACCGTCTTCATCTACGTACAAGCTGCAAACAAGCTTGTTTTCAAGCAGGGCTCATCAATATTTTCCCTTCTTTCATTATTTTGGGAAGCCAAGGTTTGCATACTTCAATTTTATTTTATTTGTTAATTTCTTGTAATTAGTAGTGATCTGATATAGCTGCTTCTGTGTCCGAAATTTGCAGGGTCAGAACCCTGTCTTCCTAGAATTCTTGGACATGAGGCAGCAGGGTATGTGAATTTTCAATCATAATTACCATTTCTCGTAGTGATTTTGTTTTAAATTTTTATTCAATTGACATGATCAATCTTGTGGATATTAGGATTGTGGAGAGTGTAGGTGAAGGTGTGACTGAGCTGCAAGTAGGTGACCATTTACTCCCAATATTCACAGGGGAATGCATAGAATGTGCTCATTGCAAATCAGAGGAGAGCAATATGTGTGATCTTCTTAGGATCAACACAGATAGAGGTGTAATGCTCAATGATGGAAAATCGTGGTTTACGCACAATGGAAAACCGATTTTTCATTTTGTTGGAACTTCTGCATTCAGTGAATACGTTGTTGTCCATGTTGGCTACTTAGCCAAAATCAATCCCAATGCTCCTCTAGATAAAGTCTGTATTTTGAGTTGTGGAATCTCTACAGGTAGGCCAAATTTTGTTTAGTTTTGAGAATTTTTTTTTTTTGATGCATTGTTTTGTTATACGTAAGTTTTCTTGATTGTATATGGATTAGGGCTTGGTGCTACTTTGAATGTTGCTAAACCTTAAAAGGGCTCAACTGTTGCTGTTTTCGGGTTGGGGGCTGTTGGCCTTGCTGTAAGTCTTTTGAGATAGCTTCTTCAAGAAATCTATTGCCTTTTCTTGAATTTTTATTTATTGGTTTGATGAAACTACTTGATCAGGCTGCTGAAGGAGCAAGAATTGTTGGTGCCTCGAGGATAATCGGTGTTGATCTAAACCCTGATAGATTTGAATCAGGTAATAATCAATCCCTTTTTTCGTTCAACTTACTTGATGTGCTTAAACTTTGGAAAAATTTGTAATCAATGAGTGATGAGGCCTTTTTTTTTTAACCACATCGCAGCTAAGATCAATATATCCGGTTAGTGTTGAGACAACATAGATTGCAAATCGCGTAGGAATTCCTTGGAAGAGGGCACCCCTAAAATTTCATGCTATGATCTTCGTAATGTACAAGCATAAGCAAAATGAGCCGTTATGATGTGGGCCATCCACCATTTCAACATCAAATGCATGATTTTCACAGAATAAATCAATTTCCGTATTATGAAGTGTGTCACCATGGGGTTTGTCAGGTGGGTGTGTCTTGACACTATCCTTTCTTCATGGCGGTTTTGTTGTCCCTCTGAAGATTCCTCGGTATACCACTTGTGTCCGCTATATTGTTGGTCTTCATAGTGCCATTTGATACATCAATAAAGGATGTATGAGTGGTTGGTTGTCTTCCTGTCCTGAAAGCTTTGTCTTGGAAACATAGTATCTAATCTTTTTTCATTCCCCCTCAGGATTGACATGAGGAGTAACCTCAACCGCTTTGACCACTTTTGGCACACATTTGGTTCCAATGCTTCTTTATTCAGCATTTCTCTTCTTGTTGTACTGCTTTGGAATCTGGTCATTTCTTACTACATTTGTATTTTCTTGTCCAGTGTGGGATTCAACATGTTGTACTTTCTCTCCTCTCTTATGTTTATGACCACTTAGGGATTTCCCATCTTCATTGTTGTCTATTTTCCCATCTTAAGTTTCTGACCACTTTAGGGATTTCCACAAAGATCACAGTCAAAGGGGATCTGATCCAAATCTGGAGACATCTGCACTGGTTGTAGTTAAAGGAGATAACAAGGGGAGAAAACAGAAGACTTGGTGTGACCACTGTAAAATAAACAAGGCCACACCAGAGACACATGTTGGGGAATCCATGGGAACCCCCCAAATTGGAAGCCTGGTGGTCAAGCAGTAGCATCATCAGAGGCAGGCACTGGGCCGAGCCAATCAAGTGTCTTCTGATCCAGTGTCACAACCCTCCGCTCAGCTGCCTTTCACAGAAGAACAACTGGAGCAGATAAACCTCCTTCTCTTAAACAAGCTACGGTCCAACCCTAAATGTTCCCTTGCAGAATCCGGTAATGCAGTTGCTTTTTTTATTTCAAACACTAGATATGAGTCCTACTAGATTGTTGACTCAGGTGCAACAGACCATGACCCATGTTTCTGAGAAATTCTTGTCTTATTATCCCTTTCGAGGAAATCAGTATGTGAGAATTGCATATGGGACCTACTCAGCAATTGTTGGGAAAGGCTCTGTCTGTATCTCCCCTTCTCTTATCCTCCATAGGGTAAGAGGTTTTACATGTCCCTAAATTATCCTATAATTTGATATATGTCAGTTAGTTAGCCTCAAAGGCTAACTGTGATGTAATCTTTTCTTCTTATGCTTGTGAGTTTCAGGAAGTGAATTTGGGGAAGGTGATTGGCAGTGCTAGGAAGCAAGGTGGTCTCTACATCCTTGAGAAGAGGAATGTCCTAGAAAAAAAGGACGATCCTAGAATTTGTTGTTACAATTCTTCAAATTTGTCTAATAATGATGTCATGAAGTGGCACTTTAGGTTAGGTCATCCAAGTTTTGGATGTTTGAGAAGGTTGTTTCCTTCTCTTTTTATTAATAAAGAAGATGTGTCTGATTTTCAGTGTGAGATTTGTGAATTGTCCAAGCAGAAAAGAAGCCAGTGGGATGTAAATGGGTTTTCACCATTAAATATAGATCTGATGGTGAGGTGGAGAGGTACAAGGCCAAGTTGGTGGCCAAGGGACACAGTCAGACTTATGGTATAGACTATTCTGAGACCTTCTGACCAGTGTTAAGTTAAATACTATGAGGGTGATTTTTTCAATGGCAGTGAATCTAGACTGGCAGCTTTATCAGTTGGATGTGAAGAATTCCTTCCTACATGGAAGTTTGAAGGAGGAGGTGTATATGGACCTTTCTCCAGGATTCACAAAAGGGTGCAATGGGAAAGTCTGCGGGTTGAAGAAGTCGTTATATGGACTGAAACTGAGTCCTAGAGCTTGGTTTGACAGGTTCAGACATGTCTTGGTGAAGATTGGGTTGCACAGGGCCATTCAGATCACACTTTGTTTGTGAAAAAATCCTTAGGTGACAAGGTGGTGGTGCTGTTGGTGTATGTGGATGATATCATTCTCACTAGGAATGACACTGCGGGGATAGAGGATGCGAAGAAAAGGCTAGCTGAAGAATTTGAGATCAAGGACCTGGAAGTACTTTAAGTACTTCTTAGGAATGGAAGTGGCAAGATCCAAAGAAGGCATGGTAGTATCTCAGAGGAAATATATTCTGGATCTACATGAAGAAACTGGAATGTTGGGGTGTAAGCATGCTGCTACCCCAATGGAGTGCAATCTAAAGCTGGATAAAGTCACATGGGAAGAAGCTGTCGACATGGAGCACTACCAAAGATTGGTTAACAAGCTGATGTATCTGGCTCATAGTCATCGAATTCTACGAGGTATCTAAAAGGAACAGTGGGAGAAGGACTTATGTTTAACAAGAGTGGAAAGAGAAGTGTAGAGATCTTTACAGATGCTGATTGGGCTGGTTCAAAAGAAAAGAGGCCAACTACTGCTATTGCACCTTTGTGTGGGGAAACTTGGTTACATGGAAGCGCTAGAATAGAGTGTGGTGTCTAGAAGCATTGCAGAGGCAGAATTTAAGGCTATGGCTCAAGGCACTTGTGAGATTTTGTGGGTAACAGGGGTGCTTGAAGACCTTTGTTTCCTTCCAGAGTTGCCACTGAAGTTGTACTGTGAGAACAAGGAAACAATTGATATTGCCAATGATCCTGTTCAACATGACAGGACCAAACATGTGGAGATTGATAGGCATTTTATCAAGGAGAAGGTGGAAAATGGAGTAATTTGCACCCCATTCATGCCATCTGCACAGCAGGCAGCTGCTGGGTTCACTAAAGCACCGATGAAGCATATGCTTGAAGGGTTCCTGAGCAAGTTGGGCATGATATACATCTATGCTCAACTTGAGGTGGGCATGATATACATCTATGCTCAACTTGAGGGGGAGTGTTGAGAATCAAGGGTCTTTAAGTCTCTTTGGGGTTAGTTAGGGTTAAAGAGGCCCATAGCCTCTTTTCCTTAATTAGTTGATTCTATTATTAGGATGTCTTTATTGTAAGATATTATGTCTTTATTTCAAAAGATTGAAAGGCTGATTATGAAATCTAAAATCAAGAAGTCCTAATCAGTCAAGTCTCTAGCCTCTGAATGAAATAAAAATTATTCCTTCTATCTTTTATTTTTCAACATATTTTTCAACATATACATAAAGTCAAACAAGTCCTATAGATTAGCAGGATTATTATAATTGTAAGTGTTGGAGAAAAGCATGGTAAAGAAATACGGGATATTCAATCGATATCCCTCCCTTCGACTTTATTGATATATATATATATAGTAAACACGATTACAATAATAACTTGTTGCACAAGACACAAAACCCTACGACCACACACACGGCCCAATAACCTATTACAGCAGCCCACAATAATAAAACACTCACACGCTTATTACTTCAACACTCCCTCTCAAGTTGGAGCGTGTATTGAAGGATGCAGGTTCTTAGATCTAAACGAGTTAGATCTATGCGCAGCGGATGGATCACGATTCATATGACACAATTCATAATTAAAGGACTTAAACTACTACAAGGGGGTTAAGATCAAGTTACCAATAGTAGGAAGAGAAGCCAAGATCTTCCGATGTGTTCTCCAAACGGTGGTTGGTGGACACCCTTCTTGATACACGAGCCTCCTTGATATGCAACACCAAGAAAAACTCAAAGTTTTTCTCCAACCGGGTGGAGCTAAGGATCGAACTCCTTAGCCTTTTTCTCTATAAATTTCGTGGCCCTCTCTTCACCTAGGGCTCGGGGAGAACTCTCTTTTTATAGGCAAAATCCAAGAGAGAAAACCTATACCCAATCGGTTTAACAAAATAAAAGAGATAATTCTAATTATTATCATCCAATAAAAATAAGAGATAATTACAATCTTATAATAAGAAAATATAATTATCCTTATAGTTAAGAGATAAATAATAAATAAATTATTTTCTTTTATTTATCCAATTAATTATTTAACAAATAAATAACTAATTACACAATATGTCATTATCCAGGAAAACTAATTTCTTGGAAAATCCAAGACATATTGGCGCCACACTAAGCCACCACTGGCCCACGTAAAATGTTTTTCTATGTATTATATTATTTAGCCCAACTAAATAATATCCATGCATATCAATTAATCAGCCCAACCAATTAATTATCACTGAGGCCCAAGTAACAAGATTATTAGTCCGAATTACAGAAGCCACATCGGGGACCATGGACCTATAACCAGTAGCTCCAATAATTAATTATTCATCGAACATAATAAGTACATTAATTATTAATTCCGGGATTACGCCACCATAAACCCGAAACTGAACTCTACCGATTATAGATGTATACTTATACTCAACCCATAGAGTGAATAAGCGTCCATTGATATAATCACTACATACGGATTAACCCTCCATAGACTGTCCATTCTGAGTAGGAAGTCTCCGTGAACCCGACTCGAATATCTTATCTTATTTACCATCAACCCCCGATGATCAATTAGTACACATATCCGACTAGTAGCTAATTAGTCAAATGTGAACTCCCGGGATCGATCACTTTCTTAGGGCTAACAAATAAGGGGACTGTCTCTCTACTTCCCACAGGAAGGAATGGATTCCATGTCTGTGAAAATCAGAACTACTCACTCATCCGGAGATAGTGCCAATGAGAAGTGGTTTGGAACATATATTTAAGTGAACCGTAACTAACACATCAAAACACTACCCCGGGACAAGCAGCACCCTGTGATCACCTCAGGATTAAGGTTGATCCATATATGATCATCTAATGATTTAATAAGATTCCTCGATTATGGAATTATATCGAGAAATTCATATTAAATCGGTCCAGTCCTATATGAATGCCATCATATATAAATGCCCCACGTATGTACCCTCTACCGATAGCCCGGATATGTCTATCACACCGTAAGGTGTTCTGGGCGCATTATTGGTGTTTTAATCAAGAGACCCTAAACTCTGATTAAGTTCACCACGGACTAACAGTTTAAGCATATCACCACTAACTCAATCCTCACGTGCATGCCATGCACTGAGTTAAGCGGTTACATACTGATATACTTAGGGTTTGCAGCAGTGTATTACTTACAAGCACAAAGCAAGTAATAAGGTGAGATAAATTCTGTCATCCATTAAAAACAATTACACAAATTGTCTTTCGGGCACTACACCTAACAATCTCCCACTTGCACGAAATGACAAGCAACGATTGTTTTTAGAGCACACCCTTTCTCATCTTATTCACAACACTCTCCCACTTGCTCTAAAAGCATATGAGACATATCCATCAATGCCGTACCCTCCAAGCACTCGACTTGGTACACTGATTAGCTAGGTTGTCGACTCGAGACGATCTTTAGGATTGAAACGTAGCCGGTCCTTCCAATCAGGCGGTACTCTCTCTCAATATGCTTTTGACTCCTTATGACTGAGAAGATCCTTCTAAGCTATCTCTTCACTGTTTTCACGATGAAGTGATATCGGCTTATCAGACCTGGAATTACTTCCAGACAAAAAAGGAAATTATAAGCACTATGAGTAAACACTGAGCCCGAGATCAACTTAATGATCATCCTTAATCTGACTACAAGTCAGAATCAGTGTAGTCAACCATATTCAAGTTTGCACCTGAATATACAAGCATATTATTCCTCGTTCTTCAAAGATACTTGAGGATGTACTAAAATGCTTTTCAATGCATGAATCCGAGATTCGACTACTATTGACTTGTGATAACCTGACTTGCCGTTATCCAAGAGAGACTCTATCCCATTTTCTCTTTATCCGGAGATTTAGAGAATCATTCCTGAGATGTAAGGTAGGACTACTCTCGTTGAATGTTGCATACGTATATGCATGATCATCTTAACCAATAAGACGGATGGGATAGCCAATGACTCATTCTTGTGAATTTGACCGAATCAAATTCTTAGAATATAGTCCAATTCTCTCATCCAGAGAATCTTGGCGTGTCGATTTCCGACTTCGATAGCACACCCATGTTGTTTCCAACCGTTTTAGTGTTATCATTTATGAACACTAATACTACTACTACATTACCAATATTGATATCCAGTCTACGAAAAAACTTATCAATATTTTGGTCAAGTCCACATATTTTAAAACATGTGACTTTTAAATGACCGAGAGGTTCTCTTAAATCCACAAAGGATATAAGCCATGGCAGACCTCCTACCAAAGGTTCTTTCTGAATGAATTAAGATATCGTTTGTCTTGCAAAAAAGGTCTTAGGGAATCACCCCTATCTTCTGCTTTGTAACGAATCCGTTATTCATTCTTAGCTAAAACCCTTCTGTTCTGAATGAATTCAGATTCCGTTGTTCGGCAAGAAAGTCTCAGGGAATCACCCCTATTTTCTGCTTTCTAACGAAATCTAGCAACACTGAGTGGTGAGAGAGTTCAAGGTCTGGTTAACTCTCTACTTGTCAGGGAATCACCCCTATACCACTCAACTTTGCGCTGAAAGTTTAAACTTTCCTATTCATTCGACTCTTTTCCGTGTAGATCCAATTGCTCCCACCGGGCCCGAGACATTCGGGTGGTTCTACAAGAGGTCGAACGTAACCGGAGTACCAAAACTCCATTCACGGGGTTAAGGTTTTCAAACCAACCTCTATAATCGAATCCTATACAGCCCCCACCAAGAGCCATAGGTTATCAATCACCCCCGATTATAAAGTCCACAAAATCACAATGGGTCAACGGTTAAACCATACTCCCACCGTGTCTTGGGTGGATTGACATTCGATCTAGTAGTATTTATCGGTGTAATCACCAACAACTAATGTTGGACGTGGTCCGATTAAATCAGATAGTAACTACCTTTGGGTAACCGTACTCCAAGGTTTAAGGCTGTTTCTTATAGATTCTATCAGAAGGCTTGTGACAGTTCAACCGTCACTTTCTGATCTCAAGAATCTTATAATCAATCTTCACTCGTCTCATTAAGATATTTCACGAACAGTCACAATCTGAACGTATGCGCAAAATATCCTGTCCTATCTTTAAGCATTAAATGCTAAATGCCTACATTTACGGAAGTGGTGTGAACCGAATTCACTCCTTATCCATAAATTCACAAGCATCTTTCTAGGTAGACTTCTCGGTTTACATAATAATGTTAACCGTTATTTTGCAACGAATTATCTTAATCGAGTTTAGCAGTGTATTGTAGCATATCAATAACTATATAGGGCAAGTCTATGGTTTCTTCCTCGGTGAGAAACATTCCACTAGGAGGAGGCCGAGCATCGGTCCCAAGACTATGCGATAGCCTATTTCGAGCATGGAATACTCTATTCTCTCGCTAAAATCGAGACTCCTCCTCGTATTCTTTTGATAAACTAAATCACGTTTCGAGTAGTTATCGACAAAATGTCACCACTCAAAAACTCCCACTAGCTTGTATCTCTCACTAGACCCCGAAGGTCATGGTGAACAAGCTATGTTACCCTTCAAATCTATTACCCTTTCCCGATTGAAAGGAAACTTAGTCATTGTTCCTTTGAGATAGTGTTCCTAGGCGGGAGATAGGAATCACCCTTAGCCGATCGTCGGTCTTATCTCTAGGATACATGCACTAATTAATAGATATTGAAAGGTCGCTTATCTTAATACGGAAACCTTTTACCTTTAATAGTTTTAGATGTGTTATACTTATTCAGCTTTTCTTAGTGGTTCTGACTTTATCAAACAAACGTCCGAGTCTTGGATTCGTACTACAAATGTCATATTCACTTTCTATGAGGCAACAATATATCGAGTTGAAAGTGAATCCATTTGTTTCAACGAATCCGTAAACGAAAAATAAATTTTTTCGTGATATTCAAGGATAGAATCCGAAATTCATTTCCTTATATCACTCCCACTATTCTAGCCGAAATTACTGCCCGTTGTTACTCTATTAATCGTTAATGCACAACTTCCTTGTTCTTCCAAAGAACTAAGCTATCGAGTCAAGTTACTCGGTTATGAAAGTCGCTAAGGATTCATTGGTTAGTGATCTGAAATCACTTTCCTTATCCTATACTTTCTTTAATTAATATTTCGGTTTAGCCTTAAAACTTTAGTTAAGATGATTAACACTTATAGACATTCTTTCCCATTCTTAACTTTCCTTAAAAGGAAATAGTCTTGAACTAGCAGTTCGTTTGAGTAGACACTACTCGTGAACTGTGGGATGTCTAATGAAAGTGTTACCTGGGGACCGATTTTCTAATAAATTAGAAAAAACATAATACAAAAGCTCCCACTAGTTTATCGGTTCCAAATACCGTCTAACTAGCGACACTTTAATTTATGATTCTCCAATTTTTCTATCAGAAAATTTCTCGTGTAGACACTACACAATTCACTAGAAGAATTTTATCGTCCCAATCATCTTTCAAACTAACTACGGTTGTCTCTTGTTCGCAGTGAGTGACGGTGACATGTCTATTTACGTCACTTAAGTTTTGAAGGCTTCAAGAGAAATATCTCTTCCGAAAAATTAATCGCATGTGAGATTAATAAATACAACGTTCTAGTTACTTACCACTTTTTAACGAAGTCATTACTAGTCAATTTTACACTAGCAAAGTCTAGCACCTTAGAGATATATATAACAGTTGTAAATAAAATTGATAGAAAATAAATCCAAATCATACACTACTAAAATTTTAAGAACATAAACTAAGTACTTATAGTCTATCCTACCGTTCCAAGGATTTAATCTAATGCCTCAGTGCCGCCTTAGGGTAGGTCAAAGAGGTTTCGATTAATATTGAAGATCAGATTGAGAATCGAACATCTCATTTGTGATCGTCAATCACCTTTCCTTTTTCAGCCAAGGTACTACCAAAAATACCCTTTATGAGTGTGACCTACTGTCTCAGATTTTTAGGTAGACCCCGAGTGTGCCGCCTTAGGGTCGGTCAGTGACCTGACGAGTACCCAAAATTCTATCCTTTCGGAGACCAAGCCTTGAATTTTGATAGCGGTGAAGGCCTTCCTTAGGGAGGCCGGTCCCAGGCCGGCACGAGGCGTCACCATTCTCTCACGTTGCTTGTGTCAATAGTAGAGGCCGTGGGGTCGGCTGTCGCCTCTCCCGCTCCCACTCAATATTTTGAAAAAGTGGTGGGTTTACTGATCACGTATTTGGACTTGATGTTACATTAAGGAACAATAAATCATAGGCCCGAATGTTGTCGGTTATGTGGGGTAGCCCACCCGACCTATTCGTTAGAACATATGTGGCCGTCGGACGGGTCAAGGCTAGGAGAGGTCCGTTGAGCCGTAGTAGCTCTTCGGATGGCTCAGTATTGCCAGACCCCCGTGCAAACGCCACACGTGGTGGGTGAAGTCGATTGAGCCGTAGCTACTGTTGACCACCCAACCGTGGTTAAACCACTTTCGAACCCGTTTGCCCGTGATTATCCAATCCTTAAACATCAAACTTTCACGTAGACACTACGGAACAAAAACGTAATCTCGTCTTAGGTAAGGTGGAATTCACCGAGAATCCAACACCTTAACCACGAGGTTTCGGGATTTTACTCCTTATGCTTTCGCGAGTGGGATTCACCGAGAATCCATCACCCAACCTCGACGATTGAAAAAACCCATGTTCCTCGGTTTTTACCCTAATTAGTTTCTAATTAATATCAAACAATTAATTAAAACTAATCGTGTGTTTTATACATGCCTAACTAATTCCTCGAATTAATTTCTACATGTATGCATATGGAGTGGAATTCATGATATGATGCATGTCATGGCAATTTTCCGGTCTACTCATACAATCTACACATGTATACTAGTGCGGAAAATAAACACCGAGATGGACCGTTGGCACCCCCGTAACTAATCTATTCGAAAATAAATTAAAACCCTAATCTGCAGCTGTTGAGAATCTTCGACGATCGGCATATCAAAAAACTTGGATCGGGACGAAACTTTCCAGATCTGATCTTCATTCTTCGGACTTCAAATTGGACGGTCGGATCGAAGCTTTGACTTGTCAATCTTCCTCAGTGAGCCGCCCAACTTGCTGCTGAAACAGACTCTTACAGCAGCGCCTCATTGACTTCCCGAGGCCGATTGGGGATCTAGATAAATCCCGATCGTCTGAAAATTTTATCTTACGTCAAAAACTCAATGATATGCGATCTGACCGGTCGGATTTTAATTTGAACGGTCCAATTGTTCCCAGAAAATCGAAGAAGTCACAGTTAGGGTTTCTGTGAATCCTGTGTTTTTCTGTTACAGCAGCCACTTCGCAGCAACGAACGGAAACCCAAACGGACTCTGATCGACACCAAAATTTGTGGGATTGTTCATCAACTTCTAATCTTAATTCTGACCGGAGGGATCTTCGTTTTAACGGCTCAAACAACGGAAAAAACGAAAAAACTATACAGCTACTAAACAGATCTATTTACAGGAAATTAAACTTGCAATAATAAATAAATTACATAATTTCCTATACTCATATGAACGAATTTTCATCGTTTATATGAGTTTACAATAGATCTAACGGGAAAACGGTGCCAACCCCAATCCATCTCTTCAACCATAGCAATTTAAAAATTATTAATGCATAATAATAAGTAAAATATCATCTACATGCAATTCCACTCCTTTAAATCGTTTAACTACGATTATGATTATATAAATCGTGGAACCTGTCTCTGATACCACATGAAGGATGCGGTTCTTAGATCTAAACGAGTTAGATCTATGCGCGGCGGATGGATCACGATTCATATGACACAATTCATAATTAAAGGACTTAAACTACTACAAGGGGTTAAGATCAAGTTACCAATAGTAGGAAGAGAAGCCAAGATCTTCCGATGTGTTCTCCAAACGGTGGTTGGTGGACACCCTTCTTGATACACGAGCCTCCTTGATATGCAACACCAAGAAAAACTCAAAGTTTTTCTCCAACCGGGTGGAGCTAAGGATCGAACTCCTTAGCCTTTTTTCTCTATAAATTTCGTGGCCCTCTCTTCACCTAGGGCTCGGGGAGAACTCTCTTTTTATAGGCAAAATCCAAGAGAGAAAACCTATACCCAATCGGTTTAACAAAATAAAAGAGATAATTCTAATTATTATCATCCAATAAAAATAAGAGATAATTACAATCTTATAATAAGAAAATATAATTATCCTTATAGTTAAGAGATAAATAATAAATAAATTATTTTCTTTTATTTATCCAATTAATTATTTAACAAATAAATAACTAATTACACAATATGCCATTATCCAGGAAAACTAATTTCTTGGAAAATCCAAGACATATTGGAGCCACACTAAGCCCACTGGCCACGAGAAAATGTCTTTTTCGTGTATTATATTATTTAGCCCAACTAAATAATATCCATGCATATCAATTAATAATCCCAACCAATTAATTATCACCGAGGCCCAAGTAACAAGATTATTAGTCCGAATTACGAAGCCACATCGGGGACCATGGACCTATAACCCAGTAGCTCCAATAATTAATTATTCATCGAACATAATAAGTACATTAATTATTAATTTCGGGATTACGCCACCATAAACCCGAAACTGAACTCTACCGATTATAGATGTATACTTATACTCAACCCATAGAGTGAATAAGCGTCCATTGATATAATCACTACATACGGATTAACCCTCCATGATCGTCCATTACGAGTAGGAAGTCTCCGTGAACCCGACTCGAATATCTTATCCTTATTTACCATCAACCCCCCGATGATCAATTAGTACACATATCCGACTAGTAGCTAATTAGTCAAATGTGAACTCCCGGGATCGATCACTTTCTTAGGGCTAACAAATAAGGGGCTGTCTCTCTACTTCCCACATGAAGGAATGGATTCCATGTCTGTGAAAATCAGAACTACTCACTCATCCGGAGATAGTGCCAATGAGAAGTGGCTTGGAACATATATTTAAGTGAACCGTAACTAACACATCAAACACTACCCCGGGACAAGCAGCACCCGTGATCACCTCGGGATTAAGGTTGATCCATATATGATCATCTAATGATTTAATAAGATTCCTCGATTACGGAATTATATCGAGAAATTCGATTAAATCGGTCCGATCCTATATGAATGCCATCATATATAAATGCCCCACGTATTGTACCCTCTACCGATAGCCCGGATATGTCTATCACACCGTAAGGTGTTTCGGGCGCATTATTGGTGTTTTAATCAAGAGACCCTAAACTCGATTAAGTTCACCACGGACTAACAAGATTTAAGCATATCACCACTAACTCAATCCTCACGTGCATGCCATGCACCGAGTTAAGCGGTTACATACCGATATACTTAGGATTTGCAGCAGTGTATTACTTACAAGCACAAAGCAAGTAATAAGGTGAGATAAATTCTGTCATCCATTAAAAACAATTACACAAATTGTCTTTCGGGCACTACACCTAACATGTATATCATACATGCCTAACTTGGAACAAATAAACATCAGACGCTGACCAAATACAGCTTTAGTGAGGATGTCTGCCAGTTGATCTCATATTCGAACAAATAGAGTGCAAATTTCCTCTGCCAATAACTTGTCACGCACAAAGTGACAATCTATTTCAATGTGCTTCGTTCTCTAATGAAACACCGGGTTGGTAGCAATGTATAGCGCAGCCTGATTTTCAGTATACAGAGGTACAGGTTCACCAACCAGCATCCCAATCTCCTCTAGAAAATGCCGTATCCATGTCAACTCACAGCATGCAAGAGCCATAGCTCGATACTCGGCCTCAGTACTTGATCTTGCCACTACTGACTGTTTCTTACTCTTCCACGACACTAAATTGCCTCCAAAGAACGTACAATAACCAGTGGTTGACCTCCTATCTGAAGGTGATCCAGCCTAGTCTGCATCCGTGAAACCTTCAACCCGAAGGTGACCATTTGGCCTATAGATGATCCCTAGGCCTAGAGCTTGCTTTAAGTAGTGTAAAACCCGCAATGCTGCATCCCAATGCGGTTTCCGTAGGGCCTCCATAAACTGACTTAATACACTCACTGAATATGAAATATCTGGTCGTGTAATAGTGAGATAATTGAGTTTGCCAACCAACCGCCTATACTTGCCAGGGAATTCGAGAAGCTCTCCTTCGTCTTTCAACAATTTTTGATTTGGATCCATCAGCGTATTTACCGGTCTTCCACCTAATAATCCAGCTTCTTGCAACAAGTCAAGAACATATTTCCTCTGACACATAACGAGCCCCTGCCTTGACCTGGCGACCTCTATCCCAAGAAAGTAACGTAAGGTACCAAGATCTTTAGTCCGAAACCTTTTTCCAAGAAACTCCTTGAGTCATGCAATACCTGTTTGGTCACTTCCTGTAATCACGATATCATCCACATAGACAATAAGGAAAATAGTCCCAGACACAAAGTTGGCATAAAAGACGGAATAATCTGTGCGGCACTGTTGCAATCCAAACTGCTTAACCACTTCAGTAAACTTGCCAAACCACGCTCGTGGTGACTGTTTAAGGCCGTACAACGCCTTCATCAATCGACAAACCAAGCCACTCTCCCCCTGAGCAACAAACCCCGGGGGTTGCTCCATGTAAACTTCCTCCTGCAAATCACCATGCAAAAATGCATTTTTTACGTCCAACTGATATAAGGCCCAACCATTAGTAACGGCAAGAGAAATAAGAATGCGTATAGTAGGCATTTTAGCGACCGGAGAGAACGTTTCTTCGTAATCCACCCCATAAGTTTGAGTATAGCCTTTAGCTACCAACCGGGCCTTAAGGCGTTCAACGGTGCCGTCGGGTTTGAATTTAATCGTGTACACCCAACGGCACCCCACTATCTTCTGACCAGCCGGAGGAGGGACAAGCTCCCATGTACCATTTTCTTCCAATGCTTCCATTTCTGCCTTCATAGCCACACGCCACCCATCATCAGATAATGCATCCTGCAAAGACTTAGGAATCGAAACACTAGATATGTGTGTCAAAAACATGAATATATATGATAGTGTCAAACGAGCAGTAGAGACAAAGTTACTTAATGGATGCTTAGTAACACAGGTCCGGGTACCTTTCCGAAGAGCAATAGGAGGGCTCTCGGATGGAGTAGGCAGTGGTGGAGCAGGCTGATCCGGATCCCGAGAGGAGGAGGAGGACGGCGCATCATCAACTGCAACATTGAACTTCTGCCTTCTTTGAAAGGCAAGAGGGAAAGGTGACAACGGTCCACCCGTAAGATCCTTGGTACTCAAATCTTGCTCTGTTGGTTGGTCGGGTTCGGGAGACAGTTCAAGGTCACTATCAGGGAGGTCAATCTCTGGTAAGGGTAAGGGACTGGACTCATGACTGTGATCATCGATGGGATTAAAGAACTCCATGTTCGAAAGAGAAGAGTAAAACGGGGTTGACTCATCAAAGGTTACATCCAGAAACGTGAAATACCGTTGAAGTTTTGGACTATAACACCTATACCTTTTTGTGTGCGTGAATAACCCAAGAAGATACACTTGGTTGCCCGAGGGTCAAACTTATCAAACCCGGGTCCTAAGTTATGAACGTAGCATATGCACCCAAAGATTCTAGGTGTTAATGGGAAAGATGACTCGGAGGGAAACAGAATGGAGAAGGGAGATTCCCCCTCAAGATTTTTGGTGGGCATTCTGTTAATTAAGTGACAAGAGGTGAGGACAGCATCACCCCAAAAACGTTTGGGAACATTCATCCCAATCATCAAAGTACGAGCAACGTCAATGAGGTGACGGTTCTTTCTTTCCGCCACTCCATTTTGTTGCGGAGTGTAATTACAAGAAGATTGATGAATGATACCATTCTCGGACAAATACTGAGTGAACTAGCTCTTATATTCTTTGGCATTATCTGAACGGACCATACGAATTTGAGAATTGAACTGAGTCTTAATTTCTTGATGGAAAAGGTGAAAACATTTGATTACTTCTGTTCTGGATTTCATAAGATAAAGCCAAGTCATACGAGATTTATCATCAACAAATGTCACAAAATACTTGAATTTATTTGAAACAATATAGTATGGACCCCATACATCAGAATGAATCAACTCAAATGGACTAGACCGACGATGATCACTATTTTTAAACGACACTCTTTTGTGTTTACCAAGCTGACACGATTCACAAGGTAAATTTTCTATACTACCAAGACCATCAACTTGCTGCTTTAAAATATTTAAAGGAGGGTGACCTAGACGGCAATGCCACTTTATTGACTCAGTGGTGGCTTTAAGAGCAATAAAACTTCAATTATCTTCAGTAAAGTGGTAAAGGCCTCTATCTTCATGACCCGTACCAATCCTCCTCCCCGTCTTGAGATCCTGCAAAACACAATTATTTGGGAAAAAGGTCACAGAACAGTTGAGATCACGTGTAATTTTACTAATAGATAATAAACTGAAAGGAAATTGTGGTATATGTAAAGTGGATGGAAGGTCAATGTCTGTGTTCAAACTAGCTGTACCAACTCCGACGACATTGACTAAAGATCCGTTAGCCAACGTCACACTTTTCGAATCAACAGTATGATAATTAGTAAGGGAATTAACCGAACCAGTCATGTGTTCCGTGGCCCCTGAATCAAGAATCCACTTACTCTTCTTGGAGGTCATTAAGCAAGTGGAGGATGCATTACCCGACTGTGCTAAACCAGCACTCAAAGTTGGATCAGCTTTTGTTTCTTCATTTTTCGGCTGTGACTGTGGTGTGGCCAGATTCCCCACGGCCTGATTGGCCATATCCGTGGGTTTCCCGTGGAGGTCCCAACAACTTGCCATTGTGTGATTTGTTCTCCCACAATAATCACATCTCACGGATCCTCTACCAGTTCGTCCTCCTCTAGCGCCACCACGGCCACCACGAGAATTCCTTCCACCTCGTCCACTACATGTACCTGCCCCAACAGATGAGGCCACCATTGCAGATTTTTCCTCCACACTTTCTGCATAATGCTCATTTTCCCGTGTGTTCCGTGTATCAGTTTGTGCTCTCTCGAAGTAATGAAAAAATTTCGGCGGGGATGGCGGTGTGTTCCCCAGAATTTGGGCTCTAACCGGTTCAAACTCGGATCGTAGGCCGATAGGAAATGAATTGCATCCATATCGGCGCGTTGTCGCTCCATGCGTGTGACATCACCGTCAATGGTTGATACAAGTTTCTCACTTCGCGACGCTCATGACACGGGAATAATATTCCTCCAAATTCTTAGCACCTTGTTCCAACCGAAAGTATTGTTTACACACATCGTAAACGCGTGACACATTATCGATCCGAATACATGTGCTTTAAACGTGTCCACATGTCCTTGGTTGTTTTCGGATATAACAACGTCAAACCAATATTTTCCTCAATACCGTTGAGCATGAGTGACATGATCCGCGCATCATCCCGTCGCCAATACGCAGCCCTTGGATCCTCCTTCTCGGCTTTGTCCTGTAGAAGGTGATGATCCATAGCACGTCCGGTCAAGTAGATTTCGACCGACCCGGACCATAAAGTGTAGTTTCGCTATTCAACTTGACGGATGTGATGGGGGCGGCGATACGAGAGGAAGAGAAGATACTTCCGACAAGGGCTTCAGGTTTCTTTTCCACCATAGCGCCACTGGCTGACATGGTGCCGTAGGTTTTTTTTTAGGGTTTTTTTTTTTTTTTTTTTTTTTTAGGGTAAAAGTCGAAGGGAAGAAAGTTGAGATGATTTTGGCTCTGCTACCATGTTGGAGAAAAGCATGGTAAAGAAATACGGGATATTCAATCGATATCCCTCCCTTCGACTTTATTGATATATATATAATAAACACGATTACAATAATAACTTGTTGCACAAGACACAAAACCCTACGACCACACACACGGCCCAATAACCTATTACGGCAGCCCACAATACTAAAACACACACACGCTTATTACTTCAACAGTAAGGTAATCAAGTAGTTATATATATATATATATATATATATATATATATATATATATATAATGGAATTTATCAAAGAACTCAACTGATATTTAACATGACATTGTGATAAATGTTCTGCCACAGTACATTGAATAACAGAAGGGATACATAAAGTCAAACAAGTCCCATACAAAAGGGATCAGCAGGATTATTTTAATTGTAAGGTAGAAGGTATATATATATATATATATAGATACACAAAAGTCAAACAAGTTCCATACAAAAGGGATCAGCAGGGTCATTCACTTACACAGATTCTTTCATTAATTTTATCAAAGAAGAAAACATTGGCAATCCATCTGTACTAGGCTTTTTTTTTTTTTCTTTCACAAGTGCTCTAGGCAATATTGATGATGAACATCTTCCTCACTTTGTTACTGCCCCTTTTTCCAGTGATCATCTTTCTCCTCCTAGCCCGGAAAAGATCAAACCAAGAGAAAAGAATTCCACCAGGGTCTTTGGGACTGCCCTTTATTGGCCAAAGCCTTTGTCTTTTATGGCAAATGAGATCTAACACTGCTGAGAATTGGCTGGAACAAAGAGCCAAAAAGTATGGTCCCGTCTCTAAACTCAGCCTTTTCGGTAAACCGACCGTCTTCATTTATGGACAAGCTGTGACGATACGAGATTTCACCCCTCCACGTGGAATTATCTAATTGGTCCAGCTGGCATGTGGAAAAGTCCAAGTATATTATCCACATCGGGTCGAATACGAGACGAATCAGTGATCACCACCGCAGCCAGTAGATCTTGCAAGTGTGTCAACTCGAGCACCCATGTCGGTGTCATACAAGTCGATATCAGAGCTCCAACCCAGGTTCCTAAGCCCAATTTTCCAGTGGGTTACTTGGGCAAGGGGCAAGGCCCATTAAAGGGTATTTATGTCAATAGACCAAACCGTCTTAAGTTTAGGGCAGAAGAAGGGCATGTGCATATAAATACACAGCTCCAGGAACTACGTAAGGCTTGATTCCTGGACAATACACAGGATACGTAGGCAATCCAAGATACATTCTTGGACTCAGCCATAAAACCCTAAAATCACCCCCAAAACCATCCTTGATTCTATCATCCCTAGATTAAATTGGCCTCAAATTATACATGAGAAAATCAAACATCGTCATTGGCGCTAGAAGGAGGGCCTTCTATCGGTGATGGATCAAGGAGGTGGTTCGTGATCAATTTAATGCCAAAAACGCAGTCTGATCGGTGGTTGATTGCCGAAAATTGAACCGTTGAAACAAGATTCCCACCGTTCATATTCAAGGATAAAGAGGGACGAACAAACTCTCAAAATTTCATGACGATCGGAGTCGTTTTGGAGGCACAAAGCCGCCGGAAAGATGCTGCTGCGCCGCCATAAACGCAGTGGACACAGCAGTTAGATCTACGGCTTCGTGACGAGATTGAACCGTTGAAAGACGATCTCCACCGGTCACATCAAAGAATAAAGGGGGACGAACAAAGCCTCAAAATTTCATGAAGATCAAAGGCCGTTTCAATGCGTACTTTTCATCCGAAAGCCGCTTCTTGTGCCACCAAAAACACAGCACACACAGCCGAAACTTTAAAGGGGTATAGCTGCTAATCGAACCGATGAAACGCGATATCCTCCGGTCAGATTTAAGTTTAAGGCGGTTCGAACAAGCCCTAAAAGTTTCATGCCGATCGGAGTTCTCTCGATGCCCGATCGTTGTTAAAAGGACGCCGCCGCATCCCGTAAAAGCGAGCGAGAAAAAGCAGGTTGATCGATGGCTTATAGCCGCTAATCAAACAGGTGAAACACAATTTCCACCAGTCAGATTGAAGAGGAAGGAGGGACGAACAAACCCTCCAAATTTCGTACCGATCGGGGTCAGTTTAGATGCCCGATCGTTCCCGGAAAGATGCAAAGATTAGACAGTTCAACATGAGCTCGGCAGGTCAGGCTCATGGATGAGCTCAGGCTCCAAAACCCGAGCCGAGCGTTAATCTCCCCGACGAGCTCTCTCATTACAAGCTATCCAGGTACGAGCCGTCATGGAAATTTATTTACGTTTTTACAACTTAAATAACTTATCTTATTTTGGAGCTCTCTGGAGCGTATATTTTATAAGACCAAGCTCGTCTCGGCATCATGTTTGGAGCTCTCTGGAGCGTATCTATTATAAGACCGAGCTCGTCTCGGCATCATTTTGGAGCTCTCTGGAGCGTATCTTTTATAAGACCGAGCTCGTCTCGGCATCATGTTTGGAGCTCTTCGGAGCGTATCTTTTATAAGGCCGAAACTCGTCTCGGCATCATTTTGGAGCTCTCGGAGCGTATCTTTTATAAGACCGAGCTCGTCTCGGCATCATTTTGGAGCTCTCGGAGCGTATCTTTTATAAGACCGAGCTCGTCTCGGCATCATGTTTGGAGCTCTGCGGAGCGTATCTTTTATAAGACCGAGCTCGTCTCGGCATCATTTTGGAGCTCTCTCGGAGCGTATCTTTTATAAGACCGAGCTCGGCTCGGCATCATTTTGGAGCTCTCGGAGCGTATCTTTTATAAGACCGAGCTCGTCTCGGCATCATATTTGGAGCTCTCTCGAGCATATCTTTTATAAGACCGAGCTCGTCTCGGCATCATTTTGGAGCTCTCGGAGCGTATCTTTTATAAGACCGAGCTCGGCTCGGCATCATTTTCTCGGCATCATCTTTTATAAGACCGAGCTCGGCTCGCGCATCATTTTGGAGCTCTGCGGAGCGTATCTTTTATAAGACCGAGCTCGTCACGGCATCATGTTTGGAGCTCTCGGAGCATATCTTTTATAAGACCGAGCTCGTCTCGGCATCATTTTGGAGCATCTGGAGCGGAGCGTATCTTTTATAAGACCGAGCTCGTCTCGGCATCATGTTTGGAGCTCTCTGGAGCATATCTTTTATAAGACCGAGCTCGTCTCGCCATCATTTTAGAGCTCTCTGGAGCGTATCTTTTATAAGACCGAGCTCGGCTCGGCATCATTTTGGAGCTCTCTCGAGCGTATCTTTTATAAGACCGAGCTCGTCTCGGCATCATGTTTGGAGCTCTCTGGAGCATATCTTTTATAAGACCGAGCTCGTCTCGGCATCATTTTGGAGCTCTCTGGAGCGTATCTTTTATAAGACCGAGCTCGTCTCGGCATCATTTTGGAGCTCTCTGGAGCGTATCTTTTATAAGACCGAGCTCGTCACGGCATCATGTTTGGAGCTCTCTGGAGCATATCTTTTATAAGACCGAGCTCGTCTCGGCATCATTTTAGAGCTCTCTGGAGCGTATCTTTTATAAGACCGAGCTCGGCTCGGCATCATATTTGGAGCTCTCTCGAGCGTATCTTTTATAAGACCGAGCTCGTCTCGGCATCATTTTGGAGCTCTCTGGAGCGAATCTTTTATAAGACCGATCCCGGCTCGGCATCATCTTTTATAAGACCGAGCTCGGCTCGGCATCATATTTGGAGCTCTCTCGAGCGTATCTTTTATAAGACCGAGCTCGTCTCGGCATCATTTTGGAGCTCTCTGGAGCGAATCTTTTATAAGACCGATCCCGGCTCGGCATCATCTTTTATAAGACCGAGCTCGGCTCGGCATCATATTTGGAGCTCTCTCGAGCGTATCTTTTATAAGACCGAGCTCGGCTCGGCATCATATTTGGAGCTCTCTCGAGCGTATCTTTTATAAGACCGAGACCGGCTCGGCATCATCTTTTATAAGACCGAGCTCGGCCTCGGCATCATATTTAGAGCTCAACTTGAGCGAATCTTTATAAAACCGCAGGTCGGCTCGGCCCCATATTTGAAGCTCAACTTGAGCGCATCCTTAATAAAACCGAGCTCGCCTCGGCATAATATTCGGAGCTCGAAGGCGACCTTACGTAAGTCCGCCTGCCATCTAAGCATGATACCAACAGACTACACCAAATAAGCTAAGCCTTATCTCAATTAACTTCTGTTTTTACATTTTTATGTCTTGTAATAAGTCCATGTGACAATTTCATAAATATTCTAATAAGCATGTCTTTCCTCGAGACGCTTTTGTGTTTGTTATGATTTACAGCCTTCACATTGCAAATCAACCACGATACAAAATGGCAAAGGCAAAAAATTCGACCAGCCTTAAAGCAAAAGAAGTCCATGTGATTAAAAGATAAAAGAGGCAAAAGTCAACCACAACTACAAATCCTCGACACGACGAAGTCGGAATAATATGGTGAATAAAGCAAGTCACTGACAGTGCTTATATCACCTCGACACGATGCAGTAGAAATAAAACAGTGAAAAAAGCCAAGTCACTGACAGAGCTTATATCACTCCCGACCTGCCAGTAAGCCACGATGCTAAGCAGTTGGAAGATCCCACGATGGATACCCTATTCGACCAGTTCAGAAGCACCACGAAGTGCGACAGTCGAGTAGGGATTTTCCAATTCGACCATGTCAGAAGCCCGACGAGGCAAGACAGTCGATTCGAGCTCCGACCGGATAGCCAAGTCAAGCCGATAAGGCGATGCGGTGCTAGGTCGACTCATATCCAAGTGTACCATGAGTCATGTACTCATAATACACTTTGAGGGGCCACAGGGGAATTAAGTCCAAAGGACTACACCCCACAAGGCAGCTTTTGCAAGGGAATTAAGTCCAAAGGACTACACCCCACAAGGCAGCTTTTGCAAGGGAATTAAGTCCAAAGGACTACACCCCACAAGGCAGCTTTTGCAAGGGAATTAAGTCCAAAGGACTACACCCTAGGCAAATATTCAACAACACAAACAACATTCAAAGGAAATGTCAGAATTCAAAATTCAAAATCCCAGGGATCGAATCGTGAAAGACAGACAACAAAAAGCGACAAGCAACATACTGCAAAAATTGAAGCAAAATAAAACTAGGCGTCATATTTGGAGCTCACCGATGAGCGCATATTTAATAAGTCTGAGTTCGACTCGGCATCTCATCTTAATACTATCTTATTTTGTAACTCTCCTAGCCGAGCGTGGCGGGATGAGCCTCCTTATTTCGGGAACTCTCCCCACGTCGGGATCGACCTGTCTTATCTTGGAACTCTCTTAGCCGAGCATGGCGGGACGAGCATTCTTATTTCGGGAGCTATCCCCACGGTTATTGTGACTTTTTGACTAGTATCTTACGTGTCTCGAGAATCCACTCCCCAAAGAATCTACTCAACGGTCTTTCGGGACCCGCAAGTCGGACTCCTACAGTGTCGACATCCAACGTCTATAAGTCCTAATGGGACGAAAACGCAATGGCATCGAAGTCCGAGTCGACAGCGACGTAATCTGACTCCTAAAGAGGAGGATTTACTAGGGCATCGAGGTCGGGCAACATGATCATTTCGATCGACAGCCAGTGAAGCTAAAAGTTCCATGGAACCAAAAGGCTAAGGCATCGAGTTCGGACCAAGTCCAAAACTCTCGGCAGTCATGTGTCATGAGTCATGAACGACAAAGAAACACCACGACACCGAGATCCAGAGCGACATTTACGTATTACCAGTCTTATTAGACAGTAAGTACTAGGACATCGTAGCCGGAAATATCTATCGACAGCCGAAAGAGCATCGATTCCGACAAACGAAATGAGACAACCAGGGGCATCTCTTCTACCACTCAACAACAAAGAAAAGTCCAAAAAATGCTAAAGCATGGAAGACAAGTTACATATGGTCGACAAATGGAACTACTGAAAGTATAACGAAGATGATGAATCTGCATTATACTTTGGAGGCAACAACGAGTCGACATTGAATACTCGAGAAAAAGCGAGCAAAGGAATGGGAATCGACATGCAACAAAAGTGTTTGACACCAAATACTTGTAAAAATTTCAGCATTTATAACAAAAAAGCCTAGTCATGAGAGAGGCCGATGTGACAAAAAAGCCTAGCATTTATAACAAAAAAGACCGGCCAAATATGATCCAAACCTAAGGTTCTCATGATACTTGGAGGGCAGATATCGACATATATGCATCGACATGAGAGAGGCCGATGTGCAAATAAGGCCAAAGGCCGCAATAAAGCAAGATGGTCTACTTCAAAGACCAAAGAAAAGAAGGAAAAATGTAACAATTTTTCAAGGAAAGAATAAGCCAAGTCCAAATGACCGGCTAATTGTTTTTACAGATGGAAGCCAACGACAACGATGGTTAAAAAGGGCAAAGCCTAAGAAGAAGCATCTTTTTTGGCGTTAAGGCAAAGTCTCAAGACTGTTAGACTAACATTCGAAATCCGCATGCCGTACTCCAAAATCCAGGCAAATCAGATTCTTCAGAGAAGTCGACCTCGACCTAGACAGTCCCAAGTTGGACATCTCATCATTCCTTCGACAGCTACGGCATCGAAGTCGATGTCAACTTAGCCACACGTTATAAGTCATAGGGACAGATAATGCTAAGATAAAAAAGTTTGCAAAGCAGACATGGAAAGGCCGTATGTCGGACTCCACAGGAAGTAAGTCTGCAGGGCGATTTAAATTCAGAGCATTGGATGACAGTGGCCGAGATACACCTTTGACAGATCAGACCTGACCTCAAGAGCTCAGACAGATCTCGGGGGCTTATGACGATACGGGATTTCACCCCTCCACGTGGAATTATCTAATTGGTCCAGCTGGCATGTGGAAAAGTCCAAGTATATTATCCACATCGGGTCGAATACGAGACGAATCAGTGATCACCACCGCAGCCAGTAGATCTTGCAAGTGTGTCAACTCGAGCACCCATGTCGGTGTCATACAAGTCGATATCAGAGCTCCAACCCAGGTTCCTAAGCCCAATTTTCCAGTGGGTTACTTGGGCAAGGGGCAAGGCCCATTAAAGGGTATTTATGTCAATAGACCAAACCGTCTTAAGTTTAGGGCAGAAGAAGGGCATGTGCCTATAAATACACAGCTCCAGGAACTACGTAAGGCTTGATTCCTGGACAATACACAGGATACGTAGGCAATCCAAGATACATTCTTGGACTCAGCCATAAAACCCTAAAATCACCCCCAAAACCATCCTTGATTCTAT
This sequence comes from Gentiana straminea, assembly GCA_036785695.1. Classification (NCBI taxonomy): domain Eukaryota; kingdom Viridiplantae; phylum Streptophyta; class Magnoliopsida; order Gentianales; family Gentianaceae; genus Gentiana; species Gentiana straminea. The sequence continues at coordinate 860,536 of JAVUPR010000477.1, forward strand.
CATCCCTAGATTAAATTGGCCTCAAATTATACATGACAAAATCAAACATCGTCAAGCTGCAAACAAGCTTGTTTTCTGCAGTGATAGCATTTCCAACGAAGAGGTACAAACAGTGACAATGATATTAGGAGATCGATGTCTGCTAAATCTTTCAGGTGAAGATCATAAGCGAGTTAGAGGGGCGCTTGTATCTTTCTTGAAGCCAGATTGCTTAAAGATGTATGTTGGTAAGATGGAAGATGAGGTCAGGTACCATATTGACACTTACCGGGAAGGCAAGCAGAATGTGACGGTATGTATGTTTCTACTCTTTTCTTTTCTACTGGGGATAAGCCATGCTAATATTTAGATCTTGCTTGTAGGTTTTTCCATTAATGAAAAATCTCACATTTGACATAATCTGCTCCCTACTTTTTGGGATTGAACGTGGAGTAAGAAGAGAACAACTATTTGATTGTTTCCATCACATGATGGAAGGGATGTTGTCAATACCTCTAAACATTCCATTCACACGGTTCAATCGCAGCATTAAGGATAGGGCAAAGGCTGACCACATCTTGAAGGACGTTATACAGGAGAAGAGGATTCAACTACAGAACGGAGCACATATGCACCAAGACTTGATCTCTTGCTTACTAAGCATTCGTGGTGAAGACAGTGGTGAACAAATGCTTTCTGAAAAAGAAATATTGGACAATGTCATACTTATCTTGGTAGCAGGATATGATACTTCATCTGTGTTGATTACTTTCATGATTAGACTTTTAGCCACCAACCTAACTGCTTATGAAGCTGTTCTTAAAGGTATTTACTATTCAAACTCCCCCCCCCCCCCCCCCCCTCAATTACAAATGCCTATAAAATGGCAACACTATGCATAAAAGGGCTGAAATATTCATACCGAATGAATGCAGAACAAGAAGGGATTTTCAAGAGCAAATCAAGTGGAGATCATCTTACATGGGAAGACGTGACCAAGATGAAGTATACATGGAAAGTGGCACAGGAGTTACTAAGATTGTATCCTCCAGTATTCGGAAATTTTAAAAAGGCAGCAAAAGACATTGAGTATGGGGGCTACTGTTAGATGTAATATCGTCGGATCAATCATAGATTGACCCGATTACGCGCGGAAGTATCGGATCTAGATCTAAACGAAAACAAAGAACATAAATTAAAGATCTAAATCTACAAGGGGGTTTAGGAGCCTACCTTTTTATGGTGCTTAACTCCAAGAACAAAAAGCTCCTTGAACACGAGATTGAGCAGCCACCGTCTTCCAACGTGTGTCTCCCAGCAACACCAAGTGGATGGTGTTTCCCGCCGCCGGACCTCCTTGATATGCTACCGGAATAATCCCGAAGATTAATCCAACTCGAAACCCAAAAAAAGATGGCCGAAAATTCTAAGCCACTTTCTTGTGTATATGGCGTGAATTGTAATGTGTCCAAAGGCTTGGGAGAACTCTCTTTATATAGGAGAGTAAAACTTAACCTCCAAGGATTAAATAATTAAGAGATAATTATTACATTAATCCTTTTTCCAAATAAAAGATAAATAAAATAATTATCCCAAACAAATTAGGATAAATCATATTATTATCTAATATTCCATGAATTATCATTTAACAAATAAAAGATAAATCACACATTAAATAATTATCCAAGAAAACTAATTTCCCAATAATTAAATAATAATAAAACCATGCGCCACCTTTAATTGGAATAAAAGGTCACACGCACAATTTTCCTATTTGACCAATTTTGTCAAAAGGTCAACACACCAATTTGGGCCGAGTCCACGAAAAATGTCTTTTCCGTGTATTTAATTATTTAGTCCAACTAAACAATTAATCCACATATCAAATTAAATAGCCCAATCCACTATTTAATTATAATTGAGGTGCAACGACGAGAAACCTATATGCTATATTAGGAGCCACGTCGGGGACCATGGACCCATATTCAGTAGCTACAATAAATTAGATAAAATTATTCGTCGACGTAATAATTATATCCAACCTATTAATTCCGGGATTACACCACCATAAACCCGAAATTGAACTCTATCGAATATAGATAACTTACACTCAATTTATGAGTCGAAATCGTCCACCGATATAATCATTACATACGGATAAATCCTCCATAGATCGTTCACTTCGATTCGGGATATTTCCGTAAACCCTTCTCGAAACATATTATCCTTATTTACCATTAACCCCCTAGTGATCAATTAGTTCATAACCAATATAATATGAACCGGGCCCATCGATCGGTTTAGGGTTAACAAATAAGGAACTCGTCTCGTCTACTTCCCGAGGGAAGGAATGGATTCCATATTCGTGATAACACGGACCACTCACTCATTCCGGAATAGAGCCAACGAGAAGTGTTGGACCACATACTGCGAAGTGATCCTTACTAACACATCAAACTCTACCCTAGTCTAGGCAGTTGTCTGTGATCACCTCAGGATTCAGATTAATCCATATATGAACATCTTGTGATTCGATAAGACTTCTCGATCACGGAATTATATCGAGAACTCAAATCAAATCGGTCCCGGCCCTATATGATTATCATCATATATAAATGCCCCACTAGGTACCCTATTACCGACAGTCCGGATAAGACTGTCACACCGTAAAGTGTTCTGGGCGCATTAATAGCAAATTAATCTAGAGACCCGTACTCCGATTAATAAACGCTACGGACTAAGTTAATTTTAAGTATATTTCACAAACTCAATCCTCGTGTGCATAGCCATACACTGAGTTGTGATTACATAATCAATATACTTAGGGTTTTCTGTAGTGTATTAATATTGGCAATAAATGCGAATAAATAAGATGAAATAAATTCTGTCATTTATTTAAATAAAACAATTACAAATTGTCTTTCGGGCATAAAACCTAACAATCTCCCACTTGCACGAAAGGCAAGTGGATTAATTGTTTTAGAGCACACCCTATATCTATATTACAGCAATACAACTCCCACTTGCTCTAAAGCAAATAAGTCATGTCCCTAATACCAATAGTTTCCAAATGCCGGTTGAAAACTTCTAACGGCAATGTCTTGGTGAATGGATCAGCAGGGTTGTCAGCAGAGGCGATTTTCTTGACGGAAATGTCACCTCTTTGGACTATCTCTCTGATTAAATGGTACTTTCGCTCGATATGCTTCGACTTGCGGTGACTACGGGGTTCCTTCGAATTTGATACAGCCCCATTGTTGTCACAATAGAGAGTGATCGGATCGTTGTGATTTGGAGAGACCCCTAAACCACTCAGGAACTTTCTGAGCCAAACCGCTTCCTTAGCCGCCTCGAGGCCGCTATGTATTCTGCTTCCATAGAGTAGAATCAGCCGTGCTGGATTGCTTGACGCTTCTCCAAATGACTGCACCACCACCAATGGTAAACACTGAGCCTGAGGTAGATTTGAAATCATCTCGATCTGACTGAAAGTCAGAGTCAGTGTACCCTTGTACATCCAGGTCTGCACCCAAATATACCAGCATATAATTCCTAGTCCTCTTCAAGTACTTTAAGAGGTTCTTTACTGCAATCCAATGCTCATTGCATGGATTCGACTGATAACGACTGACTAGTCCAACGCCATAACAAATGTCAGGTCTAGTGCACAGCATAGCGTACATTAGACTACCTACAGCCGAAGCATAAGGCACTCTTTGCATAGCCTCTATTTCCTCAGGAGTCTGAGGACTCTGAGTCTTAGAGAGATGGACGCCGTGACGGGTTGGTAGGTAACCCTTCTTTGCGTCCGTCATGCTATATCTAGCCATCACCTTATCAATGTAAGTGGCTTGTGAAAGAGCTAACATCTTGTTCTTACGATCCCGTATTAATTGGATCCCGAGAACATAATTCGCCTCTCCCAAATATTTCATTTGGAATTGGTCGGCCAACCAAATTTTAACGTCCGACAACATCCCCTTATCGTTTCCAATCGGGAGAATGTCATCTACGTACAACACTAGAAACGCAACCTTATCCTTAAAGACTTTCTTGTATACACAAGGTTCATCAGATTTTGTTCGAAATCATATGACTTAATGGTGTCATCAAATCTATGATTCCAAGACCGAGATGCTTGTTTCAACCCATAAATGGATCTCAGCAACTTGCACACTTTGTGCTCTTGGCCTTCCTCGATGTATCCTTCTGGTTGCTGCATATAGATTTCCTCGTCGAGAAAGCCGTTAAGAAACGCTGTCTTGACATCCATTTGCCAGATTTCATAATCTAGGCATGCAGCAATAGAAAGGAGGATCCGGATGGATTTAAGCATGGCCACGGGGGAGAAAGTCTCTTCGTAGTCTATACCCTCTCTCCGTGTGTAGCCCTTAGCTACAAGCCGTGCTTTAAAGGTTTGCACCTTACCATCAACTCCTCGCTTCCTCTTGTAGAGCCACTTGCTCCCTATGGGTTTTACCCCTTCGGGGCAATCTACAAGTTTCCGGACGAGTTAGAGTACATAGACTCTATCTCTTGATTCATCGCGTCAACCCATAGATCCTTGTCACGATCCTCCATGGCCTTGCGAAAGGACACTGGATCATCTTCCACACCATCAGAGACGGCTACGTTCGCCTCTGATTGTCCATACCGATTTGGTGGCCGAACCACTCTCTCAGTACGTCTGGGTGGATTAAGATTAGAGGTGACTGTTGCATTCGTAATGTTGCCTACAGTGACACTAGGTGGCACTTGTGGTCGGACCTCGTCAGAAAGTAACTCCTCAAGTACGACTTTACTTCGAGGCTTGAAGTCTGTCATATACTGATCCTCCAAAAATGTGGCGTTAGTAGAAACTATTACCTTGTTATCTTCCGGATCGTAAAACAGACCTCCACGTGTTCCCTTGGGGTAACCCACAAACAGACATACTTTCGTACGCTTTTGTAGTTTTGTAGTCTTGTCCACTAGTAGATGTGCAGGACAACCCCAAATTCGAAAGTGACGTATGCTTTCGCCACGTCCCTTCCAAAGTTCCAAGGGTGTCTTGCGACGGACTTAGACGGAACCACATTCAATATGTGTACCGTCGTTTCAGAGCATATCCCCAAAAGGATATCGGTAGCGAGGCGTAGCTCATCATTGATCCGACCATGTCAATCAATGTTCTATTTCTCCTTTCAAAGCAACTCTATTTTGCCGAGGTGTCCTAGGTGCGAACGTTGGGAACGGATCCCATGTTCAAGTAGGTAGTCGTGAACTCGTATCTAAGTACTCTCCTCCGCGATCGAGCGAAGGCATTTCAAAGACTTGCCCAACTGCCTTTCGGCTTCTGCTTGAAATTCCTTAAACTTACCAAAAGTCTCGGATTTTCGATGCAGCAGATAAACATATCCGAACCTCGAGTAGTCGTCGATGAAAGTAACAAAATACTCGAATCCGCCTCTAGCTTGTACATTCATCGGACCACAAAGGTCTGAATGTACTAACTCTAGAGGTTCTTTGGCCCTATTCCCTTTTGACGAGAAGGGACGCTTAGTCATTTTTCCTTCCAGGCAAGATTCGCAGACGGGCAACGAGTCAACAGATAACTCTTTTAAGGTATCACCCTTAGCCATTCGTTTGAGTCTTTCCAAGGAAATGTGACCTAGCCTAAGGTGCCAAAGATATGTACTATCTTCTTTATGAGAAATTTTATGCCTTTTAGCAGATTTTTGATGTGCTACTTTAAACATTTCAGTATTTAACAGGGGAGCTTGCGTGGGTTTAATGAAATACAATCCGTTTTCTAATACAGTAGTACACAAAGTAAAACCATTCTTTGAAATAGTAAACTCATTATTCATAAAAGAAACAGAGTACAACTGGTCTTTCAAAGCAGAATACGAAATTAAATTTCTACGAAAATTCGGAATGAAATAAACATTGTCTAAATGTAAAACTTTATTTCCAAAATGTAAAACCCACGGCTCCCATCGCTTTTGCCGAAACTAACGCCCCGGTGCCGACTCTCATAACTTGAGCTCCTTCCTCTAGCTCCTCATACGAACTAAGGATCCGCAAAGAAGAACATACATTGTTAGTAGCTCCGTATCCGTATCCAAATTGATACATCTTTAGCTACATTGAAAGATTCCAAGACAAGTAATTCAGGATTACCTTTCTTATCTTTCCCATTGCTAGCCTTAACCTTCCCATCCTTTACATCTTTGAGATATACGGGGCAGTGACGACGCCAGTGCCCTATCTCATTGCAGTAATGACACTTGACCTTGGGCTTGGATGGTTTACTTGGCTTAGTCTTCTTCTTCATAGGTTTAGGCGCCGGCGCAGTTTGTTTCTTATTCTTTTGTTTACCCTGCTGGTTTGACTTAGACGCCTTGGCTGAGACCACATTGGCCTCAGCCTTCTTTTCCTGCTCTTGGGTTTTATCTTTCGAAGAAAGACCCTCATAGACTTGGAGTTCATTGATCAACTCCGTCATGGAAAGGTGAGCCTTAGACATGACGTAGGCGGTCCCGAACGTCGAAATCGATGTCGAGATTCGAGAATCACTGACACTTGGGTAGCATCGTCTATAATCGCACCATGAGTTGCTGCATCGGTAAAGTAACTAATCATGTTCATCACATGACCAGTAACCGACTGACCCCGCCTCATCTTGGCATTGACAGCCTTCCTCACGGCCTCGTGTCTTGCTTGATCAGACGGTTTGCCAAACATGGTGGTTAAATGCTGCAAGATTTCTCGTGCAGTATTAAAACCCTCAATCTTGCTCCGAATGACATCCGACACGGAGGCTAAGAAGATGCCTCTTGCCTTATTATTCGCCTCTTGCCATTTTTGATGTTGATCGCAAATGCGTTTAGGCGGATTTTGAGGGGGTAGAACAGGGCACTCCTCGGTCAAAACAAACTGTGCATTCTCAAATACGAGCACCACGTTTACGTTACTTTTCCACTTAGTAAAATTGTCGCCATTAAGCTTATCATTCAAGAAAGTTTGAATTTGCGAAGACATGTTCTTGTAAATAAAATGACGAAACTTAATCAAATATACACTACTATATTTTTATTTTAGGAATAATAAACTATATAAAGTCTATCCTACCATTCCAAGGATTTAATCTCACACCTCGGTGCCGCCGCAGGTCGGTCAAAGAGGTGACGATTTAAACCGAGACAATGTCTCTCGGTGATTAATCTTCGAGAATCAAACATCTCACGGAATCGACATCCCGGACCTTAATCACTGATTACCTTCCTTTTTCTAGCCTAGATATTTCGAAAATATCCATAAAGAGTGTGACCTACTATATCAGATCTCAAAGTACGCCCCGAGTGTGCCGCCGCAGGGTCGGTCAGTGACTCAACGAGTACCCGAAATCCTATCCTTTCGGAAACCAAGCCTTGAATTTTGATAGGGGTGAACACCACCCGCAGGGGGCCGGAATCAAAGCGGCTCGAGGTGTCACCATTCTCTCACGTGCTTGCATTTATAGTAGAGGCCGTGGGGTTGGCTGTCGCCTTCCCCGCTCCCACTCAATATTTTGAAAAAGTGGTGGGTTTACTAATTACGGTTTTGGCCTTGACAATAAGAAACAATAAATCAAAGTACTCCGAATAGGGTCGGTTATGTAAGCAAGCCTACGCCGTCTTATTCGTTGGAACATATGTGACGAGTTCGGGCCAATCCGGCGGGGAGAAGCCCCGTTTAGCCCGAAGGCTTATCGGCTATGCTAAGTCCTATCGAACCGCCGTAACGTACATCACACGTGGAGGGAGTCGATTGAGCCGAAGCTCGGTTGAACTCGCCCAACCATGGTTAGACCATTTCCGAACCCATGTACTAAGATTCTCCGATATATAAATTGTCACCCAAAGCGTAATCTCGTTTTAGTTTAAGGTGGGTTCACTGAGAAGCCATCACCGAAAAAGCTCAACGATTTATCCAAGTGGGATTCACCGAGAATCCATCACTAAAATCGTAAACGATTGACATAAACCCGGGTCCTCGGTTTTTATAATTAGCTACTTATTATTTAACTACCACATATTAAATTAATAAGCATTCATACTAATTATTCGAGTTATACATGCCTAATTTATTCGAAATAAACTAGCTACATGTATGCATTGGAGTGGAATCATGAAGATGCAAGTCATGGCAATTTTCCGGTTTTAAGCACGTAATCTTGATCAAACACAAAATTATACCGAAAAGTAAACACCGAGATGGACCGTTGGTACCCCCGACTAACTATTTTTTAAGGAAAAATAAAACTTAATCTATGTCTTCGAGTCTTGATCTTCAAATCTTGAACTCGAACCGCCGGATCACGAACCACGAACACCCGAGAGGAGAAAGGCCTTTTTTTAATTAAATAAAACCAATTTATTGTAATTAATCAAAAACTTTTTTTTTTTTTTGTGTTATTACATGCGGCTGCCAAAAAAAAACTTTTTTTTTTTTTTCTTTCGGCTGTTACAAAAAAAAATAACATAAAAATGAAAATTTTTTTTTTTTTTTTTTATTTTTTTTTTTTGCCATACAGCAGCCTTTTATATAAAAAAAATTAGGTTACAAAAAATTTTTGTGACACAGCCGCAAGCTTTATACCCTAGCCGCATGCAATTTTATAAACAGGACTTATAGCGACGCTTTTCAGCGTCGCAGAAAATCCTGTAGCAGTTTTTAAAAAAAAAATTTAAACCGTTTCTCCTCGTTCATACCTTGGGTTTCGCCTCGATCTTCATCTTTTCAGCAAGATCTTCATCTTTTCGAGCCCGGAATAACAAAATTACAATAAAAGATGCTACTTTTACATTGAATTTCGAAATTGACATAAAAAATAAAAATAAAATACAATTCCTATGCTCAATTGTTACTAAACAAAGGAGCTACAAAATAGATCTACGGGTAAACAATACCAACCCCAATCCATCTCTTCAACCACAACATTCACAAGCATACAACATGAATAAATTTCGAATTTAACCAAAAAAAAAAAAAAAAAACGAAATAAAACACCTAAAACATGTTTTTCCACTCCTAGATCTAAAACTCATATTCTTTGATCGTTAGATCAAAGGCTCTGATACCACTTGTTAGATGTAATATCGTCGGATCAATCATAGATTGACCCGATTACGCGACGGAAGTATCGGATCTAGATCTAAACGAAAACAAAGAACATAAATTAAAGATCTAAATCTACAAGGGGTTTAGGAGCCTACCTTTTTATGGTGCTTAACTCCAAGAACAAAAAGCTCCTTGAACACGAGATTGAGCAGACCACCGTCTTCCAACGTGTGTCTCCCAAAGCAACACCAAGTGGATGGTGTTTCCCGCCGCCGGACCTCCTTGATATGCTACCGGAATAATCCCGAAGATTATTCCAACTCGAAACCCAAAGAAAGATGGCCGAAAATTCTAAGCCACTTTCTTGTGTATATGGCGTGAATTGTAATGTGTCCAAAGGCTTGGGAGAACTCTCTTTATATAGGAGAGTAAAACTTAACCTCCAAGGATTAAATAATTAAGAGATAATTATTACATTAATCCTTTTTCCAAATAAAAGATAAATAAAATAATTATCCCAAACAAATTAGGATAAATCATATTATTATCTAATATTCCATGAATTATCATTTAACAAATAAAAGATAAATCACACATTAAATAATTATCCAAGAAAACTAATTTCCCAATAATTAAATAATAATAAAAACCATGCGCCACCTTTAATTGGAATAAAAGGTCACACGCACAATTTTCCTATTTGACCAATTTTGTCAAAAGGTCAACACACCAATTTGGGCCGAGTCCACGAAAAATGTCTTTTCCGTGTATTTAATTATTTAGTCCAACTAAACAATTAATCCACATATCAAATTAAATAGCCCAATCCACTATTTAATTATAATTGAGGTGCAACGACGAGAAACCTATATGCTATATTAGGAGCCACGTCGGGGACCATGGACCCATATTCAGTAGCTACAATAAATTAGATAAAATTATTCGTCGACGAATAATTATATCCAACCTATTAATTCCGGGATTACACCACCATAAACCCGAAATTGAACTCTATCGAATATAGATAACTTACACTCAATTTATGAGTCGAAATCGTCCACCGATATAATCATTACATACGGATAAATCCTCCATGCATGTTCACTTCGATTCGGGATATTTCCGTAAACCCTCTTCGAAACATATTATCCTTATTTACCATTAACCCCCTAGTGATCAATTAGTTCATAACCAATATAATATGAGCGGGCCCATCGATCGGTTTCTAGGGTTAACAAATAAGGAAATGTCCGTCTACTTCCCGAGGGAAGGAATGGATTCCATATTCGTGATAACACGGACCACTCACTCATTCGGAATAGAGCCAACGAGAAGTGTTGGACCACATCCGCGAAGTGATCCTTACTAACACATCAAACTCTACCCTAGTCTAAGCGGTTTGTCGTGATCACCTCGGGATTCGATTAATCCATATATGAACATCTTGTGATTCGATAAGACTTCTCGATCACGGAATTATATCGAGAACTCAAATCAAATCGGTCCGGCCCTATATGATTATCATCATATATAAATGCCCCACTAGGTACCCTATTACCGACGGTCCGGATAAGGCTGTCACACCGTAAAGTGTTTCGGGCGCATTAATAGCAAATTAATCTAGAGACCCGTACTCCGATTAATAAACGCTACGGACTAAGTTAATTTTAAGTATATTTCACAAACTCAATCCTCGTGTGCATAGCCATACACTGAGTTGTGATTACATAATCAATATACTTAGGGTTTTCTGTAGTGTATTAATATTGGCAATAAATGCGAATAAATAAGATGAAATAAATTCTGTCATTTATTTAAATAAAACAATTACAAATTGTCTTTCGGGCATAAAACCTAACAGCTACATCATTCCTAAAGGATGGCAAGTAAGAATCTATCTATACAAGAAAGCTGTCTGCAATAAACGAATTCATTTATTTTCAATCTATTGCAAGAAACAATGTTATTGCCACTACTGACAAGTCTTTTTAATTAAAACAGATAATCTGGGCTACCCTCATGACTCATATAGATGGCAACATATTTGAGGAGCCGTCAAAGTTTTACCCTGCAAGATTTGACAATCCAACATCTATCCCACCTTATTGCTATATTCCCTTTGGTGGTGGAGCTCGAATATGCCCAGGCTACGAGTTTGCTAAGATAGAAACTCTTCTCACTGTGTATAGCCTGGTTAATCGGTTCAAATGGAAGTTGTCTTGCTCTGACAACAGGGTTAGAAGGGATCCGTTTCTAGTGCCGCCTCAAGGTCTTCCGATCCAGATAACACCGAAGAATGTTGTCTACCCTTAGCAGCTACTCGTGAACGAACGACTGACGTGGCCTTTTCTAGTGCTATACCAGTCCTTAACCGACAGTGTATCGGGTCAAACTGTAGTGCTAGTATGGTGAGTCAGAGTGTCGAATCCTCAGGGAAACATGGTAATTCTTCTAAGTGTGGTTAAACACCAAAGAGCTGTTATTAACTCGATCTAAACCGCAATTTTATAACACAGATGACTACTATTCTACTTAACATGAAATAAATGCGTAATTTAAAAGTTATTCTAATATAATATATATAGATATATAATATATATATAGATGTACATAGATTGCAAAATATATATATAGATATAAATATATAGATACCAATATATTTATAGAACTAGACAGATAATTTTATAGAACTAGCCAAAGTTTATATAATTGATTTATACGATCTTTTCAGTAAACGGAATGTGCTCGATCTTTCCTTTTATATTAGGTCCAATTGAGTAAAAGAAACGGTGCACTCCGGAGGTTAACAATTCCTCCTCACACGAGCGTATGAAATTGTCATATGTCATTGTCATCAGTTTAATCTCCACAACTGTCCCATGCTAATCTCAGTTAGTCTGAACAGGTACCGAGTACAAATCTACCCCGGATAAAAGAGGTTATTCCGTTTGTCAGACGGCCGATGTTATTCAAAAGGCTCCGGTTGTCAGGCGGATCGATTTAACTTTCCGGTGATAGTTTTAATTAAACCGTTGATTTTAACATTATTACGATCTCGAGCACAATTTTAATAAGATCCATCTTTCCCAAGACAAATCTGCCCCCGGGTAGGAAATAGGATTCCGTAGTCACGCTTTCGCACGGCCAATTTTACCCTCCGGTTTTTCTATCTTTTATCTAATATCATAACTTCTCTGGTCAGTTCATCGTTAGGTTATATGTTGCGATTCATCTTGGTTAATTACGTCAATCCGAATATTATCAATACGTTGCAAAATAGAAAAAGATTCAATTAACTCAATTTTAGTCAGTTTTTACTTAGACAGCATTCCTTTACCGAAAAGATCGAAATAAAACGATTACATAACTTTGGCTAGTTATTAGAGTTAGCCTAAAAACATTATAACGACTAGAAAAATAAAAACAAACATAAATACTTTAGAAAATTTACCCGATTACAAATGCTGAGTTAGAGGTCGTACTCTTCCGGACATTACAACGACTTCAACAACACCGAACTTCCGATAATTTCCCGAGCATTACAACGATACTTATTACTACATTATTTATGGCATAAGGCCTATTTACAAACTACGAAACTAAAAAGAAAATAAAGAGGAGAAGATATATATATATATATAGGAGATTGTATATATATTGGTACATCGATTCTGTTTGCAAATGATCTCCTATATATAGAAATTGTTCCAAGGCCGGACCGGTCCTTGATGTGGCCGGACTGGTCCGGCCTAATGATTGCATCCATCCCCCCTTGTTAATCAGCATGTGCGAGGAGATATAATTATAATTATAATTATATATAACTTATAAAATTCATATCTCGAGTTCTGGATCTCCAAAAATCATGATTCAAGAGGCATCGGAAAGCTCTCGGGAAAATCTACAACTTTCGTGAAGGACTCTTCTTCAGATGATGTCATTTTGATGAGCCATTCGTTTGTCGAAGACCTTTCTCGATTACCACTTAATCGAATCGATTAACCACTTGACCACTTCGATTGACCACTTAAGCAATTCGATTGACCATTTAAGCTCGTGACACTCTCTAAATCCTTCCAGAGATATGATTATAATTCAACATGTCGATTCTCGGGGTCTTGGTTTATAAATCTACAATAAAATACCACAAATAACCACGTAAATCTGACACAACACTCCGATTTACTAAAATCGGTACAAAATGATAACTTTTTACTATTATTACTAAGTTTTACTACTAACTACTCTAAACTATAAAGATTAACATTTCATATCATTTATACCATAATTTCATATATTTTATATAGAATTTGTTGATAGAACATAATAATATAACGTATATTTAATCATATAAAAGTAGTATATCAACTACTCCCCACTTAGCTTTTGATCGTCCTCGAGCAAAAATAAGCGGTAATAAAAGATAATATAATTGATCAGATTATAATTTTTAATGTAATTTATATTGTCAATATTATAAATATATTACTTATTCTAATTTAAAATTGTAAGAAGACAAAAAGTGTATATAACTTAAATAACTTAAACATTAAATATTAATTAGATGAAATTGTACATGTAATACTTAATAAGTATAAATAAAATATTAGAATTATTTTTAATCGCAACTATTATGAAATCCTGGAATCGGAAACTTGGTCAGGTAGTCGACAAAAATGGCTTATAAAGTTTAGGCTCAAGATGTTGGTTAATCGAAAAAAAAAAAATTCAAAAAAAGAAAGAGGCAAGTCGTACGTACCTACATCTTCATATTCTTGATCAAAAAACAATCTCGATTAATAGCATCCTATTTTTATTCCAACTATTTTTCAGATTTTCTCTCCTCTTTTTTTTTCTTTTTTTTTGTTAGAACTAAAAGCGTGAGTGTGTGTAGAAAATCAAACTTACAAGCATTGCTTCATCAAGATTTATCGGAGTACTACTCTTTCGATCGAAAATTACAAGTCCGGTTTCCTTAAACTTGTAATCATTCTTGAGATCTTATGATTCGACTTTTTCTTTTTCATTCTGTGCCTTCATTCCCAGCAATAGGACATTTCGAGATAATACCCTAGCTGGACTACTATCATCAGGAAATCGGGAGCTTTTAACCTCATAGTGATATAGGACATTTCGAGATAACCCCCTACTGCACTCAAATCATTGGTAGCTACAACCGATATGTTTTCTTTTTATTTTTAAGTTGTCGATCAAAGATAAGGAAGATACCTGATATTTGATTAATTCTGTGTAAATATGGTGCTTCGTTCTTAATTCTTTTTATAGAATATTAACATATCCGAACTTATTACCAAAATCAACTATCTTGCAAGTGTCATGAGGTAAGATCGAATATACTAATACTTATCTAATTTTTCCAATCTCAGCATATACCAAAACTTAGCTTTTATGTCTTCATCTCTTTTCATAAGTACGTACAAACTTGCGGAATTTCAAAGAAATGTAGACCAAAATTAGCTAAAGGTTGGTTACTTCTAGTTAATCACAGTAGCCATTTCGAGTGAGGTCTTGATCACTCTAATCAAAGCTGAGGTAGGAACAAAAATTGGAAATTTATTTAGGTAGGCTATTTAGCTATAGTTATATTTTTGTGGTGCCAAAAATCGTCATCCCTAGTCCAATTCCAAACTCATAATTCATTTTGAAAAGAAAATGATTCTAAAAATTTTACTTATAATTATCAACATACTTATATAATTTCATAAAAACAATATCTAATATTACTTATTCAATTATATAAACTTAAAATCTTATTAAAATTTAAATTAGACATAAAATATAATTATAATATATCTAATATACTTTACTTAATTAAAAACTTATTCTTCCAAATTATATCATTTTTTTATTCATATTTATATATTAACTACTTAATTTATCTAAGAAATTAAAAATAAGTAATAAAAAATTTGATAATTTTATAATTTATAACTATTTTTCGAAAATTTTAATGAATTTTCTAACCTAACTCTACTCCCCACTTACGAAATGGCATCGTCCCGATGTTCAATGAGTATTAAAAAAGTAGGTTTGAAAATAAAATTAAAATTATCTATTCTTGTTATTATTCGGATTTTTTACTTAACGTATACTAATATATTATTAAATAACAAACAAACTTTTAAAAAAACTGAAACATATATATTAAACAAGATAAACTATTACAAACTAAAAAAACATAAACTTATTACTACTAACTTAACTTAATTTAACTTATTAAAAACTTAAACATCATAAACTAACCACCAACAAACCATCTAAATCGTTGACGAACAACCCGGTGTATCAACCGGTAACAAGCCAACTGTATTATCTCTAGACGGAAAAATTTCATCGTCTCAAGCTCTCCAACTCCATTCATTTGAATACAAAGACGCGAAATCATCCAAGCATTAGGCATAGGTTTCCTCCTACTACCTCCCGTGATTGAAAATTCCAAAACTGTCCTTTGAATCAAAATACCCCAATCGACAAATTCCCCAAATGTCAAATCATATAGCAGAAGCATTTCATTCTCGGCAAGGCTTGCAAAATCCCAGGTGGGATATACTCTAGATTTAATAAAATGCTTCCACGCCTTTAGGTGTGGAAGTAAAGCACGTGTAGACATATCGTGATTTGTGTCGAAAAGTGGAAACAGACATTGGAAAGACTCATGCACTTTATTCAAATGATTATATGGATTTTGTAGTCCCCATTTCATCTCGAAATGTTGCATCGTAACAGGAGGAATTTCAAAAAGTTGGTTGATAATAGACGAAGAGAAGGGAACAGCCACTCCTTTTACCGAGACAATTTGAGTTATATCAATCATAGGCGTCGTCATTAGGGCAGAATAAAATTCTCGAACTATCGAGATATTTATTCTTCCTCTTGGCGTACTTACGAACTTCTTCCAACCGAATCCTCGAATAACAGTTTTACCCCATCGATCTATCTTATCGACATTTAAACCTTTCTCCAACTGGATTGGAGAATTCGCAAAACGAGGGTGTAAAATTATATTCTCGTTAGAAGCTTGAGACTCCGGAGCATCCGGTGTGTGAGGCTCATATGAATTGACAGAAGGTGAGGATCGGTTCGACATTTTTAAAACCAGATGAAAAGTAAAAAAAAAATAACAAGGTAAACAGATAGAAAGTGAGAAGAAGTGAAAGGAGATGGCATGTCTTGCTCCTATCTTTACTTGGTTAAATAGATAGTAAAAAAAACATACGTGTGTGCATTAGACGGACTCAAGAATGACTCATCCCATTTCTCTTCACGGCTCGGGCCGAGACTAGGCCGGCTCGGTCCGGCCTCAATTTCACTTCATCGAGGACAGAGGTGAAAGTCAAATTGTGTTTTTTTTTTTTTATAGTTTTAAAAAAAACTAAAACGATTTAGAATGCAAACCATATATCGATAAAACGATTATAAAATGAAAATAAACGAAAACGGAAACAAACCAATATCTAAATGAAAATGTCGAATAAAAAATGTTTAATCAAACAAAGTCATGAAATTCAATCTTCTTCATAGCCTTCCTCAGGATTGACATGAAAGCTCGAACTCGGAAACGACTGAGAAGCTGGCGGCTGAACTGTAGTCGTGGTCCTGACTGAACTATCAAGGCCCATCGAACTCATGCCAGTCGTGATATGTGCAAACTCAATGAATCCTCCCCAACTAGACACCGCTGGTCTCTGAATACCTGTCGAAAATACACCTGTTCCACTAGATTGGCTCCCAAAAGGATATGACGATGGATGAAAGCTCGAAGGTGGTGGAATAGGTGTTACCCAATCTGGTAAGGTATAAGGATCTGACTGACAAGGTGGATAGGCAGGATCATCAAAGGTAGGATTACGAAGCAGCTGCTCGTTCCTCCTTAAACCTCTACGAATATCGTCACACCACTGCCTATTACTTTCAGCATATAAAGCCATGTTGGCTTGACCACGTGCAACGTCTGATACTAAAGATTGAAACATATCATAGGTGATAGTGTTGGAGAAAGGAGTTTGTTGAGGCTGACTAGAAAAAGAAGGAAAAAAAGAAGATGTGAAGACTGGTGGAGCTGGTTGAGTTTGACGGCTTCTAATCAAAGAGTGTATATTACCATCTGGAAGCCTAGTCAAACTTTGTCCAATCAGATTTGCATCTGCCAGAGATAACTTGTCATTAGGCAGGAATGGTACTCCCACCCTACGACATAAATCTGAGATAAAACAAGGGAAGTACAGATGACTCCCTGGTCTGGCGATGACAATGCTTTCAAAAATTCTTTTAAACATAACCTTTCCAACATCCACCTTAACATCATTTACCATCGCCCAAGCGATACAAACATCTTCCTTTCCATAAGCAGTATGTTTACTAGAAGGGTAGAGAGTATGGCTAATAAATCTTTTAATCGCCCTTAAACCTCTAAAACACCTCCCGTAGTTAAACCGATTTTCAACCCACACAGCGGTTGGGTCAAAAGCGTGCTGAGCTCTCAGGGCAGTCTGCACAAAGCTTGCAGGATCATCTAGATTCCAAACTACCCTGTAATCCTCCTCACCAGAAAAAACTTCAACTCCTAGAATTGCATTTATGACGTCAGGGTTAAAAGGAACATTTCTAGTTCTTAGGGGTACAGTTTGTGACTTAGTGAGCTCATCTTGTGACAATGTAGATAAAACTGAATAAAACTCAGCAACTAAAGTCGTGTTAATCTCCCCTTCTCTTCTGGTTGCTAGTTCTAACCACTGACGTCTAGTAAAATTCATCACCTAAGTCATCCAAATCTAATCCTTTTTCAACCAACACATCACATTTACTATAAATTCTTTCATACGCCTTCTTAGCCTCTTGTGATGCTGTTTTATTAAAGCTTACGGCTTCTTCTCCAGGTGATAAAATTATTGTGCCTACAACCGGAGTTGATATAGGAATGTTTGATTTTCGCTTTTTAGAGGCTTTTCTACTCGACTCAGCCATTCTACGATATTGGTAAAGCCAATCAACAACAACAATAACAACAAAAAACAACAAAAAATAAAAATATCACAACACACTCAAAAATCAAAACAGTTGAAATTAATCTAAAAAATTACGAAAAATACGAAATTGATAACTAAATACACTAAATTATACCTTAATATGAAGAAAACGTTGAAAAGTAGGCCGGAAAAGTTGTTAAGTCGCCGGAAAAGAATGTAGCTTGTTTTTTATCCTTTTTTATTTTTTCAAATTTGTGTAGAAGAGAGGAGATGAAAAGATGAAGAAATCAAGTAGTGGTAGTGTGAGAGGTGAATTTTTGTGGAAGAATTGAAAAAAAATTCGAGTGGTGGGGTTTTGGGTGTGGGGTGCGGCTGTTAAAAGAAAATTAGGGAAGAAGAAGAAGAAAAGGGAGTCCCCGTTTTTTTTATGCTTTTAGACCCCGGATCGGTTCGGGTTAAGGCCGGATCGGTCCGTGCCCAATTTTTTCACTTTTCCGATTTTTTTTTTTTTACTTTTTATGATTTTTGATTATAACTTATAAAAATTCTTATAAAACTTAATTAAAATCTTAAAGATAAGTTTATAATAATTTTTAAAACTTAATAAAATCTTTAAAAATAAAATTTGAGGGAAATCTTATAATTTAATAACAATTTCTAAAAATTTAATAAAATTCTTATAACACTTTAATAAAAAGCTTATAAAAATTTAATAAATTTATATTAAATCTTATAAAATATCTAAATAAAACTATAAAAAAAAAACTTTCATAAAACTTTTATAAAACTCCTAAAATTTCATAAAGATCCAATTTTATAAAATTCTCAGAAGTTATGCGAAAATTTTATAAAATAAAACATAAGAAAAGACTCGAAACTTAAGGGGTTCCTGCTTCTTCGATTTCTAAATCCTCCAGAGTTCTGATATAACGTTCAATCAACCTAACTCCTAAAAATGAAGCATTTGAATTATCTGTAGGAATTCCATCGGGATTTTCGGATAACCACCTAATCGTTCCCTTCCTAACAATATTCAAACACTCATCCTGGGATTTAGTTGTGTTTTTCCCACAGCGTCCAACATGTTCACTTTTTCCACAGATTCTGCATCTCATCAGAAACTTTGCCCTTCTTTTTATTGCACTCCTTGATGTTCCATTACAAACTTCTTTCAATCTAATCTCTCTCAACAATTTCTTGTTTTGTTCAAAAACTAAAGCTTCTATAGCAAACGTGACATCTTTATCAAGGCCTAATTTCAAAAGTAAAACAAAAACTCCTAATCTATCTAAAAAAGGCATCCAGTTCTTTTACGTCTATCCGGTAAAAGACGAAAAGAGTTTAAACATAAATAAAAACATAGAAAAGTAGAGTAAAGATAGATAGCACCTGGTATTCGGCTGATTTCAGTTTCTCTGCTTTTCAGTTTTTCGGTTTTTCTCTGCTTTTTCAATTTGTCGGGAGATCAGTCAGTAGCATTACTTCTCCCTTTAATGTGATTCCTTCTCCCTCCACAAATAACTTTACTCTGTGGCCATTGGCTATAAAAGTTGTATTTCCATCAGTTAGTTCAACAGCTCCAGATTTGTAAACCCGTGTTACTTTAAATGGACTCGTCCATCTTGATTTAAGCTTACCGGAAACAACTTTAAACGTGAATTGTACAAGAGCACTCGATCACCTACATGGAACTCACGTTTAAAGATTCTTTTATCATGGAAAGATTTCGTGCGTTCCTTGTGATTCAAGCATTTTCATAAGTGAATCGAGACGAAATTCATCTAGTTTCGTTAATTGAAGCAATCTATGATCACCGATGTCCACATGCCTTAGGATCGAAATTCGTAAATCTAATAGCCCGAAGGCTCGGTGTTCTAACTCATACGCGGGTTTGCATCCCAAAGATGCCGGTTTCCTTCGCAGGTCCGGGACTGGGAGATGACAAGACTTACCAAAGAAGACTAGCTTATAGGGAGAACAACAAATTGGTGTTTTAAAAAAGTTGGTAATATGGCTAGTACGCCCATAATGCATCATTTTGTACGCCCATAATGCATCATCTAATTTAACGCTACCAGATCCGGCTTTTTTACGATTTGAATCAATTTCTCCACGATTCTTCTCGTTTTAACAAAGCCCTTCCACTTATCATTTTGAAGTGGCCTCCCGAATATTTCTTGGATAGAGTGAGAGTCCGTGTCCCGTGTAAACATGGCAAAGACAGGAGACAACCGATCATAAGATAAATAAGTATGAATAGAATGATCAGTGCATGATCTTTTCCCTTTCCTTAGAGCAATAGGTCTGTCATCTACTTCGCAGACCGCCGAGAGTCGCAGGCCGGGGTCCAGCGGACTCGGTTCGCAGTTGGCCGAGGTTCCGGTTCCCGCGAGCTCGGGTCGCCAGACTCGGGTCGACAGACCGCCGAGGGTCGATAATGTGAGTATCTACAGGATGCTGAAGATTATGAGTCTGCTGAGGGTTAATGGTTTGCTGAGGGAACGGACTTAGTTCAATCTCAATCAGGTTTCCATCGTTGATCGGCTCGTAGGTTTGTCGTAATACGAGTCCTTTCAAAGAATTTCACATCCATAGAATTGTAAAATTTCTTTTCGTAGGAGAGTAACACTTGTAACCTTTCCTGTCCTGTGCATATCCAAGGAAAATGCACCTATGAGCTTTAGGATCAAGTTTACTTCTGTGTTGAGCATGGATATAAACAAACACAAGACAACCAAAGATCTTTGGAGGCAATTGGGTAATGAGATGAGAGCAGAGTGTGTGGTCGCGAGGTTTGGAGAGGAGTTTTGAAACCTAACACTCTGCCGGGAAGTCCGTTGATTAAATATGTAGCAGTCAATATAGCTTCACCCCACATGTATTTAGGAACATGTGTAGTGAACATGATTGATCCAGATGCCCGTTCTTTTTCAGCTTCGGCAACCCCATTCGCCGAGGTGTTTCCACACAACTACCGATATGAACAATTCCTCTGTTTGTCAAGAAGTTACCGAGGTTAGACTCATAGTATTCCGCAGCATTATCAGCCTTTAAGATCTTGATCTTAGTATCAAATATCGACCAAGTGTTTCGGTATGATCATCAATGAAGGTTACAAACCACCTTTTTCCCGTTATACTTTTCACTCTTGAGGGTCCCCATACATCACCGTGAATTAGGGTGAAAGGGGAAGAGGGCAAGTGAGGTAACTTAGCATACACAGATTTGGTGAGTTTAGCAAATTGACAAATATCACATTGAAGATCATTAAGGTTACATCCTTTAAACAATTCGAGGTATTAAAGACTTTAAATAACCAAAACTTGGATGTCCTAGTCTATAATGCCATAACATGATATTGTCTAGGTTTTGAGTGCGAGTACGGCCGAGGCGGTTCTCTTCGTCTTCGCCCGTCTTCGGACAGGTTGATCACACAAATGTCCGAGCGAGGTTTAGCTTGCCCAATCACTTCCTGAGAAGAAAGATCCTGGAATGTACACTGATTCTTATTAAAAACAACAGCCCAATTCAGATCTTTAGTGAGTTTACTGACAGATATAAGGTTACAGTCTAACTTTGGAACAAACAGGACATTCTATAGATATATCTGATTAGTAAGTTTAACCTTCCCAACACCTTTTGCATAAGAAACAGAACCATCAGCAGTCTTAATTCTGTGAATTTGGTTGCATGGCATATATTTTTGATTTCTCTATTTGATACCTCTATCGATCTCTTTTGTCATAGACCTCGTCCACCGGTTTGCGGATGATAGTGTGTTCCTAACTTATGTGTTACACCATATTTTTCAACTATCTTAGTAAATGGTCTATTGCAAAAGTGTGACCCTCTATCACTAATGATAGCCCTCGGAATGCCATATATCCGGTAAATATATTCTTTTTAAGGAATCGTATGACAACTTTGGTATCATTAGTGGGAAGAGCTTCAACTTTTTCTACCCATTTCGAAACATAATCTACCATTACAAGAATAAATCTTTTTCCAAAAGATATAGGGAAAGGTCCCATGAAATCTATACCCCAAACATCAAATAACTCACATTCCAAAATAGGTTGCATAGGCATTTCATGTTTTTTAGATACATTTCCCCATTTTTGACATGATTCACAAGATTTAACATACTTATAAGCATCTCTATATAATGTAGGCCAATAAAAACCACATTGTAAAACTTTAAAAGCAGTTTTCCAACCTCCATGATGACCTCCTGCCTCACGATCATGACAAAATGATAAAACACTTAAAATTTCATTATCAGGCACACATTTTCTGATTATCCCATCCGAACATTTACGGAAAAGGTCTGGTTCCCCCCAGTAGTAAAATTTTAAGTCATAAAAGAACTTCTTTTTCTGCTGCCAAGTCCAATGAGACGGAATATAATCGCAGGTTAAGTAATTAATGATATCTCCAAACCAGGGTTATATTTCCTTAGAAGGAATTCTATTCTTTAATAACTGCATGGTTGAAGGAGTATCTATTCTAAATAGTTGTTCATCAGAAAATGAATCTTTAATTTCAATTCCTATTTCTTCATCATTTTCCATTCTACTTAGATGATCTGCTACTACATTCTCACTTCCTTTTTTATCTTTAATTTCAATATCGAATTCTTGAAGTAAGAGAATCCATCTAAGAAGACGAGGTTTAGCATCTTTCTTACTTAGTAAATACTTCAGGGCTGAATGGTCGGTATAAATTATTACCTTAGAACCAACAATATACGATCGAAACTTATCTAAGGCAAAAATCACAACCAACAGTTCTTTTTCTGTAGTTGCGTAATTAAGTTGAGCTGCGTTTAATGTGTGAGATGTATAGTAAATAGCTTTGAGAATTTTGTTATATCTTTACCCTAAAACAGCTCCTACAGCTAAATCACTCGCATCACACATAATCTCAAACGGCAAACTCCAATCTGGTGCTACTAGCATTGGTGCAGTAGTTAACCTCGCTTTTAAGGTCTGAAAGGCTTCCATACATTTACTATCAAAGTTAAAAGGTACTTCCTTTTCAAGTAAATGACTTAGAGGCTTTGCTATTTTCGAGAAATCTGCAATGAACCTTCTATAAAAACCTGCATGTCCGAGAAATCCTCTTAGAGTTCTTAAATTAAGCTGGTGGAGGTAATTTTTCAATTACTTCGACTTTAGCTTTATCAACTTCAATACCTTCTTCGAGAGATTCTATGACCTAAAACAATTCCTTCGATACCATTAGATGACATTTTTCCCGAGTTTAGTACTAGATTGGTATCTTCACGGCGTTGTAACACTCGTTCTAAGTGTAACAAACAAACATCAAATGAATCTCCGTAAACACTAAAGTCATCCATAAAAATTTCTAAGAATTTCTCAACCATATCGCAAATATAGCCATCATAAACCTTTGAAACGTATTTGGTGCATTACATAAACCAAACGGCATTCTTTTATAAGCAAAAGTTCCATAAGGACAAGTGAAAGTAGTTTTTTCTCTATCTCCGCTCGCAATGAATATCTGTAAATATCCTGAATAACCATCTAAGAAACAGTAATACTTATGTCCACTTAAACGTTCCAACATCTGAACTATGAATGGAAGCGGATGGTGATCTTTCTTAGTATGATCATTTAGTTTTCTAAAATCAATGCACATTCGATAACCTGTAATCTCTCTTGTCGGAATCCATTCATTCTTTTCATTCTCTTTCACTGTGAAACCTCCTTTCTTTGGTACCATTTGAGTTGGACTTACCCATTCACTATCTGATATGGGAAAAATTACCCCCATTTCTAATAGCTTAATGACCTCTTTCTTAACAATTAACTGCAAATTTGGGTTGAGGCGGCGTTGCGGTTGAATACAAGGTTTAGCATTTTCTTTCAGAATTATCTTATGAACGCAAATCTCAGGGCTAATACCTCGAATATCGGCAACTGTCCATCCAAAAGCTTTCTTATGCTTTTTCAACATTCTAAGTAATTGATCTTCTTGTTGCTCAGTTAAAGATGATGAAATAATAACCGGTAATAGATTATTAGTTTCAAGAAAAGCATACTTCAGATTTAAAGGTAACGGTTTCAATTCCAGATTCTTAGGTGGATCTTCTAGTGATGGTTTAAGAACCGGTCCTTCTAGTTCTAATTACAAATACTTATGCCATGATGGTTTAAAAGTAAAACTTCATTTATCTAGAGAAAGGATTATCTCTTTCATTTCGGTGTCTTTCTCATCTTCCTTATAGATAGACAGAGTTAAGCATTCTTCCAATCTGTCTTCAAAAGTTGGTAACTGAATATCATAGACAGAATGAATATCTTCTATAAAAGAACATGATTCTGGTGATCTGTATGGATGTTCCATAGCTTTGAAAATATTGAAAGTAACTTCATCTTCATTGACTCTCAGAATTAACTCTCCTTTCTGGACATCTATTAAAGTTCTTCCTGTAGCTAGAAATGGTCGACCTAAGATAAGTGGCGCTGAATATCCTTCTTCCATTTCCATAACTACAAAGTCTACTGGAAAATAGAACTTGTCTACTTTAACCAACACGTCCTCAATAATTCCTTTAGGGTATTTAATCGATCTATCTGCCATTTGCAGAGTCATTTCAGTCTTTGTAAGCTTTCCTATGCCTAGCTTCTTATAATCCTCATAAGACATGAGATTTATACTAGCTCCAAGATCACATAAGACCTTCTTAAACAGAAATCCTCCAATTTCACATGGAATGGTAAAACTTCCAGGATCTTTCAGTTTAGGTGGTAAATTATGCTGCAAAACTGCAGAACATTCTTCATTTAGGCATATATTCTCATATTCCTCTAATTTTTTCTTGTTTGACAGAATATCTTTCAGAAACTTTCCATAAGCAGGCATACTAATTAGAGTTTCGATAACAGGGATATTAACATGAATATGACGAAAAGTATCAAGGAAACGAGCATACTTCTGATCAGTTTTAATCTTTTTAATTTGATCTTTAGGTGGGTAAGGTAAAGATTCTAAATCTATAACCTTTGATCCCAAAGTCATTTTCTCTTTTCCTTTTTCCTTAAACTTTTGAGTATTACTTGATCGCCAAGTATCATGATCTTGAGTTTTTTCTTTTAAAACATTCCCTGAATCAATCTCTACTTCAGATTCCTTCAGTTCTTCTTGTTTTTCATCCTTGTTTTCATTATCTTCTATTCTAACATGTTCCTTGAATAAAGTCCTTAAATCTTTATCCATGGGATCTTTCAAAATCCTAGGGATTTTTACCCATTTCTCACCTTCATTCTCAGGTTCCAAACTTCTATTTCTTTTCAAGAAATTCTCTATAATTTCTTCTTCCTCATCAGTGAATTCAAGTTCATCTTTGGTTTCATCATTTTTTCCATCTAAATCATTTTCTACTTCATTATTTCCGAAGTTTTCTGCTCCATTACTACCACAGAGTTTTCTACTTCTCGTAACTACAACATTTACCTCTCTCGGGTTTCTTTCAGTATTGCTTGGTAATCCCCCAGGGGGTCTACTGTTATTACGTTCACCTTCCCTACTCAAATGATTTTCCATATTCCTCAATGAGGCTTCTAAAGTTCTCATTCTGGTATCATGTCCACTCATAGATGTTTTCATTGAACTCATATCTTTAGTGACTGTACCTATAGAAGTCATCATTGTTTCCATATTCTTAGCTTGAGTAGATACTACACCCATCATATTTTCCATTAGTTTTTCCCATTTTTCAACTCCTTCTGCAGGTTGAGTTGAACTTTGAGTTACTGGTATACTTCGAGTGGTATGTTGAGGATATGATCTAGGTAATGATTGTAAATTCTGATTAGATGTGTTTTCTTGATAAACTTGATTATTATTCATATTCCTATATGGAACTGGATATGGCGGTTGTCCTTGCTTACTAGGGTTTTCAGACCATCGAAAAGTAGGGTGATCTCTTCTAATAGCATTAAACGAGTTTGAGTATGCATTGTTCAAATTCCTATCCGCTTGAAGAAAACTCACCTCCTCTCTTGAATATCCTGTTGGTTCTTCGATCCCTAATGACATATTATCCTGATTTGAGTATTCGGTTGGTGTACTATTTTCTGAACTTTGGTTTTTGTTTGATTGTAGGCCATCAAATTTCCTACTCAAATTTTCTAAATGTGCTAGAACTTCCGTATTAGATGTACATTCTCCTGCAAAAGCTACTTTTCTGGTGCTAGAACCGGTTTCCCATATTCTGTTATTTTTGGAAATATTTTCTATAGCATCGTAAACTGTTTGTGCTTCACTCATCATTAAAGAACCACCACATGCATGATCTACATCTGCACGTGAATCTTTTCTTAATTTACGACAGAAAAGTTGAATTTGCATATCTAAGGAATAACCATGATCGGGACAGGCTCTTAACAATTTTTTAAATCTTTCCCAGGCATTCCCAAGCGTTTCTTCAGATCCTTGTCTAAAGTTAGCAACCTCGACTTTTAATTCCAAATTTCGTCCTGGAGTGAAATATTGTTTCAGAAATTCAGTTTGAATATCTTCCCAACAAGTAAGTGAATGATGTGTGATGGGAGTCAACTTTACACCATTTCGGTGTGCTTTTTACTCTTGTTTATCACTCAATTAGCATGTTTTTGGGTATTTTAGGCCTTTTGTAGAGCTTTATCGTGAGAATAATGCACGGGGAGTGAAAACGACAAATGGTCGGAAAACCCCTCTTTTATCGATAATTTTGCAATATTCCGGACACTTTTACCCCCGGGATGTCGTTTGGTATGTTCTATGCATAATATTTCAGGGTTTAGGTGATCCGGAGACCCGGAAGGTGATATTTTGTGGTGAGAATGATCGGGGAAGGAGAAAAGGGGAGAAAAGAGAAAAAGTGTAAAAATCTCAACCCTCTGTTCTGTTCATCGGCAATTTAACCTATGATGGAGGCATTTTCAGGACCTGACTTCTTGATGGAAGTTGTAGATAATTCAAATATCTTTCTAATGGTTTTTGAATCACCTCAATCGGAGCTCGGACGAAGAAGTTATGAAGTGTTTTGCGCAAGCCGTCGAAATGAAGCAACCTGGAGGCAAAACCAGAGAGTTGTCCGTACGGACGACACATTTTGTCCGTACGGACGACTGGAAAATAATGAAATATCCGTACGGAAGGCCTTTTATCCGTACGGACAAGTACCCTGGCCGTACGGACAGAGGTAGTTTCAGCAGATTGACAGCAGGTTCAGTTTTCACCAGCCCGGTCCTTTGATCTGCATTTTGACCCATCTTGGAAGCATTTTCTGGCTTTTTGGTCTTCATGAAAGTTGTAGATAATTCCAATAGCTTTCCAACGCATCTTGAATCGTTCAATTCGGAGCTACACACAGGAAGATTTTAATGATTTACTGAAGACGGGTCAAACAAGCCGAGTTGGTCGGCCCACCAGCTCAAACTCATTTTTGCTGCTCTATATAAGAGCTTCTATAGTCGAATTTTAACACAACTCCTCTCAACTTTTTGGCTGGACTGAGCTCGAGGCCGGCTTAGGTGCTCAACCCAGCCGCTCCGGCGGCTGTTATGCAGGTTGACATCTAAATAGTCGAATCAAGGCTTGGGCCCATGCTTTTAGATTAGATCTTTAGTTTTGTTATGATAGTCGAAGGTGCGTATTCGTTCGATTGCTTGTGGATTTCGCGTCGCGGGTCACGTTAGGGATTAAAGACTGGATCTTTTGTTGATTTGGGACATGGGTTTTCAGATCTAATGTATTTCGAAGTCGATTTTGTGAGTTCCCTTTGTCGATTTGCTTTCTCTCGATTTTGCTTTGATTGTTTCGATCTTTTGTCGATGGGATTGCTTATTGTCGTTAGTTCATGCTTTGAATCCCTTTTCGTGCCGTTGCTTAGTATGGGCTTCGATCGTTTATCTTCTTCGCATGTTCTTTGTTCACCGATTTTAACACAGGTTTCGTATTCGACCCAATTTCCTCGTGGGATCGACCCCGTACTCTTTGCCATTCTACTACGATTGACCCGGTGTTTGGCCGGTTAGAGAGTGGTTTCACGGTATATGAGTTTCGTGGATTATAAATATTGTTTGGTTTTTGGATCGTGAAAAAATCCGCTTATCAATGTGGAAGAGACATAAACTAATCTCGGGCTCGTCCTTTTAAAGAAAAAGGAAACATAGTCATCCTCGTTAATTCCTTATAAGCACCTTGACTTTTGGCTGTATTGCATAGTTCTTCAAAAAGATAGAGATGATGATGTGGATCTTCATCATCCTCTCCTAGGAATTGGGCTCTTGCGTCAATTAAACCAAAAAGATGAGATTTAATTTCGAAATTGTTCGCTCCTTCATTAGGTAAAAGAATGGGATTATTAGTCTGGTTCCTTCTTATGGTTTGATCACAAATAGGTCTCGGGTTTGGTGGGTTATTACGATTATTCTGGTTCCGATTCTGATTATTTATATTATTATTATTATTTTGATTAGGGTTAACAGGGTTTTGTCCATTTAGAGCATGTTCAGCCCTTGGTTTTGTCCATTTCACCATTCTCCTATTTTTGTTTGAAGATGATTCGTCGGGATTTCCCCGACTAGTAGCACCTCGTACTCTTAGCTTGCCTTTCGTAAGTGTTTATTGCTTATTCGGGGGGTGTTTTGCACGTAAAAGAAAGGCCTTTTCTAGAATTTTGAGCTAATACTAGTACCATAGACACAAAGAAAAATTAGCGACTTAACCGACGCGTGGTATCGGGTCAACGGTGTATCGGGTCAAACTGTAGTGCTAGTATGGTGAGTCGAGTGTCGAATCCTCGGGGAAACATGGTAATTCTTCTAAGTGTGGTTAAACACCAAAGAGCGTTATTAACTCGATCTAAACCGCAATTTTATAACACACATGACTACTATTTTACTTAACATGAAATAAATGCGTAATTTAAAAGTTATTCTAATATAATATATATAGATATATAAATATATATAGATGTACATAGATTGCAAAATATATATATAGATATAAATATATAGATACCAATATATTTATAGAACTAGACAGATAATTTTATAGAACTAGCCAAAGTTTATATAATTGATTTATACGATCTTTTCGTAAACGGAATGTGCTCGATCTTTCCTTTTATATTAGGTCCAATTGAGTAAAAGAAACGGTGCACTCCCGAGGTTAACAATTCCTCCTCACACGAGCGTATGAAATTGTCATATGTCATTGTCATCAGTTTAATCTCCACAAGCGCCCCATGCTAATCTCGTTAGTACGACAGTACCGAGTACAAATCTACCCCGGATAAAAGAGGTTATTCCGTTTGTCAGACGGCCGATGTTATTCAAAAGGCTCCGGTTGTCAGGCGGATCGATTTAACTTTCCGGTGTTAGTTTCAATTAAACCGTTGATTTTAACATTATTACGATCTCGAGCACAATTTTAATAAGATCCATCTTTCCCAAGACAAATCTGCCCCCGGTAGGAAATAGGATTCCGTAGTCACGCTTTCGCACGGCCAATTTTACCCTCCGGTTTTTCTATCTTTTATCTCATATCCTAACTTCTCTGGTCAGTTCATCGTTAGGTTATATGTTGCGATTCATCTTGGTTAATTACGTCAATCCGAATATTATCAATACGTTGCAAAATAGAAAAAGATTCAATTAACTCAATTTTAGTCAGTTTTTACTTAGACACCATTCCTTTACCGAAAAGATCGAAATAAAACGATTACATAACTTTGGCTAGTTATTAGAGTTAGCCTAAAAACATTATAACGACTAGAAAAATAAAAACAAACATAAATACTTTAGAAAATTTACCCGATTACAAATGCTGAGTTAGAGGTCGTACTCTTCCGGATATTACAACGACTTCGACAACACCGAACTTCCGATAATTTCCCGAGCATTACAACGATACTTATTACTACTTTATTTATGGCATAAGGCCTATTTACAAACTACGAAACTAAAAAGAAAATAAAGAGGAGAAGATATATATATATATATATATATATATATATATATATATATATATATATATATATATATATATATATATAGGAGATTGTATATATATTGGTACATCGATTCGTTTGCAAATGATCTCCTATATATAGAAATTGTTCCAAGACCGGACCGGTCCTTGATGTGGCCGGACTGGTCCGGCCTAATGATTGCATCCATCCCCCCTTGTTAATCAGCATGTGCGAGGAGATATAATTATAATTATAATTATAAATAACTTATAAAATTCATATCTCGAGTTCTGGATCTCCAAAAATCATGATTCAAGAGGCATCGGAAAGCTCTCGGGAAAATCTACAACTTTCGTGAAGGACTCTTCTTCAGATGATGTCATTTTGATGAGCCATTCGTTTATCGAAGACCTTTCTCGATTACCACTTAATCGAATCGATTAGCCACTTGACCACTTCGATTGACCACTTGACCACTTAAGCAATTCGATTGACCATTTAAACTCGTGACACTCTCTAAATCCTTCCAGAGATATGATTATACTTCAACATGTCGATTCTCGGGGTCTTGGTTTATAAATCTGAAATAAAATACCACAAATACCCACGTAAATCTGACACAACACTCCGATTTACTAAAATCGGTACAAAATGATAACTTTTTACTATTATTACTAAGTTTTACTACTAACTACTCTAAACTATAAAGATTAACATTTCATATCATTTATACCATAATTCCATATATTTTATATAGAATTTGTTGATAGAACATAATAATATAACGTATATTTAATCATATAAAAGTTGTATATCAACTACTCCCCACTTAAAGCTTTTGATCGTCGTCTCGAGCAAAAATAAGCGGTAATAAAAGATAATATAATTGATCAGATTATAATTTTTAATGTAATTTATATTGTCAATATTATAAATATATTACTTATTCTAATTTAAAATTGTAAGAAGACAAAAAGTGTATATAACTTAAATAACTTAAACATTAAATATTAATTAGATGAAATTGTACATGTATAATACTTAATAAGTATAAATAAAATATTAGAATTATTTTTAATCTCAACTATTATGAAATCCTGGAATCGGAAACTTGGTCAGGTAGTCGACAAAAATGGCTTATAAAGTTTAGGCTCAAGATGTTGGTTAATCGAAAAAAAAAAATCAAAAAGAGAAAGAGGCAAGTCGTACGTACCTACATCTTCATATTCTTGATCAAAAAACAATCTCGATTAATAGCATCCTATTTTTATTCCAACTATTTTTCAGATTTTCTCTTTTTTTTTTTCTTTTTTTGTTAGAACTAAAAGCGTGAGTGTGTGTAGAAAATCAAACTTACAAGCATTGCTTCATCAAGATTGATCGGAGTACTACTCTTTCGATCGAAAATTACAAGTCCGGTTTCCTTAAACTTGTAATCATTCTTGATATCTTATGATTCGACTTTTTCTTTTTCATTCTGTGCCTTCATTCCCAGCAATAGGACATTTCGAGATAATACTCTAGCTGGACTACTATCATCAGGAAATCGGGAGCTTTTAACCTCATAGTGATATAGGACATTTCGAGATAACCTCCTACTGCACTCAAATCATTGGTAGCTACAACCGATATGTTTTCTTTTTATTTTTAAGTTGTCGATCAAAGATAAGGAAGATACCTGATATTTGATTAATTCTGTGTAAATATGGTGCTTCGTTCTTAATTCTTTTTATAGAATATTAACATATCCGAACTTATTACCAAAATCAACTATCTTGCAAGTGTCATGAGGTAAGATCGAATATACTAATACTTATCTAATTTTTCCAATCTCAGCATATACCAAAACTTAGCTTTTATGTCTTCATCTCTTTTCATAAGTACGTACAAACTTGCGAATTTCAAGGAAATGTAGACCAAAATTAGCTAAAGGTTGGTTACTTCTAGTTAATCACAAGTAGCCATTTCGAGTGAGGTCTTGATCACTCTAATCAAAGTTGAGGTAGGAACAAAAATTGGAAATTTATTTAGGTAATTTATTTAGCTATAGTTATATTTTTGTGGTGCCAAAAATCGTCATCCCTAGTCCAATTCCAAACTCATAATTCATTTTGAAAAGAAAATGATTCTAAAAATTTTACTTATAATTATCAACATACTTATATAATTTAATAAAAACAATATCTAATATTACTTATTCAATTATATAAACTTAAAATCTTATTAAAATTTAAATTAGACATAAAATATAATTATAATATATCTAATATACTTTACTTAATTAAAAACTTATTCTTCCAAAGTATATCATTTTTTTATTCATATTTATATATTAACTACTTAATTTATCTTAGAAATTAAAAATAAGTAATAAAAAATTTGATAATTTTATAATTTATAACTATTTTTTCGAAAATTTTAATGAATTTTCTAACCTAACTGTACTCCCCACTTACGAAGTGGCATCGTCCCGATGTTCAATGAGTATTAAAAAAGTAGGTTTGAAAATAAAATTAAAATTATCTATTCTTGTTATAATTCGGATTTTTTACTTAGCGTATACTAATATATTATTAAATAACAAACAAACTTTTAAAAAAAACTGAAACATATATATTAAACAAGATAAACTATTACAAACTAAAAAAACATAAACTTATTACTACTAACTTAACTTAATTTAACTTATTAAAAACTTAAACATCATAAACTAACCACCAACAAACCATCTAAATCGTTGACGAACAACCCGGTGTATCAACCGGTAACAAGCCAACTGTATTATCTCTAGACGGAAAAATTTCATCCGTCTCAAGCTCTCCAACTCCATTCATTTGAATACAAAGACACGAAATCATCCAAGCATTAGGCATAGGTTTCCTCCTACTACCTCCCGTGATTGCAAACTCCAAAACTGTCCTTTGAATCAAAATACCCCAATCGACAAATTCCCCAAATGTCAAAGCATATAGCAGAAGCATTTCATTCTCGGCAAGGCTTGCAAAATCCCAGGTGGGATATACTCTAGAATTAATAAAATGCTTCCACGCCTTTAGGTGTGGAAGTAAAGCACATGTAGACATATCGTGATTTGTGTCGAAAAGTGGAAACAGACATTGGAAAGACTCATGCACTTTATTCAAATGATTATATGGATTTTGTAGTCCCCATTTCATATATTTTATATAGAATTTGTTGATAGAACATAATAATATAACGTATATTTAATCATATAAAAGTAGTATATCAACGACCATATCAGATGTAATAATCGTTGTATCACTGAATAGACTACTGTTTTATACCAGATTTATGCATTACAATTAAAAGCACACTACCCAGAAAGAAAACAATCCTTACTAGATGGAAAACAAGTTTATAAGACTAGCATTCAATAACAAGTTACTACCACAAAAGGGTTTGTTTTTTTTTTTTTTTTTTTTTTTTTTTTGGTTGCAAAATAAGCTCCCCTCCCTGGATTTACAAAGGTTTACGAACATAACCCTCACTTAATATATATTGTTTGCCACGATGTCTGTCATGAACCATTCAAAAAGATAAAAACATAATGTGGGTTCGGAAGCCCTGTTCGCTCGCTCTAGCCAAAAACAAAAATTAACACCACAAAAATTAACAATTGCTTGGAGAGTTAAGTAAATAACAAATAGCACATCACAATTTTGAAATCCAATTCCTTCCTATAGGATTGGCTTCAAAACTTACATTTTAAATTTCTTGATCGATTTTCTAGTTGCCTAACAAAGCCCTAGCCATCCAAACGTTCCAAACGGTATCCTTCCTAAGATTGTAGACACAAAACTAGAGATCGTTACATCATCTCCCCCCACCCCCCACCCCCCACCTCTCTTTAGTAACCTAGATGATTGCGGAAGAAGAAAACATTTTTCTTCCTAACTACAAGAAGGAGGCGCAAGTTTTGAATTTTGGGAGAAAAAGAGAAACATATTCTTGTAATCTTGTTGAAAAAGATAAACTCAATAGTCAAGTATTTCTCATGCTTCCTTGAAAGCAAAAGGTAAACCTGAAGTCCAAGTTACACTGCAAATTTTATAACATGTCTCTCTAGTCTCTAACTGTCTAATACTTGCATTTTAATCCTGGCAAAATATATATATTCTTTAAAAATGTGACCCATTAGGTTCTTGATGATTATGTTTACATGTGCTACAACTAATGAAAACACTAACATTCAACATAATATGCTTACTACTTGGTTGGTCTTGATCATAAAGCAAGAAAGGAACAGCTTGTTGATACTTCAGGCACATGATACATGAACACAGCGTAATCTCTACCAAAGATACCGAAGAATAATAACATTCCTTGAGATACAAGAATAAATATTTTGATACAAGTTGTAATCATCTCTTTTGTTTTGATAATAAGCTTCAACAAATTTATATTAGCTGCATAGCAGACTGATAGATAAGATTACTAAAAAGCATGCTGTCTGTTCGTCCAGTGGTCCCTCCACAGGATACTAACCCGAGCAAAGTTGAACCGTGTAATCTAAGTAATGGCACGCACCATCGTCATATTTACACTAAGCTACCTTTTTTTTCAATATTTACATGTGTTGTTGAATGTTCTACTACAATTGAGCCTTAACAAGCTTATGACATCTTAATCTATCTGCCTTACATTTAACATAGAAGCATTGAACATAGCAAGCATCCATACCGGAAATCAATGCCTACAAGTTTAGAAGCAGTCCCCACAAGTTTAGCAACCCCTAGGCCGGTAATATTTAGGAGGCAAAGTAGGGCACCTTTCATTCATGTGAGAGTATATATCCATGGTATTGTAACCTGGCAATTCCATACGGTACTCCCCTCGTATCTGACAAAAAGGTAGTTTTACTGTGTCTCCATCATTGCACCATTTTGGCAACCGGCTTGAATTGGTCTCAAAAAAGTTGAGCATGTATGCATCCTTTATCTGCAATCACAGAATGTATACGTCAAAGATTTATTACTTCCACCACGATGACAAATTCAACCAGCCAACATAACCTTAATACTTTGGCCCCCCATCAGTATGTATTGGCCAATACGATATTAAAACCCCGTTTTGATCACAACAATGCGTAGACCTTATTTTCAGGTGTTCTATGCAACAAACAGCATACAAGCCGACTTCAAAATCCTCATCAAGAATCAACTTTGACTGAAAAATGGACGATGATTTTGATATCCGTTTTTTACACTGTTTGTTGCATTGAACTAATGGAAGAAAAGCTACGTAGTGGTGTCATGGAAAAATAAAGGGGGATTTTAATACCATAAGAGCCAAATACATATCAATTTTAACTAATAAGGGGCCAATGTGCTACGAAAAAAAAAAACATGATCAGGGGCCAGTTTGTTTAAAAAAAAAGTTAAAGGACCAAAAGTTTACAATCATAATAGTTCACAATTCAGATGCCCACTTAAGTACAACTGAATTACATCTGTAACACTTCATCAAATAACTATTTCAATAGTCCAACTCCATTTAAAATCATTTAATTGCAAGCAGAAAAAGTTAGACAAGAAACAAAATTTGCTAAAGACTTACAGTAAACTCAGTAACTTCAATGGATTTTGCCAGCTGACCAAATAGTCCTGCTTCTTTGTACATCTCAAGAACAAAGGCAACACACGAGGTTGACTTTCCATCAACGTATACCCAATCATCTCGTTCAGGAATAGCCAAAAGTTCACCAAAGGAGGATCCACGCTTCGCAACTTCAACAAGAACTTCAGGAAGACCAAGCCCCTGCACATAAGAAAGCATTTTTTAGCAAGTTTTCAGTATCTGAGCATTGAATCAGATCTTCCAGTAAATAAACACATGATACAAAGTTACAAACTACCAATCCATAGGTTGCATACATAAATGAGCAGCAAGACACTGCTACACCTCCCCCCGTCTGGTTGAGATATACTAAATATTTCCCGAAATAATACGCATTTTAGGTAAATTGATTTGTCCCTTTATATTAGTCATTTTAGAATACCAAGAAAGCTTTTATTACTTTTTTCCTTCATACTACCCCTAATTTATTATTCATTCAACAACTTTTCACACTTTACATTCATTGCATTAATGATGTTCAAAGGTATATTAGACTTTATTGGCTGAATATTAATTACAATTCCACTTTCTTAATATATGTGAAAACCTCCAAAGTGACAATTATTTAGGGATGGAGGTAGTTTTGAATAAGTGTTCTTTCAATATCAACAGTCTCGTTGCCATTGTAATCCTACACCCCATCCAACATTTGCAATTATTCAATGGAACTGGTTACAAAAGGATTTGTAAGAAAACCTGAGTCCCAAGTCGTTTATTCAACGCCTCATTCCACATGTTAGCAGCATATGCAGGCTGCATTTGATTCCAAACAGTCATGACAGAGGCAACCTGCAGAAAGCCAGGGAAGTTAACCAAGGAGATTATTTCTGAGTAAACATGAAGCAGCACACAGAAACAACATCAGCAGCAGGAAAAAAGTAAACTAAAAATCATCCCTGCATCCTCAAAATAAGAGTCTAGTATTAATGTCAACCGACCACATCATCAAGCTAATATCAAAAACATTGTCACGCGGTGGGTTCTGACATTATATAAGATGTTGTATAATAACACCCACAAATTAAGACTCAAAATCTGCTTGCAAAAGGTTGCTAATTCAAGTCTACACCCAGAAAACTGGTACCACTACATCATCATATTACAATCACATTTCCATCAAATCTTGGATCTGAAACCTGTAGCATCCATTACCAAAACCTCTTTCAATATAGCTATTATATGGCTCATGTTCTCATGGAAATTCACACAGGGTTTGTGCTCGTAAAATCCAAGACAATTGATGATGTCTAAGCAGGATCCGGTGAACAAGTGTAACTAACATGACCACCCAAACACCAACTGAATACACATCTAGTGCCAAAAACATATACAGGAACAACTCAAGTGTTGAAATGCTGGCTAAAACATTGAAAAGATAAATCCTTGAGTCCTTGAAATGAATAATATTAGCTGACAAGTAAAATTGTTTAGAGCCGAGAAAAGTTCAGTACCAGATGAGCATCCAAGGGTGGAGGATAATTTCCATCCAGAGTGTCTATCCAGCTAAAAATTAAATTATGGTAACCATAAGGTCTGCCAGACATGCTTCTTGCATACTCCCATGCAGCAGTCTCGTTGAACTTGGCCCTTAGATCAGGTCGTAAAGGAAGCAAAGCAATATGAGGATTCGCACCGTCCTTTGTCAGTTCAAATTCCCACCATTCATCCCATGGCAAGATAGCAATGATATCTTCTCCCTAACAACCAAAAAGAAAAAAGGGTCCATTTCCAGAGATACGTAAGGAATCACACAAAGCAACACAAAAACAGACCTCATCGTCCAGAAAAATTTAATGTTGGCTGTTCCATCAAAGACAAAGACATTCTTAGTTTTGAAATATTCAAGTAATTACCTCCTCATTTTCGTGCCCTGACTCGCCGACAAATAGCTTTCCATCAGAGTCTCTCAAACAAACAGCAGTATGACCAGCATAAGCTCCACTTACCCATTTCTCCAGAGTCTCAAAAGCTCCCCACCGGCCTCGGATTTTTGAAATAGCTATGAAATCACCCGAGTGTATTTCATCAACAGTAATGTTTGTGACCCAAGGTTGAGGACGTTTCTCAAAGGAGGCCCCATGTGTTTCTGCAGAAACCGGAGATTTGAATTCTCCCCCCATCCAGTATTGGTGAACAAAGGGAATACATCCCATAGTGCTTGAAGGGTTCCCAACATTCCTGCTTGCATTAGGAATATAGAAACCCCATGACGTTTAACCTGAAACGTTGAGGGTATATCCTAATTAGTTCATCCATATCAAGCTTAATCCACATTAGTGTGCTTTTGTCAAAAGTATATAGAACTCACATACTCATACTCGGTTTTTGATTGCCATTCCTTGAACTCAAGCGTGTGCGAACGAGAAATAAAATAATAGTCCCATGTTACACGGTATGGAGTTGCAAAAATATACAGGTCCATGCATGTCCAGCTATGAGCATTACTAGCCTGGATAAAAAGTGGAAAAAAGAGAGTAAAAGATAAATAATATATATTGACATAAACCAATTGGGTCTCCAAAAACGTAAGCAAGTCAAATAGAAACGCAGAAATAATGTTTCACAACGAAGAATTCAGTTTAAAAAAAATTTAAACAGAGGATAAAAGTAAAGAACAGATTAGAAACAAAGAAAAAACGGTCACATATAATACCATGTACAAAGGTCATGCTAGAAGAACAAAATTTTAATTGAGCAGGTATAAAGAAACTAAAATAGCCAAAGAACACTTGCCAATATTCTTATCTACAGGGTTGCATTCTATCAAAGATAAATGAGCCTAGCAAAGGACATTACATCAAAAAAAATAGAGAAAATAGCCCGCTACGTACTCTAGAAGAAACAGCATAGATTTAATTCTTATTCTTTGTGGGAAACTCTTAACAATAAGGTAATTACATCACATAACAGATAACACAAAACTTATCCAACAGGAAGTATACCATTAAAACCACAAAAAGGAAACACAATATCCAAGGAGGTAGTCTACTCCATGGACTCACAATCAGAAAGCAGAAATAATTGAATTCAAGATTGGCAAAAGAGGCAGATGAAACTTATTGAACAGGATCAGACAAGGTGCCGTTTCATCATTCTACAATTTGTTTGATTCTGTTATCCAAGCTACTTCAAAGAAAATTATAAGGTCTGGTATCCACATATAGGTTATACCAAATCAAATTGAAGTAGTCAAAATCTTCTGCTTCCTGACTAGGAAAATCTCAGGATCACTATTGCCAAGTTATCAAAGAACTTACAAACAGAGCAACAAACTGGAATTTCAAACACAAAAGATAAAAAATTTGGACATCGCAAATAAAAAGTAATATTTCATTCATCCCCAATTAGGAATCGAATCACACTCATGAGATACTTAATTCTGTTAACAACATGAATGAATCTCAAAAACCGCAACTCAAAATAACTTAAACAGGAAGAGAATAAAACAAGGGGAAAAAAAGAAAAATCAACCTTAAGATGTAAAGTGCCGCCTCCAAATTGGCTACCAGTCTTATTGTGAAACTCCATCCAAGCGCTATTCTCATAAAAACAAGCACCTTTCCAATTCAAAGTGTCGTTTCCAGCTGAAACAGCACCCATAAAAACCGGTAAGAGGTCCTCAGGATTGTTCAGATAGTTAAGCATAGGCCATGAGACTTTTCTTGGTAACAGAGGCAAAATATCACGGGCATGAAAAGGGGCCTCGAAGGCGTAGGCTGATTGAGTAAATATCCAATAAAGTATGAAAATTGTCAAGAGAAATTGGGCTTTCTTCAAACGTACTGCCATGGTGGTTGTGGCTTCTGGATTCTTGCAAGAATTGGTAGGGTGGAAGAAAGTGATGAAATGAAGTAGAGGTGAAAATTGCAGTCGATATACACATAAAAAGTCTTTATTGCTGTGATTTTTCGGGGTTTCTACTGCGGTTTCTACTGTTCACCGGGGAATAACGACAAGGGGTTCTTCTTGTTACCCTGCCGCGAAACAACCGCAGGGCAATTATTATTTCTTTTATTTTTATTATGACAAAACAAATCCATTAAATCAAGCCCGCATGAGCTGGGGAAAATATATAATCCCGAGGATAAATACTCTAACAAATAGGACCAATTAAAAACAACAAATATATATAGCTCGCGAGCTAGCAAGTGTGTTATGATATTTTGTGTACGCTTAACTAAAGGAAAAACCAAGAGAAGTGATCATAGACGAAAGAAATACACAATCCCTCACTAAGCAGCCCACCACCGACATTTCCTCTGTAGGGCGGATGAACGATTGAATACAAGACAAGCAGTCAATTTCTATAATGCGAGAAAACCCCAAACAATCTACCTCAATAAGCGCCAAGTAAATTGCCTTCATCTCTAAGACATCTACTCTAATGCTTGGTTGCAAGTCGGTCTGATGATGTCGGATATCACCTACAGATCCAATTAGCCTCTTGAACGATTTAAACAAGAACTAAAGCAATTGGGATTGTGATTTTTTTAGTAATTGAGACTGAGCCTGAGAGTTATTTCCCTCAAGTTGCCCACGTATCCAATAACTGAATTGGAATCAAGTATTTCGTAGTTCCTTAGGGTTGTTTATATAGGGAGGCGTCCCGCCCCTTTCCTTGTTAGACAAGTATAGGACTCTAAAACCCTAAGGATCCTCACGTGTTTATCTCTGATCAAAGATAATTAAGACGTATTCGAATATAAGATTTACCTCCTATATTCCAGGGATTCTTCCCATCATTATCCTAATATATAGGCACACGTGTGAATTACCACATAAGGAAAGGCCCAGACGACCTGCGCTGGGCTCCCCACATCGTCTCGACCTGAGCTGCACGACCTGCCCTCCGTCATGACCGAGCCGGCCTGCGGTGGTCTAGTCGGGGAGGTATGGACAGACTTCCTATCCGGGGTAGGGTCCTGCTACTGTGGGGCCCCTAGCCTTAAACGTTACCATCACATTCTTCTTGGTTGACCTTAAGGCGTTCTTGAGATAACACGTGGCAATGTCTACTCTTACCATCGTCATAAGCCCCCCAGGTCTGGCCAGACTACCTGGAAGCTGGGTAGACCTGAGATGGTGAGGGCAGCTCGGTTGTTCCAGGGTGCTAGGTTTGATTCAAACACTGTACCTATGGGATAGAGGAAGAGGAAAACCGAAGATTTCACATAGTACGTTTGATCGGAAAAAAAATCTGATTTATTTCGTACCCCTCAGAAATGGGTCAAATTCTACAGGATCAAACCTATGTCAGTTTCCCACTCCCACGGAATAATATTTGGTAGCAAATGATGTTTTCATCTCCGTGCCCCCACTCCGACACCATAATACTTTCATTTGCTGGTATCATCCGTGCAACCCCTCTTCGATCATTATAGTATCCTCTGGGCGAGCAATGGGTTTCGACGTATTAGGTGTATCTGTATTTAGATCGTGATGGGTCTGTCGTCTTCCTCACCCAAGATCTATAATTTACTTAAAAGGTCAAATATATATATACATTATTAGACCTTTTGAATAACAGGCACGAAGATCTCGTTACAAAGGGCGATGCTACCACATTGAGCCCGTTCTGGGCCATTGAACAGTTGAAAAAAGTACGGGCTCGCTTACAGAAAGTTCAACTGGAAGCAGATCAGTTTCGAGTGAATGGATACTCTGAGATAGAAAAAGCTTGGTACGTGGCTCCGTTACCGTTATTAAGCTGTCATAACGAGCACGAGAAACGAAGCGTTTTTGCACACGTCTTAATGATGGGGCGGTTTCCCCAGACTTCTTTTTGGGGTTTTATAACTCCCTAGTCTCATCACGTCCTTTCAGACGTTACCATTTAAATCAAGCTTGCAGTCAGACGGTTTCCATTCCATTCTTCCATTTCTTCATACAAGTAAGCCTTTCTTCTTTCTCGTCTTATTTTCTTAGTTTGTTAATGAGCGAGCCGATAATTCTCACTGATAGTTCCATAGAGGCCTTATTTGAGTCGGAGTCGGAGTCGGAATCAGAAAAAGAAACTTACCCCACCAGAGTCAATTGCGAGAGACCTATTCTCCCGCCGGCCAAAAACTCCTTTTTCAATCCTCTACCTTCTTCCTCGTCTTCTAGATTCGTCCTTACCCTGAAGGCACACATGGCTCTGAAATCTCAGGCAGCCTGCCATGGTATCGATACCAAATTAACCGTTACGGATGTAACCCGTATCTGTAAACAATAATCGGGTGAACCCGCTTTTTAAGCCTACAGTTCCTGCCCCTGGCGTTTATGCCTATCAAGCTCCGGTCGGGTACTACGCCGTTTACAGGGAGCAACTTCTGTGTGGTTTGAGATTTCTGATCTGTCCGACCGTTCTGGCTGTCCTGGAGCACTACGATCTAGGGTTGGCTTAGATCGTAACGAATGGCATAAGGGCAATAGTGGGCTTCGCCATTTGGTGCAGGTGTGCCTGCATCCCCTTTAAGGTCCAAACATTCCGACTGTTGATTCTCCCTAACCTCATGCACAATCGCACCCTGTATAAGGCAGGTGCGGGTCATGCTTATGATGACAGATTGAGGGAGTTTAAAGAAGGTCAAGACATTGGGGCCAAGTACACCAAACGTCGTCCCATTTCTCAAAGTGCTGAGCCAACCCTTTCTTCGACAGAGCAGGCTCCGGAGACCCAGACCTGACCGTTCTTCCTCATGTTGCTGGGACATGCTTTTCTTAAAAA
Source organism: Gentiana straminea (assembly GCA_036785695.1). Taxonomy (NCBI): domain Eukaryota; kingdom Viridiplantae; phylum Streptophyta; class Magnoliopsida; order Gentianales; family Gentianaceae; genus Gentiana; species Gentiana straminea. The sequence continues at coordinate 902,918 of JAVUPR010000477.1, forward strand.
CTTTGAAACTTTTATGAAAAATTTCATGTATTTTGCTTATACTTTGTGGTGTCGTGACCACTATATTTTGTACTTTTGCTTCTTTTTGAAGCATTTTCTTTTGATTTACTTTGGGTTCAAATGTTCAAATGCTTATCTTATTGATGTCCCCTTGTCCCCCCCAGTATGGCATGCATTACTGATGGTTTGGGTGACATACTGAGTTTTGAACATCTGTAAGTTTTGATAAAATTCTAGCCTGACCTGCAGACTTGTGAGGTTTGTCCTTTGCAAACCTTCTGAGTATGACCTGACTCAGTTAAGACCCCGTCCTGGCCTGAGGACTCGGGGAGCTTGTTGTATTCAAGCTGTCTGGGTCTGACCTGCAGGACTCAGTTAAAATTCTAGCCTGACCTACAGACTTAGGAGGTTTGTCCTTTGCAAACCTTCTGAGTATGACCTGACTCAGTTAAGACCCCGTCCTGGCCTGAGGTCTCGGGGAGCTCGTGGTATTCAAGCTATCTGGGTCTGACCTGCAGGACTCAGTTAAAATTCTAGCCTGATCTACGGACATAGGAGGTTTGTCCTTTGCAAACCTTCTGAGTATGACCTGACTCAGTTAAGACCCCGTCCTGGCCTGAGGACTCGGAGAGCTCGTGGTATTCAAGCTATCTGGGTCTGACCTGTAGGACTCAGTTAAAATTCTAACGACGACTCGAGACTTAAGAGGTTTGTCCTTTGCAAACCTTCTGAGTATGACCTGACTCAGTTAAGACCCCGTCCTGGCCTGAGGACTCGGGGAGCTCGTGGTATTCAAGCTATCTGGGTCTGACCTGCAGGACTCATTTAAAATTCTAGCCTGACCTGCAGACTTAGGAGGTTTGTCCTTTGCAAACCTTCTGAGTATGACCTGACTCAGTTAAGACCCCGTCCTGGCCTGAGGACTCGGGGAGCTCATGGTATTCAAGCTATCTGGGTCTGACCTGCAGGACTCAGTTAAAATTCTAGCCTGACCTACAGACTTAGGAGGTTTGTCCTTTGCAAACCTTCTGAGTATGACATGACTCAGTTAAGACAAAAAAAAAATTCTTGCGGGGGTGTATCAACGCGCAGACAAGAAAAATTAAAATTTTATTAGAATTCAAGGGTGTTTGATGACACCTTTATTGAAAATAACAACATGAAAGTAAAAGCAGAAACAAGCCTGGGATTTGCTTAGGCGTAAATTTTTCTAAGATTGCTGGCATTCCAACTTCGCGGTATGGTCTGGCCGCTTGCATCAGCTAGCTGGTATGCACCTTTGCCATGAACCTTAACTACCTTGTATGGGCCTTCCCAATTCGGGTCAAGTTTTCCTTGGGGACCCTGCTTGCTGACTTCATTTTTTCGTAGCACCAGGTCTCCTTCTTTGAAGTACGAATGCTTAACTTTAGAGTTATAATATTCGGATATTCTTTGCTTGTACTTTGCCATTCGGATATAAGCCACTTCCCAGGCTTCCTCTAAGTCATCTTTAGCATTCCTGATTTCTTCTTCTTGAGCCGCGCTGACATGGATCTCGGTCCTCGGAGAAGGGAGCCCGATTTCTGCCGGAATAACGGCTTCACAACCATAGGCTAAGGCAAAAGGAGTTTCTCCAGTAGCCGAGCTTGGAGTCGTTCTGTATGCCCAAAGTATGTTGGGCAAATGTTCAACCCAATCATGTCCTTCTTCTTCCAACCTCTTTTTCAAACCAAACTTAATCTGCCTGTTTGTCTGTTCTACCTGGCCGTTGGCTTGAGGGTAACCGACAGAGGTAAAATGTTGGGCTATACCCAGCTCGGCACACCATGACCTGACTATCTTATCTTTAAATTGCGTTCCATTGTCTGATACCAAGATCTTGGGTATTCCAAATCTGTAGACAATATTCTTCCACAAAAATTTCTGTATGGATTTGCCGGTGATGGTGGTCAAGGCCTCGGCCTCCACCCATTTAATAAAGTAATCAACAGCCACGACCAGGAACCGTAGATTTCCTGGAGCCCGGGGAAGGGGTCCAACCAAATCTACCCCCCACTAATAAAAAGGCCAATGAGAAACCAAGGGAATCATGTTCTGTGACGGCTGATGAGACAAGTTATCATGCACTTGGCAAGGCCTGCATTTCATGACCAGCTCATTTGTGTCGGCTTGCATGGTTGGCCAGTAGTAATCGAATAGACGGCATTTTCGGGCTAGTGTCCGGGCTCCTGCGTGGTTACCACAGATGCCGAGGTGGATTTCCCTGAGTAGATAGTTTCCTTCCTCCTGGGTAGCACATCTAAGCCATAACGATCGTCAGTACATGATATCATCAAAGAGAGCATACTTACTTGCTTGTAGCCTTATTTTCCTGGACTGAACCTTGTCAGTTGGTAAAATCCCATGTTTCAGATAGGACACTATGGAGTCCATCCAAGTGGCCTGCTGACTTACCGGTTGAACTTCACTCAGGGCATAACTGCGCTCTGCCAGCTGCTCGACTAGGACTTTCTTATCTGAAAAGAAGTTGGAAGCCAATTTCAAGAGGGCGTCAGCTCTCTCATTCTTGGATCGAGACACCTGCTCGATCTGAACTGACTTGAAGTTTTTTAACAATGCCTGGGCTTCTATCAAGTACTTTTTCATTGACTTCTCCTTCGCTTCATATTCCCCTTTGACGTGATTTACCACCAGCAGTGAGTCACTGAATACCTGTAGGTTAACTACTCCTAATTTGATGGCCAGTCGGAGCCCAGTGATTAGAGCTTCATATTCTGCTTCGTTGTTTGTTGCCCTGAACTTGAAAAGCAAGGCATATGGGAATTCTTCCCCTTTCGGACTGATGAGTATGAGGCCTGCCCCTGCTCCTTCTTTTCCTAACGCTCCATCAACAAAAAGAGTCCAGGTCTCGACCTAGTCTGCAGGTGCTTCTTTGCCGACGTCGATTTGAATACCTTCGGCTAGGAAGTCTGCTAAAGCCTGAGCTTTCACAGCGGTCCTGGGTTGGTAATCCAGGTCATATTCTGCTAATTCGATAACCCACTTAGCCAGTCTGCCTGAGGTATCAGGTCGAGCCAGAATCTGACGCAACGGCTGATCTGTTACCACTGTGATTCGGTGGGCTTGAAACTATGGCCTCAGCCTTCTAGAGGCGTGCATCAAGGCTAACACTAGCTTTTCCGCGTTAGTATACCTAACCTCTGGTCCATGCAACGCTCTGCTCACGTAGAACATTGGTGTATGTACATGATCCTCATCTCTGACCAAAACGGCGCTGATGGCCTCATCAACCACCGCTAAGTATATAAGTAGAGTTTCTCCTTCCCGAGGAGACGTCAAGGTCGGCAACTCGGCTAATATATTTTGAGGTCTTCAAAGGCCTTTTGGCTGTCCTCGCTCCACTGGAAGGGGTTTGACTTCCTTAAGACTTTGAAGAATGGTAAGGCACGCTATGCTGATTTGAAGAGAAATCTGTTCAGGGCGGCCATGCGACCGGTTAACCTTTGCACCTCCTTGATGCTCTTGGGGGGTGGCATCATCCTCAGTGATTCTATCTTGTCTGGGTTGGCCTTAATTCCTTCCTTCAGAATCATATACCCAAGGAATTTTCCCGACCTAACCCCAAACGTACATTTTTTAGGGTTGAGTTTCACCTGGGTCTGCCTGAGTACCCCAAATACTTCTCGGACATCTATCATGTATTGGTCGAGAGACATGCTCTTGATCAGGAGATCGTCTACATAGACCTCCATGCACCTTCCAATCTGTTTCCCAAATATTTTGTTCACCGCTTTTTGATATGTGGCCCCTGCGTTCTTCAACCCAAATGGCATGGTCATATAGCAGAAAGTGCCCTCTTCTGTTATAAATGCAATTTTCTCTGCATCCTTTGGATCCATGGCAATTTGGTGGTACCCCTTGTTTGCATCCAGGAATGCAAAGATTTCAAACCCCACAGTGGAGTCTACTAACCTGTCAATCTTGGGCAGTGGATAGCAATCCTTGGGACAGGCCTTATTCAGGCCGGTAAAGTCCACACACATCCTCCAGCTCCCGTCTGGATTTTTCACTAGAACCGGGTTGGCAAGCCAGCTCGGGTACACCACTTCCCGTATAATCCCTGCTTGCAGCAGCTTTTCAACCTCTTTCTGAATGGCCTCCATCCTGTCCTTTGCAAATTGTCTTTTCTTTTTCCGAATCGGCTTCCGGGCTGGGTCAACGTGAAGTCTGTGCAGGGCCAGCTCGGGTGACAGACCTGGCATGTCATTCATTTTCCACGCAAACACGTCCTTTAACTCTTTTAATAACCTGACCAGTTCTTCTTTCTGCTGCTCGGGAATCCATGACCCCATGTTTACAGTCAGGCCCTCCTGTTCTCTCCCTATGCTTACAATTTCGATTTTGTCTTCTGAAGACCAGTTTTCATCCTCTTCTGGGAGTAACTTCTCCACAGAAACCTGCTGCACCATCATACTTCCGTTAACTGTGGCCGTGTAACAACTCCTGGCTATTTCAACGTCACCTTTAACTTCTTCCGTCCCATGTAGCATCGGAAATTTCATACTTATGTGAGCCGGAGAGATCACTGCTCGTAGATCTACTAAGGTTGGTCGTCCCATGATGACGGTGTAAGCTTACGGAGCGCTGACTACCACATAATCTACCATAAGGATCCTGTCATGAGGTGCTTTCCCAAAAGTGATCGGTAATCTGATCATACCCATAGGGTGGACTGGTGGTCCTGCGAATCCAAATAACGGGGCAGATACGGGTGTTAGCTCCTCATCCTTTAACTTCATTGACTGGAAAACACTGTAGTATAGCACATTGACCGCACTCCCAGTGTCCACACAGATGCGCTTTACTGTATGCTTATTGATTACCACCTCGACAACCAATCCTTCATTGTTTATGATCAAGGGAAGGGGGTCCCGAGGACCATAAACTACCTCCCCGGACAACCTTTGTCTCTTTCCTGAGTCTGTAGTGGCAGCTATCCAGTTACCATTCTTTTCCTCAGGCCGGGATGACGAACTCGGACCGCCCGTGATGGTATTAATTGTATTGACATGGCGATTATCTAGCTGCCCTTCAGGCCCTGGAGACGGTTCCCTCCTTTGTCGGTAATCATCTTTTCGGTCTTGGCCGAAATTTCTCCTTTTGTACTCCCTTCTTCCTCGGGGTTCAGGATTCTGGGACCTATCTATGACTTCATCAAGCATCCCTTCCATAACAGCAGCATCGATTTCCCTTTGTAAATCCCTGCAGTGTTCTGCATCATGACCAATGTCTTCGTGGAATGCACAGTATTTGGTTTGATCCCTTTTTTCCCGAGGACCCCTTAAAGGAGGGAGAGGTCGGACTATGCCCTTTCTTTGCATTATGGCGAGGACCTGCTCACGCGATCGGTTTAAGGGGATGAAGCCCCTTTCCTGAAGAGCCCCTTTTTCCCGAGTCGGTCAGTTATGGGTGCAGCAACTCGGTCCCATACCAGCTTACGCTTCCAATCAGATCGATCATCTGGTTTGTCTTTCTTGGGGCCTTCTGCCTCTCTCTTTAGACGGTTAGCTTCCTCACCCTGACAGTGTTTGTAGGTTAGGTCCATGCATTCGTCCATTGACTTAGGAATCCGGTTGTTTAACTTAGCGTACAATCGACCTTCTCGTAGACCTGCTACGAAAGAGGTGATCAAGAGATGCTCTTCTGTATTCCCGACCTGCCTAGACTCTTCGTTGAATCTTTTCAAGTACTGAAGCACGGTCTCTTCCTTCCTCTGACGAATAGTGATGAGGTAAGTAACATTCCTCTGGAACGGTTTGGCGGTAACAAAAGCCTGCAAAAACCTTCTCGCCAAGGTTTCAAAATTGTCTATTGATTGAGGTGGTAGTTTCCGGAACCACTCACGAGCCCTGCCCGCAAGTAGAGCCGGGAAGGCTTTACACTTCATCTCATCAGCTGCACAGTCCAAGTTCATGTGCGTCATATATTGAAAAAGATGGTCCTGGGGATCCTTTGTGCCGTCGTATGCTTCTAGCTTGGGTATCTTAAATATCTCCAGGCGTGGGTAATTTAAGATCTGCTCCGAGAATGGTGACTCGAATGACAGATCGTCTGTTCTCCTACCCAGAATTCCATCTAACTCCGCTCGAGCAGCCTCCTGGGCCTGAGCGTTAACCTGCTTCTTCAGTGCTTGGGAGGTGGAGGATAGAGTTTCTCCTCTATCCTCTTTGTTCGTCAGGTTACCCTTAGGATCGTTATTTTCCGGGGCCTCTTCCTCTCGCCCTTTCAGGGCTAAACCCAGCACGCTTTTGAACGCCGCCACATCCAGATTACGTAACGCTTCCAGCAAGGCCTGCTGTGCTGGATCTGCCAGTACTTCGTCCTGGTTAGTTTGTGGTTGGCTAGTGGTAGCAGTTGGGTCTACCTCTCCAGCATCTCTAGCTTTCGTTGTCTGAGTCTTTTTTCCAGTATTTTTTGGTGGTGCCATCGCTGTCTCTTGATCAAATCGGTTGAAAAGAGGCCCTCCTTCTAGCGCCAATTGATGATGTCGGATATCACCTACAGATCCAATTATCCTCTTGAACGATTTAAACAAGAACTAAAGCAATGGGGATTGTGATTCCAATTCAGTTATTGGATACGTAGGCAACTTGAGGGAAATAACTCTCAGGCTCAGTCTCAATTACTAAAAAAATCACAATCCCCATTGCTTTAGTTCTTGTTTAAATCGTTCAAGAGGCTAATTGGATCTGTAGGTGATATCCGACTTCATCAAGGTCCATACTCCTATGAAAGTGATTGTTGATCTATCAGATGAGAGTTCTCCGCTTCTTCATGATATTACCACGTAACGTAGCCTTGTTGGCAAGCTGTTGTATCTCGGTCTCACTCGGCCCGATGTCTCCTACGTTGTCCAACAACTAAGTCAGTTTTTGGATCAGCCTAGAGGTATTCATCTTCGTGCAGCTCATCGTTTTCTCCATTACTTAAAGTTAAGTCCGGGCCAGGCAAGGATGGAGCCAGGATTTTGACTTAGGGTGGGCTAATGGACTATGTCGAGTTCGCCGGGTGGGCTGGATTAAAAATATTTTATATATCAAACATACCACCTAGATATTTTAGTGTGATGTTTTTTTTATCCGGATGGGCTTAGCTCCCTACAAATATACATTGCTACGTCATTGGGGCCATGGCTTTTTCTATCCTGTATCAACTCCTTTGATTTTTAAAGTTTCTTCTGATTCAAAACGGGGGACTTGTAGCATTACGAGACGATCCGCTACCGGGTATAGTATTTTCTTGGTGATCCCCTTATCTCTTGGCGCTAAAAAAATAGTCCACGGCATCTCGAATCTCCTCCGAAGCCAAATATCGAGCCATGGCGATGGTTTCTTGCGAGCTGCATGGCTCTCCTATCTCATTGCTGACTTTCAGGTGCCTTTATCTACTCTAATTCCACTGTTTTGCGATAATAACAGTGCCGTATATATTGTGGAAAACCCCGTTTTTCATTAGCGCACGAAACACATCGAGATTAACTGTCATGTAGTTCGAGAACGATATCAATCTAGCTGCTCAAACCCATGCCTATTGGTTCTGCATATCATCTCATTGATCTTCTAACCAAAGCCTTGGACATAACGAGTCTTCAGAGACTGTCACAAGCGTACCCTATATACAACATTTTTTGTTCTCGCATCCCAAATTGATGGGGCTATTAATGTTGTTATTTTGTGCTTACAAGGGTAGAAATGTTTTTTCTCTTCTTACTGTACGGAATTAGTTATTATTAGTAGGGGTAAAATCGTAAGTTAAACCCCTAATTTTCGGCTATGTGAAAGCCTATGTTCTTCCTCCAAAATTTAGGGTTTACTATATGTACATGATTCTTAGATTTTGACATTAGTAAGGGTATTCTTATTAGAATCCCTATCTCTATCCTCACATATACTATTAAAAAATACATATCCCTACTTTACAATAACTAAATTCACAATACTCTACATCAGCATCCCTATCTCTATCCTTACAACATTAAAATATTCATTTTTTAACTATAAACAATTTTGTCAAAAGTAACTTTTCAACTAACTTTTAAATTCAAATTTTACTCCAACGGCTATATTTCAACGGCTATATTCGAACTCACACATTTTTCCAAAATTATTTTTAAAATTCAAAATTTTACTCCAACGGCTATATTTGAACGACTATATTCGAACTCACACATTTTTCCAAAATTATTTTTAAAATTCAAAATTTTACTCCAAACGCTATATTTGAACACACACATTTTTCAAAACTTACTTTTTAAATTCAAATTTTACTCCAATGCTATATTTCAACTAGCTATATTTGTGAGAGGGAAGAGAAAAAAATAATAAAATCGTTTCAAAAAAAATAATAATAATAAAATTTATGTGAGGATTGCTACTGATCTTGCCACAGGTTTGGGCCAAAAAGCGACATCGTTCATCCACCCCATCGTTGTAGGGTGGGGATACATAATCGATGCGGGGAGAGTTTTTGCTTCTTCCCTATTTTTCATCCCTAGTCTAGGGATAAAAATAGAGATAGGGTATCTGATGTTAATACCCTAACATACCAAAATCTTTTTTTTTTTTTTTTTTTTTTTTTTTGGGGTCAATTTGAGCCTTTAGTAATTATTAACATCTAAGATTGCGTAAAGTCAAGTTCTTGGTGTCATTTAATTATTAAAAAAAAAAAAAGTAGTACTACTACATTAATCGATTGCTGAGAAATGTTAGCTGCGTACACGAAACTACGAAGGGATATTCTATGGTATATCTTCATACGCACTTCGATTGAGTCTCTCCCATTGATCATTTTTGAATTATTTTTGGTCTCCTGTTACATCTATTTTAAATTATATTATGAGACAAATTCAAAAGACCAAACGAATTTATATTTTGAGACGGAGGTAGTAACATTTAAAGGTTTGACGGACACGGCACGCCGTACAAAACGACACGGACACGGACACGCCATACGGCCCGACACAAATACAAACATACCGCACGACACACGGACACGGACACGACGCTGTATGATATGACATGGACACAAACACAGACACGTCGCACGGCACGACACGAATACAGACATACCACACGACACGACTCACACGGACACGGCACAGACACGTCGCACGCACGACAACACGAATACGGATATACTGCACGACACGACTCACACGGACACGGACACGACACGCCTACGTATTTGGGGAGCTCGTAACAGAGGATGTTTTAGTAAGGCAGAATGGGTTGGGAAAGAAAGAACCACGTCCAACCATTCCTTTACCATCCATCTTTTTCTTATCATATCACCATTTTCACAACTAAAAAAAGTCCTCCAACACAATTTGAATAGCCATTTTATACACCACGTATATCTAAATTCAGCACCACCACATAACTATTTTCCCATCAAAATCATAACTACTACTACCACTACTATCATTGATTGAAAGCCCAAAAACTTGGTTTTTTCAAGACAATTTTTTATTTTTTTAAATCTGTTCTTTCTCCCAAAGTGATTTTGAACAGTTATTCCAATGTCCATACTTTCACAAAATGGCCATTCTCTAACACAACCTCTTCACCATGTCCACACCTACTCATATGCTTCCTTTCCATGGCGATGGCGCCACAGTGTGTTCTACTGCTCCGCCTCCTCCACTAGGAAATCCACACCCAATCTTAGTATCAAGATACCGAATGAACCGAACTTAAAACCGTCCAATATGGACCGGTCTTTACCCGAAGAAATGCGTATATGCACCGAGTCAAAGGCCGGTGGTGTCAGGCAAGACGATCCAACATTGCGGTCGACATGGTCTCAACGTGCTTGGGTGGCAAGCGGCTGCACAACCGTTTTGATCTCACTAGCTAAGTCCATTGCCATAGGCGGTGCTGATGATTCGCATATCTGGCTAGCAGGGTTGATTGGTTATGTGTTAGCAGACCTTGGGTCAGGAGTTTACCATTGGGGAATTGATAACTATGGAACCGCAAAAACTCCGGTTTTCGGAAGTCAAATCGAAGCATTCCAAGGCCATCACAGATGGCCTTGGACAATCACACGCCGTGAATTCGCGAACAATCTATACGCTCTATCTCGAGCGGTTACCTTCACAGTGATTCCCCTTGATCTGATCATCAACGACCCTGTACTCCTCGGGTTCGTCGGCGTGTGCTCGGGTTGTATCATGTTCAGCCAGCAGTTCCATGCTTGGGCTCATGGCACAAAAAGCAAGCTCCCTCCAATTGTGGTGGCTCTACAGGATGCAGGAATACTCGTGTCGAGAACCGTGCACGCAGCCCACCACCGTCCCCCTTACAACAACAATTACTGCATTGTTAGTGGGATTTGGAATGGGGTATTGGATAGATACAGAGTGTTTGAGGTACTCGAGATGATCTTTTTCTTCAAAACCGGGGTCAGACCAAGGTCCTGGAGTGAACCTAGTTATGAGTGGATGGAGGACAGTACTCAAACATCAAATTCTAGCTGCTAATTCAAAAAAATGATTCATTATTAATTTTTGTACCAAGATTTAACTACTCTTTAAGTCCAAGTATTGTAATAAATAATCTGCTAAGCCCTTGCTTAAGTACCTATAGCTTCATACTATTTATAATGATAGATATTACATGTAACATAAGCAAAGGAAAACTCACCATTTTTCTGGGCAAGATTTCATGTATTACACATCGATCCTTAAACTGGAACAAATAAATTGGAAAGGCATCAGAAGATATAATGTACAAAAGTTTATCAGTTGTGCCACTCATTAGAAAATCGCATTACTTAGCCTATCATACTTTCTGAGAAAATGAATCATATCTTAACATTTCTAATTATCTCACATAGTAGGAAAGTGTGTGATGAAAGAGAGTAAAAATGGAAGGAAGGAATGATATGATGCATGTATGCCACTTGAAACAAACTTTATACAGCGGTTGGTACCATAAGATTTCTCAAAGAGCGTCTTAGACTACTATATATCTATCAGGACAGCAGTGAAGAAAAACAGAGAGCAGCGTTAACGGGAGAAACATAATGAGTTTCCACGATTCAACTTTCAAACCCTAATTTTTGGTTTAATATAAGGGCAGCTACTACGTCCCCCAGGCCCTGTTTGGTTTCGGGTTAGATCAATATACAGTACCAAATATGAAGCACAACCACCACATTCACTGTCAAGAATTTCAAGCACTTCAACCGTTAGCATTATTAGGCTGAATCCATAAGCAAAATAGCGGTGCAAAAAGGTGGAGGTTCAGGTGGTACGACCCACCAGGTATTAGCGGGCAAAGGAGACACCGGCCTGTAATCCTCCCACTGCAAGGAGCGGCAAGTTATCATTGCTCTGTGAAGCCAGCCTGATGCGGACCCCTGCGCTCTAGAGGCGGAGCCACCCAAGCCTTCGCCCGGACAACTGCCGTCCAACTCCTAGCTTGGAACGGGCAGACCAGCAGCCGCCGCCTTCACCCTACCCAGTAAAGTTGAGCCACAGTTCCACCACCTTAATGCCCCGCTTGGTTACAAGCTGATGCTACCCAGCTCGGCGATTGAGAAATGTAATCTTCATGCTTATTTACTTGCCTCCTTTTTCGCTAATTATCGATATGGGAACATTAATTAGCAGTTGTTTAAATCATCATTAGTATTAATTACTTTACTTACTTTTTCTAACATGGGCCGGGTTTTTTCTAGTTATGCATTTTTCACATTCCATACAATTTTGCATTTTACACAACATTTACACAGTAGTAGTATTAATGCCTCTGCATTTTAAATTATGAATTTCAATGAAGTTTTGATATCTTTGTGTAATTCGTGACCGCAAAAAGGGAAAAATGGAGACGTTGCTAGCTAGACAAGTAAACTGAATTAACTCATATATACGCATATTCGTGTTAATCCGTCGTAATATTATCGTATAGATGAAAAATGAGCTGTAACATTATTGCATATCCGTATATTTGATAATAACTGCAAACATTATTGCATATTTGTATAATATTACAACTATTATCGTATATTCATATATGTGTATATTCGTGTTCATCTAGTTGTAACATTATCATATAGATTACGAGTAGATTAACTCGTTTATGCGTGGTGTATATTGTAAGAAAAATATGTCGGCCCGTTAATTGAGTCCGAGTAATTTCCTTCCTTGTAATAGTGGTCTTTTATATAGGAAATTTGTTTTCCCTAGGAAATATGTTAATTTTATTCATTGGTTATTTAAAATGAGTTTTAATCCGATTAAAACTCGGCTTTGATGGACAGCCGAGATTAAAGCTCAACTCTAGGTCAATTCGAATTTCAGTTTTCTCTCCACCTATAAAAACAATGTTTTATTCTATCATAATGCATACAAAAAAAGACCAACACATCACGAAGCAATGTTTTATTCCATCATAATGCATACGAAAAAAACCAACACATCACGATTATAGGAACAGAGAGAGATATATGTCGGAATCCCCATCATGGCGACGACAACATCATGGCGACGAACGGATGTAACACTCGTTCTTTACCGTTTATACTCAATTAACTATTATGATGTTCAATATCTATGAATATATCGTTTTAACATGTGGTATCAGAGTCTTGGTTAGGAACACATGATTGCCATTAATATGCCTTATGTTGGAAGATAATTTCAATCAAATATTTTTATGACAAAAACGAGTAAAGCATTTTAGAGTGATAAAACATATATTGAGACATGATAACCTTCTTGTACCCGGAGAATGCTTTGATAAATATGTATGCTACTTTGATAAATAATGAAAAGTTTGATTATTTATTGATATGGTTAGAAATATCAGGTTTGCGGTATATGGTTTTTGAGGCGGATATCTAGCTGATAGTGGGTGATTTCTCCGGTGAGTAGCGGTGGAGCTCAAGAAAGACGATGGTTCTTTTTGGAGCAAGAAGAGGAGGATGGTGTTTTTACTATGAGCTGTGCCTGAAAGGCTGCCTACGTACCCTTTTTTAGGGATCAAGCCAATGCGTAGTTCAAAGAAGAAAAATCCGGGAGACTTGTAATGGAGGTGAAGGTGATACTTATGGAGGCATGGAGCCGCGGGTGGAGAGGGCAAGACGGTGGCGGCCCGGAGAGGGACAAGACGATTGTTGTCGGTGGCAAGGCGGGATACGGGCGCGAGAGAGCAGACAACCGCGCGACCGTGAGACGGACAGAGAGCAGAGAGCAGAGAGTCCCGACGGACTCGGGGAGCCCACGACGGGCAGAGAGTCCAGGCGGACTCGGAGAGCCCACGATGGGCAGAGAGTCCCGGTGGACTCGGGGAGCCCACGACGGGCAGAGAGTCCAGGCGGACTCAGAGAGCCAACGACGGGCAGAGAGTAGAGAGCCCCGGCGGACTCAGAGAGCCCACGACGGGCAGAGAGTCCAGGCGGACTCGGAGAGCCCACGACGGGCAGAGAGTCCCGGGCAAGCACGCCCCCAGAATGCCGAGCGGAGGTCGGACTTAGAGCTTCGTACCGAGCTAGTTGTTAGTCGTTGCCTTGGTCAATGTTGATTTTGGTATATCAATGGCCCCCTACTCCTTGAGCTCTTCACTGTACATGTGAGAATCATGGAGTAAAGTTGTAGACGACTTAATGTGTCGTTCGCCGAGACGGCTGTTTGTAGAGTGATAGAAGATCTGCTTGGGTGTGAGCAGAAATATGATGCCGAGCTAGAGCCGGGCTTACAGAAGACGCTCGAGGGCAAGTTCCAAATATGATGCCGAGCTGGAGTCGGGCTTACAAAAGAGACGCTCGAGGGCGAGCGCCAAGTATGATGCCGGGCTGGAGTCGGGCTTACAGAAGAAACGCTTGAGGGCGAGCTCCAAATATGATGCCGGGCTGGAGTCGGGCTTACAGAAGAGACGCTTGAGGGCGAGCTCCAAATAAATATGATGCCGAGCTCGAGTCGGGCTTACAGAAGAGATGCTCGAGGGCGAGCTCCAAATTTGATGCCGAGCCGGAGTCGGGCTTACAGAAGAGACCTGGAGTCGAGCTTACAGAAGATACGCTCAAGGGCGAGCTCCAAATATGATGCCGAGCTGAAGTCGGGCTTACAGAAGAGACGCTCGAGGGCAAGCTCCAAATATGATGCCGAGCTGGAGTCGGGTTTATAGTGCCGTGCTATGAAGCGTACGGGCTTAGGTGCCGATAATGTTTATCAGGCTTGGTCGCCGATAACGCTCTATCGGGCTAAATCGCCGACAACGTTCTGTCGGGCTTAGTCGCCGACAACGCTCTGTCGGGCTTGAAACAAACAAATCACTCACACCTGAAAAAGAAGGCAAACCAATGGACAACCTATAACCATGATGTAAAGGCAGGTTGCAAATGGGAATGGATCTATCTCATTTCCCCTCCATTTGATGTTATTGCCTTCATTTTCAGAGCAAATTATTCAGATTAGATCAATCATACATAGTTGAATTCAAGTCACAAAGCTGGAGAATAACCCCAAAATAATAACACTTTGGTATGGACAATTGTGGTTACAACAAACATTAATTTTTTTTTCAAGTATACTTTTATAATCGAGTTCAGAGTTTTACAAATTCTTGACCGAAGAGTATATGGTAAGAGCATTTGCCTATAAGCTTGAAAACATGAAGCACGTTTAATGTAGTTACAAATTACCTTCGGAATCGATAACAGCATAACAACATCTGCGACATCTCCCATGCAATATTGCTCAACAGGAAGCCGGGCTTTGAAACACATCCAGTCCCCTGCTATTGTTTGAAATGTAACACCACGTCAGTAATCATAAAGAATGAAAATAATAACAGTTTAGAGAAGCAAAAATATTGCAATTCCAGAGAAGCACCATAAGAAACACAAATCTTATCGCGGCTATGAAACAGAGAGGGCAATAGCACGAAAGCATACACAAATAAAAAACAGGCAAAAAAAGCACCAAAAAAACACATATCTTAACAGCAAAAAATGGTTTTTAAATAAGATAGAAGAGTCATGCATATACGGAGTCAACACCGGCAATGACCCATATGGTTATATCGCAGTTTGTTTCTTTGTCAGCAGATTACCCCATATCGTAGTCCTTCATATGTTACCGAGTCAACATCGGCAATGACCATGCCTACGTAGAGGAAAGGAAAAAGAAAAAAAAAACCACTCTTAGTAGCGAAACCGAAGTCGTAAATTTAACTCACTAATCATGTAAAACAACATTAAAAACTACAGGTTCACAAAACCTGATAATAGCAACCCAACCTCCCTCCAATAAAAAAAATAACACAGATGCAATGTAAACATTGTAAATTTTGATCAGCACAACATTACACCACGTACTCATCACTACTACGCAGAATTGCAAGGATCTGATTTCATCTGAAGGAGTTTGGGTTTGATAAGACAATGAAAATAAATTCAATGTCAGTTGCACACAAACTGGACCTTCAATTTCCAGCTCACCCTGCCATGACAACATAGTTTTCCAAAACCTAATATATCCGAAAATATAAGTGCATAGCAACTATAATCCCAACCAAGCAATCAATTAAATGATAGAGCAGAAGAAACTACTCAAATTTAATGTAAGGAAAACAATGAAAAAGAAAAATGGAAACTGACCCTTAACATGACGGAAATGGCTGATTATTGTAAACAATTACCCAAAAGTAATAGACATGACTCCATGGCGTATAGAATAGCCAAAATTTTACAAAAACACTGATCAAATCTAATTTTTTTTAGATCTGCGAATACAGTACGTGATGTGTGACGATACAGGGTTTCACCCCTCCACGTGTCGTCTAACGGTTGGTCCCCATAGCATGAGTAAGTATCAAAGCGTGCATGTCGATGCTAGACTCGTGGCTACGACGGTCGACTTTTATGCAGGGTAGGACAAGGGTCCCAGCTCGACCACCGTAAGTTGGTTAAGTCGGCGTAGAGGACAGAGTCCGCACCAGCTACGAAGACCCATTATCAGCATGACAACTTGGGCAAGAGGCAAGACCCATGAAGGTTAAATATGACAATAGTTTAGACCGACCTAATATTAGGGTTAGGGCATGCATTATCATTATAAATACCATGTTCCAGGAACTACGTAAGGCTTGATTCCTGGATGAATACATGATACGTAGGCAATCTAAGACAAGCTCTTAGACTTAGCCACAAATCTTAAAATCTACAACACGTTATTAAGGCATTAGGGTTTGGGGTATTCATCATTAGCTTCATTCAGGCCCGGATTAATTAGGTGACATAATCTGTCATTGTCATTGGCGCTAGAATGAGGGCCTTCTACTGTTGAATACACCAAGATCACGATGCCTCCCAAGGATAAGAACGCCAAGAAAACTAATTCCAAAACCACGGACCAACAGGGTTCGCAGATCAATGAGCAAGTGGATCTGGATGTGCAAGAGACAAGGGATCCGTTGTTGGATCCTATCCATGAAGATCCCCTAAAGGAGAAACAAGGCCTTGCTCCGGAACATCAGGCTATCGTAGATCAATTCACAGCAGCTGATCGCGAATTGATGTCCAGAATCGTAGCGGAGGCTTTCATGGCTTAGGGTCGTGAGAACGGCGGCAAGAAAGACGCCAAGAAATCATGAGAGAAAATGCCAAGCAAGTCCCACTTTTATCGTGTGTGAGAGAAGAAATGAGTGGTGGGTCGTCCTTGGTAAAACCGTACAACGAGTATTTTAAAAAAGAGACGTGAAATTCAGCAGAAACATCAAAGGTTTGATGAGGATAGCGTTAGGCAGGAGCTGGACGTTATTTTGGGTAAAAGTTCGGTCTCGTTGTGGTTGGAATCGCCCTTCACAAAGGAAATTAAAATTTTCCCAAACCCAAAGGGTTTAAAATACCAAAGATAGAACCTTATGATGGCACCACCGACCCAGAAGACCATCTACATAGGTATCTGTCTCAGATGAGGTTGGACGGCACACATGATGCAATGCGGTGTCGGGCCTTCGAGACGTTCCTCATCGGTCGAGCCAGAGAATGGTTCACCAAGCTACGACAAGAGTTCGATCTCTAGTTTTGTTATGTTAGCTTGCAAATTTCGAGATGTGTTTATTGTGAATAAAAAGTTTCATTTAAGCGCTACGCACCTCATGAATATGAAGCAACAAAAAGATGAAACTGTGACAAATTATTTGAAGAGATTCAATCTTGAGGCCATGCAAGTCAAGGACGCAGACGATCGACTTCTGATCACATCGTTTGTGGGAAGGCTGCGTAATACAAGGTTATATATGAAGTTGAGCAGATATATCCCTCATACCATGGATGAATGTGTTAATGTGGTGCATAGATTCTGTCATGGGGAAGAGGCAGTGCGTAGGCACACCCAATCCGACTGGATGGATTCAAAGAAGGACACTCAAGGTCCAAATAAGAATCAATCCAAAGGGCAGAGCACCGAAAGCAAGTCGACAGTCTAGGATCGTATCACGGCACCCATCTCGGACCGTTTAGGAAAGAAAGGAGCCCTACATGATAAGGATTTCATCCCCTCAATCGGTCTCGGGGGAAGTGTTATCCATTATGATCTCAAAGAACATAGAGAAGACACCGAGACCATTGAAAAGGCCTCGAGAAAAGAGAAGTCCAAGAAAGTATTGTGAGTATCACACATATATAGGACATACAACGGAGGATTGTGACGACCTGAAAAGAGACATCGACGCTTGTATTCAAGAAGGCAAGCTAGATAAGGTGGTCGATAGGTCTTAGTGCAATGAGCCCAAAGGGCGCAGAGAGTATAAAAGAAAAAATTCTGATAAAGATCGAGATCGAGGTCGTGACGCTCAGAGACGGAGGGACCAATCACCACGTCGGGACCAATCTCTAGATCGAGAGAGAAACAACAAAGATGACCATGATCGAGACAGGTCTGACAATAATCGGCCCAATAATTACGTTAATACGATCTTTGGGCCAGCTGAGAATGATAAAGACCGAGCCAGTCGAGAGCCGACTGACGGCTCAAGGGATAAGAAGAGACTGAGATTTACAACAGAAGTCAGGTATGGGCCCAAAGATGATATTCCTAATTTTCGGAGTCACAGTGAGGGGCTGGTAATTGAGTCGGTGATTAGACGAAGTCGGGTATCGAGAGTCTGCGTCGACAATGGCAGCGCACTAAATATCTTGTACTACTCGGTTTTTAAGGCGATGAAGCAGAAAGATGAGGACATGGCTCCTTTAGCGTCTCCTTTGTTTGGATTCACAGGACAAGCGGTCCATCCCATGGGGTCGATAAGGTTGCTAACTACGGTCGGGGACGATGAAAGAGGAAGGACCCTTGAATTGAACTATGTGGTAGTAAAGGCTCCTTCGGCATACAATGTCATCTTGGATCGACCTGCTCTTTTCAACTTGCGCGCTATCATCTCCACTGTCCATAATAGCATGAAATTCCTTACCCGGAACGGCTCGCATGAAATAAGAGGAGACATTGATGCTGCTCGGAGCTGCAACTTCATCGTCATGGATGGGAAAATGGTTGTGCAGCAAGTCCTGATTGAAGAGTTGATTCCGGAAGAAGAAGAGGAGAAGAGTTGGATCTCAGTTGATCCCATCGAAGATTTTCGTCTATGGGAAGACGAAAAGACCAGTGTGTGCAAGTCGGGATTTGGATCCTAACTAAAGAAAAATAGTTACTGGTCGAGCTACTAATCGAGTTCAGAGATGTCTTTGCGTGGAAGGCTGATGACATGCCGGGACTATCCACAGATATAGCGGTCCATAAGCTCGAAATAGATCAAGGCCGGAAGCCAGTCAGACAGAAAAAGAGGAGTTTCTCGCCTGAACGAAACCAAGCTATAGAGAAAGAAGCCGGGAAGCTGTTAACAGCCAAGATAGTGAGGGAAGTGCTCTACCCTGAATGGCTAGCCAACCCATAATTAGTCAAGAAGCCCTACAGCAGCTGGCGTATGTGTGTGGACTTCACCGTCTTGAATAAAACATGTCTGAAGGACTCATATCCGTTGCCAAAAATCGACAGGTTAGTAGACTCTATTATCGACTTCGAAGTGTTTGGTTTCTTAGATGCGTACATGGGATACCATCAGATACTAATGGATCACCGAGACGCTAAAAAGACAGCTTTCATCATGAAATTCGGCACTTTCTGCTATGTAACCATGCCATTTGGGTTGAAAAACGCTGGGGCTACATATCAGAGAGCAGTCAACAAGATTTTCGCCAAGCAGATCGGTAGGTGTATGGAAGACGACTTGCTCATCAAGAGTCGATCTATGAAGCAGTACTTGGTAGATGCTCGGGAAGTATTTGAGGTTTTGAAGGAAACGAAGACGAGATTAAATCCAAAGAAGTGCACCTTTAGGGTCAGGTCGGGGAAGCTTTTGGGATACATGATCTCGAAAGACGGGATTCGAGTGAACCCAGATAAGATCGACACTTTGAAAAGCATGCCTGCACTCGGAATATAAAGGAAGTACATAGACTCACTGGTCGAATGTCCGCCCTCAACAGGTTTTTATCGAGATCCGCCCAGCGAGCTCTACCGTTTTTCAAGATCCTCCGTAAGGCCAACCCTTTCCATTGGGACGAAGAGTGTCATAAAGCCTTCGAGGATTTAAAAGCATACTTGTCGGAGCTACCCACTCTCACTTCACCCGGGAAGGAGAAAAATTGTTGGTTTATTTGCCAGTAAGTGAAGAAGCAGTGAGTGCGGTTCTGATTCGGGTAAGGGTCCACGGCCAAGTGCCGATTTATTTTGTCAGCAAAGCATTGCAGGGACCCGAGATCCGATACTCACCAGCAGAGAAATTAGCATTATGTTTGGTACATGCCTCGAGAAAACTGAGGCCTTATTTCCAAGCCCATCCCATTACGGTGGTCACGGACCAACCACTGAAGCAAATCCTAGCGAAACCCGACACGTCGAGTTGGCTAGCAAAATGGGTAGTGGAGTTGGCAGAATATGATATCGAGTTTGTGCCTCGGACTGCGGTTAAGGCCCAGGCCTTGGCAGATTTTTTAGCTAAAGGAATTTCCATCCAACTCGAGCAGGAGAAGCAAAGCACAGAAGAACAGTGGACTCTCCAAGTCGATGGGGCATCAAGCAAAGAGGGGGCAGGAGTTGGACTCCTTCTAATCAGCCCGAAAGGTGAAGAATTCCCCTACACCCTTCGATTCGACTTCAAAGTGACAAACAACGAGGCTGAATATGAGGCTATAATCACAGGTCTGAAACTTGCTTTAAAGTGGTCAAGAATCTACTAGTTTACAACGACTCGCAGTTGGTGGTAAATCATATCAGGGGGGAGTATGAAGCCAAGGAAGAAACCATGAAAAATTACTTAACAGTGGTACAAGGCCTCATACCAAATTTCAAGTCAGTTCAGATCGAGTAGGTCCCCCGAAGTCAGAATAAGAGAGCCGATGCATTATCTAAACTTGCTTCGAACTTCGTCTCGAGCAAGAAAGTTCTGGTCGAACTATTGACCGATAGAAGCTACAAGGAATCAGAAATACAGCCGATCACTCAACAGGCAACATGGATGGATCTAATCGCCCTTTACCTTAAGGACAGAATTCTGCCATCCGACAAAGTACAAGCACGGAAAAATCCGACTTCAATCAGCACGGTATGCGTTATTCGATTCTATCTTTTATCAGAAATCTTTTGTAGCACCATGGTTAAGATGTGCATCAGAAGAAGATGGTGCATATCTTCTGGAAGAAATTCATAGAGGAGCTTGTGGAAATCATTGCGGAGCAAAGATGCTTGCTCGAAAGTGCAAGCTAGCTGGGTATTTTTGCCCATCTATGCAACAAGATGCGAACAGCCTAGTTCAGAGGTGTAGAACTTGTCAAATCCATGACAATATCACTCATCAACAGGCCCAAGAAATGAACGTCATCTCGTCAGCCAGGCCTTTTGATCAGTGGGGCATCGACATAGTCGGACCTCTACCCCGAGCTCCGGGCAACAATAGATACATGGTCGTCGCAGTGGACTACTTCACGAAATGGGTCAAAGCCAAGGCTTTGACCGACATCAGAGCTTCGACCATAAAAAAATTCTTGTGGGTCGATATTTTTTGCAGGTATGGAATTCCCAAGGCTCTGATCTCAGATAATGGCACTCTGTTCGATGACCAACAATTTAGAGAATGGTGCAACGAATATCATATCAGTCAGCGCTTCACCTCGGTAGCTCACCCGCAAGCAAATGGTCAAGTCGAGCAGACAAATCGACAAATCAAGATAGGGTTGAAAAAGAGACTAGAAGCCGAAGGTCGAGACTGGGCAGCACAACTTCCGAGCATCCTGTGGTCGTATAGGATGGCTCAAAATTCTTCGACAGGAGAAGTGATGACGGAAAAATTCACTGTTATTATTATAACATTTCACCCCACTTTTGATACCATTTTGAGCATTTATGTATCAAATCAAGTCATTAATTTATAGGTTTTATCTAATTATATAAATAGTAAGTCTTATATAAAATATCGTGTTTTTATGTGTTTTTACTAGTTTTTGTACCGGTTTAAGAACCGGAGTGTCGTGTCGGATTTACGTTTGGTATTTTGGTGGTTCATTGCGGGATTATACATTGACCAAGATTCCACGTAACGACATGTTTTGAGTCTAAAAGATGTGTTTAGAGGGTTAGAAGAAGGTGCCACAAGCTTACGAGTTCAAAAGGGTCGTTTTTCCTAAGTACTTGAATCGTTACATATTTTCGACGGAGATTTGACCCAGCTTAGAGACATTTTCAGGGGATGACTTCTTAATGAAAGTTGTAGATATTCACATAAGCTTTCCAACGCACTTTGAATCACGTCAATTGGAGTTCTACAACTCAAGTTATGGTCAAGTGGCTAATCGATTCGTATCAGGAAAATCCCGAAAACGACACGTAATGGAAATGGCTCATCAAAACGACATTTTCGAAGAAGTTTCCTTAATAAAAGTTGTATATCTTCAAGAAAGCTTTCCAATTGATTTTGAATCAAGTCAATCGGACTCCTACAACTCAAATGGTGGTCAAGTGGCTAATTGATTCAATTTCGTAAAAATGTCGCAAAAACGCTCGGAGGAACACGAGGTACTCAAGAAGACGTTTTCTGAAGAAGAGTCCTTCATGAAAGTTGTAGAGTTTCTCGAGACCGTAATTTTGGCATTTCGTTTGCAATTTTTGGAGGTCTACAACTCAAGATATGAATTTTAGAAGTTTTAATCCAATATATATCAAATCATCCGAAGATTTGGATAGAATCAGTTAGGATTTGCAATGATTACACCGGATCGATCCGGCCCTTTCCCGGATCGATCCGGCCTTAACTAATTTGCCTATAAATAGGCTGAATGATCAACAGAGTAAAGCTGCCCCTGTTTTTTCGGCCCTTTTCATTTTCTTTTCTGTTCTTGTTTTATTTTTTTGTTGTAGTATATATATATATATATATATATATATATCTAATTTCCTTTCATTGTTCTTGTTTTATTTCTTTTTAGTATTAATATATATATATATATATATATATATATATATATATATATATATATATATATATCATACCTTAGTAGTACTTTATATATTCGTATCTTCGTCGTTTTTTTTTGTCTTTTGCGTCTTGTTTTTTCTGTTCTCCCCTTTCGTGCCACCGTTTCTTAATGCACTCCACCGCCGCCCAGCAAAATCAATGGCAGCCGACCAGGTCTCCCTTGCGTTGGCAAGAGGATATATATTTTTTCGGCCCTGCTCTCTCTCTCTTTATTTCTTGGTTTTCTTCGCAATATTTCCGCCTTCGCTTTTGGAAGGTGATCTTTTCTCTCTGCCGTGGACAATCCTTATGCTTCTTGATGCTTCATGCTAAATTAGTTGATCTGTCTTCCTCTTCTTGCATGTTGGAGTGCTTCCTTCGATCTTGTTTGCTCTGTTTCAATCTTGTGATGGTCACTCAGGATTTCTTGTTATTTTCCCTCTGTTTGATGAAGGTTACTAGAAATACATGTACTACTCCGTTTGCTGATTGAATTGTCTGAATGGATGGTGGTTTTAGTTCAATTATTGCAGGTTATTATTTTTGGGTTTTTCCACAATTGCATTTTCTACTCGTGTAGTCTTTGAATTTCGACAAACATCTCTTGTCACTAATGAATGAAAATCAGGAAGTTGGTTTTTTTAATTTTTTATTTTTACAAAAAAAATCGGATTAATTTACTTGAATGCTGCTGTACAATAAAGTATTTTTTATTTTATCTTTTTTTATTGGTCAAAATTCGCAGAAAACACTTGCAGGCCTGCGACGAATAAACTTGGAAGGTCTCCGTTGGAGAGTGTTTGATGCCAAAGGCCAGGTAGGAGTGTTTTTACAAAAACTGGGATTTTCTGTTTTAGGATTTTAGTTTTTTTCTTTTGCGCAGTGGCTTTGATGCCTACAAATTTTACTTGATTAAGGGCAACCTCATTATACCAAATTATCAATGTTACATTTGAAGTTGTTGATCTATTGTCTGGTGCTACATTAACTGCTAGGGTTGATTGTTGTGATTTTGTTAAAATTTTGTTCCCGTAGTATTATGCTATTTTTTATTGTCCGAACTTATTAATCTTTCAAATTCTCAATTAAAAGTTATTTATTATAATAGATTCTTGGGAGATTGGCATCTCAAATATCTACTGTGATTCAAGGGAAAGATAAGCCAACTTACGCACCGAACCGCGACGATGGAGACATGTGTGTTGTGCTTAACGCAAAGGATGTGTGTGTTACTGGGAGAAAACTTACTGATAAGTTCTACACAGGTGGCATAGAGGGTATGTAGCATTTTTTATTCTTGTTTTATCATTGATGCTTCATTCTGTGCAGTTATTATCCCCATTTATTACTTTGATTGATTTTGTTGGTACTATTAGCTGGTGTCTGAATGGGGAATGGGGAATGGGGAATGGGGTAGTGATTGGTTTTTGAGAAATGCAAAAGGGGCGTTTTTGAATTTAAATCTTTGTTCTCCAATTTTAACAGCATTCTTTCAACTTCCATTTTCACAGTTGAATGTTTTTGCTTATAGATACATAGGCCACCTCAAGGAAAGGAGTTTGAAGGATCAGATGGCCAAGGATCCTACTGAAGTTATCCGCAAAGTTGTCCTACGGATGCTTCCTAGGAACAAATTGCGTGATGTAAGTATTTTATGAGATGTGGTGTTTCCTCCTTTCTTGTCGTTTGGGAATGTAAAGCATATTTCAATCATATTTGGGACATCGGACTAAGCAAAGAGTTTGGAAACACATGCTTAACTATAATCGTAATGTTTCATCCTGAATCAGTTGGGGGTGTATAGGAGGGTTGTGGTGGTGGTAAGTGTTTGTTGTGTTTCTCATGTTTTCTACTTTGAATAGATGAGAGTAAAGGTAATCAATACTCTGGAAGCACACACAGGATTCAGATTTGAATAACTCTTTCTTTGCTCACTGTGACATGTAGTGTCTTGTATGGCTGTTCCTAGATATAGTTTTTGTTTGGATATCTTTTGATGCTGTTGGAATTAGGATGCCATTTTTTATGTCTTAAAAGTGAGCTTTTGCTGAACTGGGCTTGAGCATTTAGCTTTTGTTTGCATGAAGTGGTGACAGTTGTGCGTGTTAATTACAGTTTCATAGTTATCAAAGCTCTACAAAATCAGTTCATTCGTTGCATTGACAAGATTTTCCACTATTAACTTATAAACCTGTTAATTTCTCCTACATACATTGAACATATTTCTGTTTATACCAAATCAATTTCTCCTTATCATTTGACTGATAATAGTGAAGTATAATTTTGTGACATTGGTATATGATATGCTAATTGTTGAACTTGCTTGGGGAAAAAAGATAACAGTTGATGTGTATGTTTCACACTACAAAAGTTCTTAATACGCAGCATTTTTGTTTCCACTTTTGCCCTTTAAATTTATCTGTTTTCTGCATTCATTGATTCTGATCGAATGTTAAGCAGAATGTCGGAAGTTTTCATGGCCTAATTTTAGTCAGAAAGTATTGAATATACCTTCTAACCGGTATTGGATATGTAAAACACTTAACATTTGACTTGAATTGGGTCAGAATAATCATCATATTCTGACACGAATTGAGTCAGAATAGTCAATTTTGTGAAAAGATGATCCCTTGTTGGTTTTAGAGGGCATTAAATAATTGAGGGCAAGCTCTAAACACTACGATAAATCCCTATTTCAGTTGTTTAGAGTATGATGTTATCTAAATGCTATGATCTTAAAGTTTGAATTGATTTGCAGGCATTGTGATTATCGATCTTGGGGTTTTCTAAGCAGCTCAGGAGCCATGGTATTGTTTCTGAATTTTTATTGTTTACAATCAGTCGGTACTCTTGTGGACCTTGATCTTTGTTAATTTTCCTTTTTTTTGTTTGGGGATTTTATAGAATTACATAATCGGTGCATTTAAGCCAACATGCCACATTGCTGTCACATTTACCGATGAGAAATCTCGAAAGCAGGTGATCTTACTACTGCTATTTTTTTGATTTTGTTGCTTATATTGAATGTGGTTGCTAGCATGAAAACTTGGCAAGAGGAGAATATTCACCACAAGCTGGTTTTTTCCCGATACTTCAGTTAATTTTAACACATGTATGCATAATGCTCGATGAATTGACTAATTACTGACATAATTTATAACTTGAAGAATTGAAAGGTATGACAATGGAGGCATCTGCATCTTCAGTTTGTTTGTGTAGTTTGGTTTCATTGTTTATGAGACGTGTATATGTTAGTCACTGTATATTTGCATGCTGGATGTTTAGATTATGGTTTCCAATGTAGTGAGAAGGTCTGATGATGCATTTAAGCGGTTAGGAATTGCCAAAAATTCGTTGTCCATTCGCTGTATATTCGTGTGAAATCGTTCTTTTTTTTTACTTTTCACAGTAGATATATAGAATTTGCAATCGTTGTGCTTGTTGATTATTTGTGCTAGATTAATCGTTCTGCTTTGTTCTCTGTCCATGTCGATTTGGTGTCTTTGTCGGTGTGTATTTCTTGCATCCATCTTCTACCTGTGCGGTTATTTGACTCGTGGCTATTGATGTTTAGCCTCATCACGGAGCTGTAAAACATGGGTCGAAGTCCTTTACTTAATGTTACTTTGGCCGGAAATGCTTTACTCCGGTGAAGATGAAGGATTTACATGGACACCCCTGCTATCAAAGCTGCTTAATGGCGCCGTAAGTTCATCAAAGCTATTATATTCTCTGTTTAGCCTTTTCTCCTTAATTGCTTTGATTTAGGTTTGAATGTTTGATATGATACTTTTATTGCGTTGATGTGATTCATCTGTTGAAATTTGTGAAACCCTGTGGCTTTATCTTGTTTTCTGACTATTGTTTCCCATTTGGTAAATTTAGTTTGAGCTTATGCTCGGATATGCGTTTTTTTTGGTGTGTGTGGTTGCTTTAAAGCGTTTTTTGTTTTGGTTTTAATACAGGCTCAGGATCGGCAGAATAATCTCGTGAATTTGGTTTGAGGGATTCAACTCCAGACCTTTTCACCTGATCTGGTAACAACTACTCTCTTTGTGCTTTGGTGCCCCATTGAAAAAACTTTATGAAAATGGGTATGTGCTGGAGTTCTTCTTCCCCAATCAGTAATGTCAAGACCCAATCTTCTGCTTCTGTTACTTACGGTATGTCAATCTTCGGTCTTCATCAAAATTTCCCCCAATTTTTTTGCCCCATTTTTGTACGATCAATCAATTTAATTTTGTCCAATATTCGCTGTTCTTGCTTCATAAGGTGATTGCATACTACCAAGTGCCAATCCCCTCGGGCAAGTTTTCCCTTTTTTTTGCATTACAACTATTTTCTCTCCTATTTCACATTGATAATTGTTGTAACATCCATCCAAATTGCAAAAGATTTCCGAATTTTAACAAACATTTTCCATTTCGGATGGTTTTCATGTCCTCGCATGTGTTCGTGCTATGAAGATTCAAATCCATATTATTAGGCTTCCTCTTATGTTTAATCTGCTTTTATGTTATCTGTCTCTGTTTTTCATAGATGTTTAAAGATGTCATGTTGAATGCTTCTTCTTTTTCCACACAAACACAATATTGGAGTTTTCCTCTTCAGTTTTTGTCCATTTAGGCTTTGTTTTTGTACAAATTACTGAAATTTAGACTTTTTTTATGTGTTGTGTTGGTGCAGGAGTGTCAACAGAAATGAGTAATGTTGCATTTTCGGGAACAGTGATTCATCGGGGAACAAAGTGGATCTTACGCCTCAACTTTCAATGAAGATTCTTATCCTAATGGGATGATCTTGCCTCATCCCAATTTAAAGGTTTTCTCTTTTACGAACTCAAGGTAGCTACAGAAAACTTCAGAAGTGATATGGTTCTTGGAGAAGGTGGATTTGGTAAAGTGTACAAGGGATTTCTAGATGACAAATCCAACTCTAAAAGCGGCGTTGCCATCAAGAAACTCAAGTCTGAAAGTGCTCAAGGATTCCAAGAATGGCAGGTAAAATCATCCGCCGTTAATGTTTCCCAACTGTTGTATTCCCTTATTTCTAACTAAGAAATTTGTTTAGGCATTTCCAATCATTTGGAGTACTTGTATTGAATTTTTGATACATATCTTGTACCGTATCCATTTTTCCATGGGATGTCTAAAAATGTTTCTGTCTCTTTTGTGCATACAGTCTGAGATAAAATTCCTTGGAAGGCTATCACATCCTAACCTTGTCAAGCTACTGGGATATTGTTGGGAAGATACTGAGGCAGAATCCATACTACATGGTACCTCAACTCCTACAAAAGACAAAGCAGTTATCAGCGGTACTCCAGGTAAATTAATAAACCAACAAACCATACACAACAATACTACCAGCAAATAAAACCCTGAAATTACATGTAAAACTATACTGCTGCAGAAAAGCAGGAAGGAAAAAGGAGCACCGAAACACCTGAAACCAAGACAGATGACACAGCCGCAAAGAAAGTCAGGCTGGATTTCACTCAAACCACTTGAAAGAAGTAAGGCATGCCCTCAAACTCAGCCATATTTTGCACATAATCAAAAGCAAATGCACGTTTTTTGTACCATGCACGCATGCTGAATCAGGTTGCTACTCGGCCACAATGATTAAAAAAAAATATTCAGATGCATAACCGAAGATAGATTTTTTGTTGTATCTATCGTATATTTTGGTATTTAGATACGGTAATTAAGCAGATACTTCCACGCGTATCTATCGTACATTTGCAGTACCAATGGCCGATCATGTCCATTTCGAAGTAAATTCGGGTTATTGTGGAATATGTAACTGCAAAATATTCTTAACATATGCTTTAACTTGGTCTACCATCCTTTACTTTTAATCTAAGTACTTATTATGTTGTATATATAGTTTGTTTAACCGTGTATCTATTATGCATTGTAATACCGAGGGCACGTGTGCAACGCACACTGGTGCCCACTAGTATATATATATATATATATATATATATATATCTTCTCTATAGTATGTATATATTAAATGGCGTAGAATTGGGTCGACCACTTTTGTCGTTTAGCGGTCGACCCTTTTTTTTTTTTTTTTTTTTTTAATCTGGAGATTGCGAGACGGCGTCGTTTTACTTTCTTAATATACACAAACCGTTTCCTTCTCCAATGGCTGCTCAGAACTTCCACTTCTCCACTTTGGATCCATTTAATTAGCTCTGGAATCCACTAACCTCTGAATTCTACTCCACCACCGTTTCTGTTCTCCATGGAATGGTTTTGGATTCCACCGAAGCTTCAACATTAGTGCTTCCACTTTCGGCGTGTATATCATATTGGTGCTCATGCCAGCCGTTCTTTCATTTGGCGTCTGAATTTCTCTCCAGAAAGGAAGAAGCAGTCTTCTCCTCTGTCATTTACTTCCTCCACCGGCTGCTCTATAAGTCCAGAAAATGTCGGATCGGGGCTATAAAGATGATAGATCTATTTATATTTATTTCTCTCAATATCAGACATTGAAATTTATGTGGATCGTATCTTGGATTTGACGATTCCGGATGGCAGTGGTTGAGGGGTATTTCAATAATTCCTCCTATTTGCAACCGGATTGCAGCCATGGCGATACACTTTTCTCTGTTCATATTGTGAAACCGGCAGTTCTGAGCCTCATTTGTTTGTCCCAGCAGCTTATACATTTTTTTTCCAGAAATATAAAGGAATTTGAGATAACACCTGCATTTTTTTTTATCGTATCTGGTGTGTGTGCAATATAAATTAGAAATTTACCATATGTTGTGGGTGATGATGTAAGAGGAAGAAAATGTTTTTTTTCCTTCAGGTGAAATTAAGATGAAAAGTTTCACCTTTAAAGTAGATATATTGTTATTGGGATGTTTCTGTTGATTTTGACTGTAAAACTTTGATTAAATGCTTATAGAAGGTATCTGAATGTACTATTGTGGTTCCTCTTTCAGCAGGATTTTCTGATCAGATGATGGACCGAGATTCGGAGGTTGAAAGAGACTTTGATGAGAACGAAGGGGGTGAGTGGTGTTGAGAGAGGGGAATATGCATTGGTACCTTTGATGATAAAAAAGAGGGAAATAAAATCATGACGTTGGTATGTTTTCTTTTTTTTTTCCTCCGTGAAATTGAAGAAATAAAACTTTTGCCTTTGAGCTATTTGTCTAGAAAATTTATGAGTAAATCTATGTTTCTTTGTTTTTGTAGATCACAGCCAAAAACCTTACTTGAAACTAGCTTAATACTCATAGCAACGTACTATAGTTAGATAGAAAATCGTCTGTATGCTTTTCTTTCGACCTATGAGGCTGGTGAGTTCAGATTAAGCATGAAAAGGGTGATCTTTAGTTGGGGAAACACTTTTATTGCTTGCAGTTTGTAGAATTGTTTACTTGAATCATTTCATGGTTGATAATCCTAGAATCACTATGAAATGGAGCAATTTTTTAGCAACCATTTTCTGGTTTTTTCATTGCCCAAAGGAAGACATTTTGTTTGGCCACAAACTTTGAATAAGAGTTGGTTCCTACATAGATATATAGGGTCTCCAACAGATGATGGTTGTAGATTTTTTGAATATGACAAAGATATATACAGCTATAAATAGTAACTTACGGAAGGTAGTTGTACGTTAGAATGTCATCAGGACCACGATGTTAGAATACACGCCTTCACTACCATGGTCATGGAATGTCATAAGGACCACGAAGTAGAATACACGCTTCCCTACCATGGTATGTTTCGTAACAATGCCGAGTTGGAGGATAGCTTAACTAAGAGGCTTGTGCTGAAATACTTTGGGATTTATTTTAGTTCGATGAAATACTATGTTATCCAAACAATAACGCCGATCAATTGGTAGTACTATACCTCGCACTAAGAATGGAATATTATGAGAATGTTATAGGCTCTTTTAATCTGGATCAGTTGTTTATGATGAATTGATGTTTTTTTTTTTGCTTCAGTACATGGCATCTTTCTTCTTGTGTATGTCCTTTATGAGTTATTTCTTACACATTGAGTTGAATAATGGGGTTTCCATTCTTAGTGGGTTTCGGCCTTGCTTGCATATTGATTTCCTTCTTCCACCTGGAGCATAGACCTGTAAGTCAATTTTTTTTGGATGTTGTCTACATATACTGATGATTGGTGAATATGTTATTTATCCTTATTCCTTTCTCTGTTGCTTGATTCATGAAATGGTTTGACTTTCCAGTTTGTTTGTTGGACCAAGATGTCGACAACATATAGTTTGATGGAAATGTATTCAAGTTCGACTACGGCAGTGCGGGGGAAGCTCTCTCTTCCCTTCGGTATGCTCTTTCCTCCAATCAGCTTAACCTTTGGAAAGTAAGGTAATTCAGCACTTACGAACAATCGTCCAGGAGTATATTTGTGTGTGTCGTGTTTATGTTCTTGCCGTCGTCTTCTGGAACGTTTTCGCGATTGTTGTTTTGGATATCTTAGTCGAAGAAGCATCTTGTGCAATCTGGTAAGCGTACTACTATTGCGTTGGCATTTTCTTCATTTACTACTCTTCTCTTCTGATTTGTGTGCTTCCAATGTGAAATTGGAATTCGGTTGGAGCATTTGATTGACTGTTGTCTGTGATCCCTTGTTCCTTATGGGTTTTCTTTCCCAATTGGTTTTTCGTTTTGGTGATGCATTGGCGTTTTGAGAGCATATTTATCCATATTTATCCATAATCAAACCGTAAATTGGAGCATTTTATTGTTTGCAAAAATACCATTGCTGCTCAATTGTTGAAAAGGGGTTGGGTATGTTTCTAATTCCTTTAAAATGTGCAGGTTTGTTTCTTTATGAATTTATTAACAATGAAAAGGTACATGGAAACATTGACTTGAAGAAGCAACTATGGATGCAAGGTGCGTTTGCTGGTTCTTGGAATATAAGTTAGAAATTTTAACTCTTCCCTTTAGTGGATTTGGTTTATGTTTGAGAATACTAAATTGGTAAATGCCACATATATAATCAAAACATAACCATTGATGATCATATTATTCTGAAAAGGTGTGCTATTAATATTTTTAAACAGTTCAACATATGAAATGGATGACGAACATTATGTTGTTTTGTCCATCTCTCAACTACACTTTGTTTCCCTCCCGCCTCTTTATTTTATTCCTTAAATCTTCATTTTTGAATTGATAATATATGATAAAGGGCTGCTGAAACTTATCTTTCATCACCAATAGGCATCTTTCTAACTATTCTTGCCTTTTCACCTGAGTTTATTGGATTTGAACTAATCCCTTTATATATGATTGCAGTTATGATGAGAAAACTATGGCCGAAAAAAACTGCAGACAATAAATTTGGGAAACATTCAGGTTCACTGCTGATTTGTTCTTATACCGGTTATTTCTGTTATGCTCTAAAGCTACTTTGAACTGCGGTTCAATTTGTGGTTTATGCCACCTTGATTTTGTCTTAATGATGTAATTAGTGGATTTGCATTTAATCTCTATTTTTTCAGCTTCTAATTTGATAGCTCTTGAGCGCTCTGGTCTGTTATCGAAGGTAAATTTGCTATTTTTCTGAGTTTTGTGAAGTAATAATACTCGAAGCTAATAAGTTGTGGTTTATTTTGCTTTGATTTTGTTTAAATGTTGTAATATGTGCATTTGCAGTTAGTATCCCCTTGCATGATGTCCCTTTCATTTTTTTGGTGGCACTACTTTCACAACTCGGCAACAGCACCCACAGGCCACAGATTGGGAAACCCAAAAAATAAAAATATGCAGAAGAACGGGGTGGAAAAAATAGAACCGTTACGACACGAAACGAGGGCCCGCTCCGTGCAGCGCACGGAGTTGCCAACTAGTATATATATATATAGATCTATATATACTTATATACTTATATACATATATATATACTTATATACTTATATATATATGTATCAAAAAATAATAATACCGTAGTATTGTTGTAATGCTCGGGAAATTATCAAAAGATCGTTGTTATTGAAGTCGTAATCGTTTCCGGAGAATACGGTCTATGAATCAACAGTTGAAATGCGAAACGATTTCAAGCAATCATACGATGATGAGAGGCTAAAGCACGTGGAACAAGCGCTTGTGACACCGATTCTTAGCAACATCTCGATTTCGAATTTGGATTATCTTGTAAGTTTTAATAAAAATTGTATTTTTTCTATGTTTTGATTGTTGTTATGCAATTTATATCGAGAGATGGTTCTTTGTTTGATGTTTAACATTTGATGAGAATCGTCGTTAAATCTTAGATCACCGTAGTAAAGATTAGATTTTTAACCTAAAAAAAAATAACGAGAGTTGTTAGGTTGAATATCTAGATTGCGAAATTGAGAGATTTCACACCTTTGTTATGAAAGCGTTAATCTTTAAAATCGAAAGATAAAAGATTGATAGGCGAACTTTTCTAAGAGATTAGGAGTTCATACATTCGATAGGTGAATCACAATTTTCGTTAAATCACCACAAGATAATCTAGAGTCGAAATTGAGGGTTGCGGGAATCGGTGGATCATTCTTGTTCGTTGTTAAATTAATTGAAAAAAAATCGTTTGTCTTTGTTTTGCTTCGTTTTCATCGTAGTAACCGTAGTGAGTTTATTGTAGTTTTAGTTATAAAATAGGTACAACTTAGTTAGTTCGGTTCGTAACTATCCTTCTGGCTTTAGATCTTTGATCTTCTCGTCCGATTTATTTGTTTTCGTTTTTAGTTTTTATTTCTCGTGACACTTTTAGAAAAATTAAGAACTAGACCAACCTCGATTCCCTGTGGATCGACTCCGGTTTTTAATCGCTAAACTACGATCCCTGCACTTGGGGTAAACCGGATTTATTTATTACTTGTTTGTTTTGCTTTGCTATAAAATCCGAGACAAGTTTTTGGCGCCGTTGCCGGGGAACTCGAAAAGGTTGTCTAGTTTATAAAATCCGAGACAAGTTTTTGGCGCCGTTGCCGGGGAACTCGAAAAGGTTGTCTAGTTTGTTTTAATTTTTCTGTTTTTCTGTTTTTGATCTTTCGTAGTTAGGTTTAAAAAAATAAAAATAAAAATAAAAAAAAATAAAAAATAAAAAATAAAAATTTAATTCAATCGTCGAGGTTGGGTGATGGATTCTCGGTGAATCCCACTCTGCGGAAGCATAAGGAATAAAAAAAAATCCCGAAACCTCGTGATTTAGGTATTGGTGTTCGAATTGGTTTATGTAAACTCGGAGTCAGAAAGGTCCACTGCTTTACACCCCTGACCTCGAGCGAACCATAGTCAGACCAAATAGGCGAAGAGTCCGTCCTGCGGTTCTTCCTGACGAAGGGAACACGGCCGATCAGGATCTTGAGGAACGTCCGTCGAGGAGATCGAAGAAATAGTCATAATGGCCGCGACGATAGACGTACGTTGGCGACTACGCCATGCCGGTGAAGTCAAGGTCAACCCGGCAATCGTTTTACCCGCCATTAATGCACCAACCTTCGAACTTAAACCTGGTCTCATCCAAATGATGCAACATGCATCTATCTTCCATGGTTTTCAGTCTGAAAATCCTCATACTCACGTACACACATTTTTGGAAATATGTGGTACGACTCGCATTCAGGGAGTTAGTGAGGATGCAATAAAATTGAAATTATTTCCATTTTCCCTAAGAGGGGAGGCTAAAGAGTGGTACAACTCTCTCCCTGCAGAGTCAATCACCACTGGCCGAACTCGAGAAAGAGTTTCGAGTCAATACTTCCCTCCATCTAAGACAGCCCAGTGCCTAAGTGAAATTTTCACTTTCTATCAAAAGGAAAATGAGTATTTCTTCGACTGTTGGAAGAGATTCAAAGCTCTTCTTAGAAAATGCCCACATCATGGTTTGGACTTGCAAGAGGAAAGTCAACACGTTTTTCGGCGGCTTGACCGAGCTCACTAAGGGCATGGTCAACGGTTCTTCTCGGTGGGGCATTCCGAAGAAAACACACCGAAGAGGGGTGGGCATTATTCGAGGATATTGCCAAATATAACTATGCCCCCTCGTATCAAGCTATTCAAGCACCACTTCCTCCTCCAGGATCGAGGAGGTGAACAAATCAAAATGAAATCGCCATGCCGAAACGACGGATGGTCGCTCTTACCACGTCTCTAAATCAAAAGAATAAGAATCCTTCATTTTCACGAATTCTCAAGTTCGTTTTGCGAAAATTGTTGTCAAGCGGCCATATGGTTGGCCGGTGTCAATTCATTTCCCCTTCGACCTATCAAGTTAATGTCGTCCCGAATCATGGACAA
The DNA here is from genome assembly GCA_036785695.1 of Gentiana straminea. Taxonomy (NCBI): domain Eukaryota; kingdom Viridiplantae; phylum Streptophyta; class Magnoliopsida; order Gentianales; family Gentianaceae; genus Gentiana; species Gentiana straminea. The sequence continues at coordinate 937,760 of JAVUPR010000477.1, forward strand.
GACAATCCGATCACATGCCGGACATGTGATAATGTGGGGCACACCTCTCGAATCGTCCATGAATGGACGAATGTCGAAGTTAATGCTTTCTTTGGCCGGCAAAATCGAGATTTAATAATCGGTTCCGGCCAAAGTAATCCTCAAAACCCGGGGTTTCCATCGAATCAAAATTTCAATCAAAGCTCAAATTTTAACCAAAATCAAAATTTCAATCGAAACCCTAATCAGAAACTGAACACGAATTTTTCCAATCAAAATCAGAGGTTCAATCAGAATTGGCCTAACAATTCTAATTCTATATTTCAAAATCGGTCCAGCCAGCCTTATTCACAGAACTACCAAAACTCTCAAGGCCCCTCGCACTCAAGTGATATCAAAGCTCAATGGGACTCCTTTAGGGAGGAGCAAAATAGATCAATGAAAAATCTTGAGAGGCAAATCGGACGATTGGTGGACGGTTAGCTTCTAGACCCCCGGGGCCGCCCGGTTTCACGTAAAAGAATCCAAAGGACGGTCAAGTTGCTCGGACCGACTTGAATAATAGCCAATGCACCGACCGGTACCTTCAATTCCTTACGGTAGAGAAGAGGCCAGTGCAATGAACTTAAGGTCTGGTACTCAACTAAGTGGTCCCCCGAACCAGGGAAACCACTAACCCCTCCTGCCAGCGATGAGGCAGGAGGGGAAGTCGTGCATCCATGCCTCCCGGTTCTAGATGATAGTACTCAGGTGGCTGATCCCCTGAGAAATGAAGAGTTTAGTGGAAGTCAGGTGGCTGATCCCCTGAGAAATGAAGAGTTTAGTGGAAGTCAGGTGGCTGATCCCCTGACTGGCAAGAAAGGTGAGAAGGTGGTGAGGTGGAAAGATTTGGAAGATAAAGTTGTTAGTTCATCCTCAAAGCAAGTGTTTTCTGAGAATGATTTAAAGAAACTTCCATTTTCACCCAGAAAAAATAACATCTCCTTGCATGAAGACAAAAAGTATGAGAAAGTGCTTAATCTTCTTAAGAATACTCAGGTAAATCTTCCATTATCTGATGTTTTAGTTGAGATGCCTAAGTATACAAAGTTCATCAAGGATGTTGTGTCCTCCAAAAAGAAGCTCGAAGACATGGATCAGTTAATTGGTGAGAATTGCTCTGTGATTGGTTATAATGAGTTGCCAATCAAGAGGGTGACCCTGGGAAATTTGTGCTCACATTGTTGATGGGAGGTTTAGTCTTCCCAAATTCTTTATGTGACCTAGGTGCATCCATTAGTCCGATGCCACCTTTGTACGTTTGTAAACTTGACTTTGTTTAGATAATCTTTTAGAACCCACAACCATGAATCTTCAATTCGCCGATAAATCTTCCAAGAAAGCGCTTTGGGATATTAAAGGATGTTTTAGTTCAAATTGATAGATTCACTTTCCCGATTGATCGGTACGTCCTAGACATCGAGAATGATGAGAATGTTCCTTTAATACTCGGCGGACCTTTTCTTTCTACAGCCAGGGCCCTCATTGATTGTGATGGTGGCAAAGTGACTATACGAGTTGGTGATCAGGAGGTGAGCTACAGCGTCTCTAAAGCTATTCAGAGACCCTCTGATTATCCAACTGGCTTCTCCATTGAAGACATGTCGATGACTTTAATGACTCTATGGAAAAGCAAGTCATGATCGTTGAAACCGAATATGAGCGATTAGTGGAGAATCGAATAATCATGGTTGGGTGAATCTAGAACAATTAGGAGTCGAAGTTGATGAAGGTTCGTTGAATGGTGAAGCTTTGGCAAGTAGGACCACCGAGTAAACTCGGTGATGTTGAGTTGAAAAGTGGGGAGCTTAAATCTAGTTTAGAAGAACCACTGCGGATTTGGTACCGAAGCCTTTGCCTCAAAGACACGAAATACGTTTTCTTGAGAGAAGGTGACAAGCTTCCTTTAATTATCTCTCGCCAAGTTATCCCGGTTAGAAGAAATGAAGTTGTTGAATGTGTTAAGGAAGAATGAAAAGGCTTTCGGTTGGCAAGTGGGAGACATTAGAGGGATATCTCCCGACATATGCATGCACAAGATCAAAGCGAAGAGGGTGCTAAGTGTGTTAGATGACCCCGAGAGGAGGCTCAACCCTCACATGCAAGAAGTGATTAAGAAAGAGATTATCAAACTTTTGGACATGGGTATTATTTTTGCAATTGCTGACAGTGAATGGGTGTCCCCTACTCAAGTAGTTCTTAAGAAAGGAGGAATTACTATAGAAAAGAATGAAAAGGGTGAAGAAATAGCATTGAGACTAGTAACTGGTTATAGAGTCTGTATTGACTACGAAAACTTAATGAAGTCACGATGAAAGATCATTTCCCCCTTCCTTTCATTGACCGGATGCTTGAGCGTCGGCGGGCAGACATGCATTCTCTTGTTTCCTTGATGGATATTCGGATACTTCCGGATACCCATAGACCCGATCGACCAAGAAAAGACCACTTTCACTTGCCCTTATGGTACATTCGCTTATAGGCGAATGCCATTCGGTCTTTGCAATGCCCTGCCTACATTCCAAAGATGCATGCCGGCAATCTTTGATGGGCTTGTTGAAAAGTGTATGGAGATATTCATGGACAATTTCTCGTCTTTGGTCAATCCTTTGATCACCGTCTTGATAATCTTGATCAAGTATTATCCCGCCGTGTGGAGAAGAACTTAGTCCTAAACTCGGGAAAAATGCCATTTTATGGTAGACGAAGGAATAGTTCTTGGCCACAAGATATCGAAAGAGGAATGGAAGTAGATAGGGCAAAAGTTGAGGCTATAGAGAAGATGAAATTCCCTAAAAATGTGCGTGAAGTAAGAGGTTTCCTTGGACACGTTGGTTTTTATAGGAGGTTCATTAAGGATTTTTCTAAGATAGCTAAGCCCCTTTCCACTTTACTCGAGAGAAGATGTTGTTTTCAATTTTGATGATAGTTGCAAGCATGCGTTTGATGAGCTTAAAAGTCAACCGATTTCCGCCCCGATCCTTATCTCTCCCGACCGGAACCTACCCTTTGAACTCATGTGCGATGCATCCAACTACGCCGTTGGTGCGTCTTAGGTCGCCGAATTAAGGGAAAATTCCAAAGCACATCTCTTACGCGCTCACACACTAAACCCCACACAAGTGAACTACACAACCACCGAAAAGGAATTATTGGTCGTAGTCTTTTCTACATGGACAAATTTCGTAGTTACTTGTTGGGTGCCTCGACTCATTGTTTGGACCGACCACGCCGCCTCGCGCTATCTTATGACAAAGAAAGATGCTAAACCGCGCTTACTACGTTGGATACCGATCCCGCAAGAATTCGATGTTCAAATTAAGGATAAAAAAGGGCGTGAAAACGTAGTAGCGCATCATGTTTCTAGAATGCGAATGATGAGAAGAAAGAACCCGAAGAGATAGACCTTTACTTTCCTCTCGAGCATGTTATGCATATAGACGAGTGCACTCCGGATGTTCCATGGTTTGCCTCTATCGTCAACTACCCGCATTCCCGTATTTAAATCCGAATTTTCATATCGGGAGAAGAAGAAATTTTTCTCTCGATTTGAAAACCTTCGTGTGGGATGAACCTTACCTCTTTAAAATCAGTAAAGATGGATTGTTGAGAAGATGTGTCCCCGAATCGAGCAACGTGATATCATTGAACAATGCCACGGTGGACCTACCGGTGGTCACTTTGGTCCCCGGAAAACCGTTGCTAAAATCTTTCGTCCGGTTTCTATTGGCCCACGATCTTCAAGGATTCAGAAGCCTTCTGCAAGGCTTGTGATAGGTGCCAACGAACCGGTGCTCTAACTAGGCGTTTTGACATGCCATTAAAGCCCATTTTAGAATGTGAGGTTTTTGATGTATGGGGTATTGATTTTATGGGCCCGTTTCCATCTTCCTGTGGAAACAAATACATCTTAGTCTGTGTTGACTACGTTTCGAAATGGGTGGAGGCTCAAGCCACTTCTCGCAATGACCACAAAACGGTCATGAACTTTCTCAAGAAAAATATCTTCGTGAGATTTGGATGTCCCCGTGCCTTAATCAGTGATGAGGAACGCACTTCTGCAACAGGCCACTAGAAAAAGTCCTTGAGAAATATGGTGTCCGGCACAAAATTGGCACACCATATCACCCTATGACTAGTGGCCAGGTCGAGAGAAGTAATCAGAGTTTAAAGAAGATCCTGGAAAAAGTTGTAAACAGTCATAGAAAGGATTGGAGTCTCAAACTGGATGATGTGCTATGGGCATACCGAACTGCCTATAAGACCCCCATGGGTACATCACCCTATCAGATGGTATATGGAAAACCATGCCACTTGCCAGTTGAGTTGGAGCATAAGGCGTATTGGGCTACTAAGTTCTTAAACTTCGATACCCAATCATGTGGTGAACATCGACTGCTGCAGTTGCATGAGTTAGATGAGTTTAGACTCCAAGCCTACGAGAGTGCCAGGATTAGCAAGGACAGAATGAAACTCCTTCACGATGCTAAAATCAAGAAGCGAGAATTTCAAGTTGGGGAGCAAGTCTTACTTTATAATTCCAGGTTGCATCTCGTTTCGGAAAGTTGAGGACGCGTTGGTCCGGCCCCTTTGAAATTACGCAAATCATTCCCGGAGGTGTTTTAGAACTAAGAGGTCATGGTGACCGGCCGTTCGAGTGAATGGTCAAAGGTGCAAGCATTATATAGGACAAATCAAAGAGAAACCTTTGATTGTTCATTTCCTCGACATCCTCGGGTGTGGTATGACTGAAGTCACTGAGTTTGATGAATTTTCACCCGACTTGTTTTCTGAGGATGACGGCAGTGGTTCATTAGAGGAAGTTATGGCTGGTAGTTGGGATATGGAAGAACTCAAAAGGGAGGCACAATTAAAGAGGAAACTGAAGAAGAAAAAGTCTACAATGGGGAAAATTAAAAGTGTTTGGAAAGGAATCAGAAACTTGACCTCATGTGTTAAATGATGTTTCTGCAGCCACACCAATGATCAGAGCTTACACGATGTAGTGGCTGGGAGGAAGGTGAAGTGGCCTGATCCAGTTTGAGTTGCAGGATTGTCGAGCAAACAACGTTAACCAAAAGCGCTACCGGGAGGCAGCCCGTAAAAATATTAAATTTCGTGCTTTAATTTTCATTAGGTTAGTCTTTTTACGAGTCGGACACTTAAAGAACTGGATGTTTTTTTAGGATAGGCATTTTCCTGTTTAAAATAAAAAAACAAAAAAAAAAACAACACAACTAAGTCCCAGGATGAATGTTTGAATATCATTAAAGAGGGAACGATTAGGTGGTTATCCGAAAATCCCGAGGTATAACAAAGAAAACATTCAAATACATCATTTCTTGGACTTAGGTTGTTAGAATGATTTAACCCGTGAGGATCCGGGTATAAAAGACTCAATACTCTTTCACACATTTCATTTTATGATCTACTCGTTTCCAACATGAATTTATGACTTGACTATGATATTTGCTCATGTGATATTCTCTATGATACATATATGCTTAGATGTTCTGTGCTTTACCCGTGTGGGTTATTTTTCCATCTAAAGCTTTTATGAGAGTGACCGTATATATATTGCCTATCGAATTTTCTGATGTGACAGGGCCATTTTCTTATTATTCCCATATCCCTATTCGATGTTTTGGCACGAGGACCATGTCCCGTGTTTGCTTTGTGTTGGTTGTTTTTTGTTTTGGTATAGGGATTCGGATCGTGCTTTCTCATGGTCGTTACGGGATTCGATAGCATCTTTCTCGCCCGGTTTATAAGCTAAGTCTTCCTCTCTATCTCATTTACACTCCGAGAATAATGCAAAATCGTAAGTGGGGGTAGTAGTCCGGTTGGTTTAGAAATGGCAAGTAAGTGTTTAAACTCTTAGTTTTTGGATCTTTTTCGAGCATAAATGAGTTGAATATAATGAATTGTATAAGGTATATATTTCATGGATTTGAAGATATAATGATCAATTTGATATGTATAACTAATTTGAACCGTAAGTACATTTTAACCCCTAATTTATTTGTGTAACATGAATTGATTGTTCACGTAAGCCTTTGACATTGAAGCGAAAATTTTAAACTGTATCCATTCAGTATCCTAGTGGTTATTCTAGAGATAGTTGCAGTAACTTAGTACCTAACTTTTGAACGTGTACTGTGAATATCTGAAGGTTTGAATGTGATAGAAAGGATATAAGTTAAGTGGAATGAAAAGAAAAATACCAAATTAAGATGAACTATATATATGTCGGTTGTAGCTACCAATGATTTGAGTGCGGTAGGCGTTATCACGAAACGTCCTATACCACTATGAGGTTTAAAAGCTCCCGACTGCCTGATGATAGTAGTCCAGCTAGGGTGTTATCACGAAACGTCCTATTGCTGGGAATGAAGGCATATGCTACAAATGTGAAAAAAAAAATTGACAATTTGGTTAAGCATGGTTGAAAACTTAGTTATCTTCTGACTATCCCCAGTATAAACTGAATGATATGCTTTAGGGATTATCCTAATAAGTACACGAGAGGACTTTGTGTGGAACTGTTACTGCCTACACCTAGGAAAGTCATTAGGACTGTCTGAATGGATATTTGTGCGTATTGCTTGAATTATTCAAGAGAGGATAGTGGAAATTGAAAAGGCTTGTCACCCACTCACTCTGTTATACATTTATATTAAGGTTAACGTGTAGTTATGATTCGATCGGTTGTATTATCTGATTGTCCCTTATATCTTATCTTTTCATGAATTTTGTCCCTCATTCATTTTGTTTTATCACTTGTTTTGCTCGAGGTCGACCAAAAGCTAAGTGGGGGGTTTGTGATGACGGAAAAATTCACTGTTATTATTATAACATTTCACCCCACTTTTGATACCATTTTGAGCATTTATGTATCAAATCAAGTCATTAATTTATAGGTTTTATCTAATTATATAAATAGTAAGTCTTATATAAAATATCGTGTTTTTATGTGTTTTTACTAGTTTTTGTACCGGTTTAGTAACCGGAGTGTCGTGTCGGATTTACGTTTGGTATTTTGGTGGTTCATTGCAGGATTATACATTGACCAAGATTCCACGTAACGACATGTTTTGAGTCTAAAAGATGTGTTTAGAGGGTTAGAAGAAGGTGCCACAAGCTTACGAGTTCAAAAGGGTCGTTTTTCCTAAGTACTTGAATCGTTACATATTTTCGACGGAGATTTGACCCATCTTAGAGACATTTTCAGGGGATGACTTCTTAATGAAAGTTGTAGATCTTCACATAAGCTTTCCAACGCACTTTGAATCACGTCAATTGGAGTTCTACAACTCAAGTTATGGTCAAGTGGCTAATCGATTCGTATCAGGAAAATCCCGAAAACGACACGTAATGGAAATGGCTCATCAAAACGACATTTTCTGAAGAAGTTTCCTTAATAAAAGTTGTATATCTTCAAGAAAGCTTTCCAATGGATTTTGAATCAAGTCAATCGGACTCCTACAACTCAAATGGTGGTCAAGTGGCTAATTGATTCAATTTCGTAAAAATGTCGCAAAAACGCTCGGAGGAACACGAGGTACTCAAGAAGACGTTTTCTGAAGAAGAGTCCTTCATGAAAGTTGTAGAGTTTCTCGAGACCGTAATTTTGGCATTTCGTTTGCAATTTTTGGAGGTCTACAACTCAAGATATGAATTTTAGAAGTTTTAATCCAATATATATCAAATCATCCGAAGATTTGGATAGAATCAGTTAGGATTTGCAATGATTACACCGGATCGATCCGGCCCTTTCCCGGATCGATCCGGCCTTAACTAATTTGCCTATAAATAGGCTGAATGATCAACAGAGTAAAGCTGCCCCTGTTTTTTCGGCCCTTTTCATTTTCTTTTCTGTTCTTGTTTTATTTTTTTGTTGTAGTATATATATATATATATCTATCTAATTTCCTTTCATTGTTCTTGTTTTATTTCTTTTTAGTATTATATATATATATATATATATATATATATATATATATATATATATATATATATATATATATATATATATATATATATATATATAGATATATATATACTTATATACTTATATACATATATATATACTTATATACTTATATATATATGTATCAAAAAATAATAATACCGTAGTATTGTTGTAATGCTCGGGAAATTATCAAAAGATCGTTGTTATTGAAGTCGTAACTGTTTCCGGAGAATACGGTCTATGAATCAACAGTTGAAATCTGAAACGATTTCAAGCAATCATACGATGATGAGAGGCTAAAGCACGTTGGAACAAGCCTTGTGACACCGATTCTTAGCAACATCTCGATTTCGAATTTGGATTATCTTGTAAGTTTTAATAAAAATTGTATTTTTTCTATGTTTTGATTGTTGTTATGCAATTTATATCGAGAGATGGTTGCTGTTTGATGTTTAACATTTGATGAGAATCGTCGTTAAATCTTAGATCACCGTAGTAAAGATTAGATTTTTAACCTAAAAAAAAATAACGAGAGTTGTTAGGTTGAATATCTAGATTGCGAAATTGAGAGATTTCACACCTTTGTTATGAAAGCGTTAATCTTTAAAATCGAAAGATAAAAGATTGATAGGCGAACTTTTCTAAGAGATTAGGAGTTCATACCTTCGATAGGTGAATCACAATTTTCGTTAAATCACCACAAGATAATCTAGAGTCGAAATTGAGGGTTGCGGGAATCGGTGGATCATTGCTTGTTCGTTGTTAAATTAATTGAAAAAAAATCGTTTGTGCTGTTTTGCTTCGTTTTCATCGTAGTAACCGTAGTGAGTTTATTGTAGTTTTAGTTATAAAATAGGTACAACTTAGTTAGTTCGGTTCGTAACTATCCTTCCTGGCTTTAGATCTTTGATCTTCTGTCCAGTTTATTTGTTTTCGTTTTTAGTTTTTATTTCTCGTGACACTTTTAGAAAAATTAAGAACTAGACCAACCTCGATTCCCTGTGGATCGACTCCGGTTTTTAATCGCTATACTACGATCCCTGCACTTGGGGTAAACCGGATTTATTTATTACTTGTTTGTTTTGCTTTGCTATAAAATCCGAGACAAGAAACACCCTTCTCTCTGGTCTACGGATGCGAGGCGGTAATTCCCGCGGAGATCAGTTTTCCCTCTCCTTGAGTTCTAGCATACAACGTCGAAACCAACGCTCCTGACTTCGACACGAATGTTGAGGAGCGAAGAGAAATAGCTTCAGCTCGAATGGAGAGATACAAACAGAAGATCTCGCAGTATTAAAACTCAAGGGTCAAGTACAAATACTTCAAAGTCGGAGATTTGGTCCTCATAAAAAATGAAGCAAGTCGACAAGAAGCGGCTGGCAAGTTAGACCCGAATTGGGAAGGCCCATATCAGATCCTAATGGTTCATTCCAAAGGATCCTACCAACTCGGACGAGCAGATGGACCTACCGTTCCTCGGCAATGGTACGCCAATAATCTGAGGAAGTATTACGTTTAATTACACTTTATCTCGATTTAGTCTTACTTTTTTACGCTTTGTAATAAGTCTGTGTGACCATTTTATGGATATTCTAATAAACATATATTTTCTCGAGATGCTTTTATGTTTTTCAGGATCTACAGCCTTAACATTATAAGTCTAATACGATACAAAATGTCAAAGGCAATGCAATCGACTACGAGAAGGGGAAATCCGTAAGTCGGACCCCTTAATATTGCCTAAAGCAAAACGAGCCTACAAGGCAAAAAATGCTAAGGCAAAGGGAGAGTTCGCAAAGTCGGACCAAACGCCCATAAAATCGACCAGCCAAAAGCAAAACGAGCCTAAAGGGCAAAAAATGCCAAGGCAGAGGGACGGTTCGCAAAGTTGGACCCAACGCCCAGCGCATCGACCTGTCCATATCAAAACTAGTCCGAGAGACAAAAAATGCTAAGGCAACTAGGTCGATCTCAGCTAGACTAGACTCGCAAGTGCAATAAGAACCAAAGGTTCATAATACACTTGGGGGGCAACATGACATCGATAAAGCAAACAGCAAATAGGGCCCGAGGCCCTACCACAAAAATCAATGCAAAATAAGGTCATGTCGATAAGACTAGCCAAAACGAGCCAAACTATGATCAGAAAGATTATACAGACCAAATTCGAGTTATACAGATCCAAGTTCAAAAAGTCGAATAAAAGTTCAACGAAGAAAAAATTCATAAAACAACACTTATGAGGTAGCGTCAGGAGTCGGCTCTAGTACAACAGGGGTCGGCTCGGCATTGGAAGTCGAAGGACCATACTTCTAGGCAAGAGATTCCCCTCGTTGGAACTCCTCGCCGTACTGGTCATACAACTTCTCCGCCTCAATATCATAAAATTGCGGCGTAGCAAGCTTAGACATGTCGAAATCCAGGTAGACGGCCATAGCCCGATTCACCGCCATTGTAAAGCCGCCCATCATGGCCATACGCATCATCACGTTCAAGTCTTCGTCAAGCTCCTTCGACTTTCGATATTCCAGGATGGCATCTTTCTTGGCCGCCTCGACCTGGGAAGGAACCTTCTCCAGTTCGACCCTCAGAGCATTCCTCTCTTCCCGAGCCTGCGTAACCTCGGTCAAAGAAGCATTATGCGCTTCCTGCATCTTCTCGAACTCCACCGCCAGATCGGCAAATTTTTTATCCGGGACTTGCCGTCGCTTCGCGTTCTGCTCAAGTCATTGGTAGATGTAGACATCTTGTCCCTCAATTTCTTTATCTCGGCGCCCACCTCTCTTGCATGAGTCTCCAATTAGGACTCCAATCCGTTATGGTGGCACTCTTCTTAGTACTCTCGTCGATCAATTTCCTTATTTGCCTCTTCAGATCCTCTTCTGCCTCGACTGGCATAGTCAATCTCTTAGCAGCCTCCTTGCCGAGGTAGTTTGTCTGTCGAGAAAAGGAAATGTGTCATCTAGCAGAAATAAAGGACAGGCCGCGATGAAAGTAGGAAAAAGGGAGTGACTTACCATGCGACATAGCTTCCGAAGTGCAGAAGATAGAACCTTGTTCTCTATGGTTGCGCTCTCATCAGCAGCCCGGTTCATATCGACTTCAATGTCAGAAGGGGCTTCACCGACTTTAGCCTTCTTAGCCTGTCCGTGCTGATCCCTCACCAAGTCGGGTAGAGTTGGTCTCTTCTTTGGTTGTCGCGTGACGTTCTCGACATTCTCACCAGGAGACGGTGTTATCTCGACAATGGCTTCATCATCTTCATCTCGCAATGAACCATAGTGAATAAGTGGAAAATCAGCAGATTGAGGCTGGGCAGAGCAACGAGTAGAAATCGCCGACTCGACATCAGCAGTACGTCCTTTAGACGGCTGCGTAGAAACAACCTCGACTCGGGAAGAGCTCCCTGATCGGACTTTCCTAGGTGTCCAATCTAACCGGCAGTGTACCGGGTCAATTGTAGCCTAGTACGGTGAGTCAAGGTCGTATCCACGAGGATTGTGAGGTTGAACACCGAAAAGCTATCATTATCTTGATCTAAGTCACAAATTTACATGAAAGTAATGTTTCTAGGAATCTACTACTAAAAAGGGTGATAAAATGATAAAAGAGACTAACCAAAATGACGCGTAGACTAGAAATTCTCTTGTAGTATCATGGGAATGACTTCCTTCCTACCTACCATTCATGTTTGAAAATGTGAAGCGGTGCATTCCTAATCAAGCAATTCCCCCTCATACGAGTGAATGAAATTGCTCTCTACCTCCTCCTCGGTCTAGGCAATCTAAACCTAATGATTCGGTATGCTATGCCCGAGAATGCAATGGCAAAGCCAACTATCCCCGGATAAGAAATCGAATGCCTACGAGAGGTCGATTTTACCTTCCGGTTCACCTACCCTTTTCCCACGTATAATATCTCCGTTCGGTATCCGTTAAACGTGTAAATGCTAACACTAGGCCATTACTCCAATGCAAGCAATCAATACATACAAGTGGGTAAAGCTTCACAACAATCAAAACTAACAACACAAACAATCATTCCCAATCAACACAAGAGAATAAACTAAAACTACAACATAATCTTGGCTAGAAAAACCTAGCCACTCATGTCTACAAACATAATCATCTCAAGATTAAAATTCATAAACATAAGAACAACTGAATGATAATGAAGATTAAAGATTACCACTTCAAATGATGAAATTCGAGTTGGTGTTCATCATCCAACCTCAAAAGCTTTAATGGAGTCAACACTAGTGTGTTAAAATTCAACAAGAAATCAAAGCTAAACTAGAATCCTTAGCCTTTACAATCAAAATCAAGTGTTAATTTATACAAAAATTTGGCTAGGAGAGCCCTTGGGGCGTGGAGGTGCCTGCAAGGAAGAGGGAAAATGAAGAAGATGAAGTTGGGGGTGAAAAATTGATAAATTCGATCCAAAATTAGGTTTATATGCTGAATTCTGCTTTTCCTGACGCATTGGCGTGCGTCACAAAAGTTTGGCGTGCGGCACGAAAAAGCCTGAAACTCTCTGAATAGCTACAGTGACGTTTGGCGCGCGCCACAATAAGTTGGCGTGCGCCAATTTCATAGTAGCTCAGCAAAATCGCCATAACTCGAGTTGTAGAGCTCCGATTGATGTGATTCAAAATGAGTTGGAAAGCTCATTGCTTTATCTACAACTCTCATTCAAAAGTATTCTCCAGAAAATGCCTCTAAGCTGGGTCAAATGTCCGTTGAAGATAGACTACGGTAGCAATACTAAGGACAATTGATCCGTTTTGACTTGTAAGCTTCTGGCACACTCTTCTAGCCCTCAAAAAATGTGTTTATGGTAAACACGAGGCGTCCATCGGGGTCTTGGTCAACCTATAATCCTGCAATACAACACCAAAAATACCAAGTATAAACCCGACACGACGCTCCGGTTACTATAACCGGTACAAAACTATCAAAATACGATATTTTATATAATAATTACTGTCTACACATTTGGGTAAAACTAAGAAAATAATGACTCAAAATGATACAAGAACATCAATAAATACATGAGAAATAAGGATAAAACATCGTGAAATGCATCAACTAGTTGACTCACATCACTCCCCTCTCCAGTATTGGGAGTTGTCCTCTTCTTGACAACCTTATTCGGTTTGGGGACTTGAGTAGGATCGGAGATAACCGAGAACTTCCTCACTGTAAAAAGAAAATATAAGGTCAGTATCAGCAATAATACCAAGTTACAAATCTCGACAAAAAACAGAATAATATCCTACAGTTCTCTTGGTCTGTGGCATTGAGTGTCGAATAGGGCATCGGCCCCGTATCCTCCAGTTTAGCTAGCTCATACAGATGGCACAGATGTTGGGTGGACACCTCGAAACCGAAGTTATCCATCGTACGGGCCTCTCGAAGGGCAGGATCACCACCCAGTTTATCCGTCTTCTTGCCCCTCGACCTCCACTGCCCTATGTATGGGTTATCCAAGCCATGACGTATGAAGAATAATCGTGGTTTCCAGTCACCGTGTGATGAAGGCCCATTGGACACAAACTCGTGTCGATTTGGCCTTCGTTGGAATGTGTACCACAGTTTGTCCAGCATGCCTGTAATGTTATAGTAGTAGCGAAAGAGGGGGATCGAAAAGCAAACTCCTACCACTCGACAAGCTATTACAAAGAATCCTAACAGTATTGGGGGCTAACTGAGAAACACTTATCTCATAGTGGCGCAGATTCGCTACGACGGCCGGGTATAATGGAAACCTCAACCCGCTGGAAAGTTGGGCTTCGTAGACAGCACAGAACCCTTATGGGGGCTCATCAACGTATTGATGATTGCCCGAGGGAAGTTGAATTTCAAATTGAGGGCCCACAAGACCAATTTTTTGTCAAATTTTATTAGCATCATCGATAGAAAGGGCAGTGAGACAACCTTTTGGACTCTTTCCGTCCATCATAGTAAGCTAATTTCTTAGGGACAGAGGGAGATGGACCTACGGGCTCGCCGGAAAGTGACCGGAGAGGACAATCGGAATGGGTGGACGACGAAGCTTGACTATGAGAAGGCAATTCACTACCCTTATCAGATTCTGTAGCACTACTTGACATTGGTAAATGCAGAAACAAGAGGGAGAACACAAGAAAAATGCTTACTTGGTGTTTGGAGGTTATGTAGAGAGAATGGCGAAATGATCTCTTCTCCGACATGGGCCTCCTCTTTTATGCTTGCAAAAATTTCGAAATGAGTTGAAAATAAGTGATTTGAGGGGATTATAATCCCACACAAATCGCGAGAATCAAGGTAATGGCGTTACGGTTAACGAAAATGGACACCTCGTTCCTTGTGCTGAAGATACGGCGTTAGTGCGCTATGACGTCACGCTACGATACTATGGTTGGCTAGGGCTATAGGTGGCAGTACAGCTGTTTCCCGCCCAAATAATTACCTAGCTCGAAAACGATTCAAATGGCAGATTTGACCTCGGACGACGGGAGTCGCCTTTCTTAAGTCTCGGGGGCTTATGACGATACATGGTTTCACCCCTCAACGTGTCGTCTAACGGTTGGTCCCCACAGCATGAGTAAGTATCAAAGCGCGCATGTCGATGCACAGACTCGTGGCTACGACGGTTGACTTTTATGCAGGGTAGGACGAGGGTCCCAGCTCAACCACCGATGTGCATTCCCGGACCGGGTGAATTGTTGATTCACCTCAGCATCAAATGAATTATATGATATCATTGTGGATTCATGCGATTAAAAAGACCGGCAACCAAGCACACCTGAAAAACACTCCAAACCACTCCAAATATCTGTTGTATCAACCTCGACAAAGTCGATATGTGTATATGAACAATGAATCAGCCAATAAAAACAACTAACAGCTAATATAGGCGATCTCAATAACCCACACAATAAAGCAAAAAAGCAAAAAAACAGGAGATTTGATAACAGAAGATTTGGATTCATAAAAGAGAACATTTTAGCCAATACCAATTTTTGTAATTTGTCTTCATTTATTAGACACACCTTAGAAAAATACAATTCCACAACATTGGTTCTATTTTCAATACAAGTTTTCTTTATTCTTTGTTCTTTCATTACGGAGTCGTTAGAATCGCCGGTTAGAGATCGTATCGAGGAGTGGGAATCACGCTCGTCTTCGAGGGTAATGTCTGCTCAGTTATGCAATCTTTATTCGTAGATCTAATTTATTTCGTTATGGAGTAGTCATTTTGTGTATTGATTTCGTGATGTAATTAATTAACGAAGCCATGTTTATGTAGATCTGAGACGTAAAAGACGTTTCACGAGCAAATCTGTTCAGATCTGAGCTCGCTGGCAGCGAGCCTATGTCTCGCTGGTAGCAAGATCTGTGATGTTCTTGATTTGTCTGTGAACGGCTTCGACTACGTCAGGTTCTCTGCTTTGTAATTAAAATGAGTAATTAAACCTGATCAACTTAATTATTTGTCATCGTAATTTAACATGAGACTCAAAAAGTGATTGTTACTTAGGACAGAGATTGAATCGGTGTCTAAGAAGTACGCCTAACCATAGGAATGTTGTTTAGATGAGGTTACGGTTTATACCCGCATCCCTAGCTTTGTAATTGTGTCAGAAGTTATATGAGATGGAGGCCTACGAAGCGAAGTCACGTAACGGAGATACGATGATCTAGATGGCCTACCCGGAGCTAGATCTATTTTAGGGGATGACTCCCGTAGTCAGAATAATTAATCTTAAATGTCTTATTTTGTCACGTCGTCAATCTACATAGCATGGGGGAGTAATTACTACTAGCGTTATCAATACCGTTTGTTAATCATTTATAAAATCTATAAAAATAAGTGTCTTAGTGTCGTCGTGTCTTTTGTTGGTTTTGTGTTTCTATTGTGTCAATTTTAATTCTACGTTAATTGTTGGTCGGAGACCGCCTTTAATTTGCTTTTAGTTTAATAAGTTATATTTCGTTTAAGCCGAGTCTCCGTGGGATCGACCTCAACACTATCTAACTATACTACGATTGAACCTAGTTCTCTTGCTAGTGTGTTATTTAGGTATCGAGTATTTTTATTGCTTGACCCGACATCAAGTTTTTGGCGCCGTTGCCGGGGACTCGTGTCATTAATCAAGTATAGCTTATTTTATTAAAAGTAGATTCGTAAATATTGTGAATATAGTCTGTTTAATTAATTTTTGTAGCATAAAATTAACCTGTCAGTGTCGTAAAACAAATCTGGGCAGTTACCCTGACTGCACTGGTCTCGCTGGCAGCGAGCTCCCTGTTCGCTGGGAGCCAGCCAGTTTTTCTGGGCAGTTTCGTTTTGTTTTGTTACACAGTTTCTACTTTGTGTTTTCATATTTTTCATAATTTTTAGAGTATGTTTTAGTTTCGTTTTTATTATATAGTCTAGTTAAAGGCCTAGCCTTTTAAGTTTTTAATTGTTTTATTATTTTTTGATATTTTATAGTACGCTACTCGGAGATCGAAGGAACCGCTTGAGCCATATAATCCGGAAATAGAGAAATTTGCAAGGCGAAATAGGAAGTTAGCTAGAGAACTGGCTAAACAAGGAGAAGAGGATCCAAATATTGAGGAAAGCGAGCACGAATTGGAAGAAGGACATACAACCGATCATTCTGAGCATTCTGAATCTGAGGCAGAAATGGAAGGCGTTCTGAACAATCCGAACCAGGTACTTAATCCTGAAGAAGTTATTAATAATGACTATAATGCTAATAATGGAAACCGAGCCTTAGCTCAAGGAGCGAGGCACACTTTACAAAGTTATGCAACGCCTACTATTGAGCAATTCATTCCCGCTATCGTAGCACCGCAAGACCCTGCGGAAGTCTATCACCCTAGGCCTAATGTAATTCAAATGGTGACCGACTATTCCACTTTTCATGGAATCCAAAACGAGGATCCTGGTGTTCACGTGACGAATTTCTTGGAAATCGTTAGCACGGTGAAGCCAGAATTAATCCCGGAGGGTAACATTCATCTTAAGCTTTTCCCTTTCACTTTGAAAGATAAAGCTAAGCAATGGCTTCTCTCTTTAGAGGCTAGATCTATCACCACTTGGGAACAATTGTTGCAAAAATTCATGAATAAGTATTTTCCTTTAGGAAAAACCTTTAAGTTACACCAAGACATTTTAGGATTTAAGCAACAACCTGGGGAGAGTTTTGATCAAGCTTGGGAGCGTTTCAAGGAAGCTATGAGAAAGTGTCCTCTTCATGATATCTCTCTTTGGCTTTTAATGCAAACTTTTTACCATGGATTGAGAGAGACTGAGAAAATTAGAGTAGATGCCTCTAGCAATGGAGCATTTGTTCTTTTATCTCCTGAGGAGGCACAAGGAAAGATGGAGCAAATAGCGATGAATAGCCAATAGGGAGGCAATGACATAGCTACTGTAAAGATGGCCGCTGACATATTTAAGGATAGTGCATCTACCAAAATCTTAGAACAACTGTATGTTATCAATAATAAGGTAGATGGAATGCAAGAGAGGATGGCAAGAGTAAAGAATGGGACTGGAATTGTAGTAATTCATCAAAGTGAGAATGTTGGTCCTGAAGAAGCCAATTATATTGAGAGACAAGAAAATCAATGGGGAGGATATAAGCCTAATCATAACCATCCTGGATTCCGATATAGTGACCTTAATGGAGGAGATAGGCCTAAACCCCCCACTACTTATGTACCCCTGCAAACTAAAACTTTTGGTTGGGAAGCTGCGATAGAAAAAATGAGTAATGTCGTTACTGATAATATGGGACAACTTTCAAAATCTATGGCTGAGTTAGCCACTAACTTTAGCTAATATTGTCAAAAGAACGATGCTAAAGTGACCAAGCAAGAAGCCATAGTCCAGAATCTTACTCACCAAATAGGACAATTAGCTGAGCAAGTCTCAACTAGACCTCCTGGAGGATTGCCAAGCAACACTGATAAAAATCCTAAGGATTTGAATGAGATCATGACTAGAAGTGGGAAAGAAGTAACTCCACCATCTTTAAAAGAGAAAGAGAAAGCCGTAGAGAGTAAGGATGGTGAGCTAAGCAAGGAAGCAAATGCCTCTGGAACCTTGCCTGAGCAAGAAACCTATAAGGAACCTGCTGGCCCTAGAGTTGAGCTTTATAATAATAAGTATCCTATTTTCACTGATGTCGATCCTTCAACCTTACCTTATCCTCCACGCAAATCTAAGCCTAAGGTTGATGATAAGAGGTATAAGAAGTTCATAGATATCTTTAGAAAGTTACAAATCAAATACCTTTAGTTGAAGCACTTGTTGAGATGCCTGAGTACACCAAGTTCTTAAAAGAAGCTGTCTCTACTAAGCGGAAACTCCTAGATTTAGAGACCATTTGCCTAAATGAGGAGTGCTCAGCCATTCTTCAACATAAGTTACCCGCTAAGTGCAAGGATCCAGGAAGTTTCCTCATTCCCTGCACTATAGTTAACGTATGTTTGAACAAGGCCTTGTGTGATCTAGGAGCGAGCGTAAATCTGATGCCTCTATCCATTTTTCAAAAGATAGGTATGAAAGACCTTAAAAAGACTTCAATTAATTTGCAATCAGCTGATCGTTCGGTTAAGGAACCTTGTGGAGTGGTTGAGGATGTGCTAGTAAGAGTTAGGAAGTTTGTGTTTCCTGTCGACTTTGTTGTGCTAGATATGGAAGCTAACTATGAAGTGCCCCTAATATTAGGAAGACCTTTTATGGCCACTAGTAGGACGTTTATCGATGTTTACAAAGGAGAGTTAGTGTTAAGAGTTAATGGAGATGAAATACCATTCAACGTGTTTGACACTATGAAGACACCTGATGATGGAGAGGATGCATGTTTCATGTTGGATTCTGTTGACAAGCTTGTCAATGACTTCCAACGATATGAGGATATTAAGGATTTCCTCGAGGCTACCTTGGAATTAGAGGATGAGGTGAAATATGAGCGTAGTAAGGAAGAAAAAGTGATATGGCCTGGATGTAGTAGAGGAACCCCTGGCCATGTTGAGGAGATGAAGTCTACCGAGGTTGAGAAATTGTACCATAGACCGACGTGGCATAAGTTCTTTGAACTTAAGCTAACCGGACAAAAGTTAAAGACCTCGTTAGAAGAACCACCTACCAATCTGACGTTGAAGCCTCTGCCTGCACATTTGAAGTATGTATTCCTTCAAGATGGGACCTTGCCGCTTATTATTTCTTCTGCCTTGAGTGAAATACAAGAAGAAAATATGATGAGAGTGTTGAGAGAGTATCGCGGAGCATTTGGATGGACAATAGCTGACATTAAAGGCATAAGCCCTAGCGTTTGCATGCATAAAATCTCCGTCGATCCTGCAAAGGAAGCGGTTGCACAACCCCAAAGAAGGTTGACTCCACAATTGAAGGACGTGGTTAGGGATAAAGTTATTAAGATGTTAGAAATGGGAATCATCTTTCCTATCTCTGATAGTGAATGTGTTAGCCCGATCCACGTAGTTCCTAAGAAGGGAGGTTTGACGGTGCAGCTAATGAGTTAAACGACTTAATTCCTGTTAGACTCATTACTGGTCATAGACTGTGCATTGACTTTAGGAAGTTGAATGATGCTACTCGTAAAGATCACTTCCCTCTTCCCTTCATTGATCAAATGCTCGAGAGACTGAGCGGACATGCGTTTTATTGTTTCCTTGACGGTTACTCGGGATATTATCAAATTCATATCTCACCCGAGGATCATGAGAAGACCACTTTTACATGTCCTTATGGAACCTTCGCTTATAATAGAATGCCCTTTGGTTTGTGCAACGCACCAGCAACGTTTCAAAGATGCATGATTTCTCTGTTTGCTGATATGGTTGAAGATTTCCTAGAGATCTTTATGGATGATTTCTCCGTATTTGGAGATGATTTCGACTCATTTCTCATGCATCTAGCACGAGTGTTGAAGAGATGCGAGGAGACGAATCTGGTGCTTAACTGGGAGAAATGTCATCTTATGGTTACTGAAGGTATAGTACTTGGCCACCATATTTCAAAGAATGGTATAGAGGTGGATAGATCAAAAGTAGAGGTGATTGAAAAACTGCCTCCACCAACCAATCTTAAGACATTGCGAGGTTTTCTTGGCCATGCGGGATTCTATCGTCGGTTTGTGAAGGACTTTTCCTTAATCTCTAGACCTCTTACTGAGTTATTGGCCAAGGATGTGCCATTTGTGTTTACTAATGAGTGCATCCATTTGTGTTAAAGAGCATGCTTATCACTGCACCCATTCTGATTGCGCCTGATTGGAATCTACCTTTTGAGTTGATGTGCGATGCAAGCGATACTGCTGTAGGTGCTGCCTTAGGACAAAGAAAATACAAGATCTTTAGGCCCATCTACTATGCTAGTCGAACTTTAAATGCTGCTCAAAGGAATTATGCAACTACTGTGAAAGAGCTTCTGGCTGTTATCTTTGCGTTTGACAAGTTTAGATCTTATCTAGTAGGATCTAAAGTCACTGTTTGGACTGACCATGCGGCTTTGAAGTACCTTTTAGCCAAACAAGATTCCAAGCCAAGGTTATTGAGATGTATTCTACTATTGCAAGAGTTTGATGTAGAAATCCGTGATAAGAAAGGATCTGAGAATCTGGTTGCGGATCATCTTTCCCGTTTACAAATAGAGGATAATGAGCCAATGACCGAGATTGTAGAAACATTTCCGGATGAATAGTTATTCTCCATCACGGCCATACATGGAATGGATGATTGCGCTGCGGTATCTTCGCGTGTTGAGGTTGTGAAGGAGAAGAAACAACCATGGTGTAAAGACTTTGTGAATTATCTATCCGCGAAATACTTGCTACCAAATCTCAACCCCCAAGAAAGAAAGAAAATTTTCAAGGATCTTAGGCACTATTACTGGGAAGAGCCCTATCTTTTTAAGTTAGGATCCGACAATGTCTTTAGGAGATGTGTGCCGGAAGAGGAGATGTATGATATCCTTAGACATTGCCATGCTTATGAAACCGGAGGACACTATGGAGGAGATAAGACGGCTGCGAAAGTTCTCCAATGTGGTTTTTACTGGCCCAATTTGTTCAAAGATGCGCATCAATATGCTAGATCTTGTCATTCTTGCCCCATGACGGGAAATATCTCGAGAAGGAATGAAATGCCACTGAAGAATATCCTAGAGTTAGAACTCTTTGATGTTTGGGGTATTGATTTTGTGGGACCCTTTACGTCATCTTTGTCCAACCGCTATATTTTAGTGGCGGTCGACTACGTGTCCAAATGGGTTGAGGCCATTGCTTCGCCTACTAACGATGCGAAAGTTGTACTGAAGTTCTTAAAGAAAAATATTTTTACGCGGTTTGGAATCCCTCGTGCCATTATTAGTGATAATGGAAGCCATTTTTGTAATAGGCCGTTTGAAAAGTTGATGATTAAGTACGGGGTTAGACACAAAGTTAGCTATCGCTTATCACCCTCAAACAAGTGGACAAGTTGGGGTTACAAATCGAGAAATAAAGCGCATTTTGGAGAAAACTATGAATACGACTAGAAAGGATTGGTCGTTGAGATTAGATGATGCTTTATGGGCTTATAGGATCGCTTATAAGACGACTATTGGTATGTCCCCCTATAAGATTGTTTTGGAAAAGCATGTCATCTACCGGTTGAACTTGAACACCGTGCCATGTGGGCTACGCGTATGTTGAATTTTGATGAGATTTAATTTGAAGAAAGAAGATTGTTGGAATTGACTCGCCTAGAGGAGTTTCGTCCGGAAGCTTATGAGAATGCAAAAATATTTAAGGAGGGCACAAAGAAATTTCATGATAAGAAAATATTGGACCGCACCTTTAAGGAAGGCGATCTGGTTCTTCTTTACAATTCGCGCTTGAGACTCTTTCCTGGCAAGTTAAAATCACGATGGTATGGCCCTTATCAAGTGAGTAAGGTTTTTTCTTCTGGAGTTGAGGTATTAAACCTTAAGGATCAATCCACTTTTGTGGTTAATGGACACCGTTTGAAACATTACATTGGTCTTGGTCAAGAAAAGGAGGAAGAAGTCTTCACTCTCGAAGATCCCACCTATCTTAAACCATCGTTGAACTAAGTCGAGCCGACGACTATAACCTCAGAACTATTTCTTAAAAACTATCTTTTGCTTTTGTTTTTGTTTTGTTTGAATAAAGTAGCATGAGGCTGTTAAGGTTTTTTTCATCTCGCCATGTTCCGATTCTAAGTTCGGAATAAACGAGGTTTTTTCCTTGATAGCCGCCATGTGAGTTTTGTAGTTTTAACTCTTTGGTTTTCCTTGTCGTTGGTTGTATGAAATAAAGTGGCTTAATTTGTTTTTGGATATTCTATATCTAATTACTGCCACATTATTTTATAACTTCCATTGACATGTTATTAACGATTTCGTGGAGTTTCTGTTTGGTTTGCTTAAACAGGTTTTAATTGCTTCTCCACGACGTGCTTGGATCACTCCTATATTCTGTATTTACTTGAGAGCCGTTTCCAGAGCTAAGTCTTTTTCTTAAATTCTCCTTTTTCTTTGTCATTGGGGACAATGCCAAGTTTAAGTGGGGGGTAGGAGACTTAGCTATGATGTGTTATAATTGAACAATTGAATGAAACGGTGAAAAATGAAAAAAATTGAACAAATGCCAAATTAATTATCTCGTACCCTTAGAATTGTGAGTTCTTATACATGGAATTAGTAGGGAAGGAACCAAGTTGCATGAGTACGTGATCATTTTATACTTATGTGAATGTAAATTTAAGGATATTCATGCCGACCGTTGCAAGTAGTTATTTATTATTCGATTACTCAATTTGTGGATCGACGTTTACCGCACGAATTATAATAACTAGAAGAATTATGTGTACATTGCGTAGATGATTGGTTATGCAGACTTCGTGTCGATATTTATCCGTCGATGTATTCTTATCTTCTAGCCATCAAAGCGGAGTAATAAGCTTGAGAATTATCCGTGTTTTAACAATGCGTTAAACACTCGGGCTTGTAGTAACATTACCAAAGTAGCCCCGAGCTTGTGGTAATATTCAATGCTATTGACTAATCCGTGAGAGGGGGATTCTTGCAATGCATACTTTCCCTTTAAAGCAAGTTTCTTTCTTGAGAGATGTTAATGCTTGAAATTATGAAAATGTGAAGAAATTCAGCTTTTTATAAGGCTTTGAGTATTTTCTCGGTCTCCGAGTCCAAAAACCTTTTGGATGACGCTCTTGCTTATTGCACCATGTCTTTACCCATTGCGAAGCTTAAGAAGTGGGAATGCTGATGTTGGTAGACAAGACTGCGAAGTTAGCATAAACTTTAATCTTGCCACGAATATATAAAACTGAATGCACATGCACACATCACTTCGATTCATAGCGAGTAGTGAATAATGGATACCTTATGAGCATGAATGGTATGAGTTGACTCGAGTTTCTTGTGTAAGTATGATTTGACCATGGAAAATGTTGTCTTGGGGAATGACTTATTGATGCTTTGTTCGGGACGATCAAAGTCTAAGTGGGGGGTAGTTGATGACGGTCAAATTATACCCGTAAAAGTCATCAACGTTATCCTTAAATCGAGCTTAATAATATATATTTTATATTAAATCACATGTTTATATTGATTATTTAATGTTATGTGATTTATAAGATATAATTTGGTATTTATCTGTTTTTATTATTTAAATATGATTTACTGTGCGATAAATATTGATTTTATAGATTGCGATGAATCGGAGGATATCTACTAACGGAGGAAGTAAATCTCAAGAGAAATCAAGGCAGAATCGGACTGCATTAAAGATAAATACCGAAGCAGCACGAAAAGTGGAGTAAGGAACAAGAAAAGCCAACGAGCCAATCAGAGGCATACTGACTCGCTGGCAGCGAGCAGGGGGCGAGGGGGCGAGCTGGAAAAATCTCGAGGATCGGCTGGGAGTTATCTCTACGCGTTTTAGGGTTTTCAAACATATCTTTAAGTCGGCCTAAGTCTCCATATAAAGGAGCAGCCACGAATTTTATTAGACACACCTTAGAAAAATACAATTCCACAACATTGGTTCTATTTTCAATACAAGTTTTCTTTATTCTATGTTCTTTCATTATGGAGTCGTTAGAATCGCCGGTTAGAGATCGTATCGAGGAGTGGGAATCACGCTCGTCTTCGAGGGTAATGTCTACTCAATTATGCAATCTTTATTCGTAGATCTAATTTATTTCGTTATGGAGTAGTCGTTTTGTGTATTGATTTCGTGATGTAGTTAATTAACGAACCCATGTTTATGTAGATCTGAGACGTAAAAGACGTTTCACGAGCAAATCTGGTTCAGATCTGAGCTCGCTGGAAGTGAGCCTATGTCTCGCGGGTAGCAAGATCTGTGATGTTCTTGTTTTGTCTGTGAACGGCTTCGACTACATTAGGTTCTCTGCTTTGTAATTAAAACGAGTAATTAAACCTGATCAACTTAATTATTTGTCATCGTAATTTAACATGAGACTCAAAAAGTCACACGATCACCATTAAATAGTTATCCATGATCCATCCAAGAAACCACCACGACACTCCGATTACTTGCCATCCTGGTTAGATCGAAAGCCCAACCATCAGAATCATCGCCATTAATCGCTGATACGGCAATATAAATTTAAAGAGGTTTCATTGAGATTTCATGGAGATATCAGTTACGATTTGAAACTCGGAAAGGATTTTGGATACTTTTGAAATTTGAATGAAAACTGAGAGAGAACCAGTTTGCGTGTTTTATTCCTGATGAATATTAGGTCAAATTTGTTAAGGGGAGTTTGTTGGAGTGATCCCGATGTTTGAGTTGAAGAGGGACAATGCGTTCCGCTTATCAGTAGTAGATCTGCGTCCATTTTTTTCCGTAGCTGATATAAACCGGGTCAATACGGGTTTGGGTCCATTTTTCATTTTTGATTTATCCCAAAATAAGTGTCTAATTTGTGTATTAATTGTCAAAAAAATTCAAATAATTGGGCATTAAAATCCAACAACAACTTCTTTAAGGGTATAATTATAAAAATATTAGATCATTTAATGATATTCAAAACATTAATTATGAATTGGAATCAAGTCTGTCGTAGTTCTTATGAACGTTTTTATAAGGAACTCTTATGCCCTAGGCCTTCATGAGCCGTGTCCATCATGGACCTTTCTTTCGTGTCTCACAAGTACAACTAAAACCGTAATTATCCCTTACTTTTAGGAGGTAATCTCGGCATTTAAGTGTTAAAGATCAGAGTCTTAATGGGTCGGGATTCTTCCCATAATTATCATGATAAATGTGTTTATCATTATGCGCTCTAGCCGACCTGCGGCGATCAGTTGAGATCCGTATGACCGAGCGGGGCGGGTCTGCCTCTATCTCGTCCCGACCGACCTGCGGTGGACCATGGAACGACCTGAGCAGCCCCCCTTCTTTGGAGGTGTACATCGGCCCTTAGGCCTACAAAGGGACTCTTGGTACTTAAGGTTGTGTTTGTTTTGGGTTGAAGTTTTTTTTGGAGTTTTTTTTTTTTTTTTTGGTTTTTTTTTAGATAAAGTGATTGAAGTAATAATTAGAAAGTTAAGATGTTTTTTTTAAAATTTGTATAGATTATGAAATGATTGGTGAAATAAAATAGAATAATAAATAAAATAATGATGAAAAAGTAATAAAGTTGATAAAGTGAAATGATTTAATAAAGTTATGATTTAATATTTTTTATTTATAGTTGAAAATTTGATTGGTGAAAAAATTATAAAAAATGATTGATGATGTGATGTAAAAAAAAACCCAAAAAAACTCTTGGCAAAACAAACACAACTCTAATTGATTAATGTTCCCGTATCGACTATTAGCGAAAATCGATGCAAGTAAAAAGCAGGTCGATTACACTTTTCAATCGCCGAGCTGTGTAGCGACAGTTTGTAACCGAGCGGGGCATTAAGGTGGTCGGATGGTGATTCTTCTCTACCGGGGCGCGTTGGGTAATGGTGCAGCTGCTTGTCTCCTCGTTCCAAGCAGGGAGTTAGAATCTGTTGTCCAGGCTAAGGGCTTGGGCGACTTTTGTCGCCTCTAGAGAGCTGGCTTCACAGAGCAGCGATAAGCGGGTGCGAACCTGCTTCTCCATGCACAATGGAGGAGGATTACAGACAGGTGTCTCCCTTGCCCCACTAATACCCGGTGCAATCACCTGAACCTCCATCTTTTTTGCTTTTGCTTTGACATTTGATCTTTCTGGATGAAATCTTATGTGATGATATGCAATTAGTTTCAGATCATAAAGTTGTAATGTTTTCAAACGGTATTGTTTTGATGTTGGATATCAAACTCCAGTGGTCCACATCTTTTAGTGGCAGTGGGTATGAGTTTAATTTAAGACAAGGTTGTCTCTTTTTTCCATCTCTGACATGTAGGATTGAAGGTTCTTAGTATGCCTGATCTGTACAAGTATGTGTCAGTAAAGGAGACATAGTTTCCACTTGAAAAGGCCACCTGTTTTTGATTGTTCCTGAAGCACTTGAAATTCTTAACAGTCAATGGTTTTGTGCTTCATATTTGGTACTTAATATAAGGATAAAGTAGCACTCCTTGGGTGTGCTTCTTTGGAACTATGGGGGACCTGGTACTGTAGATGCCCTTGTATTAAACCGATAACAGTTGTTATATATGGGTGCAGAGGGATGTTGTGGAATTTCAATATGGTCTACACTTTAGGGTTTGAAAGTTGAATCCTGGAAACTCATTTGTGTTTCTCCCTTTAAGGCCGCTCTCTGTTTTTCAGCAGTATAATTTTGTAATAGATATATAGTAGTCTAAGACGCTCTTCGAGAATTATATGGTTAAACCGTTGTATAAAAAGGTTGGAACCGTGACATTCATCATATCCTTCCATTTTTACTCGCTTTCGTCATACACACTCCTTTTATGTGAGATTAGAAATGTAAGAATATGATGCATGTCACCTGGTAGTTGGTACTACGAAGGTGTATACTTAATTTTTTCTCAGAAATTAATGTGATTTTCTATTAAGTAGCTTAACTGATAAACATGTTTATATTATATCTTCTGATGCATTTCCAATTTATCTGTTCCGGTTTAGGGATCTGTGTCTCGTATGTGAAATCTTGCTCAGAAAAAAGGTGAGTTTTCCTTGCTTTAATCCTTGAATTCCTGTGCTGTTGTTGATCTTGACTTTAGGCCATCCATCTCATCTCATGTGAAGTTGATGATGAACTTGCATGTGCTCATTATGTGCTAAAGCTATGGGAAGTAGCTGATAAGTATGCCGCCCCTTTGCTTTACGTTCAACGTACCTTACTTTTCGTTTATGTCCTTTTATCCGTTGCTTCATCATTCTCACGTTCTGGGCAACAAAACAAAAGGGATGTCTCTGATTTTCTGACTGGAGAGGAGGATTCAGATGATACTTACGGTCATGGGCGATACTTGAAATTTGACGAGTCTTATATCATAGAGGGATAATATCTGAAGTTCTCTGTTACCCTATTAATCCTTAAGACTTGCCGTTGGAGTGGTTTCTTTTTTCAGCTTGAAATATGCTTAATTTCTATATTATTAATATATATAAAACTTTGGTATTAGTACATAGTTTTCCTAGTATTTTATGGAAGTAAATGTAAAGTGGTGGAAGACATAGTGTTCCTAGTATTTTATTAAAGTAAATGTAAAGTGGTGGAAGACTACTCTCTCTTTTTTTCTTTGAGTAATGATAGTGTCACAATAAAATAGTCACGATAAAGTACACAACACATTTTTGACAATTGATTTTGGTGTGGGACATTTTAATTCTTTAAAATTCTATCAAAATCAATGGTGTAAAAATGTGTTATAACACTTTGTTGTGTATATTTAATATTTTGTTATAGCACACACATTTCTGAAATCCTTATAAGCAATGGTTTTTTTTTTCACATAGGAACAAATCTTCCCAAATAAATCTTTAATTGTTCTCACTCAGATATCTCCCTTTTTTATACAGGAAATTAGGTTTAATCCACCTTTTTAACATCTATTAGGTTTTAATCATGTGTTGATTATTTAGTTGAAATAAGGATAAAAATAATTTAACTGGACTAATTTGCCCATACATTATAATTTCTCAATTGATAACGGAGAAACCTGCAGAAAAATCGACGCCTTATTCTATGCACACTCAATCTCTCTCGAACTCAAATCCCTGGTTTCATTTCTCAAAAATTCAGAACAACTGTCGGTAAGAATGCCTACGTTGTTGTCTCCGGCGGCAAGTTCTGTCTTGTGAAGACGATGCAACAGCTTTAAAGTGCCAAAATCAGTATGCAAGGGGTTTATGCTAGTATGAAAGGGGTTAAGATTCATAATTCGAGTGTTGTTGTGACTGTTAATGATGGAGATGTTAATGTGAGGAAAGCTTTGAAAATGGCTATTGAAAGTAATGGAAATGGTACACTTTGATTTGGTTGCCTAAAGCATTTGTGCCGAAGGTTCTTTGGATGGCTGGTCTCCGGCGTATGTTCAAGATTCAAAGTTGCTGCTGTTTTTGGAACAAATTTTTGTTGCTTTTTCTAGAATGCTAAATAATGAATAATTATCTTTTGTTTTGTTTTCTTTTCGATTAGCCGATTTCTCTGTTGTTTTGGATTGAAGAAGACAGAAGGTGTGACTAAACGTGTTACTGTAAAATACACAAGAAGTTGTTACCGTATACGTAAGGTGTCACTGTCACTATGCATTGTTAATAAAAGGTGTTATTGTATGTGTAAGGTTTTAATATCACTATGTATTGTTAGTAAAATGTGTTATTGTGAGTCGTTGTGAGGGTGTCTAAAGTGAACCGTGAGGGTTCAACTTGAATTTGCCCAAGGATTTGATTGTAGTAACAATGAAAAAGAGCTCCGCGGCCCCTAGATATCCGTGTATCTGAGAACCTTGGATTAAGACCTCGACCTCTAAATATCCTTGTATTTAAGAACCTCGGTTTTTGAACGCCACAAGGAATGCTTACGACCTTGATAAGTTCGGGTTTGAATACTCTACTTAAAATAATCATAAGTTCGAAGAACTCAAATAATTATATTTCACTCAAAAATTAACTATTTGTTAGAATAACTCTATTTGCGTTTATATAGGCTACAGACTCAAGGAAATAAAACAAACTAGCAATGTGGGATAATTAAAAGCTAATTTTCGCCACATTATTTCCTAATGGACCTAACTTGACTCTAATAAGCCCAAATGGCTTTTTTTTTTTCTGAAAATAAAGATTTAACCCAATATACTATCATATAGGTACCTTTTTGATGAGCCATACTAGCATTTAGGACTACGGCATTTATTAACTAAACTCAATGCAAAATAAAATAAAACAAGTCCAATAACTAATTAATAACTCATCCAATGCCATCTTTGCTATGCGCTTCAATGTTGTTGGGCCGGATCACATCAGTGTCACTGTGAATCACACGTGTTACTGTATACCTAATGTGTTACTCTCACTATGTATTGTTAATTAAAAGCAGAAATTGGAAAATCAGGTTGTGTCAGACCTTTGACTTGCAAATCAGGTTGTGTCTTTTCTGACATTGAAAATCAGGTAAACGTAAGGTTTTCTACGTTTAAACGTAAGGAACCCTACGTTTAAACGTAGATAAATACGAATAATTGCAACCCCTAATTTATTGAAATAACCTACGTTTGAACGTAGGTTCCTTACGTTTAAACGTAGAGAACCTACGTAAAACGTAGGTTATTCCAATAAATAGGGAAGTAGCAATAAATGTATATTTCTCTACGTTTGAACGTAGGTTAGAACGCATTTATCTACGTTTAAACGTAGGTTTTCTACGTTTACAAAGCAATTATCTACGTTTGGAAGTGGTAGATGGCAATTAATGTTGTTGTAAGGTACTTGTTCAATATACACCACATTACGGGTCGTTTTTCTCATTCTTTCGAGTATTGCATGTTAATATACATTATCTAACCACTTCTTCATCTTTCAAGTCCATTTCTTCATCTTTCAAGTCCATTTCCTCATCATTCAAGTGCTCAAATGGGTAAGTTTTTGCTATTTAATTTGTCTTAATTCAATTGCTCAATGTGATTATGTTATTTATGCTAGTAATGAAATGTACTTAAACTAATTGTGTGTTTTTAGTAGGTTGTTTATATAATGTTTATAAATTTAAGTAGTGTGTTTAAGTCTTTTCTTAATTAGTGTTATTGTTTAGGGTTTAATTAATAGGGTTTAGTGTAAGTAATGATATGTATTCAACCGAAATGTGTGTTTTAAGTAGTAATTATATATGTTATTTATATTGTAGTAATGATATGTATTTATCGAAATGTGTGTTTTAAGTAGTGATTATGTTATTTATATTGTAGTAATGATATGTATTTAACCGAAATGTGTGTTTTAAGTAGGTTGTTTATGTAATGTTTACACATCTAAGTAGTGTGTTTAAGTCTTTGGTATTGTTCGATTGTAGTATACTCTGGTATTGTTGATTTGGTATTGTAGTTTTGAGAAGTTGGGAAATTTGTTGTTGGTAGTAATGGAATTGTCCGTATTGATGGTTTGATCTTGCATAAGTGGTGTTGTTCCTACCCAAAAATGGTATGCGAAAATGGCTCGTTTCGAGAGACCATTGTTATTGGAAATATTGATCACATTTAAACTTAGAGTGAAAGAGTTTTAAGTGTTAATAGTCTTTGTTTCCTTGTTGGGGTTTAATTAGTAGGGTTTTCGTGTAAGTATATTTTGTTTTCTATTTGTGATAAATTTGCTTAGGTAGGGTTTTGAATTATTATATTGAATGTCTGTTGGAAATATTATTTATGTTTTGATGATGGTTCGTCACGTAATTAGACAAATCACTTACAACCCATGATGATGAAGTCGTAACTAATCGTTATAGTGCATAATGAAAGAAGAAGCAAGAAATGGTCTAGAGATAAATGTATAAGTTCTATCTAGAGTCTGAACCTTGTATAGGTTGTTTCAGACAAGCACTGTAATAGAATAGGAACTAGACGAACAGCTGGGTCAATTCAAGGAAACTGAGTTATAATAAGAAAACTGAATATGCACTTGAAGAACTGAGAGTTCAAACTCAGTTATGCTGAAACTGAAGAAGATAAGTTCGCTGAGGGACACAGACTCAGTTGGCTTATCTAGAAGACTGAAGAACTAAGGGACACAGACTCGATTCTGATGAAGACCGAAGAAGCGAGGTGGCAAATTCGATTAGAAGGCGATTAAGTCGTGACTATAGGTCGGGATTCGAGCAAGTCTGTGGTGACTCGAAAGCGAGTTATAGATCATGTATAACCGAATAATCTTAAGGACAAAGATTATCGGCTACCAAGTAAGAAGAAGCGATTGGTGTACTCGACTTAGCCAATTGAAGTCGATATTAAGTATACAAGGTACTCAGTTTTGAAGAAGAGTAGAAAACTGAGTTAAAGCCTTGTTGAATTCAAACTGAGAATACGACAAAAGATCATACATGTGAACGTTGGCAAAACGACAAGTGTAACGGCTACAAGAGCTAGTGACCGTTACATCACCCCTATATATACACAAGAGATTCACTTAAAGCAAAGAGAGAGGAGGATCAGAAAAAGAGCTTTACAATCATATATTCAAAGATCCAAATCCAGATCTATAAAATCAGATCATATATATCCAGAAAAAGGGGAAGCCAATGAAATTGCCTTGAAGACTTCAAAGAAAGATCCAGTAACCCATCAAGGGGGAAAGAAGGCATCTTGGAGCTACAAGTCAGATCCAGACAGCTCACTGAATTAATCCTTGATTAATTCTAAACCTAACCTTTGTGAAAAAGGGTTGGCTGTGCATAGTTTGAGAAGAGCAATTCTACCTTTTCTCTTACGGTGTTGCTACAGCATTTGGTGCGTACGCGGTTTGTGTGTATATGTGGTGAGCTGGTGAAAGAGCAATTCCACCTCCGAAAGATCAGTGTGCAAAATGAAGGGAGCAATCTCACCTTTCTTTATTTTGTGTAGACAGTGAAACCAGGGTGTCGTGAAGGACTGTCATAGTACTAGGATTTTGTAACGTTATCTCATTATTCTAGTGATACCTCCTACACCACAGGGGAAGGGGAGACGTACGGGATTACACCACCCGGAACTTCCATAAACAAATCTTGTGTTGATTTTCTTTATGCATTTGTGTTTGTTTTATTTATCGCATTATCTCTCGGCAAACACCGGACATCGAATTCTTACAACCGATACATAGAAGGTCTAGATTTTGTTTACACATCTATTGCACTAAAGGCTATTTCTTTATCCCGCCGATTAACGAGACTAAATATAAGTCAGTAATAACTTATATTCAGTTGAGCTAACTGAACTCCGCACAAGTTAAGAGACAGGAACATAACTGAACTGGAAGTCAGTTTGAGTTTCAGAGAAACTCAGTTCCTGAGGCTTTTACAACTTAAGATAAGTTTTTGGTGACAAGTTTATTCACCCCCCCTCTAAACTTGTGTTAGCCTTTCCAAGGGACCAACAATGTCTATAATGACTTGAATTGTTTTTAAAAAAAAAACAGATAATCGCAACTCTATGATTGTTGTCTCGTTCAACGGAGAATTTACGTACGATCCTCTCTATAACCGGTGGAATCATGTAAATGGATCGATGTTCTCATTATTTGTCCGAAAGAACATAAGATTGAATCCGTTGTTGGATAAATTGCATGTGAGGCTTGGTATTGACCGGTCTGTTTCAAAGCTTGGCGTAAAAGCTTTGTTTACTTATGCTAGTGTGGGGAATATACCACCTGATGATATCTTAGACGACGAGACACTAAATGGTTACATCGAAGCGGCCTCTGACAGTAAAAATGTGATTTTTTGCGTGAATGCTACACCAGTGAATGCAAACAATGAACCGATATTTGAGGATGATGGCATTGATTTAAATCAAGATTGCAATGCCCCGGATGATAACAATAATTCGGATTATAGTCTTGGTAATTTCCCTTCTCCGGTACAAGAACTTGCTACAGATCCAAATTTTAATCCATTCGAGCAACAGTATGGATGTAGTTGGTTTGAAAACCATGTTCCTACACAAAGGCTTGGTGAAGCTTCGGACCAACAGTTTCAGTATGAACCAGTCAGACCAAGTCATTATCTTTCAAATCAACCTTCAAGTAGTCGTGCTCAACCTATCCAACAGCCATATAATTTGTTTGGTGGATCAATCACTAGTTTTTTGGCTTCTCCGTTTGCACCTCATATTCAAACCGATCAAACGGGCAGGGATGACAACAATAATCAGGGTGCCAATGCTAGGGCTAGTGTACGAGAAGATTATTCATGGAGGATTCCCACATTTGAAGATGATGATTTACCGCGGTGTCTATCTACCGGTACGTTACATATGAATGACGTGAACGAATTGTTCATTGGGAAGCATTATGATTCTAAAGAAGATTTTAATTTGAAAATAAAATCGTATGCGGTTGCCAATAATTTTCGATGAGATTGGGTAGGTCGGACACACGTTGCTTGTATTACACATGTCTAAACGATACATGTAAATGGCATGTAAGGGCGAAAAAGGTGAAGACAAATACAACACATACATTTGAGATCACAACATTGAATGATGTGCATACTTGTGCCTCTCGAATGCGGATAATGACAATCGACAAGCAACACCTATTGTTATTGCGAGTCCGCTAAGTCGAGAAAATGGAAGAACTCGGCAATGAGTATAAACCCGGACATATTATGGAAGACATGCTCACAACTTATAGTGTACGGTTGACTTATGACCAAGCATACCGAGCTCACGAGATGATGAGAATGTCTTTGGTTAGAGGTTCACCGACGGAGTGTTACAATGCGATACCCTCGTACTCGTGGATGGTGCGTGAGGCCAATGAAGGGACCTATGTTGACTTTCGGCTTGATAATGGGAAGGTTCGGTAGTTGTTTCATGGCTTTGGGAGCAAGTCGTCGTGGTTTCAAGTATTGTCGACCTATTTTGTGTGTGGACGCCACTCATCTAAAAACCCGTTTCTCGGGTCAACTATTTGTTCTTCGTTTGTAGATGCCGGTGACCACCTATTCCCTGTAGCCGTCGGTATTGCTGAAAAAGAATGCAACGATTCATGGGGGTATTTCATGAGACAATTGAGGGTGGCCATTGAAGGTATCCATGCTGAAAATTTGAGCTTTATATCTGACAGACACAAGACTATTAGAAATGCGGTTGGTCAGGTATTTCCCAATGCATATCACGGTGTTTGCTATCATCATTTAAAGGGAAATCTAACAAAAAAATGGAAGGATTATGGTTTTTGTGAAGACACGTTCTATCAAACAGCCTATGCATTCTCGGAGGCCGAATTTCTCCGAAAGTACGCCTTAATCAAGGCACAATGTCTTGGTGCATATCTAAAACTAGAAGAAATAGGTGTTGAACGGTGGGCGCGTGCCAAATTTCCTGGGAAAAGATACGCCTTAATGACAAGCAATTACGCTGAAAGTTTCAACTGTGCGATTAGAGGAGCTCGTCGTTGGCTTGTTCCTAGCCTCTTGGAATTCATTAGAGCTACACTACAGAGATGGTATAATGATAGACGACAGAAGGCGCTGGATTGTGCGACTGTGTTAGCACCGGAGATCGATGAAATAGTGGCTTCAAATATTACTGCTAGAAGGAAGTTCAGGGTTAATCCTATTAACCCCAATGAGTTTGAGGTTCATGGAAATAACTTGCTTCATGGGACGGTAAATCTACGAGACAGAAGTGTTATTGTGGTTATTTTGAGAAAATGGAAATACCATGTACGCATGCTATAACGACCGCAACAACACGTAGAATTAGTCCACCCGAACTCGTTCACGGTATTATAGTAGCCGATTGTTTCAAGGAGATTTACATGGGTAGCATATATCCGGTTCCTAACGGGGAGGATTGGGATGTTCCGGAGGCGGTAAGAAACATGAAAGTCGGAGTGCCTAATATGAGATATGCGCCTGATGCTAGTGGAGCTCCAAGAAGAGGTAGAATTAATACCACTAGAATCCCTTCTGAATGGGAACGTCCAGGCCATCAGAATGTATGTACTAACTGCAAACATCCAGGACATAACAGAGCTAGTTGCACGCAATACCGGTAGGATCGTTATTAGAATGGATTGTTATTGATTTTTGTTATGGTGGTATTAGAATGGATCGTTATTGTGTAACGTATTAATATAATGTAGTATTTTATTAATGGATTGGGGTAATGATTGTATTCGGTTATTAATCGGAATCAAGTTTGTCTTTTATTACACTACCTCTGTAAAACTAACAGTAATTATTACGGGGTTTACACACAAGAAAAAAAGAGTAATATTACATTGAGATAACAATAAGATGACGCTTAAATAAACTAAGGGTGATCGATATATAGGATAGGATGACGCCTAAATAAATGATCTTCAATATTTAGTAATCACCACATTAAACACGACGTGATTTTCTATAGGTTGATCAATGACTTCAAAGCTGCATTCATCTCCCGCATTTAGGTCATTGTCCGTAATGAAATCATACAACCCGCTTAAACGAACTTTTTCATTTACCATATAGACAATTCTAGCAGCCATGATTCCCCCGTGGCAATACGCAGTTCCACGGTCTTGTTTCGCAACATGTCGTTTGTTCTCGCAAATGCCTTTGGAATACTCTACAAATCACAAACAAATTTAAATATTGTTTCAAAATGGGGAAAAAAATATCAAACAAGAAAACAACTAAAAATATATTAAATATCTCACCACATAATAACAACCATGTGAAAATACCCAGTTTGGCAGCGTCGTCTGAAAATGGGGATTTCGGTTACCTGCACCTGCACCTGCATCATCAACTGCATCATCACCTGCATAATCACCTGCACCTGCATCATCAACTGCATCATCACCTTCATCATCCTCTGCATCATCGGTCTCAGAAAAAGTCTTCTGACAAGTAGTGTGATCATAAACAAGAGTGTCGAAAGTGAAATCCCCCCTGTGTTCAAACACTATAAACTCCCTCTCATTCAAGTAATGAGCCGCCACATACTCCCAACCTTCCCCAAAGAAACGAAGATTTCCATTGTCTGTGGCTCCAACTCTCACTTCCCATGTCCCTAATCGGCTTTTGAGAACGGCCCTATCAGGTTCCTCGCCGTGTCGTTCAACCTATTAACGTATCTTTGGAGGTAGTGTCTATGAAAAAAGAAACATTTCACGTTTGTTTGATCATAATAATACAAGTGATATAAAAGTAAATAAATTAATAATGACATACCAAACTTGTTGCGAAACCGCCATCAAGAACTTTAAAGAAACGATCATTATCCATTTGCTTCAGTGTA
Source organism: Gentiana straminea (assembly GCA_036785695.1). NCBI lineage: Eukaryota > Viridiplantae > Streptophyta > Magnoliopsida > Gentianales > Gentianaceae > Gentiana > Gentiana straminea. The sequence continues at coordinate 974,185 of JAVUPR010000477.1, forward strand.
AATTGAAAGGTGAAGAAGTGGTTCTCTTTACACTACTTAAAAGAGTTTGAAGAAATCATTTAAAGGGCTCGTACTTGTACAACAACAATAATTGCCATGTACCACACTAGTACTTGCATTCCCTACGTTTGAACGTAGTGAATATTGCATTACCTACGTTTGAACGTAGATAATGTTGCATTCCCTACGTTTGAACGTAGAGAATGTTGTATTCCCTACGTTTGGACGTAGGTTATCTATGTTCAAACGCAGAGAATGTTGCATCCATACATTTGGACTAGGTTCTCTACGTTCCGACGTAGAGAAAGTAGCATTCCCTACGTTTGGACGTACATTCTCTACGTTTGAGTTGTTTTTTAAACAAATTGAATACTCATCAACACAACATACACCAAAAATATAACATACACCAAACATTCCTACACAGTTTGTCAAAACAACATACACAAAAATACCTATATGTCTACTATTTGATTAAATAACTGTACACAAAGTTTCTTTCTTATCAACGGCATATTGTCATGATGGATCAGAGAAAAGTTTTCCTTGTGCATCAAATGCTCAATGAACTTGACCGTGTATACCCCACGAGTCACCCCCGTATAATATGAGTAGTGTAAGAATAGTATAAACCGTATAATATAATAAATAGTTTGAAGTTTATAACACTTACGGAATTGGCATTTGTGGTACGAATTCAGGTTTTACTATTCTGACATCAAAAAGAGGCTTCGCTGGATCAACCATTTGTGGGAGTTGACGTAGACGAGCATTCATCTCCAACACTCTCCTAAACGAAACACCCCACGCTTTGATGTTTTTCTTCACATCATCCTTATACGGATTTCCCGACAGACAATCCCACACACTTCGACAGCTGCCCAGTGAGCATAACTAATGGACCAGGGCATGTAGATCACGGTGTTTTCTTCCCATTGCTTGACGTACCGATCCACAAAGTCTGGAATGACCGTTTTGTCTGGCGGCTTTCCCTGATCTACATGAGCTTGCCCGCAAAAGGCGGCTAATTCAGAGTATGCAATGGCCGTATGCGGTTGAAAGCATCCTGGATGTGCTTCCATTTGCCGTTCTATCAGGTCCAGATACCCATCGACATGCTGTACGCATGCAAAAATAAGTTAGAGATAATGAAATCAGGAATATGAAAATTTCAGAAATATGAAAATAAAGTCACAAGAATATACTTCTCGGTCTAACTCTGAAAGAGGGCCATGGAGACGTGTGAACCACTCCTTGCCAAATTTTTCTATAAAGCGGCAACCAGCTGCGTACCCCGTCGGAATCTCAATTGGGGGCGGATTTTCTTGTTGGTACCACGTTGTGAACTTGTTTTCCAGCTCGTCCGGAAACTTTTTCCACGCTGACCATCTCACAACGTTATCACTAGGCATATTGACTATGTGAGACCCGTCAGTTAAATACCGTGGTCGGCTAGTAGTCTGACGGGTCGTCAATTGTATCAACCGCCTTTCGTTTACCCAATTGTACAACACTTGGGCCACCAGCTAAACAAATTTCAATACATTCACAAGTTAGATAGTTTTTCACAATATAATTTATAGTTTCGAAATTAAAAATCAAATAACTTACTATAATCCATCTCAGGCTCCACAACCGATGCCTGGCTGGTCGTAGCCTCGGGAGGGGGAGGGGGCGTAGCCTCGGGAGGGAGAGGGGGCATAGCCTCGGGAGGGGTGGGGGTCGTAGCCACGGTAGGGGTCGTAGCCTCGGTAGGGGTCGTAGCATCGGTAGTAGCATCGACAGTATCTGCATCAAAATAGGCACTCTCATCAATTCACGATAACAAACAATATCTATGTTAATAATACAAATTTCAATATAAATAACCTACTAAACAATAATTAGATATAAATAACATAATGCTTACCCGAATAAGGATCCTCCACGAATAATTCGTCGACGAAATCCTTCTCGACTCCCTCCTTCTGAACTCCCTCCAACTGCACTCCCTCTTGCCCGGGTTGGGAAATGCCTTCAAGAATCTTATCAAACCCGAGCATCATCATCGGAGTCGTCGACGGACGGGGTAGGAGATGAATAAGTATGCCGATGCGTATGCCGACCAGGTGGAGGTGACGATGAGTATGTCGACCGGGCCGGAGACCGATCGCATGCCGATCAAGCACGATGACCCCTGTGTAGACCCATCGGGGAAAACCGAGAAGATGTGCCCCGGTCGCATCATGTGGAGGAGGTGAAGGAGGTGGAGGAGGTGGAGGCTGATGAGGGGTAGACTGAAAAGATGTTGCCCGGTTAGTATCATAATACGTACAACTAAATTTATCGCATAAATAAATTGACAATGAAATAATTTTTTACCTGATCTCTGGATGACAGCGTCTGCATCAACCCCTTAAGTTCAAGAAGTATCGCCCCATGCTCATTCTGCCGCTGTATAACCTCTCGAATTACTTGCCGGTTCTCGTCATTCTGCCGGCGAATTTCCTCCCGAATGTCATTCAACCCATTATCTATCCTTCTCTTCACAGCCCTATAAAGCCCAGCAGCTTCATCTTCTTCATCAGATTCATCTTCTTCCTCCTGTGCGGCACACGTCATGAATGAGGAGGTAGAGGCCGTTGTGAAGTAGAGGGATGTGAAGTAGAGGGATGTGAAGTCGAGGCAGACTGTTGTGTAGCAGAGCGTGTTTGCTGTGTAGTAGATGTACATCTAGGAGGTGGCCTTGCAATTGGTACAGGCCGAGGGATCACACGTGGCGGCTCATTAATCTCCGCATCAGGGATGCCCCTATGTAGCATCAACTCCCTATCAACTTCCCTTGCAAAGTATCCCGTAATGGGCTCGCAAACAATGTATATTTCATTAGAATCAACAATAAGAAAATGTTTAACCATACCGGATATAATTAAGAGAAAATGTTTATTAAGCTTATTACCTTGCTTGCCTTCGCCAACACCCCCTTCCACTGTGGAGGGGTAGTCTTGCAACTCCATCTCAGCATCCGAGGAGCTGCTTCAGGAGCTCTGAGGGTGGCAGTAATAGTCGGAACAGCAATGCCCTGGAGGGTCTCGTAAGCCCAAAACTGTAAGGCATGTATAACCCCTTGTATCGTCACCCTGCCTTCTGCACTTTCCTTGTAGGTATTCATCATGCGACAGATCTTTCTATAAGTCTAATCCCACAACCAAGTACCCCATGGAAAGTCATTTAGGCCTTGTACATTCTCGACCAAATAGAAGGTCTCACGAGGTACCTTAGTAGTCTCATCATGACCCATCATGATACCGTGAATAAGGTAGACTAAACCTACACGGTAGAGAACTTCAGGATGCTCACCCTCATCCAATAACCATCTCTCAATATCCGGTATGGTGATCGGTTTTGGGTCAGGATGATGGATGTGGCCGTATGTCCCCTCAGCAAAACACCTGGAATAACTATCGGGAGCTTCCGGGAGATCACCAAACCTAAAACCGGTCATCATGCAAAACTCCCGCCTACCGAACTTCGCGGTCGTCTCACCAAATCTGAAATGAAGCTCACCGGCCACATTTGGATAAACGGCACTGAAACATACATATTGCAAAATTTTGGCGGAAAACTGCCAGTGCTCGTACATTTGAATGAATTCTCCAAAAACCCCACCTCTCAATGTTGCCTCAAATCCGATCCTCCTACGTGAATGTCAAGAAGATCCGAGAGCTTGTTCTTTTCCCCTCTAAAAGTCCATGTCAAATTTTCCTTTACTTTGTAGACATCGGTTCCATGAGGCCAATCAACTGTTAACAAATAGCATTGTTTCAAGTCAATCACACACATATACTAGTCAATCACAAGCTTTATACACTAATATTGTGAAGTAAATCAACTATATAGTACATCTAATACCAAAGAAGAAAAAAACAGAGCTACCAATACCTAAATGATTAATGTAAGTGTAAGTGTGATCAATATTTCCAATAACAATGGTCTCTCGAAAAACAGAGCCATTTTCGCACCATTTTGGGTAGGAACAAGACCCTTATGCACGATCAAACCATCAATCACACCATCAAGCCTCAATCAATCTCAACATATACAAGAAAAAATGCATAGTAACACCATACTCATACACTATCAACTTAAATGTCCCAAATTTAAACATACCTAGCCACATATTGCATGTTTTTATCAAATTACAATCAAGACCGAAAAAATCACCTAAACACGTAATTTCATGTTTAAGAACAGTTTTCACGTTCGTACGTAGAAAAACCTACGTCCGTACGTAGGAATCCTACGTCCGTATGTAGATGATTCTACGTCCGTACGTAGAAAATACTACGTCCGTACGTAGAAAACCTACGTTCGTACGTAGCAAAACCAAAGATAAACACGAATTCCTCCCTTAATCGTCTTCTTCAAAATTTCACCCTTACTTCAACCCACATAAAGAAAAATCGGGCTAATCCCCTCTATTAGTCAACAATATCGACTAATCACCACAAGGCCAACGGATATCGTGCTAATCACCACTACAAAACACTAAAAATTGGAAAATATATACAACATAATTTAGGAAAACAATATAACAATAAAACGTTTTAAATGCATCATAAGGGAAACACTTACACTTTCTATATTGCTTTGATCCATTATGCTTGAGAGCGAGAGGTGCCAAATCGAATATTTGGTGCAAAATCGCCGTCAAACGTAAAGAAACTGATGAGAAACGTAGGGATTTGAACAGGAAGGGGATAGAGAGAGAGAGAGAGAGAGAGAGAGAGAGAGAGAGAGAGAGAGAGAGAGAGAGAGAGAGAGAGAGTGTGTGTGTTATTCAAAACCCTTCAGGAGCTTACCGTTAAACGTAGGATTCTTTACGTTTAAACGTAAAGAACTCTACGTTTAAACGTAGGTAAATTTGAATATTTAACTTATTGGAATAACCTACGTTTTAACGTAGGTTCTCTACGTTTAAACGTAAGGAACCTACGTTCAAACGTAGGTTATTTCAATAAATGAGGGGTTGCAATTATTCAGATTTATCTACGTTTAAACGTAGGGTTCCTTACGTTTAAACGTAGAAAACCTTACGTTTACCTGATTTTCAATGTCAGAAAAGGCACAACCTGATTTGCAAGTCAAAGGTCTGACACAACATGATTTTCCTATTTCTGAATTAAAAGGTATGAGTCAGGTGTCACAGCTAGTAATTTATACATAAGTTGTTATTGTCGCCGCGTATTGTTAATAAAAGGTGTTACAGTATACATAAATTGTTACTGTCACTTTGTATTATTAATAAAATGTGTTACTGTGAATGTGTCGTAGTGAGGGTGTTAATGTTAATAAAAGGTGTTACTGTATATGTAAGATGTTAATGTTACTATGTATTGTTAGTAAAATGAGTTACTATGAGTGTTTTACTTTTAATAATACTGTTACTGCAAATTGTGTGGGTGTTATTTCAAATGTCGTGAGATGTTACTGTGAAATCTTTGGTGGTGTTACTATGAAATATGTGGTACTTTTACTGTGAGTACATGTTTGTGTGAAATGTGTGGTGGTGTTACTGTGAAACCTGTGGTTGTATCGTGGTGAGTACATAAGGTGTTACTATGAAATATGTGCTGGCGTATGGTGGTGTTTTTGTGAAATTTGAGAAAACTGTGGTGTGTTACCGCAAGAGTTGTGAGGTATTACTACAAAACTGCGATAGTGTCAATATGAGAGTGTTGCAAAATTGTGAGGTGTCACTGCAAAATCGTGAGCGTGTGTCACTGTGAGACTGTGAGTTGTGACATCAAATGCTCTAACAAATGCTTTTAAGGTACAATTGGTTTTGGATTTGAGCAATTATGTCGGATGGGTATCAAATGAGATATCAAATAAAGAGGACGAAAAAATGTGAATTATGATGATATTTTTTTATGATCGGATGTGTAAATCAAAAGTTACGACTGTTTAAAAAATTGGATAGGAGATGATATTCAATTTTTTTTTTCCGACTAAATGTGTTTCCCGAAGGAAAAAAATCGTTCGGTGAATATAGAAACACGCCTGTTCGATGCAAAAAGTGAACATAATCACACACGTTGTTTTAGTATATAAGGGTATATTAGTCCAGCGAATTTCATTGTCATTTTGCAAAATTTTCAAGTATTGTGTCATATTTCTTTATATTATTATGGAATAAAAATTGGATTTTAGTCTAATTCACTCTTTTTTATTGATAGTATAATAATACCGAATATACCATTCTATCCCTCGTTTACACAAATATAAAGGTCATCCCAAATGAATCTCCTATTGTTCTCACTTAGATATCTCCCCAATTTTTTTTAACCTTGCGTCTTGCTCGAGCTCGGAAGAGAATGAGTGCTCGATTTTTAAATGACTCATTATTGTTATATATTAACGAAAGTGGTATTTAGTAATCCATCAACTGAATGTATCATGGATTATTTTTAGAAAATGGCAGAACGCAGATGTCAACTATAAAATGATTTAACGGTTCCGATGAGTCACCGCTGGTGACTAAAGAATATGCAATCATGCATATATTTTGTTTAAGATCACACGTATAAATGGGATTTTGGTATCAGAAATTGTTTATTTAATCCTATATTTGCATCTTTAAAATTTTCCGTTAAAGTTTTTTTGCGTATAAGTGAAAATTTGCCCCATGAGTTGAAATCTTGGTGAAATCTCCGCTCCGTCTCTGCCCGAAGCATAAATTAACAATTTATAACATACAAGACTTCCAATTAAGAACCTATGAAAAAGGCTTAGAACACCCACCCGTTGCTTACTAAACGGCTGCTGGAATCTCCTCTACAAAATATTTAGGAAGGATATGAATGCTTTGTCGTGATTAAAATGGCATGAATACGCACTCCCTAACGTATACCTGATAAATAAATTAATAAGTATTGATAGAAGGTTAATATCTCCACCACTGTTGTTTTTAAATGACTCCACCATCGCGACGATGAGGCGTTTTTAGTCTTTTTATTTTTTTTTTTTTTTTTTTTTTTTTTTTTTCCGAAAGACGAAAGTTTTATTAAAATCAAATAGACAAAACATGGCGTACTACAACGCGACCTATTGCCGCACTAACAACGCCAAGAATGGCTATCAAGACAGAAAGTCTCCACGAGACCGAGGCTTGATAAGGTGAGCGAAGAAGCCAAAAGAGGCCGAGAACTTCGCCTAACAACAAAAACTAAAAAACAAATACAAACTGAACAAATTACAAAACGTCTAGCAACGGAGTTGAAATTGAAATCAAGGGAGGAGTAATGAACCAAATCAACCACCGCCAGCAAACCGCCGCCGCTGCCCGCCACCTCCAAGCGGAGAGAGAAGCCCGAAAGAAAGACTAACACCTCCGAAGAAAGAGTGAGCGCCATAAACGCCGCTAAGAGCCACGAGCCTTAGTGGGAATTGTTAGATGTAATATCGTCGGATCAATCATAGATTGACCCGATTACACGACGAAATGCATCGGATCTAGATCCGCCACCTCCAAGCGGAGAGACAAAGTCTCCAAGAACAAGAGAAAGACTAACACCTCCGAATAATCCCGAAAGAAACCCAAAAACTATAGCCGAAAAGCTATATTCTTACAATAAATGGCGTGAATAATAGTGTGTCAAAAGGCTTGAGGCTTATATATATAGAAGAGTAAATATCCTCCAAGGATTTAATAAAGAGCCAAACAAATTAGAGCCCCGAGCGAATAAAAGATAAATGGGAAAACTAATTTCCTAATAATTAAATAATACAACAAAGATGCGAGAGGTCCATACGCATTTTACTATATTTGACCACACGACGCCGGAACACCGCATATCGCAGTCCAATCCACCCTCACCATTTGACTCAATAACAATAAAGAGCTCCGAATACCACTAGATTACACCACCATAAAAACCGAACTCTATCGAATATAGATAACCATTTATGAGTCGAAAACGTCCATTTCGATATAATCATTACATACGGGCGGTTCACTTCGATTCGGGATATTTCCGTAAACGGACCACTCACTCATTCCGAGAATAGAGCCAAGAAGTGTTGGACCACGTACGCGAAGTGATCCTTACTAATACCCCGGTTGTACGTGATCACCTCGGGATTGAGATTAATCCATATATGAACCGATAAGCCGCAACACAAACGAGTCCTATAAATCCGTATATAAATGCCGACGCCACCAACCACCAACAGCCCAAGCATGGATCCACCACCATCAGAGACGATGCTAGCTCCGGGAGAGCTTGAGAACAACAATTACAAATTGTCTTTCGGACATAAAACCTAACGGGAATATGAGAGACACACGACGCCGGAATGCGTGACTACTAAAGAGCTCCACCCTTAGACGCGGAGATCGGCCGACGAGAAAACGCCAAAAAGCATGGGAGACGATGCTAGCTCCGGGAGGAGAACACGGATCAAAGAGAAAAGCGGGGAAAGCACAGAGAATGAAAGAGAATGAAAAGAGAAGAAACAAACTATGTACACGCCGCCGGCGCCGGAAAAGATCAAACAGGCTTGGCGAAAGTGATGCGTTTTTAGTCTAGATAGAAATCAACGAGACTGAAGAAATTTTCACTAAAAATGACAATTTTTTTTTTAAGAACATATGTAAATTACCACAACTAATTTAGCTATGCATATAATTACCCAAATCAGTTTTATGTAGCATTATACAAATATGCATTCACCTATTAAATTAACTTTATTAGTGTTAAAAAATACTCAGCGCATATACGAATTAATCTAGTTGTAGTTTATATGATAATATTATAACTAGATTAACACAAATATACACATATATGAATATGCGATGACGTAGTTGTAAGATTATGCAAATATGCTATAATATTATATCTCATTGTCGCATATACGAATACGCAATAATGTTACCACTTATTTGCCACCTATATGATAATGTTACTACTAGATTAACACAAATATGCTCATACACAAGTTAATATAGTTTTGTTTGTTTGGCTAACACTTGTAATTGTACAAAGTCTTCAAACGAAGTCAAAAAATGAAGGAAAAAAAAAAAAAAAAAAAAAAAAAAAAAAAAAAAAACAACTCAACGAAATTCATAAATTAAAATGCAAAAGTTACAATATGTAATTGTTGTAAAATTCAAAACTCTATGGCAATTTGGCCACAAATGATAGTACAACATAGACGTCCAACAGTAAACAACTATATATATATGGCACAGATACGGACATACCGCATGATACAAACACGATTATACGGTGACGATGTTGGATCTCGTCTATAAATAAATCCGGACCGTTTAATCTAGGGTAATTGAATCAAGGGACAAAATCAAGAAGAACATGAACGAGGGATGATTTTTTTTGGGGGATTTAGACCGGGCCTGAGAGTTCTTCTCTCAAGTTGCCTACGTATCCTGTTATGTTTCAGGAATCAAGTCTCCGTAGTTTCTTAGGGTTGTTTATATAGGGGATGACTCATCTCCATTTCCTTGTTCTACAAGGATTCGTATCCTTAGTCCCTAAAGATAATCACGTGTGTATCCCTATAATTTAGGAAAAACTATGGACATATTTAAACGACAAGATCAATATCATTATATCATTGGATTCTTTTCATGTTTATCTGATATTATTAAGCATGTGTGCCAAATACGAATAAGGAAGGCTCTGGCCGACCTACGCCGAGCCCCCTCAGGCCATCTCGACTTGTACTGCATTACCCGGCCTCCACTCTTACTGAGCCAACATGCGGTGTAAGTTAAGAAGAGCCTAGCTAACCTCCCACCTGGGGTTCATGTCCGCTTTCTACGTTAAACTCTAGGGCTCTTGACCTTTATTAGCTATTAATTCTCTGTCTTTAATTAATGGTTAGCCAATATAAAGATGACACGTGGTGAGACTTACTTCTACCCTCATCATACGGCTAATTCCGAAATTTAAGGGCACGACACGCCTCTGACACGTTATATATATATTAACATTATATGATGTAAATAAGATTTAATTTATCCAAAAAATTATTCGTAAAAATCAGAAATACCAGAGAAATTGTGTTTGTTTTGGTTGGGGTTGGGTTTGGAGTTTTTTTTATATCACATCACCAATCATTTCTTATAATTCTCTTACGAATCATTTCTTCAACTACAAATAAAAAAATATTAAATCATATCTCACCATTTCACTGTATCTACTTTATTACATTTTTTATCATTATTTTATTCGTTATATTACTTTATTTCAATATCTACAAAAATTTTAAAAAAAAATATTTTAGCTTTTAATCATTACTTCAATCATTTTTATCATATTTATTATCCACTATTATATAAAACCAACGAAATAAAAAAACTCAACCTAAAACAAACGGAGCAAGAGATGAAATACGTAAGCTCCATTATATCTAAAATAGAAATTCGATCTTTATATAGTGTCAAAAGTAAAAAAATTATGATTGATTTTCAAAATATTACAAAGTGTAAAAATGATTGTTTATCAAAAAGAAACATATGAAATTAATACGGCGTATTATTTGTTAAATTATAATAAAAAAGAAAATCGTGTATTTTAATGTTTCCATTGAAAAAAACTTAAATATAGAATAAAAAAAACAAAATTGATAAATTGAGTTCAAGAGCGTCGGGGAGTGTCGACATTATGTCGGAGGTTAAAATTTTACATAATATTACTTTAATCAGTCGACACTTGTCGCTCCCGTGTCGTGTCAGAAACGTGTTAAACAAGGCCTCAGATTGAAGTGTCGGTGCTTCATATGTAAACAATACTAGTACTACCTCCGTCCTAAAATGTAAGTCCGTTTAAAATTTTGGATTTGTCCCAAAATGTAAGTAAATTTAGATAACTAATTAAGGAATCATTTATTACATTTTTCTCCTTTTGTCTCTCATTTATTATATCCTCATCCAATTTTCATTACTTTGCATTAATAATAGTCAAATGTTGTTTTAGTCTTCTTAATCAAAATTAATGACACATAACCAATTTAATCAACTTTCTTAATCTGTATGAAAAACTTCAAATGGATTTTCATTTTAGGACGGATGTAGTAATAATTACTCTCTCCGTTCCATTTTATTTGTCCCAAAATAAGTGTATATTTTGTACATTAATTGTCAAATAACCATTTCTCCTTACAATATTTATAATATAAAGCGTGTAGCATAAATACTCAAACAACTACTTAGAGGTATAAATATAAAAATATTGGATCATTTAATAAGTTTTAAAACATTAACCACATTCTTTTAATATGTTTTAAAAGTTTAACGGGATAAATAAAATATAACGGATGGAAGTAATAGCCCCGCAAAAAATAACTAAAACTAATGATCCACACAACTCTTAATTAATTAATGTTCCCATATCGACAATTAGTGAAAACGAGGCAAGAAAATAAGCACGTCGATCACACTTCTGAATTGCCGAGCTGTGTAGCAACAGCTTGTAACCAAGCGGGGCATTAAGGTGGTGGGACGGTCCGTTCGACCCTACCGGGTACGGTGAAGGCGGCAGCTGGCCTGTGTCTGCCCGTTCCACTCTAGGAGTTAAGACGGGTGTTGTCCTGGCGAAAGCCTTGGGCAACTCCGCCTCTAGAGCGCAGGGGTCTGTGTCACACAGGGGTTCGCATCAGGCTGGCTTTACAGAGCAGCGATAACCTGACCCGGTTTGGTCGACCCACCTGGACCTCCACCTTTTTGCACCGATTACTTTTTGTTTACATTTTATTGTATGGTATGATGTTCAACTAGCATTCGTATTGTTTCTCAAATCTAAAAAAAAAACTAGCATTCGTATTGTGGAAAGATTGAAACTAGCATTTGTATTGCTTGTCTTTCCCCAAAACTGGTCACAAATGATATATTCATTGTTAAAATTCTGTGGGAATGCTGAACAAGAGTTTTCCATAATGCCGACCTTTCGCGAATCGTAGACCGGTTGTTAGTTACATTGGTATCTCTTGTGTATTTTTTTTTTTCCTGAAGTGTTACTGCATCCTATGTTTTCTTCCAGAAGAATTTTGGATGAAATCTTATGTGATGATATGCAATTAGTTTGTGTTCATGGCTAGTCCCTGTCTTTCAGATCATAAAGTCGTAATGTTTTCAAACTATTTTGTTTTGGTGGTCAATAACTATCAACCTTCAGTGTTCCACATTCTTAGTGTCAGTGGGGCATGAGTTTAAGACATGGTTGTATCTGTTTACGGGATTTTAGGGTTTGGAATTTGAATTCTGGAAACCCATCGTGTTTCTCCTGTTAACGCTGCTCTCTGTTTATCTACGTTGCTGTACTGGTGGTTTTGTATAGTTACTTTCAGCAGTATAATTTCGTAATAAACGCTCTTTGAGAAATCTAGCTAATGGTAATGGTTAAAAAAAAAATTCGCCTACATAAAAAAAAAAAAAAAAAAAAATAGAACCTTTTTATGTATAAACATTTAAGTAATATATAAATGTTTTATTGGGTTGGATATTTTTTTTAAAGAATCGGGTCTATATATAAATTTGTTTATTGGGTTGGGTATTTTTTTTTTTTTTTTTTTTTTTTTTTTTTTAAAGAATCGGGCTATTGTTATCAAAATCGCTTTTTAATATACGATTTTTTTTATAAATCGATCGGATTAACTCTATAAAATTTTTTTTCGGATAAGCGAAATACGTACCGATAATATCTTCCATTTTTACCGGCTTGTGATCCGGCCACAGGTCACCGTAGTGACATACATATATAATATCCTTCCATTTTTACTCTCATTCACCGTACACACTCCTACTATGTGAAAGAGTTTTTGTTGATGTCCTTTTATCTGTTGCTTCATCCTGATGGCTCGAAAGCAACGGAGCAACAAAAGAGATGTCTCTGATTTTTTACGGACTTTTCTTTTCTTGCAACCTTTTTCATCCTCTTGATTGTGTTGGAAACATTTACTAGATTCCTTGAGATTGCTTGTAAATTCTTTTCAATGATGGTATGTGAGATGCATTTGTCGATTGACTGAGCCAGATTGTTTTGGTATATATGTATTTAATTTGTTGAATTTTACAGGAAAACTCGAGCCGAGGTAGTGTAATCTACGAAAGAAATCTGTTTCCCCGTTGTTTTTGGACAAGATTAGGCCACTGGGGATATAGAGGCATGAACTTTGTCGGACATGACGGAGTTTGGGGGGATAAAGAGGATGCGTATGATGTATGATTGTTCTGAACTAGGCCTTTTGGTAGCTGCTAGCTATCATTGTTCTTCTTTTTTTTGTTTGTAAAGAGGGATGGGAATGCTGTTAGCTTGTGCTGTGTTGTTCTGGTTCTGCCCTTCTAAGGAGAAATTAAGAATATACTTGTAAATGCACTTGGTTCATTGTCTAGCCTATAAAAACTCACGATACCATCACTTTAGGGCATTAAGAAAATGCATAGACTATAAAATCCGATGAGCGCAGTAGTTTTGGACACCTCAAAATTACAAGTTTATTCTTCATTTCTCCTTGGATATATTATTTCTTTAAAGCTTAAAGTCTTGCCCCCCCCCCCCCCCCCCCCCCTAAGGACTTGAATCTCTGAAAGATTAGCCATTTAAAATGACTTTAGTTTGGTATTTATAGGTGATAGATATACTGAGTCAGCTTTGATGCTTCATCTCTGATTTCCGTCTTCTTTAAGTCTGACAGCTGACATGGCATATTTGACCATTGTAAATCTTCAATATACATGATAGGTCGAAAACATCACGATAGCGGTAACGGTGTTTTAAAGTGGATATCTAGCTGATTATAAGTGATTTCTCCGATGAGAAGTGGTGGTTATGATGAACAACGGTGGTCGGATTCATTGTGTGAAGAAGACAAAGCTAGAGTCGACAAATTGGCAGAGTCGGGTCTGCCTTTTCTATTATTCGATGCCTAATGATTTACAAGCTGCCCCTATTTATAGGCAGCGGACTAATCACGATTATACTAATGATGACAAGATATAATTAAGCATGCTTAGACATAATAAGTGCGATTACAATATAACTATGTCAACTAGGCGACTTGCTTTGGAGCGGGTTTAATGTCTAGCCGCTTAGTGAGCCTGTTTTGCCTTAGTCATGATTGAGTCTTGATGCCTTGAGGTGCGGGCATAGTCTGGTTTGGCGGACTTCGAGCTGGAGAGCTGTGGGCTCGGCCCCTAGCCTATGATCCCTCTGCGGGTTGACCGGGCAGACGGCTTGTGACCTGTTCCGGCTTAGCTTTAAGCGGATTGGTGGTGTTGATGGCCGGAAGTCGACGTTGTTCGGGTCAGTTTGAGAGTCCGTAGGACCGTTTGCGGGTTTGGCATGTCAATATATTTTCAAATATAGCTGTTGTAATGACAGAAATCCTAATTTGAACATTGCTTGTACGTTTGAATTAGCTCTTGTCTTCCATCTGGCATAACGTTCATATTATCAATCTTGTGACACATTGTTTCTGTTTCGCATTAATTGCTTGTCAGCTTTTGCCTTGCATCATAAGTGTATAATCTTCAGAGCTGATCTTATACGTCTGATTTGAATCTTTATGTCTGATCTTTGTATCTTCAACTCTGATTCTTGAATATCTACATATCTGATTTTGCTTTCAGCTTGTCTCGATTTCTACTTTCAGATCTGATTCTCAATTTCTCTGATCTTTATATATGCCGTGATGAGAGTACTTCGTATTTATCTTTTCATCATTTGCAAGTATCATAAAGTTATTCCAAGTCATCACTGACTTACTTGAAGATAACTTTACGATCTTGGAGTCTCAATGTCTGCAACTCCGAGTCCGAGTCTCTCATTCTTTAGATCTTCAATATTACCACTGAGTCTGACTCCATAGCCTTCATTCTTCTAGATGTATCTTTGATTGCGAATGACAAGACCTATAGGATTTGTATTACAGTGCTTGTCTGATTTAAGATATACAATAAAAATCAGACTCTAGTAAATCCTATACATATATCCGATCTAACCTCACATGCTTCTATCACCCTGGTCTGACCATCAACACATCATCAAAAACTAGGCCTAATAGTCATTATTTGAGTTTCAAGACATCAACAACTTTATCTTATAATCTGCATATCATATTCTCTTGAAGTTAACACTTTGCTTCTACTTTGCAAATACTTTTGAGAATAATACATTTCTTATAAGAATGCCATTTCGGATATACATTGATGCCATTAAGAAACACAAATTCTAGACAAATGACATAAATCCTACGCATGCTTCAGTATCACCTCCAAACACTTCCTCATGATCGTCCCGTCTAGGGGAAGTTCAATAGCGTCAAAACGTGATAATCCACACAACGATATGTAGAAATAGTGTCCTAATATTGCTTGGAATATCACGGTGGTTGATTTAAGTGTTTGTGCAGTGGATATCTAGATGAAAAGGATGATTCTTGAAAGAAGAAACGGTGGCTGTGATGAACACGAGGCGGTGCTCCGCCGGCGAGCTCAATGTAATAAAGGTGGAGAATGTGTTCGACAAATTGGCAGAGTATATCTGCTTCTATTCATTAATCGATCCCCTTTGTGGGTTACATGGGGCCTCTATTTATAGGCAATACTCTAATGAGGTTCAACATATCGCTGTGTGGATTATCACAGAGGTTCCCTCGAGCCGACCCTTCACCACCGTTTATCTTCTTAATTGTGCTTAATTATGTCCTGTCGCTACGGTGAAGGGTTGGTGATGACGGGGTCAATCAGGTTATAATATACTTGACCACCATAAACCAATACTACGGTGAAGGCCCATCGTAGTATAGCTATAGTGAATCAAGGTCGATCCCACGGGGAACCAATTGTGGATCATCTTATATACAAACAATTAATTAAACATGTCAAGGACATAGAGGCGGTCTACGACCAACATAAGACAAGAAAAGTAAAATTGACACGACACGACACAACGTAATTAACCTCCCCAATTATAGTCTTTATCGTTTGGACCTAGATAATTTATATAATAAACTAAACTTATTAACTGTCAATCCGTTTGTATCTATCTTAGATTGGCTACGGGAGTCATCCCCTTAAACTTGACTTAGCACCGGTTAGGTTGCTAGATCACTGTGCTACATTACGTGACTTCACCTTTTGGGTATCCATCTCATATAACTTGCACGCTTACGACACTAAGGATGCCGATATTAATCGTACACCTCGTCCGGGCAACATTCCTATGGTTAGGCATACTTCCTAAACGATCGCATCGATCTCGTCCCATTAACAATTACCGAGTTATAGTCTCATGCTAATCTACGACGTACGTACAACTAGATGACGTCAATTCCCTAATACAAAACGGATCTAGGTCTCGCCGAAAGTCCCGAAAGATCATTCGTGAGCCGACCTAGAGTCCTATATTGGTATTTTCTAATCATACGCTAATTAAAACGGACGAGCAACGTAGCCGTAGCCATACCTACCAAGATGATAAATTCTATTAAGTTAACCTAACCATAAAGACATGGCTATCTAACGGATGAACAGGGGGGCTCGGTCGACCGAACAGGTTGGCTCGGTCAACCGAATACAGACACTCGGTCGACCGAATGGTCCTTTCCCTCAGATTGCATCCCTGAATATATCTCTCAGCGTTTCATCATACACAACGGATTAAACAGTAATTCGTAAAGCATTCATATAAACTAACTTAGATACACATTAATTAAGCAATGCAGATTCATGAATAGAAACTAAGTAGATGACGTAGGTTATGGGATCCCCATAGACAAGGAGTCGCCACATCCCTAACGTCATAGCCTAGATGTACATCATCTAACTATGAACAATTAACTCAACGATAAAACATAATTGGGGGGATTAATTACTTAAAAGAAAGAAACAGAAAATAAAGGCTTACATATTGCAGCCCTTAAATTGCTGGAAACCCTCAATTTATTCTACATTGTATCAAAGTAAAATTGAAGAAAGAATGAAGGGATTGTATGTCTAAGGTGTATTGGTGTGTGTTTGGTGTGTATTACAATTCTCGTAGCTGCTTGCTTATATAGAGGTTTTTGCCGACTTAGGGTGGTTCTAGAAGATAAGCACGATATAAGCCGGAAACCGCCCCGAAGCTGACACTCGGTCAACCGAGAGTTGACACTCGGTCGACCGAAGCTATAGGCTCGGTCGACCGAACCTAACATTTGCACACGTTAATCGTTTTTCTCGTCTATCTTGCTCCCCACTCCACGCTTGCATGTTGATCTGATTTCTCTAATTTAATGCTCCGATTTTCTTCCTTCCTTATCTTGAGATAATTGATTGAATGACATTAATCCTCTCGATTTGTTGTGATCTGCAAAATCAATAATTATCGCACAATAAATCGGCTTTAAATAATAAAAACAGCTAAATACCAAATATCATATTAATAATCACTTAACATTAAATAATAAATATAAACGAGTGATTTAATATGAAATATACATTATTAATCTCGATTTAAGGTCAACGTTGATGACTTTTACGGGTATAATTTGACCGTCATCAACTACCCCCCACTTAGACTTTGATCGTCCCGAACAAAGCATCAATAAGTCATTTCCCAAGACAACATTTCCCATGGTCAAATCGTACTTACACAAGAAGCTCAAGTCAACTCATACTAGTCATGCTTATAAGATATCCGTTATTCATTACTCACTATGAATCGTAGTGATGTGTGCATGTGCATTTAGTTTTATATATTCGTGGCAAGATCAGAGTTTATGCTAACTTCGCAATCTCAACCTACCAACCTCAGCATTCATACTCCTCAAGCCTTTAAATTTTTGAAGCACTAGAGCAATAAGCAAGAGCGTATCTATAGGGTTTTTGGACTTGGAGACCGAGTACTACTCAAAGCCTCTTAAAGAGTTGAATATTTTTTCATATCTTCATATTTTTCAAATACTATTAATCTCAAAGAAGAAAACTTTTTAGAGTATCCCCCTATCTTAGATCATGTATAGCATCGAATATTACCACAAGCGCGGGGCTACTTTGGTAATGTTACTACAAGCCCAGTGTCTAACATTTTGCTAAAACACAGGTACGTCTCAAGCTTATTACTCTGCTTTAATGGCTAAATAAGAATGCATCAGCAGATAGATATTGACACTAAGTCTACATAACCAATCATCTATGCAATGTACACATAATTTCTTCAGTTATTATGATTTGCGCGGTATACTCGATTCATTTATTGAGTAATCGAATAATAAATAACTACTTGCAAAAACGAGCATGAATATCCTTAAATTTACCTAACATAAGTATAAAATGATCACGTACTTATGAAACTTGGTTCCTTTCCTATCAATTCTTAGCTAGGAACTCACAATTCTAAGGGTACGAGATAAATGATATGGTATTTATTCAATTTTTTCAATCATGTGCCGTTTCATTCAATTTTCAATTATAACATAACATGGCTAAGTCTCCTACCCCCCACTTAAACATGGCATTGTCCTCAATGACAAAAATAAATGAGAATTTAAGAAAAAGACTTAGCTCTGGAAACGGCTCTCAAGTAAAGGAAAAAGATCGGAGTAAATTTCAGCACGCCGTGGAGAGATAGACACATCCTGTATAAGCAAACAAACTCCACGAAACCGTTAATAACACCCTGTCTATGGAAGAGAATAATGTGGCAGTAATTAGGTATGAATACCGAAAAACATTTTAAGCCACTTTATTTTATACAACCAAAGACAAGAAAAATACTAAATAGAAAGAAAAATAAACAAGCAACTAAAGATGGTGGTCTTCATCTACAACCTCCACCGCCTAAATATTCTTAAAACCGGGTGGAGAAGACAAAGATCAAAAGCATTACCCGACGTGGGAAAACACGAGGGTGACTCGATCGAAAAGGTATTCAATCCAGGAAAAGAGAAACTTGGTAAGGTATAACAGATTGAATGCGACCTATTGGCTAAAGATAAAATCAAATACTTAGCGCAGAAACTTCTCGCTTGCATTGGATATCACAACTTAGGGAGATGTAGCTACTCCTCGAAATTACTAATAACCCAATGTATCACATAAAAATCATAACCGTCATCAACAAGGTCGGATTGGTGTGATAGTTCAGCACAAAACTTATCATCTAGAAATGCCGGAATAGTCGGAAAAGTGTGAAATTTAAAACTTCCGGTAGAAAGATAAGTTGTACTTTGATCGAACCAAAAACCTTTAAAATCTAGCTAGGGTCAGAGCTACACTTACCCCAACTAGGATCATGAAAATCAAAATGATAAAAGATAATCATTAAAGCTTAGCAATATTTCAAATTCCGCAACACAAAGGTATTTTGTAAAAATGGAGGTTGAGAGTATGATGGGTTTAGAAAAAGATACACATAAGGATGGGAAGAAAAGATAAAGGACGGGTAAGAAATTGTGTTTATGGGTGGGTGAAAATGGTTAAGGCATTGAGATTGGGTGGGTGAGTGAAACGGATGTAAAGAAAGAGAGGCGATGAAAGAATTGTTAGAAATGTGAACTGTTGGGGCAGATTGGTGAGAGGATCGAAAAGTTTGAAGGTGAAAAAGTGTAAAGGGAAAGATAAGGATAATTGCAGAATGAATTGCACATGACTTTGGATTTTCACTTGGATCACCTAAAAAGTTTTAGAATTTGACCAAGATTGTTCTTGTTCGCACCAATCATTCTCTGTTACATTTTCAATAATTCTCAAGCTCTCTTAATGCTTCCATCTTAAGGTTGATTGCTAAATTTCCTTTTATTTAGCAATTTCTCGACTCTCCTACGGAACTCTATTTCACGTGGCCTATATTGAGTAAAAAAGTTTTGCACATCCTTAGCCCAATGGCCATCGGAACACGGCAAAATAAAAAACCTCAACATATTTCACGTTACTCTTATTGGACTCAAAGAAAACAAAACCTAAAATCCTAAAAAGAAATCCTAAGGGTTTTAAAGAAGTAGTTCTGAGTTTAAAGTCCTCAGCTCGACTTTCCAAAAAATTATCCTTGTCAGTTATCATTCTTGGATCGCCAGACTTTGACCCTTCGCGCACTATTAGAGGTGGCTTTTCGCTGTTGCGGATTAATACCCTTCCCTGGGTTGTGAGACCTAGGAAACGACATTTATCCATACCATTTATCCAAAGCTCTTACCTCGGTTCTCGTTTTAGGAATTAGTGAATTCTAAGAAACTCGGCTAAAATTACGGTTTTGGCCTTGACAATAAGAAACAATGAATCAAAGTACTCCGAATAAGGTCGGTTATGTAGGCAAGCCTATGCCGTCTTATTCGTTGGAACATATGTGACAGTTCAGGCCAATCCGTCAAGATAAGCCCCGTTTAGCCCGAAGGCTTATCGGCTATGCTTAGTCTTGTCGAACTGCTGTAACGTACATCACACGTGGAGGGGAGTCGATTGAGCCGAGGCTCGGTTAAACTCGCCCACCATGGTTAGACCATTTTCGAACCAATGTACTAAGAGTCTCCGATTTCTAAATTGTCACCCAAAGCGTAATCTCGTTTCTGTTTAAGGTGGGTTCACCGAGAAGCCATCACCATAAAACTCAACGAAAACAGAAGATTGTGTTCTCTCAAAACTCAACGTCTTCTTTAGGTCGTGAATGCTTAAACTACACAATTTGTTGCTCCCATGGCCAGTAGAAGCAATCTCATGCATAGGACAAAGAGATTTTAACAGAACTACGAGGAACTCTTTATTCACTGCTTCCTTTCAACGACTACATGTTTCCTTCCACCCTCTAGATGAGACAGATATGGGGCAAAACCATCGACACTAATAAAATTATTCTTACAAACCAACTCCGGGCTAAGATTCATACTAAGGTTCATGTATAGGCTAACTTATGCTCAAAAAACCAAAAAGGTAGTAAAACATAAGCAAAAAAAAAAGGGTAGTACCTTGCCTTCAACATTGTACCACAAAGAATTTAAGCCATAAATTTTTTCGGAGCCATCTTGGTGCTTTAATGGTATTGCTTCCATCGCTTTTCCCATCTTAGATTCATAGCTCCACATGTTTCTTTGGGTTGTTTTCTCAGCGCCCGCGAAAAATTACTGACTCAGAATATTGCTTCCCTGGTTTCTGCAAACAGAAGAAAAACAAAAACAAACAGACCGTAGACTGATTTTAACATGGTTTCCCATGCTGCTATCAGACCTACGGATTAAACATACGGGGATAAACAGACACGCGAAATTCCAGACTCGAAAACACAAATCAGAAACCGTGTAGACAGAACAGAACAAGAACAAAACAAAACAAAAAATCTAAATTCTCGGTCGACCGAATGAGGTCTCTCGGTCGACCGAATAAATATTTTTTTTATTATTATTATTTTTTTTTTTTAGAATCTGGAATTTTCAGACAGAGCAGACAACCAGAGGGACTCAAAACGTAAAAACTGACTCTTAAACAGAAAACTCGACATGAATAAAAAATTATTTATATATAAAATTGACCGTTGGTTCCCCGGCAACGGCGCCAAAAACTTGATGACGGGGTCAATCAGGTTATAATATACTTGACCACCATAAACCAATACTAGCAAGAGGACTAGGCCCATCGTAGTATAGCTATAGTAAATCAAGGTCGATCCCACGGGGAACCAATTGTGGATCATCTTATATACAAACAATTAATTAAACATGTCAAGGACATAGAGGCGATCTACGACCAACATAAGACAAGAAAAGTAAAATTGACACGACACGACACAACGTAATTAACCTCCCCAATTATAGTCTTTATCGTTTGGACCTAGATAATTTATATAATAAAGCGAACTTATTAACTCGTCAATCCGTTTGTATCTATCTTAGATTGGCTACGGGAGTCATCCCCTTAAACTTGACTTAGCACCGGTTAGGTTGCTAGATCACCGTGCTACATTACGTGACTTCACCTTTTGGGTATCCATCTCATATAACTTGCACGCTTACAACACTAAGGATGCCGATATTAATCGTACACCTCGTCCGGGCAACATTCCTATGGTTAGGCGTACTTCCTAAACGATCGCATCAGTCTTCGTCCCATTAACAATTACCGAGTTATAGTCTCATGCTAATCTACGACGTACGTACAACTAGATGACGTCAATTCCCTAATACAAAACAGATCTAGGTCTCATTTGAAAGTCCCGAAAGATCATTCGTGAGCCGACCTAGGAGTCCTATATTGGTATTTTCTAATCATACGCTAATTAAAACAGACGAGCAACGTAGCCGTAGCCATACCTACCAAGATGATAAATTCTATTAAGTTAACCTAACCATAAAGACATAGCTATCTAACGGATGAACAGGGGGGCTCGGTCGACCGAACAGGTTGGCTCGGTCAACCGAATACAGACACTCGGTCGACCGAATGGTCCTTTCCCCCAGATTGCATCCCTGAATATATCTCTCAGCGTTTCATCATACACAACGGATTAAACAGTAATTCGTAAAGCATTCATATAAACTAACTTAGATACACATTAATTAAGCAATGCAGATTCATGAATAGAAACTAAGTAGATGACGTAGGTTATGGGATCCCCATAGACAAGGAGTCGCCACATCCCTAACGTCATAGCCTAGATGTACATCATCTAACTATGAACAATTAACTCAACGATAAAACATAATTGGAGGGGATTAATTACTTAAAAGAAAGAAACAGAAAATAAAGGCTTACATATTGCAGCCCTTAAATTGCTGGAAACCCTCAATTTATTCTACATTGTATCAAAGTAAAATTGAAGAAAGAATGAAGGGATTGTATGTCTAAGGTGTATTGGTGTGTGTTTGGTGTGTATTACAATTCTCGTAGCTGCTTGCTTATATAGAGGTTTTTACCGACTTAGGGTGGTTCTAGAAGATAAGCACGACATAAGCCGGAAACCGCCCCGAAGCTGACACTCGGTCAACCGAGAGTTGACACTCGGTCGGCCGAAGCTATAGGCTCGGTCGACCGAACCTAACATTTGCACACGTTAATCGTTTTTCTCGTCTATCTTGCTCCCCACTCCACGCTTGCATGTTGATCTGATTTCTCTAATTTAATGCTCCGATTTTCTTCCTTCCTTATCTTGAGATAATTGATTGAATGACATTAATCCTCTCGATTTGTTGTGATCTGCAAAATCAATAATTATCGCACAATAAATCGGCTTTAAATAATAAAAACGACTAAATACCAAATATCATATTAATAATCACTTAACATTAAATAATAAATATCGGTTGGCTCGAGGGAACCTCTGTGATGTCTTCCTGCTTGTGTTGCCTGGTCCTAGCTAATGCCAAATGTATAGCGTGCTCGCCTGTGCATAGTTTGCATGATCCGACTGATTGATGTGGCGGGCTGATAACGACGTGCTCGGCTATCAGCCTGAGCGCCATCATGGCTGTGCAGAAGTGATGACCTGATTAGCTTGCTACCAATCGGGCTGGTGGTGATGAAGGTCAGAGGCTGAGGCGTGACCGCGCGTATGGGTCAAATGCTATTCGGATGGGCCCTGGTCGGGTTCGGTATATCATGTCCTAAACCCAATCGGGTTGGACCGGATCCGACCGGGTCGGATCATTTTTACTATTTTTTATGATTATACATATGATAAATGGCTTTATGTTATTATATATTTGTTCGTTTAACGAATCAATTATGATATTGTATATATGATAACGTCCCTAGTGTCAAACTGTGAAAGAGAAATCATAATAGTGATTATGGTTGATGAGATCTCAACTAACTTTAAAATGTTTGATACTTAATGGTCTCTAGTCGTATGTGCTATCAAATAGGACATTAATAATACGATTAGACTAGCACGTATTAGATGTCTTCTATCTTATTGAAGATAGGGATAAATCTCATCTATCAAAGTGTAGGACACTTGGACTGTACGTGGACGTGTATTAGAGAATACGTACGTTAGACTGACCCACTTACTTTATTAAGTGTCGCACTATGTGGCGGTTGTGTAATTATCCTGAGACCGGAGTCTTCATGGCATCACGATGTAGATTGTCATGCTTTGACACTATCGAGGTTTCCCCTAGCCATGGGGCGATCATGCGGTAGTGATTGGGTGTGACACTGAAGCATGCGTAGGATTCATGTTGCTCGTCCGGAAATCGCGTATCCTATGCATAGGAGTGAATATCCGAAACGGCCTTCTTATAAGGAATGTCTAGCTCTCGTAAATCTTTGCAAAGTGGAAGTAAATGAGTTATTCCAAGAGAGCATGATATCCAGATTATAAGATACGGTCATTGATGTTTGACACTCAACGTACGACCGTATGGATATTGTAACAGCGATAGGATTTTATTTACACGGTAACTATTTCACATGAAAGGTAGTAGTCATTGCATTTGACTCCTCCGATGATTGGAGGTCACGGTGTGTTGCTAGACTCTATTCCGTGATCGTTAGATTTGAAGGGCATTTTCGTAATTGCACTTTGTGTCTACGGCCAACATATTCGGAGGCTTATCGGGTCACACACATAAGAACATCTAGCCGGATTAAAACGTGGTTATAGTGATAACCAAATAAGAAAAGTTTTATCCCGACTATAAAGTGTTATAGTGGTAAATTAATAGGGTGGTATTTATTTATTATGAATAAATATAATACAAGATATTAATTTGTGTTGATTAATTAAATATACATATATTAGATATGTATGTCGAAATATGTTGTGTATGTTGATACACATGGATTTTGCAAATTAATTAAGGGGGAATGGTAGCTTTGAGCTTATGAAATTTGGGGTTTGCAACAATAAGCTTTGACCCCCACGCATATTTTACAGAAAATGAAAAAAAGGGAAAACCTTATAAAACCTTGCTTTGACAGAAATACCCCCATTGAATTTCCTTCATATATTATCCCAAAATCCCTAATTCTCTTAACACAATTCCCCCAAATTATGGCCCCTTTGATTAACTGCTGCGAGCTTCCCAAATTCACCCTCCAATTCTTCCCAAATTCACCGCATCAATACAGACTCGAACTTGTGATCAACAAATTTCTTCAACATTCCCTATTCTCCAACCGGAAGCTGATCAACGAAGAACAGAAACTTGAAGAAGTCGATTGGAACCTTCGATCGAATCTCCAAAAGGTACGATTTTGTGGGTAGGTTATAATCACGCATATTTGGTATGTGCATGTATGATTTTGGGATGCGATTAGTTAAATTTTGTGGTCTGCATGTAGGATTTTGGGATGCGATTAGTTAAATTTCTTATTTGTTTCAAATGTATTCACATTCATTTGTTCTTTAATTCGATCGATACCTTAATTCGATTGAATTGAAATTTCTTATTTTGTTGGTTATAGATAGGTTGAAAAATGCCGTTGATTTAGGCACTTAGCGAAGAAGAAATGTCTGGAAAATGTGATGTTCTTTCCCGATGTTCAATTGGTAAAACAATGAAAGTTTATGAAAAGCTTAACGACAAGCACAAAGCAATGTTGGAACAGTCTTGTTTTGGATATTTAATCCATTTGAAGGATATGCAAGCCAACATGATAATACATCAGTTGTTAATGAGGTTGGCGAGTCCATGGAATGTAGATGCCAATGTTTTTGGTTCAAAGTTGGAGCAAAAAAGATACGATTTAGTGTAGAAGAATTTGCACTGGTTAGTGGTCTCTTGGTTGGCGACGGTAGCAATGTCGATAAAGGGGTAGGAAAAGAGTCTAGATTAGTTAAGAAGTATTTTAAAAACCGTTTGAAAGTGTATAGGAAGGATGTGAGGGTAAAGTTTAATAGCATTAAGGATGCTAAAAACCATTACAAGCTTGGGTTGATCGTTATATTGACGTACGTTGTGTGGGGATCGGAGGAAACGTGCGGTGGGTTGGTGTATCTTTCAGTTGGTTGAGGATTTAGAAGCTTTCAATAAGTATCCATGGAGAAACGCTTCATATGAAGTAATTGTCTATGTTTGGAGGAGGGACATGGGGGATTATTTAAAAAATCCCCTGATCACATATACTTTATATGGTTTTCCGCACGCTTTGAAGGTATGTATAAGCCAAATCCGTAGTTTTAATTCATAATATATATATTTACATAGCTTGTTAAAGTTTTTTTGATTATGTTCGGTCCATCACTTGAATGTAAATGCATCGTAGGTTTGGGCACTTGAAGCTATTCCTTCTTTAAGGAAGTTTGCCGAGATTGTTGGCGAAAATGCTCTCCCAAGGTTGATGAAGTGGGGAGGGGTAAAAATGGTCAGCTCTTCTGGAGTTCAACTTGTTCTTGAATCGAGAGAGGTAGCGATGTTTAATTTGTATCTTAAGTTTGGTATGTACATGCAGCCTACACATTATTTATGAGTAGTAGATAATGCAGGTGGAGGCGGTTCGAAAGTTGGTTCCATCTGAAGCTGAAAAGGAAAAAGCTTATTTTTTGATGCCCCGGAAAGATGAAGCTGAAGATGATGAAACTGATGAAGTTGAAGATGATGAAACTACTCATGACAATGCACCTGAGCAATCAACGGGTAACGTTGATTATGAAAAACTAAAAGAATTGGTAAAAATTGCTGTGAGTGAAGAGAACAAAAGAATGTGCGAAGAGTTGGTAAAAATTGCTGAAGAGAACAAAAGAATGTGCGCTTTAGTGGATACGCTCCAGCATAAAGTTAAATTGATGGAGGTTCATATTTCTTGTGCATGTGAAAAATGCAAAAATGATGGTATACATGCAAGTGAAATGGAAGGTAATGAAGAGTTGAATGAAATAGAAGATGAAATTGTGGAGGCATCCCGAAACGGCAAAGGTATAAAGTTAAATTTGTCCTTTATGTTGTTTATATAGGAGAGAATTAGTTTATAACATTCTATTTCATGAAATTATGATTAGAAAATGCCGTAGTTGAAGAGAAGGAAGCCGGGGAAAGTGATAGAGACGTAGGGGAGTTCTCACCAGAAAATGTAAGCGAAGGTGAAAAGAGAAACGAGGCCACTAAAATTGAGGAGGAAGTTGATGCTCTTGTGAAGGAGGTTGGGGATGGTGACAAAAATGTAGGGGAGGTCCCACATGAAAATGTAAGCGAGGGTGATAAAGAGGTTGGGGATGAACCTGATGCCCTGGTTAAGGAAACGGTCAAGGAAACCCGAAACGGCGAAGGTATAATGTGAAACTTGTCCTTTTGATTTTGTTCATTATGTAGTTTGATGAGAGAATTAGTTCATAACATTTAATTTCTTGAAATTATGATTAGGAAATGCCGTGAGTGAAGAGATAAATGAGGACATTGAAATGGAGGAGGAAGCTGCTGAAAAACTAAACGAGGTTATGGAATGTGATGTAGATGTAAATGGTGGCATAGAGGAGGAGCAAGCTGATATAAGGGAGGAAGGTGAGGGAAACCCAAACGGCGAAGGTATAATTAAATCTGTCCTTTATGTGTTTTGGTGAGAGAATTAGTTTATTCATAAAATTTAGTTTCTTGAAATTATGATTAGGTAATGCCGTAGGAGAAGAGAGAGTCGAGGTCATCCTAGATGAGGATGATTTGGAAAAAGAGGGCGGGAAATAAGTTGTTAAAGGTAGTTTTACAAAAAAATTAATTTGAGATTATGTTAGTAGATATATGTATAATCCAAAATTATTACGTCATTGAATGTTTTATATAGGTGCAACCATCCTGTGTATTTTGGAATCTTTGTTGTAATCGTTTTTAGCATCTTGCTGATAATGTAATTAATATTGGCTGTTAAAAAAAAACTTAATAATATTGCAATTATAACCACATCTTTATTATTATTTTAATATTAAAAATATCAATTCAACTAAACCCGTACAACCTTATAAGAAAATGAAATTAAACACGTACAATACACGTGCATTTTGTTAGTACGTAGAAATGAGCTTAGGGAGCTTAGGCTTGTATCAACTTTGTTCTTAGCACCTTTAGCACATTAGGCCTTGTCACTATGTATACCAACTTCTTACTCAATCCACAACTTTAGTATCACAAAATTTATAATAATAATAATCATATAAAACCATTAATTGCAACATTAAACAATAGCACCCAATGTCATAACAAGTTATGAGTAAGTTATGACACAATTATGCCTCCATTATTCCTTGTAATATTGCAATTTGCAAAATTAAACCATATCCACTCATCAAACCATATGATTATCAACATTATGTAAAGTCACTAATGTTCTAATTTGACGTATCGTTGAGAATCACACCCGGCTGTTAAGATCAACAAGCACATGTAGTTGAACAATATAAAATAATATAGAAATCACAAGAGTGGAACTTATTAAACATCATCCATCCTCATACATATATATATATATCATTACAA
Source organism: Gentiana straminea (assembly GCA_036785695.1). NCBI lineage: Eukaryota > Viridiplantae > Streptophyta > Magnoliopsida > Gentianales > Gentianaceae > Gentiana > Gentiana straminea. The sequence continues at coordinate 1,002,559 of JAVUPR010000477.1, forward strand.
TGGAGAAATCAAAGAGGTAGTCAATATTGAAAGACTAGAAAATAGCCCATGAGTAATGGCTATATTAAAGCACCGGTTACAACAAATATTATAACCGTTCACCGGAAAATCAGAGTACTTTTTGATATGATCTAGTATAATTTATATCAAGTATGAAATAAGCAACCGTGCCAAACTTTCACATTCGTCTTTAATCTTAAGGTCAGCGTTGTTTCTCCTGAGTTGAGGAAAGAACAACCAAGACGCTGTCGTGATAATAAATCCGATGGTAACTGGGCAAGACACAGCCGGATGTAGTCTCCAACGTCCATTCAACGCCTTCTTAACGGCGACCTCACATGCTGTACAAGCCCCATGAAGAACGAAAAACCATGTCACTTCCCACGTAGGACTCACACGTGTCAAGTAATAGTAACTGATTTCATGCATTAGTCCCGACACCAAAAACGAAGCCATGAACGCCAACACTAAGCTCCATCTCTTGCCTAAAGTATACATAAAGAAGCTTCGTACAGGGTCGTAAACGGTTGGCCGGAGAATAGTCGTGACCATGAGATTCCATCTGCGGCCCCAGAAATCTTGCAATGAAGTAGATAAGTACGGCTCGTTAAAAAGAGGCTCGGTTTCTACTCCGACAATTGCTCGAACAGGTGCGGTGCTAATTGAAAGTGCCATCTCAGCGCCAAGATAGAAAATGCAGCAATATAAAGTTATGGTTATGCTGGGATGTAAATACTCATGATAGCGATAGGTCCACAAGATAATTGCAAAAATCACAATTTTGATAGCGAACTTGACTGCTCCTAAAACCTTGGGTGATGTTTGAATTGCCTATTACAGTAAAATTTTGTTATGTTTTGCTCAACCCAGCTCAAAAACAAATTTAAGATAAATCTTTTACAAAGAATATTTCTTCAATCAAAACTCACACACTTGAATAAAATAAGGCGGTTAATAAATTAACTATTTTATTGTATATGAAGATTAAAACATCATTTATCATTGAATGAGTTTTACATATATACCAAACAAATGAAAACATATTAATGAGTTGTATTAAGGATAAAATTGTTAGAAAAATTTGATAAACAAACAGAATTGAATGATCTCAAGCACGTATAAAACGTTTCTTTAAAGAGATGTTTTAGATCACTCTCAGGATTCGATGAAGTACTTCTTTAGAGACACAATATGTTTGTACTGATGATGCTTTTGCGGAATGAATTGAATGAATTAATAAAAATTAAATCCATCTTATTTCATGCATGCATTGGTAGTATTTATAGAGTGAAGGTGCCCCTTCACGAATGGACATATCTAATCGTGTCTATTCATTTGAAAAAGACGTATCTCTTCGAATGGGTGTGTCTCAACAAAAAGTCACTAAAAATGTGTCCTTTCATGAAAAGGATACGACCTTTCATAAAAGGATGTGACATTTCACGAAACCAAAGGATCCCCATTTCGTCCTGCTACCCAAATGCATACGATAACAAAAAAGTATTTTATGAAAAATATCTAACAATCTCGTCTATTTTTCAGAAAAATATTTGATGTGTAAAAACCAATGGATGAAGCGGCTGCATCACCTAATGTGATTGCCTACGTACCCTTTTGGGGATCACCACCGTAGTTCATGCAGACACGGACTAAGTATCATCGTAGGAAATCATACATAAATGAAAGTAGTTTTTGGCTTTGAACTTCCACTTAGTGTAAACAACTCAAAGTCACATCAGGGCGCTATGGTGAATAAATCTTGAACCAAGGACCCTATCATGATGTTACCGGAGTTATCACACATACTATTCCGTTAAAACAATGTCTCTTCATTCCAACGCATTAATGGCCATGCGTACATCCCGAGATTCATGAATGCTTTAGAGACGGTCTAAATCTCATAGAAAGCGGTTTGACTTTCACACTCACATAGGTAAGTTCTTTTAAAGTGATAGTGTGAGTCACTTTTCCCAATGACAAAACTTATTAAGAACAAATTTCAACCTTTACCATGCAGTAATTACTCACACTAGAGATTTTATGAATGGGATCTATTAAATACTCTAGCGCCTCGATCTAGTTAGACTTTAACTTGTTTGTACCCTTTGAACTTTGTTTATTTTTCAAAACATGAGTAGGGTTCCCGTTAAAGCTAACTAATGTTTCATAGACCTTAATCCCATTCCTTTCGATGATATTGCAATCATCTCTCTAGGCAGTCCTTTTGTGAAAGGATCTGATAGATTGCTCTTTGACTCTACATAGTCAACATTGATTACTCCTTGCTTAAGTAATCCCTTAATCGACTGATGTCTCAGACTAAGGTGTCGTTGCTTACCATTGTAAGTCTTACTTGCTACTGAATATAAAGTAGCATGATTGTCACAATGAATCATTACAGCTGGGGATGGCTTGTCCCATAATGGAATGTCAATTAATAAATTCCTTATCCATTCGGCTTCTTTACTTGCATCTGCTAATGCAATAAATTCTCGCTAACATAGTCGAATGCGAGACACAAGTTTGTTTCTTAGAACACCAAGAAACGAGTTGCACCTCACTAAGGTAAAAACCCATCCGTTGTGGATTTACAATTCGATTCTATGTTATTCCAACTTGCATCGTTGTATCCTTCAAGAACGGCGGGAAAACCACGATATTGTAATCCATAATCGATTGTTCCTTTTAAATATCTCAGAACTCTTGAAACTGCGTTCCAATGTTCTTTTCCTAGATTAGTAGTAAATCGACATAACAATTCAACTGCATATGCAATGTCGGGTCTTGTGCAATGCATGGCATACATAAGACTTTCAATCACACTTGCATATTGTAACTGGTCGTAGCATCTACCGGTATTTTTCATTAACTTGATACAAGGATCAACGGGTGTAGATGCTGGCTTATGATCCATATGACCATATCTTTTAAGGATATTTTCAAGATAATGAGATTGATTTAATGATATAAATCCATCTTTCCTCATTATCTTTATCCCTAAGATTACATTTGCTTCCCCCAAATCCTTCATATCGAAGTTAGATTCCAACAATTGCTTCGTCTCTTTTATTGATTCCAAGTTTGGCCCAAAGATAAGCATATCATCCACATATAGGTAAATCAAAATACATGAACCATTTCTATACGTAGAAAAGATACACTTATCCGCTTCATTAACTTTGAAGCCATTAGCCAACATCACTATATTAAATTTTTCATGCCATTGCATAGGGGCTTGTTTTAACCCGTAAAGAGATTTCACTAGTTTACAAACTTTCTTCTCTTGTCCGGGTAAAACAAAACCCTCGGGCTTCTCCATGTATGCCTCTTCATCCAAATCACCATTTAGAAAAGCCGTTTTAACATCCATTTGATGAACAACTAAATTGTGAATGGATGCAAGAGATAACAACACACGGATAGTTGAAATTCTAGCCACAGGAGCGTATGTATCAAAATAATCTACTCCTTGACGTTGTTTGAAACCTTTCGCTACTAGGCGAGCTTTATACTTATTAATTGAACCATCCGCGTTCAAATTTCTTTTGAAAATCCATTTAGAACCACTTGGCAAATCAACCAATTTCCATGTCAGATTTGACATGATAGAACTCATTTCATCGTTGATGGCTTCTTTCCAAAAATTAGCATCACGAGATGAAATGGCTTCTGAATATGTGACAGGATCATTATCATCAATCATTAACTTGGTTTGATGTGTAATATTATTTACATCACCTTTAAGTAAAATTGTCACACATTCAGGACCAAAGGTTTTTTTCTTTCCTTTGCCTTTTACTTCTCCTTATTTCTGGATCCGTTTGTGATTCCATAAGAGAGTCATCAAGAGATTCCTCATGAACTCTCTTGGAAGTACTAGGAGTAACATTATATCCAAGTTTCTCAACAGAAGATTTATACATATGCTCAAAAAATTCAGCATCAATAGACTCAATAATATCATAAGATTCTAACTTTAGAAATCTATATGCAGTGCTATTCTTAGCATAACCTATAAATACACATTTATAAGTTTTACTACCCAACTTAGTAATTTCAGGATTAGGCTTTCTTACATATGAAAGACAACCCCAAACCTTAATACGACTTATGTTAGGTTTTCGACCAAACCACAAATCATACGGAGTCTTTTTGACATTTTTCTTAGGAATTCAGTTTTGAATAAAACATGCACTTAAGATTGCCTCGCCCCACCAATAATTAGGTAAACCAGAAGTGATAAGCATGCAATTTACCATATCTACTAACGTTCTATTTTTTCTTTCTGCTACTCCATTCGATTCGGGTGAATACAGAGGAGTAAATTCGTGAACAATACCGTTGGTCTCACAAAATTTGGATAATTCTGTTACTTGGTATTCTTCACCTCTATCCGAACGTAACACTTTAATTTTCATGTTTAACTGATTTTCTACTTCTGCTTTATAGATAAGAAATTTGCTTAAGACTTCATCTTTACTTTTCAATAAATACACATAAGCATATTTCGAAAAATCATCTATAAAAGTTACGAAATATTTATGACCACCACGAGACACTTTACTGTGTAAATCAAAAACATCAGAATGTACTAAACCAAGTAATTCAGATATACGAACAACAGACTTATGTGGCTTACATGTTATTTTACCTTGAACACTTATTTCACATTTTCCCACATTGTCATACGTACATTTAGGAATTATGCCTAAATTATGCATGTTCTTGAAAGATTTATAATTAGCGTGTCCTAATCTAGCATGCCACAAAGTTGAAGAATCGACAACATAAGCAAAGTTATTTTTCATTACATTCATCTTAATCATGCCATTACAAGAGTATCCTTTGCCAACAAAGATATTGTTTTTAGTTACAATCAAATTATCAGATTCAAACACCATCTTAAAACCAGCCTTATTAAGACGATCTCCAGAAATTAGGTTCTTTGTCATCTCAGGAACATGAAGAACTTCAGCCAATGTTAACGTCTTTCCCGAAGTGAATTTAAGTTCCACTTCGCCAATACCAATAACCTTGGCTTGCACATCATTTGCCATTTTCACCGCACGTTCATCGGTACTTTCCTTGTAAGTCTTAAACTCGGATCGGTTATTACTTACATGGATTGTAGCACCGGTATTTAGCCACCACCCTTCATCAATTCCAACATAATTGGCTTCCTCCACAACCGCTACAAATTTCTGATCATCATTGCCATCAACAGCATTGACATGGTCTTTTGTCGACTTGTCATTCTTGTCTTTTTCGTCTTTTATGCGAGTTCGGCATTCACGAGCGGTGTGACCAGGTTTCTTACAATAATAACAATCACCCTTGAATTTTTTCTTAGAAGATTCTGCTTGATCTCCCTTCGAAAAATTCTTGCGCTTTTTATTTCCTAGTTTGCGGCCCTGAACCATATTTGCTTTTTTAGCCTCCTGTTCACTATATTCTCGTTTTCGAGAGTCTTCCTCAATACGTAGATGACGCATGAGGGATTCCAAAGTGTGCTTAGTTTCATCATGTTTCAGTTTCTTTTTATAGCCATTCCACGAAGTTGGCAATTTAGTAATAATTGCTCCAACTTGGAATGCTTCAGGCAAAGTTATCTCAACATTTTTAAGATTAGTAACAATAGATTATAATTCGTGAACTTGAGTAAGAATAGACTTACTTGCAGTCATTTCGTAATCGAAATAGTTAGCAATCAAAAATTTCTGATTGCTTGCCTCTTCAATGCGATACTTGTTGTCCAGCGCCACCCATAATTCCTTATTTGTTTCGATTGTCCTATGTCCATTGTACACAGAATCAGACAATGCGTTCAGAATGTGTCCTCTGCACAAAAAATCATCATCCTTTTGTTTCCTCCTTTGTTCCTACAGTTCCTTCTTGCACGTCTTCAACAGGTTGAAGATCATTACCCAAAATATAAGATAACTTGATTGTCGTCAGGAAAAATAGAACCTTCTCTTGCCAGCGAGTAAAGTTGTGTCCATCAAAACGATCAAGACGAACCAAGTCCTGATTCATGACTTGAATCGATGGTGCCACAGAATCATTCAAACTCAGATCCTTGAATGAAGACATCTCTTTAAAATTGTTAGAAAAATTTGATAAACAAACAGAATTGAATGATCTCCAAGACACGTACAAAACGTTTCTTTAAAGAGATGTTTTAGATCTCTCTCAGGATTCAGGAGTACTTCTTTAGAGACACAATATGTTTGTACTGATGATGCTTCTGCGAAATGAATGAATTAATAAAAATTAAATCCATCTTATTTCATGCATGCATTGGTAGTATTTATAGAGTGAAGGTGCCCCTTCACGAATGGACATATCCAATCGTGAATGGCTATCTTCTTGAATGGAGGTGTCTATTCACTTGAAAAAGACGTATCTCTTCGAATGGGTGTGTCCCAACAAAAAGTCACTAAAAAATGTGTCCTTTCAGGAAAAGGATACGACCTTTCATGAAAGGATGTGACATTTCACGAAACCAAAGGATCCCCATTTCGTCGCATACGATAACAAAAAAAGTATTTTATGAAAAATATCTAACAAAAATAAATTCATTTGCAAGGTTTGTAATAATTAATAACGAAAATATTGAGTATTTCTAGAGGGGTTAAATCCACCGAGTACAAAAAGAGTACATACCAAAATGTCGGGAAATTCTTATATAGGGAGTCTCTATTAAAACGGATCGTCGGATGACTGTCACGTATAAAAAAAGACAAAACTGTTTTGTTTGTTTGTACACATGTCACAAATCCAACGGTTGAGTTTAATAGGGAGTCCCTACAGAAGAATTACCTCAAAATGTCATATATAAAATTCAGTGTAATATATCTACTAAAATATGTTAACCACTTTACCCGATCATCCTAACATAGTACACTAGCATGCGTAAGTATAGATTCATGACCATATATGTCATTGGTAATGAGTCTAATGACTAATAAATTAATATATGATAAATTAATATATAGAGTATCTCCAATGATAAAAATTTTACAAAAATTTTTTGGTGGCGTCCTGGATCAAATGTTCGACCACCACGTCACCACCTTAAACCAAAAAAAAAATATAATGATTTTTTTTCTTTCTAGAAACATAGATCCACAAAAACCACAACCTTATTGATGAGGATCATAAAATCAGATTTGATCCAGATTTGATCGCGGAGGCCCCTCAACAAGTAAATAAAACGGTCCGTGGGACCACCGGCCGATGGCGACTCCGGCGCCAACTTGGAAAAGAAGTAGGGGAAGCAAGGGCTTCCGAGGCATCGCCGATTGAGATTACTTGCTATCTCCGTCGTACGGTAACGAGCCCCGTACTTCCAAACCGCCACTACTTAAGTACTAAAGGCGCTTTCGATTGGTTTCATAAGGGGGCGTTCACTACAAGCTATCGGCGCTCGCCGCCTGTCTTAGATTGAAGGTCGACTTATCTTATTGCCGTTCAATCTCGTCGCCGGTTTTCGCCGAGAACGGAGTTCGTGTCCAAAGGTGAAAAAAGCCCTAGCTTATAGAGTTCGCCGCTTTTCCCGGGCCGGAGAAGGGCGATATCGCTCACCTTTGTTTGATATGTTCATTCAGTACCAATACAAACAAAAACTACTGAGGAAGAACTCCCTTAAGGAAGCCGACTCTCGTTCTTTGGACGAAAAGGCCCATTAAGAGAGGCTTTCTGAGATCGAGATGTGTGCTCATCTCTGTTGTTTCCTTTTATGAAAGAAACTCGGAGAGACAGACAGAGAGGGGACTCTTTCATACCTGCAAACTTGACGGATGAGAAGCCTGGCAGGAAGAGTTCCAGCCTTTGTTGCCCCTCGACCTTGAGTCCTCCACCCGGGAATCACTACAAGGCCAATCTCAGTAATGAAAAGGCTACTTTCAAACCTCAGACGCCACAAGAAGTCCAACATGAAAAAACCAAAAGCTCTGGCCCTCTCTCTATCTAAGGGATGGAAGGGCAGAGGCCTTTGGTGCTCCCTCCAATCAAGAATTGGGGGTAGGGATGGCTATATTTCTGGGAGCGAACTCCGGGCGAATATGAAGCCGAATAGTAATTCTGAGTTGCGTTTCATGATCGGTAATATGTAGAGACTAAGAGTTCGTTCGAGTGGCTATCGCACCTCTACGCCAAAAGTCTTACAGAGATTTTTGAATCAGACCTCGGGATTTTTGCCAAAGCACCAAGAGCGGCAATTCCAAGTTATTTCATACCCTCAGCTCAGGGAAAAGAGCTAACTGCTGCGGGAGAGGCGACTTCTCTTTCACTTCATTCACGGGGGACCTACCAAATCTGCGCATTTCTATAAGTCATGGTCACATGTCTTGTGAACATGAAACCAGCCAGATCGTGATCTGAGCTACGGTGTCATGTTCCGTATGTCACTCGAACGTATGTGAGAGGTCTTCTTTCTTTTATATGAGATATGAGCCTACGGGAGATGCACTTATCTTTCGGTTGTATGACCATTGTACTAAGGCGAAAACCAAAGCCACTCATACCCGGTAATGCAAGCGAAGCCATCGAAAAGCTGCGAACATCGTATGTGCCTCGGGAAGAAAGCCAACCTATCTTACTTGCTCCACTAAGAGCCTCCCTTACTATACCGGCATGCGCATCTCTCTCGCCTCATGAACCGGGCGCCTACTATTATAGAATATGGTATGGGCACAAAAGCCCCTCAATCAATCTATTAAAAAGATGGGAGTTACCATCACCTTTTCAATATAGAAAGACAAGGTTTCAAATCAAGGTGTCGGGGAAGAATAAGACCTATAACACCTAAAGAATATGGTACGAGCATTAGCTAACGAAGCAACTCTTCTAAGTACGACTAGAACTCCTCGCTAATCTCGCTTTTCTAGGATAGATGAAAAGAACTTTCTACGAACCACTATCTTTCTTCATTATCTCATTCCTAATTGCACGACCGAACCGGCCTTGGACTCGAACGAAGGAGCGGTGTAGGAACTCGGTATTCTCCAACCGCATTTCATATAGGGATTGGTCCCGGTCGTGGATCGATATTAGATACCGATTACGGATGATAGACCAAAAGTCCCGACAATGTAAGAGAAAGAGGACAATTATGAAGCCGAAAAGCAATGTGTGCTCCTACCTTTCCTTCGAAGTCAAGCATCTCCTTCTTAGTCTAGCTCATTTACCTGCTTTACTTGCCTTGCATTGGTTTTCATTTCGCACTATCTGGTCACTGGATTCAATTGTGGTTAGGTTAATTCCCGAAGAGCTTGCATTCCATGCTTCTGATTTAACTGCACCTTCGTGCTAACAAGCCATTCTCTTTAGACAATCTAAGTACAACAATTTTCATAGCTCTTCGCAAATCCCAGCATACCCCCGAACCTCTTAACATTACACCACTGAATCCCCAATCCTTTGCTTGCAGTGCAGTGACAGTACCAATATCCAACAAATAATTAAAGATTTCATTTTTTTGGCGATTTCTGATGTGAATTCGGCGGAGCGTCCCCCCTTCCTACTAATGTGACTTTTCTGTTTTTTAAGAGAACTATATGGGAGTGTGGGACATGATATTCCCCTTTCTATCCTTTTTTCTTTCTCTTAGCTTCTGATAGGAGCGAAAAGCAAAGAGATGGCGACTAGCTTACCGAAGTGGCTTAACGAAGGCTCACCGTTCGCCGATGTTACGACCACGAAAAAACGACAAATCCCAACTACGGATATGTAAGAGCCAAAACTGCTAAGGGAGCTTTGCTAATTTTCCTTTCAGGGTAAAGCGGCGCGTTGTACGCTGCGTTCGAGAAGGATGAATCGCTCCCGAAAAGGAATCTATTGATTCTCTCCAATTGGTTGGACCGTAGGTGCGATGATTTACTTCACGGGCGAGGTCTGCGGTTCAAGTCCGGGATGGCCCAGTTTGCGCCGGGGAAAAGAATAGAATAGAAGAAGCATCATGACTACTTCATGCATGCTCCACTTGGCTCGGGGGATATAGCTCAGTTGGTAGAGCTCCGCTCTTGCAATTGGGTCGTTGCGATTACGGGTTTAGTCGATCAGTTCCTCCTCAATGTTCTCCGGGTGTAGGAAAGAAAGCTATCTTCCTTGACCACTTGACCATAAGGCATATCTTTTTGGAAGACGGCTAAGTCTCCCTGTTTTTTGTTCCATTCTCAAGTCCCTGAACTTATGAAGACTCGGATTGACCCTACCCCTCATTTCTATAAGAGACCTCTTCAGAAGAGAGGTAGACGGATCCAATTTAGCAACCAACCCCCGTGATTACCTTAAATAAAGGGGTTCCGAATTCGCGTTCTTCTTCTATCTGTTTTTCTACACGCGTACCTCTTGCTTCTGTAAAGCTATAAAGAAGTCTTGTAGGCCTACCCTTTCTCCCATCAATAGGTATGGTCTGGCACCACCACGAACGCTACCGCGCGTCCGCCTGCGGTGCGGTCGAATCGCAGCCCGGTCAGTCAAAGGACAAAGCTTTCCTACCCTTATAGAGAAAGGTAACTGCGGTGTATCTAGCTAGCCGGAAAGAAGCGAGCGAAATACTTGTAGCGAACGAGTGGAACGAGTGTTCCGGATAAGCGAGTAGGGGAGCGTAAGAAATCGTCTTTCTCGTGGAGACTAACTCAATCGGTTCAGCAAGATAAGGAACAAGAACTCAAGAGCTCTAAGCAAGGTCCTTTAGGATAACTTTGGAAACAAGCAAATATGCAAGCCTGGCCAAGGAAGCATCGCTTTTTAATTTTTTAATCTCATGGAAGAGATTTTTTCTTGCCTCTCTCACTGTCTCCAGTGGTAAATTCTGAGCTATCATGTCCAAGACCTCGTGTATCCCTCCCATTAGAACACTTGGTCTCCTGTAGCTGGATCCTCCGGAACCACAAGAATCCTTAGCTAGAATGGGATTCCAACTCAGCACCTTTCTTTTTGAGTGAGATTTTGAGAAGAGTTGCTCTTTGGAGAGCACAGTACGATGAAAGTTGTAAGCTGTGTTCGCCCTTAGAACTGCGCTTGGCTAGCCGGGGTGTACGAATTCCCCCTGTCCGTAACCGTAAGGTAGTAGCTGGTTTCAGGGTAGCCGAACCAAGATGTCTCAGGGTGAAGCCGATTTATCACCAATTGAGAGTCGCTCTCCATGATTAGACTATCACATCCATAAGCATAAGCAAAAGTGAATCCGTGGTAAATTGCGAGAGCTTCACCAAATTCAACCGAGGCCCACTTTAAAAGTTTAAAGAAAAGGAATGAAGAATAGTGCCGGTGGTATCTCTAAAGATTCCACCCACAGCCAGGATGTTATCTTTTAGAGCCGCATCGACATTACATTTAATCATACCAAGCGTTTCCATCTTACTACGTAAGTCGTTTTCTCATGTTGGGGCTCGCCAACCGCGTCATTGCCAATGAGTTCTTCGAAAGAGAGGCGCGTTTGTTTATCAACGTAGAAATATGTATAGGTGTTTGTTCAAAAATCCAAGAGCATCGAGATTTCCATATGTGCCATAGTAGATAAATAGTTTTAGTACGGGTAGCCTTATCATCCATATCAAATAACATATTTAGAACGTCGACGACGTTGGTTAGGCACATATTCCTCCGCTAATATTTTATCTTTCCCATCTTGCGTTTGCAATGACACGATCAAACAAGCGGTGGCTTACCGACTCCTCCTCATGTCCACATAGAGAACAAGTAGCGAGTCCACACCCTCTAATCGCCAAATTTCTGTTAACTGGGAGACAATTTGTTGCCACCCGCCAAAGAAAATGAGAAACCCGGGGTTGGATTTTGAGACTCCAAAGTTTCTTCAATAAATTATTGGAGGTTTTTGAACAGAACTTCGATAGGCGAGAGGTGTAAGCAAAAACAACTGGAAGAGCGAACTAGTCTCTTTAAACGTTTTGAATGACTCTCGAATTGCACCCTTTCGACGTAGGTGCGACGAATCTTTCCACTTTGGGACGACTCCCGACCTTTGCTTGGTGGTCACTTTCATAAGGAATTCGAAACCGCTTCCCTTTCCCTTACGGGAAAGTTTGGTTAAGGTGTCAAGTCACGGGGAAGGTGTCGGTAGGAATGGGCATCAAACAAATTGGCCATTCATTTTTGAATATGGTGTCCGGTTAATTGCATATGTCATTCCTCATTTGAATTAGCGACCGCTTCCATCCCATAAATCGGGGAGTATGGAGTAGCGCCGGTGGAAGTCCGAATGGGGGTCCGATACCTCCACGGGGCCGGTGGCCACTTTTCGGGCCAATCTCGATATGTGTCTGTCATCTTCCGCGGGGATCCGACCTATGTTTTTTTTTTTTCTTTGCCGCCTCCACGCTGCTCCATTGGTCCGAGGCACGTACGGCGAGGATTTGTCTTTGTTGTATCCGATACCGAATGCACAGCTGCTCAACTTCTTTTTTGAAATGAGATCCCAGATCCGTCATCCTCACCTTCCTCCGGCTTATCACCGGCAGTCTGTTCAGGGTTCCAAACTCAACGATGGCAACTAAACACGAGGGTTGCGCTCGTTGCGGGACTTAACCCAACACCTTACGGCACGAGCGACGACGGCCATGCACCACCCGTGTCCGCGTTCCCGAAGGCACCCCTCTCTTTCAAGAGGGTTCGCGGCATGTCAAGCCCTGGTAAGGTTCTTCGCTTTGCATCAAATTAAACCACATGCTCCACCGCTTGTGCGGGCCCCCGTCAATTCCTTTGAGTTTCATTCTTGCGAACGTACTCCCCTGTGCGGGATACTTAACGCGTTAGCTACAAGACCGCACGGGTCGATACGCACGGCGCCTAGTATCCATCGTTTACGGCTAGGACTACTCGGGGTATCTAATCCCATTCGCTCCCCTAGCTTTCGTCTCTCAGTGTCAGTGTCGGCCCAGCAGACCTGTGGGAGTGGATACAGAGAAATACTCTTCATTACGCTTCAACCGGGTTATTCTATTCCACCTCTTAGAAAGAAAAGAACTTCAAGCTTTCCCCAGCCCCTTCTCATCAATGGACTCCTGACGTATACGAAGGAGTGCGGTTCGTTCGATAAATTCCTACCTCTCGATCTATCTACGAGATGTTTGGATCTTTCAAAACTCCATGGACATGCAGAAGAGAAATGCTATCCCCAATCGGACCAAGACAGGGTTTTCGTGCTATACACCACGTTGAGAATTCCTATGTACCGTACTCTTTCCTTAGCGGCCTCGAAAGGGAGGTCCTCCTTATGATGCTACGGACGGTACCGTCCGAAGTGCAAGGGTAAACTCGACTCGGATAGGATTGTGCGTGCTAGGCCCTTCGGGTGTCATATTTTGGCCGAGTTTGCTGTACCTTCGGCCCCTATGTTAGGCGGCACTTCGTTAGGATTGAGGAATTGCTGCGATTTCCTTCGAGCTTTTCCTGGGAGTATGGCATGGGTTACTTCAGCGCCGTAGCGCCTGGTTGACCGGGTTCCCGCAGCAGCACTTGTTTAAGCACCAACCCAAATTTCATTTAGAGAGCCAGTAACGGAGCATGCAAAGCAAAGCCAATGGCGAGAGGCACGGGCGGGACCGAGTAACCACCATGGCATCCTTTCCAAGTCGAGAGCTAGCATCGGAGGCAAAGTTGGGAAGAGAAATAATTGGTCGGTTCAAACGGGGATCCCGCCGGTAGTTTTCATTTCGACGTCCTACTATCCGGATCGAAGTCCCCTTTCACGCTTTTCAATCCAAAGTTGCGAGTACTAGGTTCTAGGCCACCTTATTTTTCTAAACAATTTATTTACAAATCTTTTATCTATATTATAAGAATTTTAAAAAGGTTTATAGTATGAATTCACAGTACGTCAACAATTTTCTCTACCGGACAAAAACTTAAAAAAAGAAATCCACCTTGGAAGCTATGGACCGGTTCAAATTAGGAGAGTTTTTAGTTTAAAACTTTGATAACTCATCAAACTCCAATAGTAAACAACTTATTGTAAAACTTTACAAAAAAAAAAACAAAAACAAAAACTGAAACCTCCTGACGGAGATAGAAATGCTCTTATATATATAGTACTTATATTATATTCCGCTATTCTTTGATTGAGACACCGACGAAATATTTGTTTTCTGAATTTTAACATTTTTCAAACAATATTTATTACCTGTGAAAGGTGAAAAATAATATTTTAAGGAAGCGAGGCACCATAGCTTTTTTATCTGGACACCCAAATTTAAAGACACCACACCTTCAACTATTTTTCTACCTAAGACACCATATAGATTTATGCATATACTCATTTCACCACAATGTTATTTTTATATGTCTATTCCTACCTAGCACCACATACGTCAATATCTTCCACTCCTAACAAATAACTACAATAAAATCCTGCAACTTTTAAAATATTCCACTCCCACAAAATCATTAAGGCCCTCTTTGGATTGGAAGTATTGAATGGAAAAGAAATGACATGATTTGGAAAGCTTTAAATTTAGGTGTTTGGTATGTTTTAGCATGAAAGAAAGGTAAGGAGAGCAAAGGAGAAGGAGATAACATTCTTCATAAATTTGACGGTCTCATTTCCTTCCAAAATATGTGAGAAACGGAAGGAAACCGTTCATTTTTAATAAAATTTAATTGACAATATCCGTATCTATATCTTTTCCTTTCTGTCTAAAACTATCCAAACACCCAAAATAGAATTCACAATCCCTCCTTCGCTTCTCCTTTCTTTTCTGTCATTATCTTTCATTTTTCTTTCTATCTAATTCTTTCAATCCAAACCGGGCCTAAGAAAAACTCCAACCTTCTAACTAACGCCGCCACCTGATCCTGTAAATCCCCATTCTTAGTAGCACGTTTACTAACATCAATTGATTTTAGTACAACGGTAAGCGCTTGATTCTAATATGGTATGGGAGCAGGAGATCTCGAATTCAAGTCCCGCTTCCAGCACAATAAAAAAAGAACAAGTCAAGTGTTGGGCCTATAGTTTTGGCTCCTTATTGCGCTGCTGCTTTTTTTTTTTTTTTTTTTTTTTTTTTTTAAGGCGCTGATGGTGCTCCTTGTTTTGACGTTATAATAGCTTTTTGTAATGTTGGGATGCATCTTAGAAGTTGGTTGGGGATTTCGTTTGCTTTCCTTTGTAATTTTTGCTTTAAAGCATCTTGCTACTTTAATAAACAAAAATTATTGTTAAAAAAAAAAAAAAAAGCCACGGGGAGCAGCGAAGCATAGAATCCGGCAAGAAGCGGCGGTGAGAAGAAATCGAAAAAAATTCACTGAAGGCCCTAGAAATGTCACAAATGATTTGTTGGCGGAGAGAATCGATGAAAAACAACATTATAAGATAAGTTTTTTTTGGTAAACAAATGGTGAAATTGGTGGTGCTTGGTGGTGTTAAACGGTGGAGAGGCTGGAGTTTGGTGATGTTATTGGTGGAAAGGCTGGGAAGACAGGTTGTACGGATATGGGAGGGAAGAAAAATTGAATAAAAGTATAAGACTTGGACTGTTTTGTAATTAAAAAAAACTTGGTGAAAGTAAAATTAATGGGGTAAATGAAGTAAAGCTAACATGTGGTGCATATGTTTGAAAGAGACGGAGTATGAAGTATGAACTACCACTTAATGATCATCAGTTTCAAATTAATTAACAAAACAAAAATAAACGAATGATATCATCATAAGCAACCAAACCATATGTACCTTGGAATATGAGCTTGTGAAGCGATGCAGAGATCTATCATCATCATCATCATCTTCTGGGACGACGGCCTTGGAAGATTTGATGGGCGTAAGAGCAGTGGTGACGAAGAGGAGGAGGGATTGATCATCAGGTGGTGCTACTACTAAAGGGCCACGGTTGAAGGCAAAGAGGAAGAGCTTAAAGTTGCCGAACCAAACAAGGTAAGCGGTGGTCGGACCACCAAGGAGGGCGGAGGAGAGGGGGAGGGGGAGGGTGATGAAAAGGTAGAAGATTGGAGAAGAGAAACAAGTCTGTAGATTCCAACTGGGATTTGTTTGACAACATAGTAGCAGTAGAACACAGATGCTATAGCTATGGCCCAGACTTTGGTGATGTTCTGCAGCTCTTCACCATTTATCATTTTATTGCCCGGTTGTTGAAAAGACTTTGCTGGAAGAAATTCAGTAGTTGAAACTTTTACAACGTTTTCTTCACCCACCAAATTATTTAAGTTGCGAAACTTAATTTTTTTAAGAGTAGGTGGTTTAAAAGGACAAATAAACACTCTAAAAAATAAATAAGGACAAGAAACAGGGGAAGTTGGGGATTAAGGACAAAGTCATATGTATAAGTCCGAAATACCCCTGTTTATTGTGTTTCTTTTTAAGAAAACATTTTAGAGGAGTATAAAATTTTAAAAAAATAAATCCCGCGTATTACGGATGCTGTTGAGGAAAATCAGACGAGAATAAATTCCTCTGAATCTGCTGAAAATCAATAACGAATCCCGTTGAAAACGCTACACGACGGCATCCGCTATCAAGTCTGGCGCAATTCGATTCAGGAAAGTCGATCGAGCTTCAAACTGGAGAACTTAGGAGTTTATTATTCAACAGAAAAGGGAAGCCTCGATTGAAAGTATATTGGAATTGAGAAACATTGTATGTTCTTGCTGTATTATTAAATCGAAATTCAATGGCGGAATTGAAGAATGAAAGGTAATTCATTCGGATTTTTTTGCTCGACGTATGAGTAGAAAGTACATAAAAACCAATAATTCTACTGTAATCCAAGAACAGAGGAATAATTCCCATGGAAGTACATGTCGTGTTTTATTCCTGAAACAGTAGAATCGTTACTTGCTACAGCTTTCACGGGATCGTAGTTTCATCTCTTTTTGAACAACTTGTGTTTCTGTTTTTGGCCTAAAGTGTTCCTAGGAAGCTTTTTAAATCTCGTTCAGAAGAGAACGGTGGCCGCATAAATTGTGCTCTATTTGAAATCGATGTTGTTTTACAGTAGATCCGTTACATTCTTAACCGTATTCATTAATTTTGCTGTTTGATTACTGATTCCTGCTTTAGTTCCAACTCATGTTACATCTTAGTATATGTGTGAACTATGGTAGTTTTCTGCTTTGTATGTGGCAGAGAAAAATGTGCTAGTTTTGAGGAAAATGTGAAATGACACTTTTTCAATGCGAACTAGACAAACACAATACAGGTGCACCATTCATGCAATTGTCAAGTTATATGACGATTGGAGATTTTGGATAACGGACGGACACAAGGACCTTATGAAACGAACACCGTTCAAGCACTTGTTTCAAGCGATTATCGATGGAAAAAAAGATCAGATTCTTGATGATTTGCTAGGCTCATTTGATAAGGACAAAGGAAAATTCAAGTTTGGTAGTCAATATTGCAAATCAAGTAGAATGGATGTAAAGTTAGTACTTGGAATAGAAGATGGCTTTGAGGATGTAGGAAAAGATTAAAAAACACTGATATCGGACCACGAATGTTTGGAAAAATTAACAGAATTTCAGCTAGATTGATTAAAGGATGAATTTGTCAAATAAGACGCACATAAACTTTAGCATAATAAGACGTCTTCGATTAACAATATCATCAACAAATCAAACGTTGATGTCAAAGAAATTCCATAAGCCATGAAATATGAATAATCAACAAACATAAATATGAAACGGATTGCTGCTCACCATCTTCTCTCACTATATCCACTTGCACAACCTGCATTTCTGTCTCTGTATTTCAATTGTTCCACATCAATACCGAAATTTTACACCAAAAAAAAAAAAAAATTCCCAAAACACAAATTCTCAAACTATGGTAATAGTTACATAGTTTGAATGCTGCTTACCAAAGGACTCATACTTGGCCTTCTCCGATAGAATCATGATACCATTTAAAACAATAAACAAATCCCTAAAATCAAGGAATCTTTATCAGAAAAATAAAAGATTTACACCACAGCAATAAATGGCAGTTACATAGTTGGAGTTGGATGCAATCACGCCACATTTTGAAGGAAAAAAAAAACCGCCATAATAATAAATGAGAAATACACTGTGAAAGTAGAAAAAAAAAAGGGTATAATGGTCTAGTGGAACACATTATTGTCCTTATAAACATTAAAAAAATTCCACTGGATTAAACACATATTTCCATAGTGAAAATGTCATTTTAGACATTAAAGCCATTTTTTAATCACCACATTCCTCACTCCCCCTTCTTATTTTACGAGAGTCAATACATTATACTTGGATGTTTTTATTTGCTCTACTCTGTAATAGAATCGATCTAATTAAAGTCGGTTCAGGAGTAAAAAGGAAATCAACTTCCTGTAGATGCGTGTGATAATCGACCATTAAAAAAGTCAGTTTATTACTCCATAATTGATATTGAGAAACTCTGTTTATTGTTACACATGATCGATTCTGCGAAATCGGTGTAATGTACAAAATCATTTGGTACTGACGATTCAAAAATCGTCTCCTCCTAATTTAGGGTTCTTACTCTTGGTGATAGCCTGGGGAAACTCTCAGAATATGAAGATTGGAACGAAGGGGTTTATTTGAGGATGTTTAGACTGCACTTGAGATGTTGCTCCTCAAGCTGCCTACGTATTCAATGTGTGAATTGGAATCAAGTCTTCGTAGTTTCTTAAAGAATGTTTATATAGAGGGGCTTATGCCCTAGGGTTTAACGTGGTGTGCCTATGAGGGACACTAGTCAACGTGTTCCTAAGGAAAAGATTATGATTAATAAATCCCCTTGATCTTAGGAGATAAGTATGGTATTTGAATATTCGCAATAAACGATAAAGATTCGAGCCTTTATTATTTAGGATTTTATAGTAATTATCTGGTTATCAGTCAAACGAGGTATAAGATTAAAGACGAGTTCTGCCAGGGGTATACTGAGATGGCGGAGTCGGCCCACCGAAGGCTGAACTCCTGCCGCTACGGAATTGCTCAAGCCTGAGGACCTAGTCCGATCCAGGAGATCGACGGGGATCGTATTGCCGAATACTAGAAGTGAAGTACCCGACTTCCTTCCGGCCTGTTAGAGATCGAACGATCCGGACCAACGGTGGTCGGACACACAGGGATCAGCGGTGGCAAAACGAATAGGCGAGCCCCCTGAGCTCGTTCCTAGGAAGTCAGAAGTGGTTTACTTCCCCAAGTCAAGTGTTGAGCCGCCAAAGAGGTGCCACATGGATGAGCCCATTTTTTGGAAGCATCATAAGCCCCCAAGATCCAGCCGATCCTGGGTGGGTCGGTTCGGATGTATCATGGTGGCTCGGCACGAATGTCCTGGGGTGTAAGTTCTGAAATTAGATCAGGGAGTCGTCAGCTGTCGGGTCTAGTGCATGACGCATGATAGCTGTGTCTCGGATTTTTTCTAATGAAAATAAACAAGTAATAAAATAATCCGGTTTACCCCAAATGCAGGGATCGTAGTATAGCGATTACAACCGGAGTCGATCTCAGGGAATCGAGGTCGTTTATCTAGTTTATCAATCTTTCTAAAGATTTGTCACGAAATACACAAAACAAAACTAAAACGAATACAATAAACTGGACAGAGGGTTGTCAATCCAAAGCCAGGAAATATGATTACGAACCTAAAATAACTAATTCTATTCTATAAACTAAAGCGAAAATAAAATTCTAAGATAACAACGAAGAACAAGGCACAAAGATAATTTCAATTAATTTTAACGAAGAACAAGCATTGATCCACCTATCCCGCAACCCTCAATTTCTACTCTAGATCGTTTAGTGAAGATTTAATAAAGATGTGGTTCACCTATCAAAGGTATGAATTCCTACTCTCGTAGATAATTCGCCTATTAATCTTTCATCTCTCGATCTTAAAGATTAACGCTTCCATAACAAAGGTGTAAGATTTCTCAATCTAGCAACCTAGAAATTTAACCTAGCAACTCTCGTTATTTTTAGGTTAAAAATCTAATCTTTACTACGGTGATCTAGGTCTAACAACGATTTTCATCAAACGTTAAACATCAAACATGCAAACATCTCTCGATTTAATTGCATAAAAACAAATTAAACATAATAAAGAAACAAACTTTAAATTAAAACTCACAAAACCAACTTAAGAGTTGAAATCAAGTGTTGCACGATCGGTTTCTCATACTTGTTCAGGACTTGCTCAGCTCATCTCTACGATCGAACAAACAAAATAAAAAAAAATAAAAAAATATGGCTCGGTCGACCGAGCAGGAGCACTCGGTCGACCGAGTGGTCGGCTTCTCGGTTTTTCGGCTGTAGGTGTTCTCCAGGTGAGTTCTTCTCGTTTTTTGCTGCATGCCCCCTTTTATAAGTAGTTTTGCCGACTTAGGGTTATTATTAGAAAAGCTTAAACCCTAATAAAATAGAAATAAAGATATTCCCATATTTATCCTTTCTATTCATCTGGACTCACGTTTGAGGCGATGGACGCCCGTCCCAAGGGCTGGACGCACGTTCAAGCTTTGTAAAATCTTCGAGTCGGGCCGAGCTCAACAAGACGCCCGTCCTATATAATTTTGAACGCTCGTTCGGTAGAAATCATGCTTTCCTGAATCCAACAGCTCCTCTTGGACGCCCGTCCACTGGACGGAATGATCAAACGCTCGTTCAACTTTTCCAAATCTTCATTCCAAGTTTCACTTGCATCTTTCTCCTTCTATCTAACCTTCAATTGAATATCTTTTTTTAGCTCATCCTATGCCATGCAAATGTACCTACAAGATAATAGAAACGTGCAAAATGTAGAACCATATATATCGATAGAAAATCGCTAATAAAATCACGTAATAAGCTCGATTATGCACTTTAATGATTTCCATACGCACTCTTTCAATAAATCCATTAAACACCTAATTTTCTATAAAAATTAGTAAAACACGAAGGAAATTGTTATGAAATAATATCATATATATCGTAAAAATCACCGTTAACAAGCTGTTCCAGGAAACGAGGCGTCACTGGCTGTTTGGGGCCATTTTTCGAGGTTAGTGGGGAGTAACGCTCTAGTTCTATTTAAACGTCGTTTCATTTATGGTCGTATTTCTTTGATATTATTTGGTAACCATTTCCTTCTCATTACGCCTATTCACATATGTCTGATTCGTTTGGAGAGGAGCCACTTACTCTAAGATCAGAGGCAATAATCAGGGAATCCTGGACCAGGTCTGTGGTCGTTGAAGAAATTCCTTGGGTCCCTCATCAACCATTACTCGTTACTTCGTCGGCGCCATCGTCAAGCACCTTCGATCCTTCCTTTAGTTACAAGATTCAGAAGGCCACTCACGATATTATGGGGGGCCATGGGTTGTCTTCGGTTTTGGCACAAATCAGTGTGGAGTATATCTGTAGAGAGTACGGAATAAATCATGAAGAGTTGGCTCCCTTGCTTCCAGCGGAACCCCGTCCCTTTGCTTCACATCCTCCGGGAGGCTATTTTGCAGTCTATGAGGCCCAACGAAGGCGGGTCTGAGGCTACCGTTGTGTCCTGCGTTGGTGGCAGTGCTGAGGCATTATGGATTGGGGGTGGCTCAGCAGGCTCCTTCGGGAGTGCGGACTGTAATAGGTTTTATCGTACTTTGCAGGGTGGCCATGGTGCAGTTCTCCGTAGGCTTGTTCCGATCTTTCTATCGCCTGTCCCAGAGTCCGGGACCGAGGGGATGGTATCATTTTTCCCGCCGATCTGGGGTTCCAGAAATGATGCTTGAGGGTCCTAAGTATGGCACGTGGCGGGGACGTTTCTTCTTTGTCCGAGATTGGGGAGATTCCAAGCTGGGCCGCTGGAACACCAGTACCTTATAAAGGGACGAGTGCCCACAGCTTCCCGACTCTACCAAGGTAGATGCCATTCGGAACGCGGGGGTTGTTCTAAGCCTGCGCGAGCTGACGTCCGAACTGATCACCGTGGCGCGGCTGGACGATGCCGGACCTGATCCTTATCACCCTCTGGATGATGTCTGTCGTGAATTAGGTAAGATCTACTTCTATTTGGTATCCTATATGATGATGATGTGTAACTTTACTTTCTTTCTTGTAGTGTGGACATTGGCCGGTCTCTTAGCCCCCGATCCGGGAGTGGGAGTAGGGTCCTCGAGCCCTAGGGTGGCCGAGCTCACTGCTCCTGGAGGCCGTTGCTCGCCTATCAGGGTGGTGGGGTCGCTTGTTGGATCTCATACGGCTCACCTGTTAGCCGAACTTGAGGATGACGTTTTGGAGGACCTTCCTCGCTCTCCGAGGGGTGCGGGCATTCCAATCGTAATAGTGAACGAGTGGGAGGACGAAGACGATGATGAGGAGCCTGAGACTCCTCTAATACGCCGATCCTCTCGCCCTAGGTCGGAGGACATGTGTTCGGAGGAGAGAAGGGAAAAAAGTTGTCGAACCGTCATAGGATCGGGCTCGGAAGATCAAGGAGTTGGCGGATCGGGAGTTCATCACGAAGAGGTCGACGAGGTACATGATTTCTCCCAGATGTCCCTTATAGAAATGACCGAAGCGGGATATGCGGCCATGAGACAGGTAAATCTATTTCGCCGTCCACCTAATATCTACCATATTGTGCCTGAAGTGTCTTAACTATGCTGTTTCTTCAGGGGACGATCGTAGAAGATGAGATCTTCTGCCGCCTAGTGCGCTCGGTAGCCGACCAACAGAAGAGAGCCTCAGACTTGAAGTCAAAAGACGATCGCATAAGAGAACTTGAAGAGCGCTTGCGGATACAAGCTGAAGAAGCCAAAGAGTTGAGGTCCGAATATGAGGTTCGCCTTCAAGAGTATATGAACGAACACTTACAGAGGGAGGCCGAGCTGGGGGAGCATGTCACAAGACTCTGGGGGAGCTTTTGTCGGACGAGGCTGCTGTTCGAGATTTTCCTGTTCGCCTTCGGGAAGCTTCCGATCAAGCTGTTGGCGTTTACAAATCTTCTCCTCACTTGGTCGAATCTTTGAAGTGGTTGCTGAGTCCTGTAGTGAGGGCTAGTTACACGCAGGGAGTAGACGATTGTCGGGTTCATCACCATGAGCTTACGATCGACAGTTTGGTTCACCCCTCCTTGTACGCTCCTGATGCCGAATCAGACTACTCTATTCGGTTGAAGGAGTTTCAAGCAGGGGTGGATCTTGAAACGAAGTATCCTCTATGAGGATAAAGACTAATTATTAATTGTAGACTTTTTAATTTACGTTTGCAAGGTTTTTAATGGAAATTTTTGGTTTGATCGTTTGGTTTATGAATTTTTTTTTTTTGATTAATTCGGTTGTTGATTTGTTCGATTGTTCGGTTGTTCGGTTAGTAGCCCCCTAGTACGGCATGCCTATGTTTATTCAGGAATGGCGTACTAGTATGTTTTTAAATTTGATTGCGCAATCGGGTTGTGTTGAAATAATACGGGCAAGGCCAGTTCGGACTGACGACTTGCTTAAAAAGTTGGGTGAGCGGGGCCAGGCTTGTGCTGACTTCTCACCGAGCAAGGCCAGATCGGGCTGACGGCTTGCACAACATGCATGACGGGTTGTCAGGCTAGTGCTGACTTTTCGAAGGACGGGGCCAGATCGGACTGGCAATTGAAAGAAAGGAAATTGCAAAATTCGTAACAACATACTTTGTGGATAGTAATACTAGCAATTTTATAGAATGATACAAGAACGTAAAAATAGATAAATAGAATTCGATCGCCGAACACATTTCACGGATAGAACCTTCGCAAGTTATTGGCGTGCCAGCTTCTGGGGATGGTTTCCCCCCGTGAATCGGCTAATTGGTAAGCACCTTTTCCATGCACCTTTACCACCTTGTATGGTCCCTCCCAGTTTGGGTCTAGCTTGCCTTCAGGACCTTGTCTGCTGACTGCGTTCTTTCGGAGGACCAGATCCCCCTCCTTGAAGTACGAGTGCTTTACCTTGCTGTCGTAGTATTGAGAGATTCTTTGCTTATACCTTTCCATTCGAATGAATGCTATTTCCCTATTCTCCTCCAGGTCGTCCTTTACATGTCTGATTTCTGCTTCCATATCCGTTCTTTCATGAAGCTCGAGCCTTGGCGACGGCAATCCGATCTCGGCAGGGATGACAGATTCGCTTCCATACGTTAGGGAAAAAGGTGTTTCTCCTGTCGCGGAGTTCGGGGTTGTTTGGTAGGCCCACAGAATATTCGGTAGGTGCTCTACCCAACTCTCTCCTTCTTCTTCGAGTCATTTATTTAGACCGAACTTGATTTGTCTGTTCGTTTGTTCGACTTGCCCGTTAGATTGCGGATAGCCTACTGAGGTAAAATGCTGGGAAATTCCTAATTCTGCGCACCAAGATCGGACACCCTTATCGTCGAACTGTGTTCCATTGTCTGATATTAGAGCCTTTGGGATGCCATATCTACATACAACATTCTTCCAGATGAATCTCTGAATAACCTTCGTGGTGATCGTAGTGAGGGGTTCAGCTTCCACCCACTTAGTGAAGTAATCCACAGCTACTATAAGGAACTTGAAATTGCCCGGTGCCCGGGGTAGGGGTCCGACCAGATCGACTCCCCATTGGTCGAAAGGCTAGGCCGCGACCAGGGGTGTCATTTGTTGCGAGGTTAGGTGAGGTATGTTGCTATGTACTTGACATGATTTGCATTCACGGACGAGGTCTTCGGCATCTTGTTGCATGGTCGGCCAATAGTAACCGAATAGCCTACACTTGCGTGCTAATATTCGAGCCCCCGGATGGTTTCCATAAATTCCTAAATGAATTTCGCGGAGCAAGTAGTTCCCTTCATCCTCTGTTACGCATCTGAGCCACGGGGCGACAAAGGATTTCCTATAAAGTATATTGTCGAAAATGGCGTACCTCAGCTGCTCGAAACTTCATCCTTCTTGCCAAAATATTATCATTCGGTAGCACGGCATCCCGGAGATAGAATACTATGGGGTCCATCCAGGTATCCTTTTGAGTGATAGGTTGAACTTCCTGGGCATCATAGCTTCTTTCCTGGAGTAATTCTACCAGTACTTTCTTGCTAGGTGTAAAATTGGTTGCTATCTTTGAAAGGGCGTCGGCTCGCCGGTTTTGAGATCGGGGTACTTGTTCGATAAGGACAGTGCTAAACGCCTTAAGCCGAGCGTTGGCTATGGCCAGGTATTTTTTCATAGGCTCTTCCTTAGCCTCGTACTCTCCCTTTACATGGTTGACTATTAACTGGGAATCGCTATATACATGTAAATTCTTCGCTCCCAACTTAGCTGCCAGGTTGAGTCCAGTAATCAACGCTTCGTACTCGGCTTCATTGTTGGTGGTCGAGAATCCGAACCGAAGTGCGTAGGGGAATTCTTCACCCTTTGGGCTGATGAGTAGAAGGCCCGCACCTGCTCCGTCTTTATTAGAGGCCCCATCAACGTACAACGTCCAAGATTCGTCCTCTCTTCTTGGTTGGTTTTGTTCAATAATGATGGCCGTTTCCTCGGCAAGAAAATCTGCTAGCGCTTGTGCTTTGACGGCCGTTCGGGGGCGAAAGTCAAGATCATACTCGGCCAATTCCACTACCCATTTTGCCAAGCGTCCCGACGTCTCTGGTCGGGATAGAATCTGTCGGAGAGGCTGGTCGGTGATTACAACAATTGGATGCGCTTGAAAGTAAGGTCTCAGCTTTCGGGAGGCATGTACTAGAGATAGTGCTAGCCTCTTGGCGTCAGAATATCTGACCTCCGGGCCATGAAGTGCCTTTCTAACATAATTGGTCTTTGAGTATTATCCTGCTCCTTGACGAGGACTGCACTGATGGCTTCGCCGCACGCAGCCAGGTATACGAATAGGGTATCCCCTGGTTGTGGTGATGTTAATGTGGGTAGTTCGGCCAAATATGCTTTTAGGTCTTCAAAGGCTTGCTGGCAATTCTCATCCCACCTGAACGGATTAACTTGCGTTAGAATCTTGAAAAAGGGGAGAGCTCGCTGCGCTGATTTCGATAGGAAACGTCCGAGTGCAGCCATCATTCCTGTTAATCTCTGTACTTCTTTGAGGCTCTTTGGTGTCGGCATAGTCCTTAATGCGTCTACTTTGTCTGGATTGGCTCTGATACCTTCTCGCGATATCATGTATCCTAAAAACTTTCCGGTCCGAACTCCGAAGGTACATTTTTTGGGATTGAGCTTCATCTGTGAGGCTTTAAGTACCTCAAAAACCTCTCTTACGTCTGCCAGGTATTGCTCCAGAGACTTGCTCTTGATCAGCAGGTCATCCACGTATACTTCCATACACTTCCCTATCTGATCTTTAAATATTTTATTGACAGCCCTTTGGTAGGTCGCTCCAGCGTTTTTGAGGCCGAATGGCATGGTTCGGTAACAATATGTGCCGAACTCAGTGATGAATGATGTCTTTTCAGCATCACGGGGATCCATAATAATCTGATGATACCCTCTGTAAGCATCCAAAAAACTGAATATCTCGAAACCCATGGTTGAATCCATCATTCGATCTATGCGGGGCAGGGGGTAACAATCCTTTGGACAGGCTTGGTTAAGATCGGTGAAATCCACACACATCCTCCAGATGCCGTCCGGCTTCTTTACCAGGACAGGGTTTGCTAGCCACTCGGGGTAGATCAGTTCTCGAATGATGTTGGCTTGAAGTAGCTTAGTTACCTCCTTCTGTACGGCGTCTATCCGCTCTTGGGCGAAGTGTCTCTTTTTCTGTCGGACAGGCTTCCGAGATGGGTCTGCGTTTAGTCGATGCATGGCCAAATTCGGGGGAAATCCTGGCATCTCCTCCGTTGTCCAGGCGAATACATCCTTGAATTCTTTTAGCAAGGCTACTAGATGTTCCTTATGCGCACCGGGAATCCATACACCCACCTCGATAGTTCGATCATTCCGTCCTTCCCACAGACATACTGCTTCTGTTGTGTCATCCGAAGACCAGGTTTCCTCACGTTCGGGCAGTAGTTCTTCAATGGAGATCGGTGCCGTTCTGCCGTCCCCATGTGCTTCGGAAGTAACGCAGCTGCTTACCTGACCCATGTCACCTATGATCTCCGCGGGGTTATCGTTGGCTATAAACCTTAGGCTATTATGCACGAGTGACACAACGGCTTGCAAGGCAATCAACGGAAGGCGTCCTAATACTATATTATAGGGAGACGAGGCCTTAACCACCACATATTCAACGGGAAGGGTTCGACCCAGCGGAGGTCGACCGAAGGTGGTTGAGAGGACAATGGTACCCTCAGGGTACACAGGTGAATCGGCAAGGCCGAACAAGGGGGACCTCGTTGGAGTTAACTCAATGCTATTCAAATGCATTAGAAGTAGAGTAGAGTGATACATGATACTTACCGCACTTCCGGTGTCAATACAGATGCGCCTTACCAAGTTTTGTTCCACTAGGGCTTCGATCACAAGACCATTGTTGCTGGTTTCCATAGGAATGGGATCAGTGGCATCGTATACCACTTTCTTAACAAATCTTCGCTTTTTCCAGGGCGTCTGGGTATAGGCGCCGTGTTCTCTGGGGATATTAGTCACGCTCTTCATCTTCAGGCAGGTTCCACAGACGAGTTGTTCACTAGCAGAGGCCCTCCTTCTAGCGCCAATTGACGATTCAAAAATCGTCTCCTCCTAATTTAGGGTTCTTACTCTTGGTGATAGCCTGGGGAAACTCTCAGAATATGAAGATTGGAACGAAGGGGTTTATTTGAGGATGTTTAGACTGCACTTGAGATGCTACTCCTCAAGCTGCCTACGTATCCAATGTGTGAATTGGAATCAAGTCTTTGTAGTTCCTTAGGGAATGTTTATATAGAGGGGCTTATGCCCTAGGGTTTAACGTGGTGTGCCTATGAGGGACACTAGTCAACGTGTTCCCTAAGGAAAAGATTATGATTAATAAATCCCCTTGATCTTAGGAGATAAGTAAGGTATTTGAATATTCGCAATAAACGATAAAGATTCGAGCCTTTATTATTTAGGATTTTATAGTAATTATCTGGTTATCAGTCAAACGAGGTATAAGATTAAAGACGAGTTACGCCGGGGGTATATGCGAGATGGCGGAGTCGGCCCACCGAAGGCCGAACTCCCGCCGCTACGGAATTGCTCAAGCACGAGGACCTAGTCCGATCCAGGAGATCGACGGGGATCGTATTGCCGAATACTAGAAGTGAAGTACCCAACTTCCTTCCGGCCTGTTAGAGATCGAACGATCCGGACCAACGGTGGTCGGACACACAGGGATCAGCGGTGGCAAAACGAATAGGCGAGCCCCCTGAGCTCGTTCCTAGGAAGTCAGAAGTGGTTTACTTCCCTAAGTCAAGTGTTGAGCCGCCAAAGAGGTGCCAAATGGATGGGCCCATTTTTTGGCAGCATAAGGTACAAATAATAACCATTTATTTTTACGACAAAATCATGTTACTAGTGAATTTATATTTGATCGTAAAAATGAAGTTTTGGAGTCCCCGTTCGTTTCTTCGTATCGAGTATGATCAGGGGCGGAGCTACATTGGAGGTTGGGGTGGCAATCGCCCCCCCCCTCGGGTCGGAAAAATACACTAATGTATATAAGATGTATTTTATTTTGCCCCTCTTAAATTTATTTTCGCCCTCTATATTCGTTTTGTCACATAATATAATTGAATAACTTAATATTTTGTACTAATCATTACCAAAGTGATACACATTATAAACAATTTATTATGATAAAACAATAGAAAAATAAACTTGGAACCGAACCGTATTGTTGTATTATATTATTATTATTGTCAAATCAAAGTAAAAAGGATAGATAATCCGTAACTCATATGTATAAATTATGGACAATTTACTCTGTTGTCTTTATTATTCAAACAAAACATACTCGTCGGACTGTGAAAAACAACCCCGCTATTGTATCGCTCCCCTCGTCCGGGGGCCTGCGTCCGTCCTTGAGCATGATGACTTTCCTTCTAACACAATGTCTTTTCTTGAACACACTCACTATGACAAAAATACCCTCCTACTAATTATCTTTCACATGGTCTCCTTTCTAGATGATATGGCATGTCCAAATTTTGTGTCTAAGTAAAAGTTATATACATTGTTTTGTTTGTGTTTGGGAAAAGTCAGAAAGTAAAATAAAATCTCAAACACATACAAAGCGGTGTAATTTTTACTTAAACACCAAACTTGGATACCAACTTTAGACAGGTGATCTCATCCGTTTTCTGCCGGCCATATTCATGTTTATTTTCTCCACAATATTACACAGCTCATGTCATTTCTTTCGTCTTTCTTTCTCCCTCCCCTACCCGGTGCTTCGTCACTCCTTTTGCAACTAAAATTTTGAAATTTAAAGTTGTTAAAGATCAAAGAGCAATGCAATATGAACTCCAGCTGACAACAAGCATGGTTCCAACACCAAACAAGAAGGTCAGCTAGGCATTTCGTCGAATACATTGGCGCAAAATCAGCTATAAGGTAGTTAAGTTAATTGTAACAGTTGTAACTAATTTTACTTACAATTGAGTGATCAGATCTTCTATTTAAGCTGTAATTACAAGTTGTAAACACCAATTAAGTTTTCAATAAGATTCTTAAATGTTTTCTTATTCTTCATCTTTACCACTTTCTGCTCGTTTAAATTTCTAGTTTGCTTTTGTTATTTATTGATCAAGAACTATGAAATCATCATGGTATCAAAGCTTCTATGTTCTTGATCGCTTTTTTTTCCCTTGAGTTTCTGATTACTTGTTTTCAATAAAAGAACTTTATCGAGTTCTTCCTTCCTCGATTATTTCAATCATTCTGCAAATTTTCAAGAATGAACAAATTCCTGCCATTCCTGTAGATTTGATTCCTCATCCAAGTGAGAGTCCTGCATTTGTTTTGGTCCAGCCTGTGTTGGACGAAACCATTTATCCTAGTTGGATAGTTGCTATGCTCAATGCTTTATCATCCAAAAACAAGATTGACTTTATTGATGGTTCCGTGCTAGCTCGTGCCTTGGGTGATATGAATCTTCCTTTGTGGAAGTAGAATAATAGTATGGTTAGGTTTGGTTGGAAAATTCTGTGTCCAAACAAATTGCCCAAAGTTTAATGTATTATCCAAATTCTAAGGAGATCTGGGATGACCTTGAGGATCGTTATAGGGGTGGACACACTGATAGATTATCAGACTTGATGGATAAAATTCAGAATATGAAGCAAGGATATCGTTCCGTGTGAGAGTATTTTGCCATACTCAAGATCTTATGGGATCAATTGCTTGTTTTGACTCCTCCTCCTCCTACTTGCAAGTTGCAATTGTGGTCAGGCAATAGAATAAAGATAACAATGAAAAACATCACATAATCAGATTTCTAAAATGTATTAATGATAATTTTTCCACTACGAAGTCTCACATATTGATGATTTCCCCTTTTTCAATGTGAAGAATGGCTCTTAAACAAGAAAGAAAACATCATTATAATAGTAATGGGTGTAGGGCAAATTCTTTTAATGTCCTTGGTTCTAACCATGTGAGCAATATAGATAAGAATGTTTTGTTGTCTCAGAATCAAAGTCAAAATGCAAATGCTAACTTCAGAAAGAATTATAATAATGGCAACAAGAAGCCACTATGTACTCATTGTGGGGTGGGAGGACACACTGTGGATAGATGCTACAAAAAGCATGGTTATTCTGCTAATTTTAGAGGAAGAGGAAGAGGAAGATGGAGATCGATTGCAGCTAATAATGTTTCAATAGATGGTGACTAGAACTGAAAGAATATGCTGCAGATACAAAGGATCCTGTGACTCAAGAACAAAATAAACAAATCCTAAATATCTTGAAGGCTGGCTCTATGAATCATGAATTTGATGATGGCGGTTTTAACACTGTCAATTCTAGAATACTTTCTACTAATTTTCGTAATACAGACACATGCTCATCTAAAATTTCTAGTCATTTTGAATGGATAATAAACTCCGGTGATACTGATCATATTATATTTGATAAGACTTTGTTTACTAGTTGTAAACCCGTGGAAAATTTAATTGTTAGTTTGCCTAATAGTCGAGATGATAAAATATCTCATACTGGTCAAGTCAAAGTTAACAAGGACTTAGTTCTTGACAATGTTCTTTGTGTTCCTATATTTAAATATAATTTGATGTCCTTCAGTAAACTGATTAGGTTTAAAGCTTATAATCTGAGTTTTTATGTATCGATGTGTCATACAAGATATGATCAGTTTAAATAGGATTGATTAAGCTGAACTTATAAGAGGACTTTACATTTAAAAGGCAAATTGTTCATGTTACGGTTTCTCAGTTTCTGGTAGTAATTCTAGTAAGATTGATGACAACTCTGTGATGTTATGGCACTATAGGACTAAACATGCATCAGATCAGAGGCACAAGATTCTCAGTAAGGAAAATGAGAAATGAGAAAGTAGAAACTCCAAAAGATCAGATCTGTAAGATATGCCCTCTAGCTAAACAAACAGGGTTTAGTTTTACTTTAAGGCACTCCGTATCAAAGGAATTGTTTGACCTAGTACATATTGACATCCAGGGTCCTTATAGAGTTGTAGGGATTCATTGTCATAGGTTCTTTTTTACTATTGTTGATGATTTTAGTAGGTACCGTGGATTAATATGTTGAAATCCAAGGGAGAAGTCAAGAAAATTGTTCAACAGTTTTGTAATCAAATTCAATAAAAATGTCAAAGTATTGAGAACTGATAATAGATTGGAATTGAATATACCTGAGTATCATTCTACCAGAAGTACATTGCATCAAACCTCGGTGGTCAAAACTTTTCAACAAAATGGAGTTGTTGAGAGAAAACATCAACATATCCTAAATGTTCGTAGGATTTTGAGATTCCAATCTAGTTTGCCTCCGATTTACCTGCTCTTATTTCATCATTCATGTAGTAAATGTTATTAATATCATTCCTTCATCATTGTCATGGAATAAGACACCTCGTGGATTGTTGTACTAGGTTAAACCTTCTTATGATAATATCAAGGTATTTGGTTGTTTGTCATATGCATATAATCTTCATCATGATAATAATAAATTTGATGCCAGATGTAATAAGTTTGTATATTAGGGA
The DNA here is from genome assembly GCA_036785695.1 of Gentiana straminea. Taxonomy (NCBI): domain Eukaryota; kingdom Viridiplantae; phylum Streptophyta; class Magnoliopsida; order Gentianales; family Gentianaceae; genus Gentiana; species Gentiana straminea. The sequence continues at coordinate 1,034,621 of JAVUPR010000477.1, forward strand.
GGTGTACCAAATGTGAAAGGTTTTTATCTTCTTAATCTTCACAAGAGACAAACTTTTGTAGCAAGGTAATGCGTGAAACCCTTAAAAGAGCATGTGGATCTACATTGGGCCTGTACGTAGGCCCAATAACAGATAGGGTCCTCGGCCCAACTAGTCCACACCGACATAAGCCGGACCGGGCCGGGTATAATCCATCCCGCCTAAAGCCTTTACGATCCATATCATTGGCCATGCAACGGGCGTCGATCAGCAAGCCTTCAACCCACCACACACAACACGATATGAAGCGATAGGGGCTGGTAAGTCTGCCCTCCAGCTCGCAGTCTGCCAGCTCGGATCAAGCCTGCATAAGGAGGCAAACAGGGTTCAAACATGATGAGTACGAGATGATGTTAAGAACATTTTATTTGTTTTGATGATGGCCATAGTGGTTGTTATAGCAAGCCTGAAATTAGTTAGTAATATCAGTATAAGACTTTACTTAGAGTCTGACATGTTGTATAAGTTCAGTCAGATAAGCATTGTACTAGACTGGTAGGACGGCTCAGTAAATTGAAGGACAAAAGAGAAGCTGAGTGAAGACAGCCAAGTACCAGCAGAGTAAAGTGAAGACTTATGGACTGACTTATAACCAGGGAAGTCTGTGATGACCTTGGATAAGTCTAAGATATACTTTACAAGTGATGAAATCAATCTCTTAAATATGGTGTACACTGATCTCACCCAAATCAATTATTAGTGAAGTATAAATATGCATTGGATATCAAGAATCAATGAAGAAAGAAAGATAGAGTAAAAACAGCAAAAAGGCAAAGTAAAAATTCTGGCAGCTGACTAAAAAGAATGACAGTGAAGTAAACCTCAATGGCAAAGTAAAAGTCAGAACAACCAAGTAAGTCGTTTTATGATTTCTGCAACGTGATTAAATCAAAGATCAAGCAATTAATGTAGAATCAATCAAGGACGGATTTTATGATGGACGTTTGATTCAAATATGGATCACTGAAATCAAGAAAAATGAAATCAAAGATTATTCTCCGCATTAAATAGCCAACGGACAAAATTTCAAATCAAGGAAATCAAGGCTATAAATAGAAGGCATTGATAGACACAGAAATATATATATCAATCAAGAAAATTATCAAGAACTCTAAGTGCCAAAACTCTGTCAAATTCACAAGCCTTCTTCATGAACTTAAAAGACATATCCCGAAGATCAAACTCAGAAAACAGAGCATTAAATCTATATCAAGTATTGAGTTTGATCAAGCCATTGTGAATTCAATTCACAACTCTCTTTGGAGCAATCGAATCAGATCGTCTGAGAAGGAATTGCAACCTTTTGTGATAGCTGTTGAATGATTTGTTCCCAAGGAGCAGTGTGTTGAAGACTGAGTCACTGATGCTTTCGTAGCCAGGGAGTGATAGTCTTGAGATTGTGAAGCATGTGTAGCCAAGGACAATCATACTATTGTATTGGTGAAAAACAATAGATTTCCTCCAATCATCACATGAGAATAGTGGACTAAAGGATTGCACCACCCTGAACCACTATAAACCTTGTGTTATTTACTTTCAGCATTTACTTTCAGTACCTTATTTATATGCTTGTGATTGCTTAAGTAGCTTGAAAATACATTTTTAAGGGTTGTTATATTCCGATGCACAAAAGCTTTTCATCAGAAAAGTTTTTGCAACTCCCGCAGTTTATGTTTTTATAAACATCCAATATAGTCATTCACCCCCCCTCTGACTATATTTCACCCTTCTCTGGGACCAACAGATGAAGAATTAACAAACGGCTAAGTGTCAAGCTCGCTCTCTCTGAGGCCGACCCGACAGTTGTTTATATTAATTATGTCTTGTCATACTTTATTATGTCTTGTCACTCTTTAATTTCTGTCATTAGCAGCCCGCTCCCATGAGTAGAGGCACATTGTAACTCATTTGGGAGATTATTATCAAATACACAAAGTAGAAATACTCAGCAAATTTGTCGACAACGAGCTCGCCAATTTCTCGCTTTTAGCCCGAGTTCATACGTTCTTGAGCACCGCCGCGCACCACTGGAAAAATCAAGCACTTTGGTCAGATATCCACCGTCAAACACTTCCAAACTTGTTTGTGATAATTCCGACATTACCAGTTGGCTCCGTTACCGGGAAATTACGCTATTTAGCATTTTTCGGGCCAAAAACGCCACCCAAAAATCATTTTTACGACGGCTATGGTGATGGAAAACCACCTCTTTTTTGTTTTACGGCGAGTTCAAGCTTCCAGACTCAGGGTTTTCAGGCTCAGAAACCCCTAGAATTACCACAGATTCACTATATTCAACATTGATTCCACGAATAGCAAACCCGATGATGGCCCTGACACCATTGGGGGCTATCTAGGAGAGCCCTAGCTCGTAATATCAAAGTACGGCGAGGAGATCCGAGCAGAAAGGGAGCCTCATGCCAACCTCAAAGTACTCCTTATGAACGAAGCAAAACCCCTCCGGCGGGTTAGGCGCAAAAAGGTACATATCAGAAGGCAGCATAGGAGCAGACCTCTCCTTGCTGATCCCATACAACTCACAAATTTCGTCCAAATCCCTTTGACTGAGAATGGATTTAACGTCCCTACTATCGGCAATGGCCATCTCAAGGACTAAGGTTCCGGCGAAGCTAGTTGAGACTGGCCTCTGATGATTATAAAAAAACGGACTACAAAGATAAATTACTAAGGGATATAAAGAAGCAACTTTCTTGCAAAGGCAATTTGAAGATTGAAAGGAGAGGAATAGCAATCGGCAACCGGCAGTAGATCTTCTGTTTTAATAGCAAGCAAAGCAAGGAAATGATTGATATGACGGGGTTATAACCCCCCTCACCTCGAGAAGTACCCTTAATCAGAATTAGTGGGCAATGATGCCTCGATTGTCGGGGCCATTATGACAGCATCATAACATTTTTTCGCCACCTGGCACTCTAAACTCAAAAAGCTACAAGTCTGGATGACCGAGCCGAGTTGCAACTTGGACAGATCCGAGCTGATCTCGTAAGGTCAGCTGGGTCTAGAGGGCTTATGTTGGAGGTCGGATCAGCACCTCGCCACGTGTCATCCCTACAATGATCTAACCATGCATGAAGACAGAGAAAAGTCTACCATGAGGGGCGTAACCCCCAGGATCCGAGCTATGCAAGCTCGGCTAAACCACACCCGACCCCTGCAGGTCGGTCAATGCCTAAGGTCACCCTACTCATGTCTGACCCTACAGGTCGGCCTAAGTCCCTCTCGGACCAAGTCCCCTATGAGCCCGTTATGTCTAGATAAATACGGAAAGAATCACAAATCATAACTACTCTGATCCTGGCATTTCAATATGTCCATAATTATCTTCTAAAATCAAGGGGATCAAATAATCATTATCTCTACCTTAGGGAACACGAAATTAGAGTTCAACATCGACACGCTACACGCAACGCTAGGGCACAAGCCCCTCTGTATAAACAATCCCTAAGGAACTACAAAGATTTGATTCCAATACACACTGACGATACCGGGTTACGCACCTCGATATATCATCATCGAGTGGACATCTTGGGTTAAATATTTGCTAAGGCACAGGAGCCAGATAAGGCATACAAGTAGGATAATCGACTTGTAAGCCGTGGCAGGCATGTCGACCCTCGAACCGGAAGTATGGCTAGGGACTCGAGGTCACGACTATCGACTCACGGACAGTGCAGGACGTGAGTTCCAGGAGTCGATCATCCCAGGTCGGGTAGATCGATATCGAGAACAGGGTCCACACCAGCTACGTTGGCCCAATATCCACAGGATAGCTTGGGCAAGGGGTAAAGCCCAATTAAGGGTAAATATGACAATAGCTACAAACCGACTCATATTAGGGTTAGGTCATGCATTGTCCTTATAAATACAACGTTCCAGGAACTATGTATGGCTTGATTCCTGGAATAATAACAGGATACGTAGGCACTCTAAGAATCCCACTTAGACTCAGCCGTAAATATACAAAACCCCTTCTTTGTTCTTGGTATTAAGGTTCTTGATTATTCATCAATAACATAAGGAAAAGCCCGGATCTTTAAGGTGACATAATTTGTCATCGTCATTGGCGCTAGAAGGAGGGCCCTTCTTTTGTTGAATACGTCAAGATCATCATGCCTCCAAAGGAAAAAACCGCCAGAAAAACCACCTCCAAAAACGTGGATCCGCAGAATCCGCAGATAAGTGAGCAGGCAGGTGTGGAGACTCAGGGCGATAAAGATCCAGCCTTAGAGACCGTCCAAGAGAATCAAGAAAATCTACCAAAGCAAACTCAGGGCCTGGCCCCAGAGCATCAAGCCATGGTGGATCAGTTGGCGGCGACAGATCACAACGCTCTGAGAAGAATAATGGCGGAAGCATTTACACGACAGAAACTTCAACAACAGCAGCACCAGGGGGAAGGCGATCTGAATATCGCCGTCAATAAACCTAAGCCAGTGCAGTTCGAAGAGATCAGCGCTTCCTCAAGTTCTGTCGAAAGGAGGAAGCGAGAAATCCAACAGAAGCACATACGAGTCGATGAAGATAGCGTTAGGCAGGAGCTGGACATGATCCTAGGGAAGACCCAGGGTTCGTTGTGGTTAAAGTCTCCTTTCACCAAGGAGATTGAAGATTATCCTAAACCCAAGGGGTTTAAGATTCCTAAGATAGACCTGTATGATGGCACCACCGACCCGAAGGACCATCTTCACAGGTATCTATCCCAGATAAGGCTAGATTGTGCACCAGACGAGATGCGATGCCGGGCATTCGAGACTCTACTCGTAGGTCGGGCAAGAGAGTGGTTTACCAAGTTGAAACCCGGGTCCATCTCCAGCTTCACCGTGCTCGCCCGAAAATTCAGAGATGCTTTCATCGTCAACAAAAAGTTTCAGTTGAGCGAGACGCACCTCACAAATGTGAGGCAGCATAGAGATGAGTCGGTCTTAGATTATTTGAAGAGGTTCAACCTTGAGGCCATGCAGGTCAAAGACCCACAGGATCGAGTCTTGATCACTTCATTTGTAGGGGGACTGCGCAACACAAAGCTATATGAGAAGTTAAGCAAAAACCAACCACGAAACATGGATGAATGTCGTCCATCGATTTTGTCAAGGCGAGGAGGCAGTGCGTAGGCACACCCAAGCCGAGTGGATGGACAACTCGAGGAAAGATGGTCGAGGAGCCAATAAGAACCAGTCTCGACAGCACGACGTAGAGAGAAAAGCATCAGTTTGGGATCGCATCGAGGCTCCCGTTTCGGGCCGGTCAGAGAGAAAGAGGGGTAAAAAGGATAAAGATTTTACTCTTCTCAACCGGTCCCGTACGGAGGTTTTATCAATCATGGTCTCCAAGAACTTGGCCAAGAGGCCACCTCCGATCAAAAAACCTCGAGAAAAACGAAGGTCGACAAAGTACTGTGAATTCCACGAGGATACAGGTCATTCAACAGAGGAATGTTTCGACTTGAAGAAAGACATCGAGGCTGGCATCCAAGAGGGGAAGCTGGATGAGTTCATTGACCGATCGCGTTGCAATGAGCCCAGGGGGCAGCGAGACTTCAAAAGAAAAAATCCTGACCAAGATAGAGGTCGAAGTCGAGAGAATCAGAGAAGAAGAGATCGATCTCCTAGACGAGACCGATCTCCTGATCACGATAGGGACTACTATGGTCAGGACCGCTATGATGATAATCGCCCAAATAATTACGTGAATATGATATTTGGGCCAGGGGAGAGTGAGAAGGGGCGAGCCAGTCGAGAACCAGACGACAGCTCGAGGCCACGTAAGCGTCAAGATTGACCACGGAAGTCGGGTATGGCCCCAGAGACGACGTCACTAAGTCGACAAGTCATAGTGAGGGGTTAGTGATTGAAGCAGTTATAAGTCGCGCCAGAGTATCAAGGGTATGCGTCGATAATGGTAGCGCTGTGAATATCTTGTACTACTCGGCATTCCAGGGTATGAAGCTCAAAGAGAAAGACTTAGTGCCTATAGCCTCTCCACTATTCGGCTTCACAGGCCAGGCAGTCCATCCCATGGGTTCCATAAAGCTACTCACGACAGTAGGTGATGGAGAAAAAGGGAGGACGCTAGAGCTAAACTACGTGGTCGTTAAAGCTCCCTCCGCGTATAATGTCATTTTGGGTAGACCAGCCCTTTTTGAGTTACGAGCTATAATTTCAACGTTTCATAACAGCATGAAGTTCCCGACTCGAAATGGTTCCCACGAAGTAAAAGGGGATATTGAAATCGCCAGAAGCTGTAATTCGATAGTAATGAACGGTAAGATGGCGGTGCAGCAAGTCCTCATCGAGGAACTCATTCCGGAAGAAGAGGAAGAGAAGTGTTGGGCCTCGAGCGAAGCAGTCGAAAATGTTAGCTTGTGGGAAGTGGAAGATGATCAGAGTGTCCAAGTCGGGGTCTGGATCCCGGCTCAGGAAAAGCAGTTACCGATCGACTTGCTGAAAGAGTTCAAGGACGTTTTCGCATGGAAGGCATCCGACATGCCAAGTTTACCGACGGACATCGCCATCCATATACTCGAAGTTGACCAGGCCAGAAAGCCAGTCAAGCAGAAGAAGCGAAACTTCGCGCAAGATCGATTGGAAGCTCTTGAGTCTGAAGTCGGGAAGCTACTGTCCGGTCTCACCGCAATGGAAGTGACGGACCTTTTCTATGCTATCAATCCTTACCGGCAGTGTACCGGGTCAAATTGTAGTGATAGTACGGTGAGTCAGGTGTCGATCCTCAGGGAAAACTTGGTAATTCACCGTGTGATTAAACACCGAGAAACTATTATTATCTCAATCTAAGTCGCAATTTTTATCATCCAACCAAACTCTAAACTAATAAAAGCATAAAACTAAAACAGATATATATAAGTATATAAATATATATATATATAGCAATACATATATATATATATATATAAGTATATGACGATGACAAATTATGTCACCTTAATTATTTGAGCCCTAATTTAATCTAGTGATGAACACACAAGAACCCTAATGCCAAAAAGAGGGATGAGGGGGTGGATTCTAAATATGCGGCTGAGTCCAAGACTGTATCTTGGATTGCCTACGTATCCTGTTAGGTTCCAGGAATCAAGCCTTACGTAGTTCCTGGAATGGGGTATTTATAATGACAACACTTGCCTAAACCCTAAGGTTAAGTCGGCTTATGTTATTGTCATCTTTACCCTTAAATGGGCCTTGACCCTTGCCCAAGCTACCGCTATTAATGGGCTTGGTACGCTGATGCGGACCCTGTCCTCGATATAGATATTCCGACATGCGGTAATCGACTCTGGGACTTATTGTCCTACATTGCTAGGCTGGTGCGGATTTGAATGTCCTACACTTTGCTCGGTAGTCGATAGTCGATGGTCGTAACCTGGCGTTTATTAGATGGCTTGGCCTCGAGCCTGGGCATCGACCTGAGTATGTTGTAGTCAATTCATAGTGTGATGACCAACCGATAGATGACACGTGGAGGGAGTGGAACCCTGTATCGTCATAAGCCCCCCAGACTTGAGAGAGGTAACTCCCGTTATCCGAGGTCGAGTCTGTCACACTGATCGTCATCGAGCTGGGTCTTCCTTTGGGCGGGAAAAAGCCCGCCTTTTCATAACCCTAGCTGTACGTGGACACGTGGCACGATATACGGCGCTCAAACGCTTCGAATCCCGCAAGGGACGCGTCATTGCCTTGATTATCGCGATTTATAGGGGGTTATAACTCCCATCCCCCACGTCTCTTCAGTTTCATTTGCAAACCCTTTGCTAGCACATATAAAGGGAGAGGAGGTAGAAGCTGCTGCAAAATCCGTTTGCTTATTTTCTTCATCTCAATTTCCAAATTCAAAACACCAAGTAAGATCTCTTCTTTTTCTCAGTGTTCAAGTTGTTCTTTTATTTCATTCATGTCTAGTAGTGATAGCGCCCTTTGAATCGGATAGGGGTAGTGATACGCCCGTTCATAGCCATTCTCGGGCACTGTTGTTTCCGATCATCATCTCCGACGAGATTCCGGTGAACCCACGGCTTCCCCCCTCCCCGTCCCTAACTTGCCCTAAAAAGCTATTAACTAGGATGGATGGGAAGGGTGCAAAAGGATGTCTCGGTGCACTTTCTCCGAGAGGATGTTGTCGAAATTTGCCGAAGTATAACATCATTAGTCCTCCGATCGAATCTCGACTTCCTTCGGTAATCACATGTTTGCCGATGAGCCCCGGAGGGGTTTTTGTCTTGTTTACGAGAATCAACTTGCGAGTGGACTAAGGTTCCCACTCTGCCCCGCCATCCTCGCGATTCTACACCATTACGAAATTAGTGTTTCACAGATCGCTCCAAACGGTGTCAGAACTCTGATGGGGTTTATAATCGCATGTCGAGTGGCGCAGTACGCTTCTCAGTGCCCTTATTTCGGTATTACTACAAGATAGCTGCTACACCCGACAAGCTATGGTATTCCTTTCAGAGAAGGGCTAATCGGCATGAGTTCATAACCAAGGGGCCTTCTTCTCACGGGGAGTGGAAGCCTCGATTCTTCTTTCTACGTCATGGCCTGGATAACCCTTACATAGGGCAATGGAGGTCGAGAGAGGGAAGCAAGATAAGCTTGGGAAGGCACCGGCTCCTCACGAGGCTCGACTCCTGGGTGGACATAACTTCGAGGTGTGCACTCGAGACCGAGTCTCTGTATCACCACGGCCCATTTGGAGGAAGGCTGGGCCAATGCCATATGTGGGTACGAACGTCCCAGATCACGAGAATCGTAGGATGTTCCCTATTTGTCTGCTTTTACATATGTGTCATTTGTCGTGTTTGATGACTTGTTGCTTGTTTTGTTTATCGATCAAACTAACTTGTCCTGTTTGTCTTTGCAGTGGGGAGGTTTTCCAAGGTCACGACCCCACCCGTATCCCCGAGTCGACGGTCATTCTTGCTCCACCCCTCGGAGGTCGTGCCACCCCCGACTTGCCGGTGGGCGAGAGCGGGGTGCCTTCGCTTCCCGAGAGGGTGGTGCTTCTCGGTCGAACCAACCCCTGCGCCATTGAGTCGACCGCCGCGGCGGATCGACCGAGCCACCTCCGACCACCGGTAGCTTGACGAGTCCGATTCGGTTCTCTTCGAGATGAAGACGAGGAGGAGATTGTCGATTTGACCTCGAACGTCGAGGCTAATGTCGAGGAGCCGGCGGCTCGAACAAAGAAAAGGCCAACGGTCGCCGAGGTGGTGAGGGAGCGGCTTCGAGAGGCAAAGAGGAAAAAGGTTGCTTTGAGACCTCTACCGAGTCGGGAATCGGTGTGGACCGGGTTCTTGATGACTACGCCGGTGTGGATGACAGGGACCTGTCTCATGTTCTGCGGAAGCTGAATCGCCTCGTAAGTCGATCCCTCTTTTTATACTTGCTTTCCTCGAGGCCCATACCCTGTTTATTTATCAACTCGTTTTTCCACTTTGTAGCATACTCTTGTTGGTCGAGAGGCTGCTCGTCGGCTGGCCAAGACCGGAGAGTCGGCGAACGAGATCAAGAAGGAGAATGGCAGATTACTCCAAGACAACATCGCAAAAGGCGCCGCACTCTCTGCTTGTGGAGAAACAGTATAACGAGTTGAAGCAAGAGTCGGTCGCCAAGCTCGAGGAGCTGCAAAATAGGTTGGTGGCTGCTGAAGCAAAGCTGGCCACTACCGAGAAGGAGCTAGACCGGCTGCGAGATGAAAGGCAAGATCAGGGTCGAGAGCTGCTCAAGCTGGCTCAAGACTATGAGAAGCTGCAGCAGTGTCAGAAAGCTGCAGATGAAGAAGCTAGGAAGGCTCGCCGTGATCGAGATGCGCTGCAGGCCGAATTGGATCGAGTGCATGCCCAGGTCGAAGAAGCTAAGACTGAAGCGATCATGGAGTACCGGAAGTCGACCAACCTCGAGGACGATCTAGAAGTGATCATGCGTGCCTCGATGATGGGTGGATACACTCTGGCCGTGGATCAGATGAAGGAGGTCATACCGAGCTTCGACATGTCGACTCTCCAGACTCCGATGTTCTACAATCCCGACTCGGAGAAGATATACGACCAGTATATCGAAGAGTTTCAAAAGGGAGAGTCCTTGGCCATAAAGTATGCTCCTTCCGCGTCGCTCCCGCTCGTCGATCCGGCGCCACCGATCCGACCTCGCCAATGCGAGCCGACCCACGAAACCGATCCACGATCGTTGTCTTTTTAATTCATCTTTTGCTATTTATAATTCAAACTTCCAGTTTTGTAATATTATTTTAACAAGCGATTTAGGTGGTCTTTCGACACATTTGTTTTCTTTATGCTTCAAATTTTTGTTTGACTTTGCAACTTGTTTCTTTATCTTCTCTCTTCGCTTGCTTTCTTTGGTCTTAATGTTTCATAGTCTTTCGCTTGTCGAGCTCCGACTCCGCTCGCTCGCTACTCGCTATTCGCTTTGTTAATATTGTGTTGCCCCCCAAGTGTATTATGAACCTTTGGTTCTTATTGCACTTGAGATCGACTTGCTTGCCGTAGTCTTTTGTCCCTTGGGCTTATTTGACCTTTAGGTGAGCATTTTAATATAAAGCTGTCCCTGGTTTTAGGTCTTTTTTGCCTTTTAGGCTTTTTCGACCTTCAGGCGGGAACAGTGGCCCGACTATGCGAACCGTCCTTTGTCCAGGCCTTTTTCGCCACTCGGGCTCATTCGGCTTTCGACGGGACAGGTGGCCCGACTATGCGAACCGTCCTTTGCTTTAGCCTTGTTTGCCTCTCGGGCTCGTTCGGCTCTTAGCTTGGACCTTTGGCCCGACCCTGCGAACCGTCTCTATGCCTTTGCATTCGTCGCCTATTAGGCTAACTTTGCTTTGGCTTTATCGAGATGTCCGACCTGCGGATTTCTCTACTCGTATTCGATTGTTTTGCCTTTAACTTTTCTATCGCATTGGACTTGTATCGTTTTGGCTATAATTCCTAACAAACACCGAAAGCATCTCGAAAAGATAGAAATTTATTAGAATACTCATAAAATTGTCACATGGACTTATTACAAGGTTCATGAGTGAAAAGTAAACAAGTTCATCAAAGTAAAGCTTATCTCAAACATAATACTTCCTCAGATTGTTGGCGTGCCAATGTCGAGGAACGATAGTTCCATCGCCCGACCAAGTGATAAGACCCTTTGGGGTGGACTTTTAGGATTTGATAAGGTCCTTCCCAATTCGGGGTTAACTTCCCGACCGCTTCTGTCGACTCGCTTCATTTTCCTTAGAACCGGATCGCCAACCTTGAAGTACCCGTGTCTTACTCTCGAGTTGTAGTCGAGAGATCTTTTGCTTATACCTTGCCATCGGGCGAGGCTATCTCTCTTCGCTCTTCGACATTGTCCCTTTCTTGTCGGAGTTCGGGATCATTTGTCTCTACGTTGTAGGCCGAACTCGAGGAGAAGGGACTCCGATCTCGGCGGGAATCACCGCTTCACACCCATATACCAAAGAGAAAGGAGTTTCTCCGAGTTGATGAATTAGGAGGCTGTCTATACGACCATAGGATGCTCGGAAGTTGAATTGCCCAATCTCGACCTTACGCCTCAGCCTCTTCTTTAACCCCAACTTGATCGTCGGTTAGTACGTTCGACTTGACCGTTTGCACAGGGGTGAGCCACCGAGGTGAATCGTTGGTCGATTTGGTACTCTTTGCACCATTCTCTAACTTTTCGATCCTCGAACCGGGTACCATTATCCGAGATTAGAGCTTTCGGAATTCCGTACTGCGAGAGGATGTCGACCCACAAGAATTTTTTAATGGTCGTAGCTCGGATATCGGGCAAAGCCTTAGCTTCTACCCATTTTGTGAAGTAGTCCACCGCAACGACCACGAATGCGAGATTTCCCGGAGCTCGAGGTAAAGGTCCTACAATGTCGACTCCCCATTTGGTCGAAAGGCCATGCGATGAGATGACATTCATGTCTTGCGCTTGTTGATGAGAGATATTATCATGAATCGACAAGCGTTGCATTCTGGACAAGATTATTTGCATCTCGTTGCATCGACGGCCGAAATATCCGGCTAACTTACATTTTCGAGCTAACATTCGGCTCCACAATGATTCCCACGGAGCTCCTCTATGAATCTCTTCTAAGAGGTATTTGCCTTCACTTTACGAAACACATCTTAGCCGGGGGTTCACAAAAGATTTTCGATACAAGATATCGTCAAAGAATGCATATCGAGTGATTGAAGTCGGACTTTCTGGCTTGCACTTTGTCGGATGGCGGTATTCCGTCTTTAAGGTAAAGAGCGATCGAGTCCATCCACGTGGCCTGGCGAGTGATCGGTGGGCCTCCGTCTCGATGTAACTTCGGTCGGTCAATAACTCGACTAGAACCTTCTTACTTGACATGAAGTTCGATGCCAACTTGGAGAGCGCATCGGCTCTCTTGTTCGACTTCGGGGGACTTGCTCAAAGCGAACTGTCTTGAATTTTGGTATGAGGCTTTGGACAAGCTGCTAAGTAATTCTTCATAGTTTCTTCCTTAGCCTCATACTCCCCTTTCACATGATTGACTACTAGCGTGAGTCACCGTAAAGGCGACAAATCTTCGACACCCGGCTTCAAAGCGAGCTTTAAGCCGGTGATCATAGCCTCGTACTCGGCCTCGTTGTTCGTTGCTTTGAAGTCGAATCGAAGGGCGTAGGGGAATTCCTCGCCTTTCGGGCTTACCGAAGGAGCCCCTGCTCCTGCCCCCTCCTTACTCGATGCGCCATCGACACGAAGAGTCCATTTTTCCTCGGGCTTTGCTTTTCCGATCGAGTTGGACGGATATCCCTTCGACCAAAAAATGCGCAAGGCTGTGCTTTTATCGCGGTTCGAGGGACGAACTCGATGTCGTCTTGGGCCATTTCAATCACCCATTTTGCCAATCGACACGAGGTGTCGGGTTTTGCCAATATTTGCTTTAGTGGTTGGTCGGTGACTACCACAATGGGATGAGCTTGAAAATAGGGCCTTAACTTCCTCGAGGCATGAACCGGGCACAATGCTAACTTCTCGGTGGCGAGTATCGGACCTCGGGGCCATGTAAAGCCTTGCGACAAAGTAGATTGGCACTTGGCCATGTACCCCTTCTCGAACCGGGACCGCACTCCGCCTCCTCGCATACTGCCAAGTAAACTAACAACTTTTCCCCTTCTCGAGGAGAAGTGAGGGTAGGCAATTCTGATAAATAAGTCTTCAACTCTTCAAAGGCTGTCTGACATTCATCATCCCAGTGAAAAGGACTGGCCTTTCGGAGTATCTTAAAAAATGGTAGTGCACGTTGTGCTGATCTCGATAGAAATCTATTGAGGGCCGCCATTCTACCCGTGAGTCTCTGCACTTCCTTCACATTTCGAGGTGCGGGCATATTCTTCAACGTGTCAATTTTATCCGGGTTTGCTCGAATCCCGTCCTTCGAGATCATATAGCCCAAGAACTTACCCGACCTGACTCCAAAAGTGCATTTCTTCGGGTTTAATCTCATCTGCGTTTCTCTCAACACTTCGAAAACCTCTCGAGCATCGACCAGGTATTGTCTTATAGATCGACTCTTGATGAGCAAGTCGTCTACATAAACTTCCATACATCTACCAATCTGTCTTGCAAATATCTTGTTGATCGCCCTGCGGTATGTTGCCCTGGCATTCTTTAGTCCGAATGGCATGGTCACATAGCGAGAAGGTGCCGAATTTCGTGATAAACGCGTTTTTTCCGCATCTCGAGGATCCATTAAGATCGATGGTATCCTTTATATGCATCTAAAAAACCAAAAACTTCAAAATCAATGGTTGAATCTACTAACTGTCGATTTTGGGCGGCGGATACGAGTCTTTTGGGCATGCTTTGTTCAAATCGTAAAGTCCACACACATGCGCCAACTACCATCGAGCTTCTTGACTAAAACCGGGTTAGCTAGCCATTACGGGTATAATACCTCTTTTACTATCTTGGCTGCTAGTAGCTTGCCGACCTCTAACTCGATGGCCTCAAGTCGATCCGACGCAAAACTTCTCTTCTTCGTTTGGCGGCTTTTAGCTTTGGTCAATTTCTAGCTTATGAACCGCGATGTCGGTGGACGCCCCGGCATGTCGGTGGCTTTCCGAGGCAAAGATGTCTCGAACTCGATTAAAAGCTCAACTAGCAAATTTGTTTTTCTTTCTACGGGATCCAAATTCCGACTTGCACACACGATCGTCCTCTCCTTCCCGAGTCGGGCGTTTTCAAGCATCCTTTGGAGACCCAACTCTTCTCCTCTTCTTCCTCGGAATCGGTTCCTCGACTAGGACTTGTTGAACCGCCATCTTCCCATTCATGACAACGAGTTACAACTCCGAGCAACTTCAACGTCTCCTTTTACCTCGTGGGAACCGTTCCTAGTGGGAAACTTCATACTGTTATGAAAAGTCGATATGATAGCACGCAGGTCGAAGAGCGCAGGTCGTCCTAGGATAACATTATAAGCAGAAGGAGCCTTGACCACCACATAACTTAATTCAAGTGTCCTTCCTTTTTCGCCATCACCAACTGTCGTGAGTAATTTTATCGATCCCATGGGATGGACTGCTTGCCCTGTAAATCCGAACAGGGGAGACGCTATGGGGGCTAGATCCTTCTCTTTCAACTTCATCGCTTGAAACGCCGAGTGATATATGATGTTCACTGCACTCCCGTTATCAACACAGACTCTCGATACCCGGGCTCGGCTAATAACTGCCTCAATAACTAACCCTTCGCTATGACTCCTCGACTTGGGGATATCATCTCGAGGACCGTATCCGACTTCGTCGTGAAACGAGTTGTTTGCGCTCTCTCGAGCTACAAGGCGGCTCTTCGTTGGTCCGGTCTTTATCACTCTCACCGGGACCAAAGATTGTGTTGACATAGTTAACTGGTCGATTATCTTCATACCTATCTCGACCAAAATTTTCTCTGTTGTTTCCTTCTCGACCCGGGGATCGATTCCTCTGAGGTGACCGATCCCTTCGTCTCTGGACATCTCGACCTCGGTTCCTGTCTTGATCGGAGTTTTTCCTCTTGAATTCTCCACGCCCTCTGGGCCCATCATACCGAGATCTGTCAACAACTTCGTCTAGCTTTCCTTCCTGAATGCAGACGTCGATATCTCTCTTCAGGTCGATACAATCCTCAGTTGTATGACCTATGTCCTCGTGAAAATCACAGTATTTGCTTGCGTTCCTCTTTTCTCGAGGTTTCTTCAACGGTGGCGGTTTCCTCGCCAAGTTTTTCGAAAGCATAATCGACAACACCTCAGATCGAGGTCGATTGAGTGGGATAAAATCCTTATCACGTGAGGGTCCCTTCTTGCCCCCACGGTCTGAGGTGGACGTGTCGATACGGTCCCAAACTGATGGCTTACTCTCGACATCCTGCCTCTTGGAGTGGTTCCTGTTCGGACCTCGGGTGTCTTTCTTGGATTCCATCCAGTCGGATTGGGTGTGCCGCCGCACTGCCTCCTCCCCTTGACAGAATCTATGCACTATATTGACACATTCGTCCATGGTATGGGGGACATCTCTGCTCAACTTCATGTATAACTTAGTATTACGCAGCCCCCCTACGAACGATGTGATCAGAAGTCGGTCATCCGCGTCCTTGACCTGCATGGCCTCGAGATTAAACCTCTTCAAATATTCCATCACCGTCTCATCTCTTTCTTTGCCTCACGTTCATGAGGTGCGTGGCACTTAGATGAAACTTCTTGTTGACTATAAACGCATCTCGGAACTTTCGAGCGAGCATGGCAAAAGCGGAGATCGACCCCGGTCGTAGCTTCGTGAACCATTCTCTTGCTCGACCTACGAGTAGCGTCTCGAATGCCCGACAGCGCATTGCATCGGGTGCCCCATCCAACCTCATTTGAGACAGATACCTGTGGAGATGGTCTTCCGGGTCGGTGGTGCCATCATAAGGTTCTATCTTTGGTATCTTAAACCCCTTGGGTTTAGGAAAGCTCTCGATCTCCTTCGTGAAGGGAGACTCGAGCCACAGCGACACCTGACTCTTTCCCAAAATTGCATTCAACTCCTCCCTGGCGCTGTCATCATCCCCTCTCTGGTGTTTTTGGTGGATCTCGCGTCTCTTCCTTTCCACCGAGCTAGATGATGCGCTTATTTCTTCCTCAGGAGTCTGTTTAGGTTTGTCCACAGCCTCTTTCTGGCCGCCTTCAGCCATAGCTTCTTTCTGGGCGGCATCCGCCTGCCTTCGAGCTGTGACAGCCTCAGCGATTATCCTGGACATTACCTCTAAATCCGCCCCGCCTTGGCGATCCGCAAGCGCCCGATATTCCGGAGCAAGAGCTTGCTGATCTGGTTGGTGGGTTTCCTGGATAGGATGCAAAGCTGGGTCCTTTTCCCCTTGTTTCTGCTGAGGGTTGTGTTGAACAAGATCCAAAGCTGGATCTTTTCCTCCTTGCACATCGGGATCGTTGGGCTCGTTAATCTGTGAGCTTTGATCAACAGCTTTGGATGCAGTTTTCTTGGGAGGCATCGTGTTCTTGAGTATTCGATCAATAGAAGGCCCTCCTTCTAGCGCCAAATGACGATGACAAATTATGTCACCTTAATGATTTGAGCCCTAATTTAATCTAGTGATGAACACACAAGAACCCTAATGCCAAAAAGAGGGATGAGGGGGTGGATTCTAAATATGCGGCTGAGTCCAAGACTGTATCTTGGATTGCCTACGTATCCTGTTAGGTTCCAGGAATCAAGCCTTACGTAGTTCCTGGAATGGGGTATTTATAATGACAACACTTGCCTAAACCCTAAGGTTAAGTCGGCTTATGTTATTGTCATCTTTACCCTTAAATGGGCCTTGACCCTTGCCCAAGCTACCGCTATTAATGGGCTTGGTACGCTGATGCGGACCCTGTCCTCGATATAGATATTCCGACATGCGGTAATCGACTCTGGGACTTATTGTCCTACATTGCTAGCTGGTGCGGACTGAATGTCCTACACTGCTCGGTAGTCGATAGTCGATGGTCGTAACCTGGCGTTTATTAGATGGCTTGGCCTCGAGCCTGGGCATCGACCTGAGTATGTTGTAGTCAATTCATAGTGTGATGACCAACCGATAGATGACACGTGGAGGGAGTGGAACCCTGTATCGTCAGTATATATAGGTACCAAAACAATATCTAGGGGAGGGAGATAGATATTATAATTAGAGACTAGCCAAGAATATGTTATTGAATTCTTATATCTTTTTAGTGGAAATTAGATAAGATAGATCTTCCTTTTTCCAAGGTCCAATCAATTATACGAAACGGTATACTCCTAAGCTAGGCAATTTCTCCTCACACGAGCGTATGAAATTGTCATATGTCTTGTCCTCTCGTCCAATGTCATCCTCAAGCATGGGTCACTCCCGTTTTGTCATACGGCCAATTTTAAGAAATGTCAATTAAACAGCGAATTTAACGTGATAATCTCTCGAGTATAAATTTCAATAAGAGTTTGTTTCTCCCGAAACAAATCTACCCCCGGTTTAGGAAATCGGATTCCGTTGTCACGTTTTCACTCGGCCAATTTTACCCTCCGGTCTTTCTATTAACGAGTTCATAAACTAACTACGAGGCGTCAATTCATAATTAGATTATGAATTCTTTCAAATCGATTAGCTACTTCAATTCAAACATAGAAAGAGATTCATTATAACCGATTTTAATCAATTTTAACATAGTCGTTATCTATTTCCCTAAAAAGATAAAACTAATCCAATTTCATATCTTGGCTAGATATTAAGTTAGCCTACTATCATTATAGTTAATATATAGATACTAATAACAACATAAATACATTAGAAAAGTTACAGATTACAATCGAAGCTTCGAGTTGTATCCTCCGGAAATAGCAACTCCTTTACATCAATGAGCCTTGATACATCTTCTAAGTATTATAACGATACTTTATACTACAAGCATTATTCCGGCGAGTGCCGTTTACGACTTTTATTTAACTAAAAACAACAAAAGAGACTATAGATAGATATAGAAGAGAGATATATGCATTGGTACACTTCAAAATGGTTGCAATTGAGGGGTATTTATAGAGTGTACCACAAGGCCGGCGCGTGCCGGACACCAACCGGCGCGTGCCGGTCAAATAGTATATATTCCCTTGTCGAGATTTGTGGGCCCAATGTCGAGATTTTTCCGCAAGATCCGGCCTTCTCCGGCGCGTGCCGGACATACAACATATCCGATGTTCGTAAAAACCTATCTCGAGCCGTAGACCTCGATTGACATGATTTGATATTCGTTGGAAGCTCTTTTGAAGGCCTACAACTTTCATCAAGGACTTTTTCTCCGAAAATGCCTCTAAGTTAGATCAAATGTCCGTTGAAGATGAGTTACGGTAGAAACATTAAGGACGATTGATCCGTTCAAAGTTGTTAGATTTTGGCATAATCTTTTATCCCACAAAAACTCATGATTTATACTTCAAAGTATGTCATATTTTGGGATCTCGGTAAACATCTGATCCTGCAATAAAATCAACGAAACACCAAACGTAAATCTGACAAAAAACCATCATTTTTATCGTTTTTATAACTTATGCATCTAATTATAACTAACTATGATTTTTATAAGTTTTTAATGCATTTATATGAAATTATACTAAAATATCATAAATATAATAATAAAAAGTCTTATAATATGATCATATATTTTTCATACATCACAACTCCCCACTTAGCTTTTGATCGTCCTCGAGCAAAATAAGCGATAATATAATTCTTCTAGATTAAATTCCTAACTTAGTAACGTATCGTCAACATTATAATTATATTAATTTCATCTATCTAAGATATTAAGAAGATAAAAAATGTATATAACGTAATAAACTAGTTATAAAATATTATTTAAATGAAATTTTTCATGAATTACTTTATAAGTATAAATAAAATATTTAGAACAACTTTTTAATCTCCACTGTATGATTTATCGGAGTCAATGACTAAGTCAAGTAGTTGGCAAATTGGCTTGTAATGTTCAGGCTCAGGGTAGTTGGCTAATCGAAAAGGATAACAAAGGAAAATCAAAAGAGATAGAAGCAAGTCGTACGTACTTACACCTTCATCTTCTGATCAAAAATTTCTCAATCAGTAACACTCCTGACACTGTTTTCAATTTTCAACTTTAATAACTTCCAAAATATGGTTTTCTCTTTTTTTTTTTTAATAACAACATAATAAGAACTTAAGAACATAGGCATTGCTTTATCAAGATTGATCGGAGTACTACTCTTTCGATCGAAAATCACGAATCCGGTTTCCTTAAACTCGTGATAATTCTTGATAGTTTTGATTCGACTTTTTCTTTTTCATCAGATTTATAGCATATACCTTCATTCCCAGCAATAGGACATTTCGTGATAATACCCTAGCTGGACTACTATCATCAGGCAGCTTTATCTGATATTTTATTTTTGGGTTTGTCGATCAAAAACAGAAAAGATACCTATAATACTCTGTTCTTATATTTTTTATTTTTATTATTATTTTATTTTAAATTTTTTTTTTTTTGAGAATAACCATTTTTGATAACAAACTGCCTTCCGAATAACATTCATTTCAATCTCAGCATATACCAAATTTCGATGTTGTCACCGCTATCCATAAATACATACTAAACTTGCGGGATTTTCAAAGAAATGTAGACCATTATTAAGTTAGGTTAGTAATTTCTAGTTAATAATAATGGCTATTTCGAGTGAGGTCTTGATCACTCTACAAGGCTGAGGTGGGGACAAAAATTGGAAATTATGTTCGGGTAGGCTTATTTGGCTCTGGTTTATCAAAGTTATGCCAAAAATCTCATCATCCCTAATCCGATTCCAATTTCATACTTGTATTGAAAAGAAAATTATTCTAAAATTTCATTATAATTATAAGTAACTTTTGTCTAATTTCATAAAAAAAATATTTCATAATATTTATCAAGATATATATACTAAAAATCTTATTAAAAATCTAAAATAGACATAATTAATATAAGAATAATATATCAAGATTACTTTACTTAATTAAAAATTTATTCTATCCAAATATATCATTTTTATCAAATAATTATATATTATTGCTTATTAAACTAAGTGTGTAAGTATTTGATGTATTAAATTCAGTTTATTTACTAACCAATCTCTACTCCCCACTTATGAATTGGCATCGTCTCGATGGCTAATGAGTAGTAAAAATTTGGTTTAGAAAATAAAATGAATTTTATCATGGTTAGATTATTTTAGGTGTCAAATAGACGAGCGTTTATATAATATAAAAGAAAAACAATTAAAAACATAAATTAAAAACATGGAAATATATAACAATACAAATTAAAACTACTAGGAACATTAAACTAGAAAACCATAAATTAAGTTAAACTAATTTAAACTAAGTTATTTTAATTTATTGTGACTTATACTAACGTACCATATTACTTTTATGATTTTTATTCCTTCCTGATTACCAACACAGTTATCTAATTTTCACCACTTGACGATCCTCCCGGAATATCGACTGGTAAAAGCCCAACATGAGGAATGCGAGCTGGAAAATATTCATCTGTCGCTCTTTCCGGAACCCTGGCCAAACGAACACATAACCTAGAAATCAACCATCCAAATGGTAAAGGATGATAATTCGGTCTTCTCCCGAACGCAAAACTCACAAACAGTGATTTACGAATCGGCACCCCAATCTATAACGACTCAGGTAGTAATCGCATATAGAAGCATTAATTCATCATCACTAACTTCCGAGAAATTAACAGTTGGATAAACACGTGAATTGATGAATCGCTTCCACGTCCTAAGATGGGGAGGCAAAGCAGTCGTAGAGACATTTTGATCAATATCATAATTGTAGAACAAGAGTGGACAAGCTTCCGAATATTTTGTAATAAAACCGTCAGCGGTATCCAATCTCCATTGATACTCAAAATGACTTGGTGATGTGTGGACTGGTGGAATAAGGAAAATTTGATTTATGTTGGTAGAAGTGAAAGGAACAACAACTCCTCTCACTGTAATAGACTGTGTTAACGACACAGTATGAGCTTCTGAAAGTACTGAATAGAATTCTCTTACCACAGTAACATTAATCCTACCTCTCGGCATACGACAAAAATAGTCCCACCCATCTATATCCATCCTCGTAAATGCCCAGTTGTCAACCTTTCTGAAATTTAAACCCCTTTCAATCAACACCGGTGACTGATTGAAATTACTTATATAAGGGTTGTGAGCCGAAGCATACATAGGCTCGTAAGGGATTTGATGAAAAAATGGATTTGGAATGACAGAATTCGGTGTATGTGGAGGAGAATAACTGTTAACTGACGAACGATCGGACATTTTAAACTTTTTATAGCAAGAAAATTAAAGGTAAAGGAAGGAAATGAGCATTTTAGGAATGCTGCATCTGTTTCCTTTTATAGACAAAGCTGGACTGAAATGGAAATATCCTGAGAAGATCCTGCAGCCCACTACACCGGCGCGTGCCGGTCAAATAGTGCTCAGTCAGAGATATTTCAATTTCTAGCTTGATCCAGCTTTTATTTTCTGACAATAGATTCTGTATATTTCTAAAACGTGGGGGAAAGATCTAAAAACATCCGAAAAAAAAGATACAAAATAACAACGTGCACTACCCCGAGAGTGCATCAAACGTTTAACGTACACAATAAATATAAAAGATACTAAGTCAAACCAAAAAGTAGATAGTTATACAATAGAGACAAAATCACTCGTCCTCATCATAGTTAAGATCAATGTCACCGGTAGGGTCGTGCGAGATGACGATGATCCAAATGTAGATAGTATCGAAGTATAATCGGCTCCTTGCGGCGCGTCGTATGAATACCATAACCGAACTCGTTGTGGATCCGATACGAAGTTCGAAATGATGTCTCGGTCCTCATCGTCGACATAGAAACCGATCCCCTGTAGACCAAATGAACCAAATCCCGTTTGTCACATACGCTACGAAGTCACTCCTCCCATGCCCATGGATGTCCCTGGTGTACCTGTAAACATACCACCCTGTCCTATGGATGACGGCGTATAGTCCTGAAATATAACAGGTGGTGGAATCGGCGGAATCCAATCTGGCATAGTATATGGGTCAGGCTGACTATAGGGGTGTCTAGCAGAAATCTCAGCAAATCTAGGATCAAACTCACTCATAGCATCTCGATATCCCCTTTGACCAACTCGAATGTCCTCAGCCCAATGTCTATTCTTCTCACAAGCTAAAGCTATATTAGCATCAGTTCTAGCCTGAGCTTGAACTAAATGCTGAAACATAGCCTCAACTTGGCTCGCCGTGGCCGGTGTGACCGTTCAGGTGGTCTAGGTACTTGAGTGTGAAAAGGAGGTGGAGGTGGCGGTTGTTGTTGCTGACGATTAGGATTATTGTAATCTATTACTCCAGTAGGTAAGGCTCTCAGCTTAAGACCAATGGGAGGAATGTAGGGAGACACAGTTCTATCCGAGGGTAAGACAGGGACTTCTGCAAGCTCACATAAGGCGAAATGAGACTAGGGAACGGGAGACGTCCCCTCGATAACGAGTTCTTGCAAACTCACATGCCTTAGAAAAGATCAATTTCCCGATTTATAGGAATATCATTAACCATGGCCCAAGCAATAACCACTTCCTCTCGACCAAATGCACAAACATGTGTGGAAGGACATACATTATGGCCTAAGAACTGTTTTATTGCCCTTATGTCCCTAATACAATTCCCATAAGCAAACTGTTTTCTATCCATTCAGCAGTGGGGTCAAAGGCTTGTTGGGCTTCATAAGCTTTGGTTTGTAGAGCCATAGGATGTTCTAAACCCCAAACATTATGATAATCCTCCTCTTCAGGTATTTCAGCTAAGCCATAGAATACATTAATCATAGCGAGGGTAAAAAGTAACATTAACACTTCTTAGAGGGATATAGGTCATCTCCTCAACCGTATCAGCATCATAAGTAGATAATACTGAATAAAACTCTGATACCAAAGAAACGTTAATCTTATCTTTCCTATCCATAGCTACATCCAACCATCCTCTATCCTTGAAAATTTCTTTCAATTCTTTCCCAATCTTCGAAAAATCAATCCCTCGTTCTAACCAAACCTTACTTTTACTAAAGTACTCATCATGTGCCCGCTTAGCTTCTGCACTAGCGGTTTTTTCAAAGGTTAAAGTTTTCTCCCTTTTGGTTAAAGGCCTAGTTTGAACTACCGGTACTACGATTGGTACTTCAGTCTTTTTCCTCTTAGGATTGCTTCGAGATGATGAGGCCATCTACGATAGTGGTATGACAATACAACAACACAAACAAACAACACCAACAACAAGAACCAACAATTACTTAGGCTATAAAATCAAAATAAATTCAGAAAATTTAACTAAAATTTGAAATATTTGAAATATATATTTATATATATATATCTATATTACCTTAATATGCTAGAAAGAAAAGCTAGGTCGCCGGAATTAATGGTGGGTCGCCGGAATGAGAGAAAAGAGAGCTTTGAACTTGCCAAGCTTCAACTTTTTCCAATGTTGATCTTCTTAGACGTTTTAGATGAAGAGAAGATGATGGATTGTTGAATTTGTGATGAAAAAGTGATGAAATTTGATATATTTTTGGGCGAAAATGGGGAGGAGTCGGGCTGCTCTTCTAAAATTTTGAGGGAATGGGGGAAATGAAGAAAGGGCGCATTTTTTTAGGTCTAAGTGTGTCCACACCGGCGCGTGCCGGTAGTGTACCGGCGCGTGTCGGCTACATGGCCCCCAAAAATAGGAAATTTTATCATTTTTTGTGTAATGAGCTCTAATTATACTACATAAAAATCATTTGATGTTAATCAAATGATTTATGTTATATAATCTAAGTTCAATACTATTTTTCTATATAAAACTTGATAAAATACATAAAAACTAATATAATATTGAAATCACATATTTTTTATATAATATACCTATTTAAAATCACAAAAATAGGTTTATTATAAATTTTTTATAAAAGTATTTTCTTTTAATTTTTAGAATTAATACAACTTTAAAAACAATTAAAAGACTAAAAGCACACACTAAAATTTTTAGGATTTTTTGCTAACTCCCTCAATCTCATATCCTCAAGATTGTTATCATAACGATCCCTTAACCTTTCTCCTAGGAGTGATGCGTTTGAATTATCTCTTTGTATTCCCTCGGGATTTTCGGATAACCACCTAATCGTTCCCTTCTTAATAACATTCAAACACTCATCCTGGGATATGGTTGTATTTCTTCCACATTGTCCATCATGTTCACTTTTTCCACAGATTCTACATCTCATTAGAAACCTTGCTCTTCTTTTTATTGCACTCCTTGAATTTCCATTACAAAGTTCTCTTTCTCTGACTTCGATTAGCAATTCTTTATTTAATTTAGAAACTAAGGCTTCTATCTTAAATGCGATATCCTTATTCAGACCTAATCTTAAAAGTAAAATAAAAACTCTTATTCTATCTATGAAAGGCATCCAGTTCTTTTACGTCTATCCGGTAAAAGACGAAACTACTTTAAAAATGCATATTAAAAGGTGAAATTAGAAAGATAGTACCTGTAATCGGCTGAGTTTAAAATTCCTGCTTCCTTAATTCGTTGGAGGGTCGATAAGTAATAATACTTCTTCTGGTTGAGGTATCCCTTCAGCTTCCACGAACAATTTCACCCTGTGTCCATTGGCTATAAAAGTTGTTTTTCCATCAGTTAGTTCAACAGCTCCAGACTTATAGATTTTTGTTACGTCATATGGACCTGTCCATCTAGATTTAAGCTTTCCTGGAAACAACTTCAAACGTGAATTGTATAAAAGTACTCGATCACCTACATGGAACTCACGACTATAGATTCTCTTATCATGAAAAGCTTTCGTGCGTTCCTTGTAGATTCGAGCATTTTCATAAGAATCGAGTCGAAATTCTTCTAGTTCTGTTAACTGAAGTAATCTATGATCACCGACATGACTTTAGGATCAAAGTTTAGAAATTTAATAGCCCATAAAGCTCGGTGTTCTAATTCAACGGGGAGATGACAAGATTTTCCAAATACTAATTTGTAAGGAGAACAGCCAATCGGTGTTTTAAAGGTGTTCTATATGCCCATAATGCATCATCAAGTCTTTTCGCCAGTTTTTACGATTTGAGTCCACTGTCTTCTCCACGATTCTTTTAATTTCTCTATTAGACACTTCTACCTGTCCACTAGTTTGTGGATGATAGGGTGTTCCAAGTTTATGAGTTACACCATATTTCTCAATTATCTTAGTAAATGGTCGGTTACAAAAATGTGAACCTCTATCACTAATGATAGCCCTCGGAATGCCATATCGTGTGAATATATTCTTTTTAAGGAACCTTAGCACTACTCGGTATCATTAGTAGGGAGAGCTTCGACTTCTACCCATTTAGAAACATAATCAACCATTACTAGAATAAATCTTTTTCCAAAAGATATAGGGAAAGGTCCCATGAAATCTATGCCCCATACATCAAATAGCTCACATTCTAAAATCGGTTGCATAGGCATTTCATGTTTTTTCGATATATTTCCCCATTTTTGACATGATTCACAAGATTTTGCATATTTATATGCATCTCTATATAGTGTAGGCCAATAGAAACCACATTGTAAAACTTTGAAAGCAGTTTTCCATCCTCCATGATGACCTCTTGCCTCACGATCATGACAAAATGATAATACACTTAAAATTTCACTATCAGGAATACATTTCCTAATTATTCCATCTGAGCATCTTCGGAAAAGATCCGGTTTATCCCAATAATAAAACTTTAAGTCATAAAAGAACTTCTTTTTCTGTTGCCAAGTCCAATGAGGTGGGATGTACTTACAGGTAATGTAGTTAACAATATCCCCAAACCATGGCGAATCTTCCTTTGATGGTATTCTATTTTTTAATAATCGCATGGTTGAGGGAGTATCTATCTTAAACAGTTTCTCATCTGGAAACGAATCCTGAATTTCTTTTCCTTTTCCTTCATCATTATCCATCCTGCTTAGATGATCTGCTACTACATTTTCACTTCCTTTTTTATCCTTAATTTCAATATCGAATTCCTGAAGTAACAGAATCCACCTAAGAAGACGCGGTTTGGCATCTTTTTTACTTAAAAGATACTTCAGAGCTGAATGGTCTGTGTAGATTATTACCTTAGAACCAACAATATATGATCGAAACTTATCTAAGGCAAATATTACAGCCAACAGTTCTTTCTCAGTAGTTGCATAATTAAGCCGAAATTTGCGCTTAATGTGTGAGAAGCATAGTAGATAGCTTTGAGAATTTTGTTATACCGTTGACCTAAAACAGCTCCTATAGCTAAATCACTTGCATCACACATAATTTCAAACGGCAAATCCCAATCGGTGCTACTAGTCTTGGTGCGGTAGTTAATTTCGCTTTTAGGGTCTTAAAGGCTTCCATACATTTATCATCAAAGTTAAAAGGTACTTCTTTTTCTAGCAAATGACTCAGGGGCTTTGCTATTTTTGAGAAATATGCAATAAACCTTCTATAAAATCCTGCATGTCCAAGAAATCCTCTTAACGTTTTCAAATTAATTGGTGGAGGTAATTTTTCAATTACTTCGACTTTAGCTTTATCAACTTCAATTCCTACTTCAGAGATTCTATGACCTAGTACAATTCCTTCAGATACCATCAAATGACATTTTTCCCAGTTTAGTACCAAGTTGGTATCTTCACAGCGTTGTAAAACGCGTTCTAAGTGTGATAAGCATTTATCAAAAGAATCTCCATAAACACTAAAGTCGTCCATAAAAATTTCTAAGAATTTCTCAACCATATCAGAAAATATTGCCATCATACATCGCTGAAATGTAGCGGGTGCATTACATAATCCAAACGGCATTCTTTTATAAGCAAAAGTTCCATAGGGACAGGTGAAAGTAGTTTTTTCTCTATCTCCCGCTTTGCAATGAATATCCGTAAATAACCTGAATAACCATCTAAGAAGCAGTAATACTTATGTCCACTCAATCTTTCCAACATCTGCACGATGAATGGAAGTGGATGATGATCCTTTTTAGTATGATCATTCAGTTTCCGAAAATCAATACACATTCGATATCCTGTAATTTCCCTTGTCGGAATCCATTCATTTTTATCATTTTATTTTACCGTGAAACCTCCTTTCTTTGGAACTACTTGAGTTGGACTTACCCATTCACTATCTGATAGGGGAAAGATTATTCCCATTTCTAATAGCTTAATGACCTCTTTCTTAATGATTCTTTGCAAATTCGGGTTGAGGCGGCGTTGTGGCTGAATACAAGGTTTAGCTCCTTCATTCAAAATAATCTTGTGAACACAAATCTCAGGGCTAATACCTTTGATATCGCACCTTGTCCATCCAAAGGCCTTCTTATGTTGTCTTAACATTCTTAATAATTGATCCTCTTGTTCATTTGTTAAGGTTGATGAAATGATAATTGGTAACAGATTATCATTTTCAAGAAAAGCATATTTCAAATTCGAAGGAAGTGGTTTCAACTCCAGATTCCTTGGTGGATCTTCTACTGATGGTTTTAAAACTGGTCCTTCCATTTCCAATTTCAAATTTTGATGCCATGGACGTTTAACAAACCCTCCTTTATCTAAATAAAGGATTACTTCTTTCATTTCAGGATCATTTTCATCTTCTTTATAGATAGAAAATGCCAAACATTCTTCTAATTTATTTTCATAATCTTTAAATTTGGCATCCCAGATAGTAGAATATTCATCTATAAAAGAACATGATTCGGTTCTTTGTATGGATGGTTTATAGCTTTGAAGATATTGAATGAAACTTTATCCTCATTAACTCTCAGTATTAGTTCACCTTTTTGAACATCTATCAAAGTTCTTCCTGTAGCTAGAAATGGTCGACCTAGAATAATTGGCGCCGAATATCCTTCTTCCATTTCCATTATTACAAAGTCTCGGGAAGTAAAATTTATCAATTTTAACCAACACGTCCTCGATTATTCCCTTAGGATGTTTAATTGATCTATACGCCATCCGAAGGGTCATTTCGGTATTCGTAAGCTCTCCTATTCCTAGTTTCTTATAATCCTCATAAGACATGAGATTGATACTTGCTCTACATCACACAATACTTTCTTAAACGAAATCCTCCAATTTCACATGGAATAGTGAAACTACCGGGATCTTTAAGTTTAGGAGGTAGTCGATCTTTGGAGTATTGCGAGAACATTCTTCATTAAGGAATATATTCTCATATTCTTCTAATCGTTTTTTTGTTAGATAGGATATCTTTAAGAAACTTTCCATAGGCGGGCATGTTGACTAAAGCTTCTATAACGGGGATATTGACATGAATATGACGAAAAGTGTCAAGGAAACGAGCATATTTCTTATCAGTTTTTATCTTTTTAATTTGATCTTTCGGTGGATAAGGCAAAGATTCTAAATCTATAACCTTTGGTTCTGAAGTCATTTTCTCTTTTCCTTTTTCCTTGAATCTTTGAGCATTACTTGATCGCCAAGTTTCATTATCTTGAGATTTTTCCTTTAAAACATCCCCTGTATCAACTTTATCCTTCTCAGTTACTTTTAAATCTTCTGTTTTTCTCCACGATTTTCTCGACATGTTCCTTAAATAGGGTTCTCGGGTCCTTATCCATAGGATCTTTCAGAATTCTAGGGACTTTTACCCATTTTTCACCTTCAATTTCAGGTTCAACATCATTATTCTGTTTTAAGAATTCTTCGATAATTTCTTCCTCTTCATCAGTAAATTCAAGTTCGTCCTTTTCCTTTACGATATTACCATTTAAATCATTTTCTACCTCATTGTTTCCTGCGTTCTCTGCTCTAGTATCTTCACAATATTTCCTACTTCTCGTAATCACAGCATTTACCTCTCTCGGGTTTCTTTCAGTATTACTTGGTAATCCTCCTGGAGGTCTACTGTTGTTACGTTCTCCTTCTCTGCTCAAATGATCTTTCATATTCCTTAATGATGCTTCTATAGTTCTCATTCCCGTATCATGTCCACCCATAGACGTTTTCAACATAGTCATATCCTTAGAGACTGAACCTATAAAAGTTATCATAGTTTCTATATTCTGAGCTTGAGTAGATACTACACCCATCATATTTTCCATTAATTTATCCCATTTATCAACTCCTTCAGGTTGGGTTGAACTTTGGGTGGCTTGGTATAGTTTGAGTAGTATGTTGTGGATAAGATTTAGGTAACGATTGTAGGTTCGATTTGATGTATTTCCTTGATGAACTTGATTACTATATGGATTCTTATACCGAAGCTTGGATATGGCGGTTGTCCTGGCTTATTAGGGTTTTCGGACCATCTAAAAGTTGGGTGCTCTCTTCTAATAGCATTAAAGGAGTTTGAATACGCGTTGTTCAAATTCCTATCTTTGTTGTAAAAAACTCACCGCTTCCCTTGAGTATCCTTCGGTTCTTCTATCCCTAATGACACATTATCATGACTTGAGTAGTCATTTGGTATGATAGTTTCGGTTTTGATCCTACTAGCTTTGTAGGTTGTCAAACTTCCTACTCAAATTCTCCAAGTGTGCTAGAACTTCCGTATTCGATGTGCATTCTCCTGCAAATGCTACTTTTCTGGTGCTAGAACCGGTTTCCCACATTCTGTTATTTTTGGAAATCTTTTCTATAGCATCATAAACTATTTGAGCTTCACTCATCATTAATGAACCACCACATGCATGATCTACATCTGCACGTGAATCTTTCCTTAATTTACGACAGAAAAGTTGGATTTGCATATCTAAGGAATAACCATGATCGGGACAAGATCTTAACAACTTTTTAAATCTCTCCCACGCATTCCCAAGCGTTTCTTCGATCCTTGTCTAAAGTTGGCAATTTCGACCTTTAATTCCAAATTTCTACCCGGAGTAAAATCTCGCTTTAAAAACTCGGTTTGAATTTCCTCCCAACTAGTCAATGAATGATGTGGGAGTGACATAAACCAATCTCGTGCTCTTCCTTTTAAAGAAAAAGGAAACATAGACATCCTTGTTAATTCACGATGAGCACCTTGACTTTTGGTTGTATTGCACAATTCTTCGAAAAGATAGAGATGGTGATGTGGATCCTCATCATCCTCTCCTAGAAATTGGGCTCTTGTGTCAATTAGACCAAAAAGATGAGATTTTATTTCAAAATTATTTGCTCCTTCATTGGGTAAACGAATTGGATTATTAGTCCGGTTTATTCTTAAGGTCGATCACAAATAGGTCTCGGATTCGGTGGGTTATTATTACGATTGTTACGGTTCCGATTTTGATTATTTCTATTCGGTTATTTGGTATTGGTAGATCTGATTAAGATTTTGACCATGCCCTTGAGCATGATCTAGCCCTTGTTCGGGTGTTTCATCCTTTGTTTTCAGCCATTTTCGTATTTTGATTTGATGATGATTCTCCGTCAGGATTTCCCTGACTAGTATGACCTTGTTATCTTTCTGCTCTTAGCCGCCTTTCGTAAGTATCTATGTCAGGTTTATAAGGAGTAAGTGGGGCCTTACTCTTTCTGGTCATCAACTAACGAAAACCGAAAATAGTTGAAATCGATAAAAGTAAAGATTGGTAACTTACTTATAAGGTAAGTACCAACGAAAAAGAAAATAGAAATGGGGTAAGAAGAGTGTTGACTTATCCTCGAGACTTTTGAGTTAATATAAGTAGAAATCATTCGAACACAATGAATTAGCGTCGTTCCCCGGCAACGGCGCCAAAATAGACGACGGACCTTTTCTATGCTATCAATCCTTACCGGCGTGTACCGGGTCAAATTGTAGTGATAGTACGGTGAGTCAGGTGTCGATCCTCAGGGAAAACTTGGTAATTCACCGTGTGATTAAACACCGAGAAACTATTATTATCTCAATCTAAGTCGCAATTTTTATCATCCAACCAAACTCTAAACTAATAAAAGCATAAAACTAAAACAGATATATATATAAGTATATAAATATATATATATAGCAATACATATATATATATATAGATATAAGTATATATAGGTACCAAAACAATATCTAGGGGAGAGAGATAGATATTATAATTAGAGACTAGCCAAGAATATGTTATTGAATTCTTATATCTTTTTAGTGGAAATTAGATAAGATAGATCTTCCTTTTTCCAAGGTCCAATCAATTATACGAAACGGTATACTCCTAAGCTAGGCAATTTCTCCTCACATGAGCGTATGAAATTGTCATATGTCTTGTCCTCTGTCCAATGTCATTCTCAAGCATGGGTCACTCCCGTTTTGTCATACGGCCAATTTTAAGAAATGTCAATTAAACAGGCGAATTTAACGTGATAATCTCTCGAGTATAAATTTCAATAAGAGTTTGTTTCTCCCGAAACAAATCTACCCCCGGTTTAGGAAATCGGATTCCGTTGTCACGTTTTCACTCGGCCAATTTTACCCTCCGGTCTTTCTATTAACGAGTTCATAAACTAACTACGAGGCGTCAATTCATAATTAGATTATGAATTCTTTCAAATCGATTAGCTACTTCAATTCAAACATAGAAAGAGATTCATTATAACCGATTTTAATCAATTTTAACATAGTCGTTATCTATTTCCCTAAAAAGATAAAACTAATCCAATTTCATATCTTGGCTAGATATTAAGTTAGCCTACTATGATTATAGTTAATATATAGATACTAATAACAACATAAATACATTAGAAAAGTTACCAGATTACAATCGAAGCTTCAGAGTTGTATCCTCCGGAAATAGCAACTCCTTTACATCAATGAGCCTTGATACATCTTCTAAGTATTATAACGATACTTTATACTACAAAGCATTATTCCGGCGAGTGCCGTTTACGGCTTTTATTTAACTAAAAACAACAAAAGAGACTATAGATAGATATAAGAGAGATATATGCATTGGTACACTTCAAAATGGTTGCAATTGAGGGGTATTTATAGAGTGTACCACAAGGCCGGCGCGTGCCGGACACCAACCGGCGCGTGCCGGTCAAATAGTATATATTCCCTTGTCGAGATTTGTGGGCCCAATGTCAGAGATTTTTCTGCAAGATCCGGCCTTCTCCGGCGCGTGCCGGACATACAACATATCTGATGTTCGTAAAAACATATCTCGAGCTGTAGACCTCAGATTGACATGATTTGATATTCGTTGGAAATCTCTTTTGAAGGCCTACAACTTTCATTAAGGACTTTTTCTCTGAAAATGCCTCTAAGTTAGATCAAATGTCCGTTGAAGATGAGTTACGGTAGAAACATTAAGGACAGGTTGATCGTTCAAAGTTGTTAGATTTTGGCATAATCTTTTATCCCACAAAAACTCATGATTTATACTTCAAAGTATGTCATATTTTGGGATCTCGGTAAACATCGATCTGCAATAAAATCAACGAAACACCAAACGTAAATCTGACAAAAAACCATCATTTTTATCGTTTTTATAACTTATGCATCTAATTATAACTAACTATGATTTTTATAAGTTTTTAATGCATTTATATGAAATTATACTAAAATATCATAAATATAATAATAAAAAGTCTTATAATATGATCATATATTTTTCATACATCAGGAAGCAAGCATCCTTGGATTTGTCTTTTGCTATCTTAGGCGTTGGCTTAGGTGCAGCCTTCGCCTTCTTGGACTTTTTCTGGGCTTTTGCCTTGCCCTTGCTTGAAGTGACCAGCAACACTTGCTTTCCCTTCCCTACAGTGCCCTCAGCAGTTTTCAACATGTTCAATAACTCCGCTAGGGAGCAATCTATCTTGTTCATGTGATAGTTCATCACAAACCGCGAGAATGAGTCGGTAGAGATTGCGAGAATCAAGTCAATACTCAACTCTCGTTCCAACTTGTGGCCCGGCTTCCCAAGCCTCTCTATGTACCCGATCATTTTAAGCACGTGTGACCCCACGGCGGTTCCGGATGCCATCTTACGGCTAAACGGGGCCTTCGAGACCTCGTACCTCTCGGTGCGAGGCGAGAAGCATAAAGTTCCTTCGGGTGGACCATGATAGAGTAGGCGTCCATAGACTCATGCGTTTCGCGGTTCGGGTGTCATAGAAGCAAGCATGATACATGTAGCATCGCATCTTGTCGAACAAGTGCTTGTTGTACTTCTCGACAACATCCGGCCGAACCCTCAGCGGGCTTTTCCGGTAGGGCCTCGTCCAAGACATAGCCAATCTTCTCGTGCCTCAAAACGATTTTGAGGTTTCTTTCCCAATCGAGAAAATTAGTTTCGTCAAGCTTGTTTTCGATGATAAAACGTAGGTTCAATTTGTTTGACATTTTCTACAACAATAAATAAAGATAGAATAAGTAAAAGCTCATGTATAAAAAACCTAAATTTGCACTAAGAAATTTATAAGGTTTTACTCCCACTAGCCAACTATTCCCTATCGGCTTTCAAGAATTTAATTAATTCTTTAGTGGCTGGGACCCCATCTAGTTGCCTTAATCCCCGACGGTGGTCGATCAATCTCGGCAATTTCGAAAGGTAGGTACTCCTACCAGTCGCATCGCATGCGACTCCCAGTGGCTGACTAGTCAACTCTTTGACGTCTCACATCTCTATGTGATAGTCAACCCCTTGTCTCTAAAGTCAGACGGCCCTGACGGTGGCCAATCACCGAAAGACTTTAGTCGAGTCATAACCCAATATTCATGAGATCTCGTGACGATCATATCTCGATAATAACGATATACCCGTGGTAGGTCAACTCCCGACGGTGGTCGATCAGTTGGATCCGAACAAAGGCTCTTCACCGTCATTATAATATTGGGAGACAACTTTGGCTCAATTTTTGGCGTGGGAATAATTTTAAATTAATTCACTTAATTAATTTGGTTTAATTATGGTCTCATCTACTATGTGCATATTACTACTATATCATATAAAGTAAAAAATACACAACATTCCGCGCACAAAATAACCGGTATGATCATGGACTTTTCCTAGGTGCGGTTTCGAATACAAACTGATGAAACCGTGGGTCACAAACTAAGGGTATCTGCAACCGCCAATAGGATCTTTATTGCTGTACGCCAATGGGTTCTTTATCTCTCCTTGGTCTTCAACTTCTTGCTCCATTCTTGTTACATAATAAATAATTACACCCGCCGCACACGTGGGGGAGCTAACGGGAATGGGATAATTGCAAAAAGTAAACTAGGTCACGTTCTTCATAACGGCCTAGGACAATTTTTTTTTTAAAAACCAACATAAAGAAAACATTCCCATCTATCCTATTGGTCGAGTCCATGATCAATCGGGGTCCATATAATCACATTATATCTACACATCTAATCCATACAATTTTATCTTATGAAAAAGATTAAATTTCTCTACTACTATTCATGCGTCTTTATTTTTATCACGTCAAATAATTAAATAACTTTTAATTAATTATATGACTTAATCGAAAATTAAAATTAACATTTAATTTTAAATCGATTTCAATTTTAATTAAATTTGAACTATTCAAAATATGAAATTAAAGTTATAAAGTCTCCTATTTGTTTCCTTTCCAAAACTAAATTTAGCTTAGGCCTGGCCACTTTCCAAAATCAAAATTTTGGAAGTGGCCTAGGCCTAGGCCTTTTACAAATCAAATATTTGAAAAAGGGCTAGGCCTATTCCAAATCAAATATTTGGAAAGGCCAAATTATTTTAGTCTAGGCACGGCCACTTTCCAAAATCAAAATTTTGGAAGTGGCCTAGCCTAGGCCTTTACAAATCAAATATTTGAAAAAGGGCCTAGGCCTATTCCAAATCAAAATTTGGAAAGGCCAAATAATTTTGGTTTAGGCTCGGCCACTTTCCAAAATCAAAATTTTGGAAGTGGCCTAGGCTAGCCTTTACAAATCAAATATTTGAAAAGGGCCTAGGCCTATTCCAAATCAAAATTTGGAAAGGCCAACATGCCATATGGTTTCCCAATGGTCCAAACTATTTGAACCATTGGTTGGCCATATGACACAACTAAACAAACGAGATATCTATGCACAATAAAATATCACAAAACGAAAAGGGTTGATCTCCCCCATTGGAAGAGGAGAGCCGACGGACGGCAACCCTAGGGTTACCGCCGCCGCCGCAGAGGGAGGGGGGCGCCGCCAGTCGGCCGACCCCCACGAACCCTAATTTTTTTTTTGTTTCAACGTTTCGTGATTTAAATCTTGCATCTATTGATTAAATACTACGCAATTAAATTATGCTTATTGCTTAAGCACGAAGTCTGTCTCTGATACCACTGTTAGGAAATCACTAGTTTAACGCAGCAGAATTTAAAATTTGATTTCCTTTTATAGATCGTTCTTCGTTTAATGCAATAAACACGTTAAGTAGTTTGACGGTTATACCTTGGATGATCTACAAGATCGTCGCTTTGACCGCCAACGGAGAGTAGTTCAATGCGCTAGCCGTCCACGCGTCCGGCCTCTATCGCTAATCCACACGAACCCCTCGCCGGAATCCTCCTACAGGATTGCTATCGAAAAACTCCGGCCGCTAGACCGGACCTTTTCTCCCTCACAGACTCACTATGGAGAGCTCTCTATTTTACACAAGAATTATGAACTCTTGTAATTGTGATGTACAAAAGAGCTTGACACCCACTTCGTTTTTATAGAGGAGGTGGCGCCCCAAGTTGAGTAGAAGAGAAGAAAACCTTTTTCTAATAAAATAAGGAAAATCAACTAGATTGATTTATCTCTTTAATTATAATTTATTTTATCAATATCATATATTGATTATAATTATCTTATTACCATAAATCTATTTTTCAAAATCAATTAATATCATATATTAATATTATGGCAATCTTTATTAATTAAAGTGCACAATCCAAGTGTATCTTATACACACAAAAGTGGCGCCCCATTAGTCAACAAATTGACTTCCGGAATATTCTTTAATTAATCTAATTTATATATATAATTAATATCTTGTATTTTATTTATTCATAATAAATAAATACCACCATATTAACTTACCACTATAACCTTTATAGTCTAGAGATAAACTTTCCTTATTTGGTTATCAACTATAACCGCATTTTAATCCGACTCGATGTTCATATGTGTGTGACCCGATAGGCTTCCGAATATGTTGGCCATAGACACAAAGTGCAATTTACTAAAATGCCCTTCATACCTAACGATCACGGGATAGCGTCTAGCAACACACCGTGACCCCCAATCATCGGAAGAGTCAAAAGCAATTACTACTACCTTTCATGTGAAGCAGTTACCGTGTAACTTACAATCCTATCGCTATAATAATATCCATACGATCGTATCTCGAGTGTCAATACATTGACGATCGTATCTTATAATCTGGACATCATGCTCTCTCGGAATAACACATTTACTCCCACTTTGCAAAGATTCTCGAGAGCTAGACATTCCTTATAAGAAGGCCATTTCGGATATTCAATCCCAATCATAGGATACGCGATTCCCGGACGACCAATCATGTATACTCCGCATGCTTCAATATCATACCCAATCACTACCGCATGATCGCCCCGTGGTTAGGAGAAATCTCAATAGTGTCAAAGCATGACAATCCACACCGTGATGCCATGAAGACTCCGGTCAAAAGGATAATTACACAACCGCCACATAGTGTGACACTTAATGTAAGTGGGTCGGTCTAACGTACGCATTCTCTAATACACGTCCACGTACGGTCAAGTGTCTCTACACTTCGATAGACGAGATCTATCCCTACCTTCTAAAAGATAGAAGACATCCAATACGTACTAGTCCGATTATACTATCAATGTCCCATTTGATAATATGTAAGACTAGAGACATTTAAGTACCAACCTTGTTATAGTGATTAGAGATCTCATCAACCATAATCACTATCATGGTTTCTCTATCACAGATTGATACTAGGGACGTTACTATATATATACAACAAATAATATGAAGACAAACAATATATAATAACATAAGTGCGTTTATTAATCATAATAAAGTTATTACATGAACTAAATAGACTGTAAATGACCCGACCCGGTCGGATCCGGTCCAACCCGATTGGGTTTAGGACACCTTTCTAACAATCTCCCACTTGGCCTAAAGCCAATCACCCATATGCCTAAGCCCGTGCAAGTGAACATGTTTCTCATGCTTAGCTTGAGACAATG
This sequence comes from Gentiana straminea, assembly GCA_036785695.1. NCBI lineage: Eukaryota > Viridiplantae > Streptophyta > Magnoliopsida > Gentianales > Gentianaceae > Gentiana > Gentiana straminea. The sequence continues at coordinate 1,071,973 of JAVUPR010000477.1, forward strand.
CCTTGGTTAACGGATCAGCTATGTTATCATCCGTGTGGACTTTCTCTATCTTTACATCTCCTCTATCAACTATCTCTCTAATCAAGTGATATCACATGTTTGGACTTCTGATGAGACCTTGGTTCCTTTGACTGAGATATCGCTCCATTATTATCACAGTACAGAGGCACTGGACCTTCAATGGAGGGAACCACACCAAGCTCAGAAATGAACTTCTTCATCCAAAGCTGCTTCCTTTGCCGCCTCCGAGGCGCTATGTATTCGGCTTCCGTTGTAGAGTCCGGTAGTCTCCGCTTGGAACTCTTCCAGCTCACTGCTCCGCCGTTAAGCGTAAAAACAAATCCAGATTGTGACTTAAAGTCATCCTTGTCGGTTGGAACCGGCATCCGTGTAACCTCGTAATACTAAATCATCATTCCCGAAAACCGGGAACATATCCCTAGTACGTCTCAAGTACTTAAGGATATTCTTGACAAACAATCCGGTGACCATCACCTGGATTGACCGGTACCTACTAGTCATACTAAGAGGGTACGAGACATCCGGTCTTGTGCATAACATGGGCATACAGATAGACCCGATTGCCGAAGCATAAGGGACTTTACTCATTTGTGCCATTTCCTCCTCTGTCTTAGGACTCATTCCCTTCGAGGTAGACCCCATGTGACATGGGTAGCAATCCTTTCTTGGGATCGCTCCATGCTTGAATCTCTTGACATCTTGTCTATGTAGGTGGATTGCGACGGACCAAGCAACCTCTTAGATCTATCTCTATAGATCTTTATTCCTAGAATATAGGTGCCTCACCCAAGTCCTTCATTGAGAAGTTCTTGGATAACCAAGCTTTGACTGATTGTAACATAGGCACATCATTCCCTATGAGCGTATGTCATCCACATAAAGCACTAGGAACACAATGGCACTCCCACTAACCTTCTTGTAAACACGGGGCTCATCTTCGTTCTTGATGAAATCAAAGCTGTTTGATAATCTCATCAAAGCGAAGGTTCCAACTCCGAGAAGCTTGCTTTAATCCATAAATGGATCTTTGCAGTTTACACACCATCTTGGCGTCATTGGTTGTGAAACCCTCAGGCTGTGTCATACACACTTCCTCAGACAGGTTCCCGTTAAGGAAAGTTGTTTTCACATCCATCTGCCAGATTTCGTAATCATGGTATGCAGCAATAGCGAGCAAAATTCTAATGGATTTTAACAAGGCAACAGGCGAGAAGGTTTCATCATAGTCAACTCCTTGTCTTTGTTTATAACCTTTTGCCACCAACCTATCCTTGTAGGTGGTCACGTTACCGTCCATGTCGGTCTTTCTCTTAAAGACCCATTTACACCATATGGGAACTATTCCCTCAGGCGGATCAACTAAGTTCCAAACTTGGTTGTCCTTCATGGATTCCATTTCAGAATTCATGGCTTCTAGCCATTTCTCTTTGTCATGCCTTAATAGCACTTCCTCATAAGTTCTAGGGTCCTCATCTTCCATGAGATACACGCCGGTGTACCTTTCGGGTTCACGGCGTTCCCACGGTGGATCTTCGAGGTGCTATTGTGTCTACGGTAGAGGGTGGCGCCACATTTGTATGTGGTGTCTCCTCTACTTCCATCAACGGATTGTTATCCGTAAGTGGTTCTCGAATTTCTTCAAGATCAATCTTACTCCCACTGACCCTATCCAGAATAAACTCTTTCTCTAGAAAGTGGCCGATCCCCGGCAACAAACACCTTTTGTTCCTCGGGGTGGTAAAATTGGTACCCTTTGGTTTCCCTAGGATAACCCACAAACAGACATTTGTCAGATCTAGGTTCCAGTTTGTCAGGCATGGTTCATTTCACATAAACTGGACATCCCCAAGGTTTCATGTAACCTAGTGTTGGTTTCTTCCCTTTGAACACTTCATAGGGAGTGGACTCAACCGTCTTTGATGGAACTCGGTTCAGTGTATAGGATGCGGTTTCTAGAGCATACCCCCAAAACGATTTTGGAAGAAGCTGCATAGCTCATCATGGAACGTACCATGTCTAACAAAGTACGATTCCTCCTCTCGGATATGCCATTCATTTGAGGCGTCCCTGGAGGGGTCCATTCGGAGTAGAATCCCATTCTCCTTTAAATAACTTTGAAACTCTCCATCTAGGTATTCTCCACCTCGATCGGATCGAAGTGTTTTGATTTCTTTACCTAGTTGTTTCTCCACTTCACTTCTGAATTCTTTGAACTTTTCGAAGGCTTCAGACTTATACTTCATTAAGTATATATAACCATAGCGAGAATGGTCATCAGTGAAAGTGATAAAATAAGAGTATCCTCCTTTGGCTTGAATCGACATTGGGCCACACACATCAGTATGTATAAGCTCAAGCAATTCATTGGATCTTATCCCTTTGCCACTAAAAGGTGACTTTGTCATCTTGCCAAGTAAACAAGCTTCGCATGTATCAAACGATTCGTAATCGAATTGATCCAACATTCCATCTTTATGGAGTTTGGAAATGCGATTCTTATTTATATGGCCAAGTCTACAATGCCATAAGTAGGATTCATTCAAGTCATTTGTTTTGGATTTCTTGTTATTTATATTAAGTACGTCAACATTCATATCTAATATGTAGAGACCATTGCTAAGTATGCCAGTACCATAAAAGATTCCATCACGTGAAAAAGAACAACATTTATTCTCAAACGTAAAAGAAAATCCATCAACATCCAATGCAGAAATAGAAATAATGCTCTTCGTAAGAGCAGGGACAAAATAACAGTTATTGAGTTCTAGTACTAGCCCACTGGGCAATGAAAGAAAATAAACTCCTACGGCCAGCGCAGCAACACTTGCTCCATTTCCAACGCGTAGGTCCACCTCTCCTTTCCTCAGATCTCTAGTTCTTCTTAGTGCCTGCATATTCATACAAATATGAGAACCACAACCAGTATCTAATACCCAGTGGTTAGACTTAGAAGAAGTAATGTTGATCTCAATCATAAATATACCTGAAGTCGAAGCATCAGAATGCTTCTTCTTGGTACTCAAGAAGCCCTTGCAGTTTCTCCTCCAATGTCCGGTCTCACCGCAATGGAAGCAAGCATCCTTGGATTTGTCTTTTGCTATCTTAGGCGTTGGCTTAGGTGCAGCCTTCGCCTTCTTGGACTTTTTCTGGGATTTTGCCTTGCCCTTGCTTGAAGTGACCAGCAACACTTGCTTTCCCTTCCCTACAGTGCCCTCAGCAGTTTTCAACATGTTCAATAACTCCGCTAGGGAGCAATCTATCTTGTTCATGTGATAGTTCATCACAAAGCTGCGAGAATGAGTCGGGTAGAGATTGCGAGAATCAAGTCAATACTCAACTCTCGTTCCAACTTGTGGCCCGGCTTCCCAAGCCTCTCTATGTACCCGATCATTTTAAGCACGTGTGACCCCACGCTAGCGGTTCCGGATGCCATCTTACAACTAAACGGGGCCTTCGAGACCTCGTACCTCTCGGTGCGAGGCGAGAAGCATAAAGTTCCTTCGGGTGGACCATGATAGAGTAGGCGTCCATAGACTCATCTTTGTTTCGCGGTTCGGGTGTCATAGAAGCAAGCATGATACATGTAGCATCGATCTTGTCGAACGGTGCTTGTTGTACTTCTCGACAACATCGCGGCCGAACCCTCGGCGGGCTTTTCCGGTAGGGCCTCGTCCAAGACATAGCCAATCTTCTCGTGCCTCAAAACGATTTTGAGGTTTCTTTCCCAATCGAGAAAATTAGTTTCGTCAAGCTTGTTTTCGATGATAAAACGTAGGTTCAATTTGTTTTGACATTTTCTACAACAATAAATAAAGATAGAATAAGTAAAAGCTCATGTATAAAAAACCTAAATTTGCACTAAGAAATTTATAAGGTTTTACTCCCACTAGCCAACTATTCCCTATTGGCTTTCAAGAATTTAATTAATTCTTTAGTGGCTGGGACCCCATCTAGTTGCCTTAATCCCCGACGGTGGTCGATCAATCTCGGCAATTTCGAAAGGTAGGTACTCTACTACCGGTCGCATCGCATGCGACTCCCGGTGGGCGACTAGTCAACTCTTTGACGTCTCACATCTCATGTGATAGTCAACCCCTTGTCTCAAAAGTCGACGGCCACGACGGTGGCCAATCACCGAAAGACTTTAGTCGAGTCATAACCCAATATTCATGAGATCTCGTGACGATCATATCTCGATAATAACGATATACCCGTGGTAGGTCAACTCCCGACGGTGGTCGATCAGTTGGATCCGAACAAAGGCTCTTCACCGTCATTATAATATTGGGAGACAACTTTGGCTCGATTTTTGGCGTGGGAATAATTTTAAATTAATTCACTTAATTAATTTGGTTTAATTATGGTCTCATCTACTATGTGCATATTACTATTATATCATATAAAGTAAAACATACACAACATTCCGCGCACAAAATAACCGGTATGATCATGGACTTTTCCTAGGTGCGGTTTCGAATACAAGGCGACGAAACCGCGGGTCACAAACTAAGGGTATCGCAACCGCCAATAGGATCTTTATTGATGTACGCCAATGGGTTCTTTATCTCTCCTTGGTCTTCAACTTCTTGCTCCATTCTTGTTACATAATAAATAATTACACCCGCCGCACACGTGGGGGAGCTAACGGGAATGGGATAATTGCAAAAAGTAAACTAGGTCACGTTCTTCATAACGGCCTAGGACAATTTTTTTTTTAAAAACCAACATAAAGAAAACATTCCCATCTATCCTATTGGTCGAGTCCATGATCAATCGGGGTCCATATAATCACATTATATCTACACATCTAATCCATACAATTTTATCTTATGAAAAAGATTAAATTTCTCAACTACTATTCATGCGTCTTTATTTTTATCACGTCAAATAATTAAATAACTTTTAATTAATTATATGACTTAATCGAAAATTAAAATTAACATTTAATTTTAAATCGATTTCAATTTTAATTAAATTTGAACTATTCAAAATATGAAATTAAAATTATAAAGTCTCCTATTTGTTTCCTTTCCAAAACTAAATTTAGCTTAGGCCTGGCCACTTTCCAAAATCAAAATTTTGGAAGTGGCCTAGGCCTAGGCCTTTTACAAATCAAATATTTGAAAAAGGGCTTAAACTATTCCAAATCAAATATTTGGAAAGGCCAAATTATTTTAGTCTAGGCACGACCACTTTCCAAAATCAAAATTTTGGAAGTGGCCTGAAAGCCTAGGCCTTTACAAATCAAATATTTGAAAAAGGGCCTAGGCCTATTCCAAATCAAAATTTGGAAAGGCCAAATAATTTTGGTTTAGGCACGGCCACTTTCCAAAATCAAAATTTTGGAAGTGGCCTAGGCCTAGGCCTTTACAAATCAAATATTTGAAAAGGGCCTAGGCCATTCCAAATCAAAATTTGGAAAGGCCAACATGCCATATGGTTTCCCAATGGTCCAAACTATTTGAACCATTGGTTGGCCATATGACACAACTAAACAAACGAGATATCTATGCACAATAAAATATCACAAAACGAAAAGGGTTGATCTCCCCCATTGGAAGAGGAGAGCCGACGGACGGCAACCCTAGGGTTACCGCCGCCGCCGCCGCCGCAGAGGGAGGGGGGCGCCGCCAGTCGGCCGACCCCCCACGAACCCTATTTTTTTTTTTTTGTTTCAACGTTTCGTGATTTAAATCTTGCATCTATTGATTAAATACTACGCAATTAAATTATGCTTATTGCTTAAGCACGAAGTCTGTCTCTGATACCACTGTTAGGAAATCACTAGTTTAACGCAGCGGAATTTAAAATTTGATTTCCTTTTATAGATCGTTCTTCGTTTAATGCAATAAACACGTTAAGTAGTTTGACGGTTATACCTTGGATGATCTACAAGATCGTCGCTTTGACCGCCAACGGAGAGTAGTTCAATGCGCTAGCCGTCCACGCGTCCGGCCTCTATCGCTAATCCACACGAACCCCTCGCCGGAATCCTCCTAGGATTGCTATCAGAAAAACTCCGGCTGCTAGACCGGACCTTTTCTCCCCTCACAGACTCACTATGGAGAGCTCTCTATTTTACACAAGAATTATGAACTCTTGCAATTGTGATGTACAAAAGAGCTTGACACCCACTTCCTTTTTATAGAGGAGGTGGCGCCCCAAGTTGAGTAGAAGAGAAGAAAACCTTTTTCTAATAAAATAAGGAAAATCAACTAGATTGATTTATCTCTTTAATTATAATTTATTTTATCAATATCATATATTGATTATAATTATCTTATTACCATAAATCTATTTTTCAAAATCAATTAATATCATATATTAATATTATGGCAATCTTTATTAATTAAAGTGCACAATCCAAGTGTATCTTATACACACAAAAGTGGCGCCCCATTAGTCAACAAATTGACTTCCGGAATATTCTTTAATTAATCTAATTTATGTATATAATTAATATCTTGTATTTTATTTATTCATAATAAATAAATACCACCATATTAACTTACCACTATAACTTTTATAGTCTAGAGATAAACTTTCCTTATTTGGTTATCAACTATAACCGCATTTTAATCCGACTCGATGTTCATATGTGTGTGACCCGATAGGCTTCCGAATATGTTGGCCGTAGACACAAAGTGCAATTTACTAAAATGCCCTTCATACCTAACGATCACGGGATAGCGTCTAGCAACACACCGTGACCCCCAATCATCGGAAGAGTCAAAAGCAATGACTACTACCTTTCATGTGAAGCAGTTACCGTGTAACTTACAATCCTATCGCTATAATAATATCCATACGATCGTATCTCGAGTGTCAATACATTGACGATCGTATCTTATAATCTGGACATCATGCTCTCTCGGAATAACATATTTACTCCCACTTTGCAAAGATTCTAGAGAGCTAGACATTCCTTATAAGAAGGCCATTTCGGATATTCAATCCCAATCATAGGATACGCGATTCCCGGACGACCAATCATGTATACTCCGCATGCTTCAATATCATACCCAATCACTACCGCATGATCGCCCCGTGGTTAGGAGAAATCTCAATAGTGTCAAAGCATGACAATCCACACCGTGATGCCATGAAGACTCCGGTCAAAAGGATAATTACACAACCGCCACATAGTGTGACACTTAATGTAAGTGGGTCGATCTAACGTACGCATTCTCTAATACACGTCCACGTACGGTCCAAGTGTCTCTACACTTCGATAGACGAGATCTATCCCTACCTTCTAAAAGATAGAAGACATCCAATACGTGCTAGTCGATTATACTATCAATGTCCCATTTGATAATATGTAAGACTAGAGACATTTAAGTACCAACCTTGTTATAGTGATTAGAGATCTCATCAACCATAATCACTATCATGGTTTCTCTATCACAGATTGATACTAGGGACGTTACTATATATATACAACAAATAATATGAAGACAAACAATATATAATAACATAAGTGCTTTTATTAATCATAATAAAGTTATTACATAAACTAAATAGACTGTAAATGACCCGACCCGGTCGGATCCGGTCCAACCCGATTGGGTTTAGGACACCTTTCTAACAGTCGGATGGCAGCACTGAATAGATTTTTATCTCGGTCAGCCCAGCGTGCACTACCGTTCTTTAAAATTCTTCGAAAGCCCAGCCCTTTCCATTGGGACAGCGAATGTCAGACGGCCTTCGAAGAACTAAAAGCATATCTTTCAGAACTACCTACTCTCACCTCTCCTCGAGAGGGGGAAAGGTTGCTAGTTTATTTATCGGTCTGCGAGGAAGTAGTGAGTTCGGTCTTGGTCCGAGAGGGGGAAAAGGGCCAGGTGCCCGTATATTTTGTAAGTAAAGCTCTGCATGGCCCCGAAACCCGATACTCGCCAGCTGAGAAACTCGCATTATCGTTGGTACACGCGTAGAGAAAGCTTAGGCCATACTTTCAAGCCCATCCTATAGTGGTAGTTACAGACCAACCACTCAAGCAAATTCTGTCGAAGCCCGACACATCTGGTCGACTCGCGAAGTGGGTAATCGAGATGGCCCAATACGACATCGAGTTCGCGCCGCGTACCGTAATTAAGGCTCAGGCTTTAGCAGACTTCTTAGCCGAAGGCATATCAGTGCAACTTGAGCAAGAAAAACAAAGTCAAGAAGAACGATGGATGCTTCATGCTGACGGAGCCTCGAGCAAAGAAGGAGCAGGTGCAGGCCTCCTATTAGTCAGCCCTAAGGGGGAAGAGTTTCCATACGCTCTCCGGTTTGATTTTAAGGCAACTAATAATGAGGCGAGTATGAAGCAATTATTACTGGTCTGAAGCTCGCTCTGAAGTTGGGGGTCGAAAATCTCAACGTTTACAGTGACTCGCAATTAGTCATTAACCATATTAAAGGAGAATACGAGGCTAAGGAAGAGACTATGAAGAAGTATTTGGCAGTAGTTCAAGGTCTCAAGCCGAAATTCAACTCAATTCAATTCGAACAGGTACCTCGAACCCAGAACAAGAGGGCCGACGCTCTGTCCAAATTAGCATCGAATTTCGTCTCTAGCAAGAAGGTGTTAGTAGAGTTGCTAACAGAAAGGAGCTATGAAGAGTTAGAAGCCCAGCCGATATCTCAGCAGGCCACATGGATGGATCCGATTGTCCTTTACTTAAAGGACGGAATATTACCCAATGATAAGGTACAGTCAAGAAAGGTCCGACTACAGTCGGCTCGATATGCATTCTTCAACGATATACTTTATCGGAAGTCATTCACGATTCCATGGTTGAGATGCGCATCTGAGACAGAGGGAGAATATCTTCTCGAGGAAATCCATAGAGGAGCTTGTGGAAATCACTGTGGGGCTAGGATGTTAGCCCGGAAATGCAAGCTCGCAGGATATTTCTGGCCGTCAATGCAACGAGACGCGAACAGGTTAGTGCAGAGATGCAATTCTTGTCAAATTCACGATAACATCTCTCATCAACAGGCACAAGAAATGAATGTCATCTCGTTAGCATGGCCTTTCGACGTGTGGGGAGTCGATATTATGGGACCCCTACCTCGAGCTCCAGGGAACAATAAGTTCGTAGTAGTTGCGGTGGATTATTTCACTAAGTGGGTAGAAGCCAAAGCTTTACCCGATATCAAAGCAGCTACAATCAAGAAATTCCTATGGGTCGATATTTTATGCAGGTATGGTATTCCGAAGGCTTTAATCTCGGACAACGGCACTCAATTCGAAGACCGAAGAGTCAAAGAGTGGTTAGCCGAGTATCATATCGACCAGCACTTCACTTCGGTGGCTCATCCTCAAGCAAATGGTCAAGTCGAACAGACAAATCGACAGATTAAACTCGGATTGAAAAAAAGGCTAGAGGCTGAAGGGCGAGACTGGGCGTTACAACTCCCGAGCATCCTGTGGTCCTACAGGACGGCTCCAAACTCATCAACGGGTGAAACACCTTTCTCCCTAACCTATGGGTGCGAGGCAGTTATCCCTGCGGAGATCGGCGTCCCTTCCCCTCGAGTTTTAGCGTATAATATTGAGACGAACGACCCCGACACCCGACAGGAGAAGGATAATCTCAAGGAGCGGAGAGAAATGGCCTCAGCCAGAATGTCAAGGTACAAACAGAAGATCTCTCAATATTACAACGCCAGAGTGAAATACAGATATTTCAAGGTCGGAGATCTAGTCTTGAGGAAGAATGAAGCAAGTCGACAGAAGGAGATCGGGACGCTCTCCCCGAACTGGGAAGGCCCGTATCAGATTCTAAAAGTCCACCCTAAAGGTTCATATCAACTAGGTCGAGCAGACGGAACCACAGTTCCTCGACAATGGCACGCGAATAATTTGAGGAAATTTTACGTCTAAGCCTTAGTCGATCAGTTTGTTTCTACTTGTCTTCTAAGATTTGTAATCAGTCCATGAGACAGTTCTATCTTTGTTATAATAAATGATGGTTCCTTTTTTTCCTACTGTTCTATTAAGTTATTTTAGTAATATTCTAAGTCCAAAAGGACACGAAGCTACAATCGACAAAGTATGGAGCAATCCGAAAGTCGGAACTCCCAACAACGCCATAAGCATACAATGCGAAGGCACCAAGAAGACTCGCAAGGTCGGGTCAAATGTCCAAGTCAAAAGCCTAACGTACCTAAGGGTCGAATAAGACAGACAAAGGACGGTTCGCAGGGTCGAGCCAAACGTCCAAGTCGGAAGTCTAACCAGCCCAAGGGGCAACTAGATCGGGACAAGGACAGTTCGCAATGTCGGACTAACTCGAAGATCTAGCAAGTCTATAAGGATAAAAAGCCAAGGCAACTAGATCGACCTAAAAGCCATATAGAACCCAAGTGCATTATGAACTAAAGTTGATAATACACTTGGGGGGGCAATATTACATCGATAAGGCAGAAGCAAACAGAGCCAAAGGCTCGACAAGCAAGAAAGCCCAAAGATAGTAACAAATGAGAGAGTAAATAACAACAAAAAGAGATAAAATGGCAGAAATTTCAAAACAAATTAGGGCCAGGTCGAAATGACCAACCCTGATAAAGCAAATATTCACCCGAGTCAGCTCAAAGTTGATAAAATTTACAAATAATTGCAGGATAAAGTTCAGAACATCAAAGTTTGAAAGAAACAAGGTAACTAAATAGAAGCATCGGGAATCGGAATAGCATCTTCGGGGGTCGGCGTAGGAGCAATGGCAGCGGAAGTCGTATTATCAGGAGTCGGGCTTGATGTGGGACCACCATACTTCTGGGCAAGTGATATACCCTGTTGAAATTCATCAAAGTACAGGTCAAACAGCGCCTCCGAGTCAGGGTCATAACAGCCAGGCTCTTCAAGCTGGTCGATCTCGACTTCCGGATAGGCCTTCTTTACTTGGTCCACCGCCTTGGTGAATCCTCCAAGTATAGCTGTCTGCATGATTACGTCGAGATCCTTGCCCAACTCTTCAGACTTCCGATACTCGAGAATCGTGGCAGCCCTGGCTTCCTCAAGCTGCCTAGGGACTTGATCCAGTTCGGCCTTCAACAGATCTCTCTCTTCGACAGTGGCCGCCCCCCGTGCCAATTCCTGCTCGAGAGTCTCTTTCAGAGTAGCCTCTCTCCCCTCGGCCGCAGCCAGACCTCTCCTCAGCTCGGCAATGACAGCTTCTTGCTCCTCATTTACCTTCTGTATCTCAGCAGCAGCTTCTTTCTTGAAAACATTAAGCTGCGATTCCAGACCAGCGACCCCGGCCGACTTTATGGCGAGCGCGTCGTTCAACCTCCGAATCTGTGTCTTCAGCCCTTCCTCAGTCTCGGACGGCATGCTCATGCGTCGAGAAGCCTCTCGACTCATAAAGTAGTGCTGCCAAAAAAGGAAAAGTTAAGGCATAAGCTTCGAGAGGGGCAAAAAGAAGAAATGAAATCAACAAGAGTTAGCGTTTACCACGCGACCCAGTTCTCGGAGGGAAGAGGCCAGGACCTGGTCGTCCAGCTTCTTGACATCGTCGGCCGACATCTCACCCGAGGCAGCAAGATCGAGAGAAGGCTTGATAAGTTTGGCCTTTTTGGCCTGTTTTTGCTGATCTCTCACCAGCTCTTCGAGTGCCGACCTCTTCTTTTGCAACCGCGCTGCTTCAGAGCCGGAAGCTTCTTCACCCCCTCCGACAGTAAAGTCGATAGCTTCCTCTTCCTCACGTATCGACCGGTGCTCATGGGTGAGTCCCCCCGAGGTAGAAGGCGGAGTTGGTTGTGCGACAGGGGTAGTGGTCTCGACACCCTCAGCCGAGTCATCAACACGAGCAGATCTCTCCTCCGACACCGGAGGAATGACCCTCGACTTAGGCGAACTGACAGCAGCAGCTACTGCAGAAGCTTTCGGGACAGCGACCTTCGAGAATCTGCCCACTACACAAATGAAAAAGGAGTCAGTATCAGAAATAGTAAAGATACAACTTCAAAGGGCAATAAGACTTAGCAACAAAATAATAAGTTTCATACAATTTTCCTGATCGACAGCAGGAAGGCTTATATACGGTACGGGTCCCGCCTCCTCGAGGCGGGCAAGGCCGTAAAGGAGACTCAGGTCCTGTGTAACCACCTCGAATGTAAATCTCTCGAGAGAAAGAGCTTCGTTAGGTGCGGCCTCCCGACCCAGTTTGTCATCCCTTCCGTCTCTCGACCTCCATAAGCCGATATAAGGATTATCCGATCCATGTCGGAGAAAGAAAAACCTGGGCTTCCAATTCCCGTGAGATGAAGGTCCCCGAGACACGAACTCATGACGATTGGTACGCCTCTGAAACGTGTACCACATTTTATCCGGCAGCGCAGCGATCTTGTACCACCACCGGAATAAAGGAACGGTAAAACCGATACCTGCCACTCGGCAGGCAATCAAAAAGCCCATCAGAGTCCGGATCGCATTTGGGCCCAGCTGAGATACACCGATCTCGTAATGGTGAAGGACAGCCTGGACCGCCGGACATAGGGGGAACCTTAGCCCCATCAACAACTGGGCCTCATAAACCGTACAGAACCCTTCTATGGGGGCTCATCGGCAAATTGGTGGTGGCCGGAAGGAAGCTGAGCCACCAGTTGGGGGCTAGATAGCCCATATATCTGCCGCAGCAGGTTGAGATCATCCATGGTGAGACAGGAAGTGCACCCCTTAGGCCCTTTTCCGTCCATTCTAGTGGACAATTTCTTGGGCTCCCTGATAGTACCTAAGGGCTCCTCAGGATTTGGGGGTAGGGGTTGATCGGAAGGAGCAGATATGGGTGTTTGATCGCCGGAACGAGACTCCTCTATCCTATCAGAAATTGTAGCACTACTAGACATGGACAGATTCAAGCAAGAACGGTAGGAACAAAGAAAAAGATGATAGCAGAAAAGACGCTTACTTGTATTTTCTGAGGAGAAAACGGAGAAATAGATAGGCAGAAATGATTTTCACCGTCTGGTTCTTCTTCCCCTTTTTATACGTTGCTAATGCAGAATGACAGTGAAAAGACGTGATTAGGGGGGTTACTAGTAGTTATAACTCCCCAAAAATCGCGAAGATCAAGGATGACATCATTTATGGCAGAAGACGAAACGATGGTGCGCTCTGACGTCATAGCGAACGGCCATGATTGGCTAGGGAGACAGGTGGCATACGAAACGGTTACACCATTTCCCGCCCAAGATTTAGTTCAACTCGAAGATGATTTCAAATAGGCAGATCTGACCTCGGACAACGGACGTCGCCTCTCTCAGGTCTCGGGGGCTTATGACGATACCGGGTTACGCACCTCGATATATCATCATCGAGTGGACATCTTGGGTTAAATATTTGCTAAGGCACAGGAGCCAGATAAGGCATACAAGTCGGATAATCGACTTGTAAGCCGTGGCAGGCATGTCGACCCTCGAACCGGAAGTATGGCTAGGGACTCGAGGTCACGACTATCGACTCACGGGCAGTGCAGGACGTGAGTTCCAGGAGTCGATCATCCCAGGTCGGGTAGATCGATATCGAGAACAGAGTCCACACCCGCTACGTTGGCCCAATATCCACAGGATAGCTTGGGCAAGGGGTAAAGCCCAATTAAGGGTAAATATGACAATAGCTACAAACCGACTCATATTAGGGTTAGGTCATGCATTGTCCTTATAAAAACAACGTTCCAGGAACTACGTATGGCTTGATTCCTGGAATAATAACAGGATACGTAGGCACTCTAAGAATCTCACTTAGACTCAGCCGTAAATATACAAAACCCCTTCTTTGTTCTTGGTATTAAGGTTCTTGATTATTCATCAATAACATAAGGAAAAGCCCGGATCTTTAAGGTGACATAATTTGTCATCGTCACACACATTGGATACGTAGGCTGCTTAAGATACAGTTTCTCAAGTTCAGTTTAAACCACCACAAAAACACCCCCGATCCACCTCTTTTTTATGATTCCGCCTTGAACAGATTGTCACTCAGAGAAGGAAACCACCATATTTAATACCCGACGATTTCTAGTATCGTCACAAACCTTTCAAAGCTTCAGCCGCCGGTGATGAAGAAATGTAAACCAAACCTTTCAAAGCTTCCAGATACAAAAATGATGGGCGGAAGATTTCTCTCATCGATAAAAAATGGAGGGTTAGGGGTGGTTGTTGTAGATTTAGTGGTGGTGGGGCTAAAATGGCGAGGAGGTGGTGGGGAAAAATGGTGGGTTGATTTAGGAGCATTTTGGGAGGTTGATTTACAAGAAGGGATGGATTGGGGCGGTTGGGGGAGGAGGGGTGGGCGATGGCGGCTAGGAATGGGGTGCTAGGTTTTAGGGTTTGACAATTGAAGAAGATGAATGAAATCATAAATGTAGGGACTTTAGTTTTAAAAAAAAACATTGTAGGGACTTAAATGTAGTAAATTTGATTTTTAATATGTTTGTGGTGTTAAAAATAATTATGTGATGTGCATAAGTAAAAAAAAAAATCAGATAAAGTGCCCGTAATAAAACTAGGGATGCCAATAGACCACCCTGACACTATTATTACTAATAAGAACCGCTAATTGATAATGAAATTGTGCACTCATCAAATCCATCATCGTCAACATTATGTAAAATTATTAATTCGATTATGAACCATTTATTGATATGATATAATCTATAATATGTATCAAGTTGTATGAAATAACAACCTTGCCAAGCTTTCGTACTCGTCTTTAATCTTAAGATCAACACCGTTTCTCGTGGGCTGAGGAAAGAACAACCAAGACGCCGTCATAGCAATAAATCCAATGGTAACCGGGCAAGATACGGCCGGGTGCAGCCGCCACCGTCCATTCAACGCCTTTTTAACGGCGACCTCACAGACCGTACAAGCCCCATGAAGAACGAAAAACCATGTCACCTCCCACGTAGGACTCACACGTGTCAAATAGTAGTAAATGATTTCGTGCATTAGGCCCGACACCAAAAAAGAAGCCATCATCGCCGGCGCTAAACTCCACTTCCGGCCTAAAGTATTCATCAAGAAGCTCCGTACGGGGTTGTAAACGGTTAGCCGGAGAATACCGGTGACCACAAGATTCCATCTGCGACCCCAAAAATCTTGCAGTGAAGTAGATAAGTACGGCTCATTAAAAAGAGGCTTGATTTCTACTCCGGCAATTGCTCGAACAGGTGCCGTGCTCAATAAAAATGCCATCTCAACCCCAAGATATACAAGGCAGCAGTTTAAAATCGTGATTATGCTGGGATGTAAATACTCACGATAGCAATAGATCCACAAGATAATTGCGAAAATCACAATTTTGATAGCCAAAACGACTGCCCCTAAAATCTTGGGTGATGTCTGAATTACCTATTATAGCGAAATTTCGTCATGTTTTGCTCAACCCAATTCAATACAACAGATTTAAGATAAATCGAAGGAATCCAGAAAGAGAGTAATCAAAATACCTTGGAATTTGAGCTTGTGAAGCGATGTGGAGATCTTTCATCTTCATCTGGGACGGCCTTGTATTTGATGGGCAAAAGAGCAGTGGCGAGAAAGAGGAGGAGGGGGAGAGGTTGTGCTAAAGGGCCACGGTTGAAGGCAAAGAATAAGAGGTTAAAGTTGCCGAGCCAAACAAGGTAAACGGTGGTTGGACAACCGAGGAGGACGGAGGAAAGGAGGAGGGGGAGGGTGATGAAAAGGTAGAAGATTGGAAGAAGAAAAACAACTCTGTAGATTCCAACTGGGATTTCTTTGACAACATAGTAGCTGTACAACAGAGATGCTATTGCTATTGCCCAGACCTTGCCGATGTTCTGCAACTCTTCACCATTTATCATCCTATAATTATTTCCTGCAGGCTGTTCAAAAACTTAGTAAAGAAATTCAGATGATTTTGGTATTTTCCTCTCCAATATTCACAGATTAATATCTTTTTCTTTTTTTTTTCTTTTCGAATTTTTTTTTTCTCCCTTAATTCGTTTAATAATGGTAGCTGCTGGCATCGGCATCATCGGAATCGGCAACGCCACGTTCCTCACTCGCCAGATTATTTTACTAGGGACACTTGAATTTTAAATTTATGGTGGTTGACAACAGCACCCGCCACTTTTTCTTTTTCTTGTTTTCTTTTTTTTTTTCGCGAAATTTTGTACTTTTTTTCAAACGTAATAAAACTAAAACAATCACTACAAAGTCAAATAAAAATATTGGGATGAAAGTAATAGAAGAAGAAAATTCTATAAAAGATGAAGGAGAGCTCAGATTTGATATTGTGAGTTTTTATAAAAAGGCAAACTTTTCTTTGGGTAAAAATTAGAATATTATTATTGCTTTTAAGAGAATTTTGACCCAAAAAAAGAAGAAAAAAGAATGTAGATTCTGCAAATTATGGAAAAGTTTTAATGTGCATCTATTACGGTAAACTCTCGATAAATAAATATCCGATAAAGGAATATCCTTATTAAGATAATAATTTCTTTCGGTCCCGACTTAGACATGTGTTGTAAAGTAATAATTTCGCTAAATGCATTAAGTAATAAAAAGAAATTTAATACATTAAAGCCTAAGAAAAATATAAAATAATAAATGCATAATTCCAGTTAGAAATTTATATATTAAACTTACATATTTTCGAAATTTCATATTTCACTTCATATTTTCTGAAAATATGCATCTATAGTAACTTGTTTCTTCTTAGTGGCTAAACCAAATTCGATCCATCTTTAACTTTTTATAGAGCATACACAACTTCAGGAATATTTTGTTCATGTTGTAGCAAGTAGTTCTGTAAGGTGGTAGTTGCTTGAAAGGCTTCTTCGATGAAACATTGGGTAAAAAACTATCGTCCGGTTCAGGATCATTATCATCATCATTAGACGTATTCATCACAGCTTGAGTAATTTTATCAGCTAGATGTAATTATTTCTTTGTAAAGTAATAAATATTAATTTATCGATAAATGAATAAATTATTCATTTATCAATAAACAAATAAACTCGTTAAAGTAATAATTTGGTCGGTCCCAAAGGTATGCATTTATCGAGAGTTTATTGTACATCCACCGTGTGGAATGATACCTGCCCCTTGTTGGGATTTTACTTTACTCAAAATGGCACATAAATTTTTGCTTGCTGATATGTATTTATTTAATTGAGTAGTACTCTATTTCTAAAAAAATATTTAACTTGAGTAGTACTCTGAACTTCATTTTGTTCGGCCAATTTGTGCTGACAGTATGTCATATGACGATTCCAAAAATCGATTATATGAAATCTATGGTTCTTTCTCTAGTGATAACCTGATGGAGCTCCCAGAACACTGAAAACAATGAAGAGAGGGGGTGGTTGTTAGATATTTTAGACTGCACTTGATAATGATCAAACTGCCTACGTATCCAATTCTGTGATGGAATCAAGTCTCCGTAGTTCCTTAGAGATTGTTTCTATAGAGGGGCTTGTGCCTTAGAGATAACGCGTGGCGTGTCCATGGTGGACACTGATTGGCGTGTTCCGTAAGGAAAAGGATTATGATTGATTGATCTCCTAAACTTTAGGAGATAATTGTGATATTCAAGTATTTATAGTAAGTGATAAAGATTGGAGCCTTTATGGCCCGGGATTCTTTCCAAAATTATCTGATTCAGAACGTGCGCAAAGGTTTTGGTCCGAGGGGGACCTAGGCTGACCTTATAAGGTCGGGCGTGGGTAAGTTTGAACACAAGTATTGGCCGACCAGCAGAGCTCGGGATAGTGCTTGTGTCTACATTACTCGGAGGTCGGCCCTAAGCCTTGATGGACCAAGAGAGGCTAGGGAGAGCAGCCGAGCTACTTTGGCTCGGCTGCTGGGAGATCCGACCCCTTAGAAAGCCTTTCTCTCTCCATACTTAATGTTGGGCCACTAAAGGGGTGCGACGTAGGTACGTTCAGTTTTTGACATCGTCATAAACCCCCCAGATCCGAGCCTTGGTCGGCTCGGATCTGCCTAAGTGGTAGCTTGGTTCGGTCCTCTAGTTCATAGGTTTTGAATCTGAATTTCCAGGTGGCAAAGCTAGTTATGACGCCTCGGTAACTGTCCTGAGAATGGAGGCGTCGTTGCCCACTAGCTCTAACTATGGGCGTTTTCCGAGACGAGTGGGAAGTTTATAACCCTGTCATGTCGAACGTTTCCTCTCACCAGTTATTAAAGCAGAAGATCCGCCTCATGTTGCTTGCTATTCTCCTTTCAATTTCGAATTTATTTTTGCAAGTAAGTGCTTCTTCTCTCACAATTTAGCTCTGTAGCCTGATTTCCATTAGATATAAGGCCCGTTTTACCGGAAGTCTAGGTCTGATTTCATGGCCATTGGGGATAGTAGAGATGTTGGATCTATTCTAGGTCAAGAAGATCTAGATGAGATATGTGAGTTGTACGGGGTGGATAGGGAATGATTTACCCCAAGGTTGCCCTCGGAAACAAATTTGTTTGCTCCGGACCCGCCGGAGGGCTTCTGTACGGTTCACCGGGAGTATTTCGATGTAGGTCTGAGGTTGCCTTTTTGCCCGGCTCTACTCGCTGTACTCCGGCACTACGGGCTCGGGATTTCCCAGATAGCCCCCAATGGTATCAGGGCCATCATTGGGTTTGCTATCTGGTGTCGGCTGCTAAACCTGAAGTTTAGTGTAAAGAAGTTCAGATACTTTTACCATCGTGTAAGGATAAAGGACTACCCCTACCGGTACTATTTTCCAAGAGGCAGGGTCGGTCAGCTGATGTCCCCATACTCTCCAAAGGTAAGGATTCTTTCAAACGGTGGAAGAAGAGATTCTTCTTTGTACGTCATGAAGATCACCCCGAGTTGAGTGTGTGGAACATGGCCGATCTAGACAAGGATGACCGCCCAGAATTGCCTGAGAAGTTGGTGGAAAAGATCCATCAATCCAGGTATTCCATCTAGTGGCAAAACTTGTACGATGGGCTGATTACAGCAGCTCGGTCAGAAGATGCGGGGCCTGACCCTTATGTGGAATTCACTAAGACCGAGTGGAAGTCCTGTAGGACCTTCTCCTTTGTATTTAGCCTTGTTGTTATACATATGCCTTTGTCTGACTAATGTTTTGTTCATACTTGTAGTGGCCGATTTCACCGATCTATTAGCTGGAGCAGAAGAAGAAGTGACGGTTCGTCAGCCCGTGCCGACGCAGACTGTCCGAAGCGTGCCCGCAGAGGATCCTATCATAGATGCAGTTGCTGCGGGTGCTTCTTCGTTTGCTCATCCTCAGGGGCAGACCGATCTGGGAATTCTCGAGAAGGTAGCGGAAAAGGATCTGGTTGTTGGGAAGAAGGGCGGCCGAGGCCGACCTCGTACGAGAGTCGTCCCTCAAAGAAGGGCAAGTCCAAAGCTTTTGGAGGAGCACAGGAGGAAGCTGCTTCCGAGCAGCAGCGGTTTTCCGACATGTCCGATGAGGAATTGGCCGTCATAGGTCGTAAGACTGTGGAATTGGTAAGCGATTGGTCCTTATTCCTTTTTGTTTTAAAGCCGATCTTACGATAGATTTAACTCTCTATCTGATTGTTTCATGAGGGTACGATCGGCCAGGAGGTTTTTAGGAGGCTGGGAAAAGCCACTGCAGATTCAGCTGCCCAGAAGAGTAAGATTGCCGAGTTGAGGCAGACACGAGAGGAGGTCAAGGCGGCTGCTCGGCTTAAGGATATAGAGATGAAGGCTCTGAAGGAGAAAAAGATAAAGGAAAAAAGAGGTTGCCGACCTCCAAGCGAGAGTGGCTGTTAAGGGTGATTTTATACGTTTTATAAGGATATGTTTTATATCAATTTCCCCCATATTCGTATTATTTTCATAGAAATCGAGCTTTATAATTGAAATATTGAGCAAATGAGTTTTAGAAGTATTAAAGTGCAAAATCGAGCTAATTATGTGATTTTATTGGATAAATATCTTTAGATGTAAGATGTTACATTTTGCATGTTTTTATCATGATGTAGGCACGCTTGCATGAGGTGAAAGGAGCTTAAAAGATGTTCAAGTGATGATTTGCATGGAAGGAAAGGGATAGAGATGAAGTTGGAATGAAGATCAAGATGAATTTGGGAGAAAAAGCAGCTGAACTGGCGTCCAGAATATTGGACTGGCGTCCAAGATGAGATTTTTGGTACAGAGAGTTTGGACGTGAAGTGAACTGGCGTCTGGAGCAGTCCAAGGTACTTGGACGGGCGTCCAGGCACCGCCATGCTGAAACCGACTTGTTTTTCCTATAAATAGCAGCGCGATTTCAACCCTAAAACATACACAATTCGATCCCTCTTGACACACAAACATTAGAGAGGAGCCCTAGGCGCCCCAGCCCCCTTTTGGGAGGCTGGGGTGGCGGTTAGGTTAGGTTTTTGTTTTCGTTTTTCTATTCTTGTTCGATTCATGGTGCTGTCCTGAAGCTGTGAACTTGGAGCAGCCATGGGAAAATTTTCCAGCAGCGTTTTATTTCTTCCTTTGGATGTTTTGTGAGTTTTATTTAAAGTTTGTTTCTTTCCTTTGTTTATTTGTTTATGCAATCGATATCGGAAGATGTATTGCTATTTGATGTTTACCGTATGATGGAAATCGGTGTAAACCTTAGATCACCATAGGAAAGATTAGACTTTTAACCTTGACATAACGGAAGTTGATAGGTAGATTTCTAGGTTGTTAGATCTAATAAATCTTGCACCTTGTTTTGAGAGCGTTAATCTTTATAGATCGGAAGATGATGAGATTGATAGACGGATTACTTACGGAAGTAGGAATTCATACCTTTGATTAGGTGAACCACAACTTTGATTGAATCATCATAAGATAATCTAGGGAAGAATTAAGGGTTGCGGGATGGTGGATCATGTTTGTTCTATGTTGATTTGCTTCAGTCACTATCATGATAGTTAGTTGTTTTCTTAGTTGTAGTTTTATTTTATTATTTATTATCGCTTTTATCCTCCCTGGCTTTGGACTGACAATCCTCTGTCCAGTTTATTTTATCGTTTTTAGTTTCGTTTTAGTAGTAACAACCTTAGGAAAATTAATGAACTAGATACCCCGATTCCCTGTGATCGACTCCGGTATTAATCGCTATACTACGATCCCTACACTTGGGGAATACCGGATTTATAAATTTTATTACTTGTTTGCTTTGTTAGATAAAATCCGTGACAGTGGCCGAGCTGGAAGCCGCGATCCCAGCTCGGTGTGCCGATGCCGTTCAAGAGTATAAGGCTTCGGCGGATTTTTCCGAGGCCTTGAAGGTGCTGTTGATCCCTGTCCTAAACCATGGGTACACTCAGGGAGTAGACGAGGCAAGGATTCAGTATCCTGCCCTTGTATTGGACGACCTTCCTAAGAGGGTCTACTACAAACAAGGAATGGACGCGGCATACACCGAGCGCATAAAGGAATTTAAGACGGGGGTGGACATCGTGTCCAAGTATGCTGCCCAGCTTGCTGCTACTTTGGGTTCAGCTCCTTCGTCCGAGCCTCAGAAGAGTCCTACACAAGACTCTTAGGAGTTATTTTTTGCTTTAGAATTTTTTTTTGTACTATGCCTGTACTATGATTTTGTAATCATAAGTTGTTTGTTTATGTATTTTTGTGTTCTTCTGTGTTTTCTTTTGTTTATCTTTATCGTTGGAGTGGTGTGCCCCCCAAGTGTGCCATGCATTATTCTAAATTTTTGGATGGCATACTTGTCTAGATTCTAAATTTTTGGATGACATACTTGTCTAGATTACATATAAGGCCGAGCCCAACACACGGGTTCGGGCATGTGTGAACCTAACCTAGTCATGACCTAGTTAGTTCATGAGGGGCAAGGCTGGATTGCGTCAGCCTTTAACAAAGCTTTTAAGGGGCATGCTGCCCGGTATGCCTCTTTGAGTTCTCAGATGGCACACTTGTGTTTGTACGTAAGGCTGAGCTTAATTCGCGAGCTCGGGCAACTATGAGTTAGGTAACGAATTTTCACAAGTTAGGCTAGCTTTAGTTCTACCTTAGCCTACGACAAGCATGACTACATTAGTCTGACCTTAGAACAAACGGGATTAGGTGAGACGGGCTTCTTATTCACAAGCACATTGAGCAGGACCAGGTCGGATTGACTTCTCGCGTAAATTTTTAAGGACGAGCGGGGCCAGGCTAGTACTGACTTCTCGTTTAAAAGCACGGCGAGCAGGGCCTGTTCGGACTGACTTCTCGCGTTAAGTTTTAAGGACGAGTGGGGACAGGCTAGTGCTGACTTCTCATTTAAAAGCACGGCGAGCAGGGCCAGGTCGGACTAACTTCTCGCATTCAATTTTAAGGACGAGCGGGGTCAGGCTAGTGCTGACTTCTCGTTTAAAAGCACGGCGAGCAGGGCCAGGTCAGACTGCCTTCTCGTGTTCAGTTTTAAGGACAAGTGGGGCCAGGCTAGTGCTGACTTCTCGTTTGAAAGCACGGTGAGCAGGGCCAGAACGCACTGACTTCTTGCGTAAAGTTTTAAGGACGAGCGGGACCAGGCTAGTGCTGACTTCTCGTTTGAGGTTTGTCCGCGGAGTGTATTGGTTAGCTGGTCCTTATGGACTTACAAAACAAGGCAAAGAAGTAAATGACGAAAATTAAAATTTATTCAACGACGCAGAAATATCCGAGACGATAGTGAAACGGACAAAACATGACGAAAGTGCAGAAATAAAACGCAAACTAGAGAAAGTAGTAAATGATAAATACTTGCCGATACGATCAAGCCAAGAGAACTCATTTGTCCTTGATAGTGGCCGCGTAGCAACTACGGGTGACCTCTAGATCTCCTTTGATTTCAACCGAGCCGCGAGCGGTCGGAAACTTTAAACCGATGTGAGCTGGGGAAATCACGGCCCAAAGATCAATCAGAGTAGGCCTTCCTAAGATAACGTTGTATGCTGACCACGACTTGACCACGGCGTAATTGACCATTAGAGTCCTTCCAGCTGACTCTTTTCCAAAAATTGTTGCGAGCCAAATCATCTCCATGGGATGAACAGGAGGGCCAGAAAATCCAAACAGAGGCGCTAAAACTGGAGTCAGCTTGGAATCCTTAAGGCTCATTGCCTAAAAAGCCGCAAATTAGAGGATGTTGTCGGCACTGCCAGTGTCGACTCAAATCTTCACCAGATTCTTATTCACTATGAGTTCAATAACCAGACCTTTGTTGTTCGGGACCAACGGGAGTGGGTCCCTAGGTCCATAACTTACCTCTTGAAAGGGAATCAGTCTTCCTATGTTCGCATGTACGCCCTCAAGTCGGGCGTTAACGCTGCCGTTGCTTCCGAATGCATGACCGGAGCCACCCATAATAGTGTTGATGGTATTAACCGGGCGGTTGTCCATCTGATGATCCTTCTCTAGAGACCGATCTCTTCTTCGCTGAGGCTCACCTTGCCGATTGCGCTCTCGATTGTAGTTTCTCAGTGGGTAATCTCGCCGACCCCGTCTTTCACCATACTAAGGTCTGATATGAAATTGCGCGGATCTAGGAAAAGCGGTACTTGAACTTTAGGTGGTTTTCGGACTTTGTTGAAGTCTAGAAATGAAGGTATTTGGAAGTTGGTGAATCCTCCTCGACACAACTACAACAATGCGTAGAAGCACCTTGGAATATTTCTCGAGAGCTCCTCGACACAACCTCAACTTTGTGAGGAAGCACCTTGGAATAACCTTGACACCTAGAAAACTTGTTTCTAAGCACCTTGGTATAGGACACCCACAAAGGTTGCTCAAGCCTTTGATAATCCGACGAACCTCTATCCAGAGAATTCAAAACACACACTAATCCAAGTGTATAAAAGAGAAAATTTATATTGATGTCAAAGATGATCCAAAATACAATTGATAGCTTGAGTATTTATAGGCTACTTGAATAAGCTAAGTACATGAATAAGACTAGTATTGGTAAGCTAAAAGACTTCTAAAAATCCTCAAAAAGTGGCGCCATTTGTGATGTTTGGAGAGTCCAAGGTGAGTTCATTCCATGCTTCCAAAATAATGTAATGTATCTGTTAAGGGTGAATTTATACGTTTTATAACGTTGTATTTTATGATGTTTTCCCCCATAATTCATATGATTTGCATAGGAAATGTGGTTTTAAATGATTTATTAAGCAAGTGAGATTTTAATTTGTTTATTCGCAAAATGAGGTTGTGTACGTGTTTTGATTATGGTTTTATGAGTATTTGGATTGTGTTACGTTTTGCGATGTCTTAATGTGATGTAGATACATGTTGGAGGCTAAATTGATGATCAAATGTTGATATAATTCGAGCTAAATCGAGATAGAGATGAGAAAAGAAGGATAAAGATGGAAGAAGGAAGAGATAATGCTCAAGAGATCGAGTTCCAGCATCGATGGACGAGCGTCCACGGTCCGTCCATGATGGACGGGCGTTTGCTCAACCGAACGGGCGTCCATAAAAGTGAACTGGCGTCCAGAATCATATTTTACATTCAGAGAGTTCAGACGCGTTCTGAACGAGCGTTCACCTCCGTCCAGAAGCTGCTGGACGAGCGTCCAAGATAGTGGACGGGCGTCCACGGCACCGACTCAGCGAAACCGACCTAAAAATCTATAAATAGGCGCGATTTCCCAAACCCTAAACACACGATTCGACACACATAAACCCTAATACCTAGGGGCGGCTAAGGTGCAGTTTTTACATCTTTTCCTTCACTTTTATGCAAATTAGATCTAGGTTAGTTTAGGTTACTTTTTATCTTTGTTTTTATACATTCCGAGTTCCGAGGATGTTCGAGAGGCTAAAACCTCCATCAAACGAGAGTTGTGAAGCCATCAACGTGAATTGATCTGTTTATCTCGGTTATTATTGTGAGTATTTACTTATGGTTGTTTCTTATTCATGCTTTACTCATGTTTTTAGTGCATTATATCGGAAGATTGCATGTTTCCGATTGTGTTTATGCTTGATGGGAGTCATGTTAAACCTTTAGATCACCATGAATAGGAATAGTCTCTGAATCTATAATAACGGAAGTTAATAGGTTCGATCACTAGGTTAAACATAAAAGTTGACATCTTTGGTCTTTTAAACGCGTTAATCTAGCATTGGAAGATACTAGGTTAATAGATGAAATACCTAAGGAATTAGGATTTCATGTTAAGAGAAGATGAATCACAACCTAAGTAAATACCACGTAAAATTGAGATAGGAGATCAATGGATGTTGATAGGTGGATCAATCCTCGTTTGTCTTTTATAAACTTGATTTACAACCCTCGTAGCTTAGTTTAGATCGTTAATTTATTTTTCCTGCACTTTTAGTTTATTTTTATTGCTTTCAATCTTTCCTAGCATTGGATTAATCTCCTCTGTCTAGTTTATTTTCTCGCACATTTGTTTAGTATAATCCACTGTTTAGTTTAGTTTCGTGACATAGTTAGTTTAAAACAAAAGCTAGGATTCACATTCGTCTAGTTCCCCGTAAGATCGACCCGGCATTAGCCTCCATACTACGATCCTTGCACTTGAGGTTAACCGGTTTATTACTTGTTGTTTTGTATTGATAAAATCCGGGACAAGTTTTTGGCGCCGTTGCCGGGGATCCGGACGGTTGTCTAGTTTTTTTTCTTTTTCTTCGTTTTTCTGTGTTATTTTGTTGTCCTGTTTTTAATTCATTTTAAATTTCCTGTTTTAATTGATAAACGTTTAGGTAATTAGTTAATTAGGATTTTAGTTTAAGCATTAAGGTTCTCTGGTGATTAGTTCTCCCCTCTGTCTCTTCCTCTCTTGCTGTTCTATTCGGATTATTACTTTCCTGTTATTCTCTGCAATTTTTTTCCCTGCTTCTGTTCTACTTTTCCCGCTACCAAACGGGCGTTTGGGATATTGGACGCCCGTCCGCTGGAAAATTATCAACTCTGTTCTGTTTTATTCACTTAGACGAGCGTCCATAATATTTGGACGCCCGTCCAAGTATTTTACCTCTCGACGAGCGTTTGGACCATTAGACGCCCGTCCATTCCAAACTTCACCCGGACGCCCGTCCAAATTATTGGACGTCCGTCCGGCCTGTTTCCTTTAATAATTTTGTTTCCTTTCCCTTTCTCTTCTTTAGTTTTTCTTTTAATCTCTAGTCTAAGTTTTTAATTTTTCTTTAGTTATTAGTTTTGAGGTTCAACATCTTGAGTACTGTGTCGGTTTATGCAAACTCGAAGTCAGAAAGGACCACTGTTCTTTTCACCTGACCTCGAGCGGACCATAGTCCGGCCCCAATAGGCGAAGGCTTCGTTTTGCCGATCCTTCTGGCGAAGGAAGTTTGACCGAGCAAGAAATCGAACAAGATCTAATAAAGGAAATTGAAGCTCTCGTAATAATGGCCGCTGAGGATAGACGGACGTTGGCTGACTATGCCATGCTTGGTGCAGTGACTGTCAACCCAGCTATCGTCTTACCAGCCATTACCGCACAAACTTTCGAACTCAAGCCGGGACTTATTCAGATGATGCAGCATGCATCGATTTTTCACGGCTATCAATCTGAAAACCCCCACACTCACTTACACACATTCTTGCAAATATGCGGTACTACCCGTATCCAAGGTGTAAGTGATGATGCCATCAAGCTCAAACTATTTCCATTTTCCTTACGGGGGGAAGCACTCGAGTGGTATCACTCCCTCCCCTCTCGAATCCATCACTACGTGGGCCGAGCTCGAGAAGGAATTTCTAAGTCAATACTTTCCTCCTTCAAAAACGACCCATTGTCCGAACGAAATCTTCACATTCCGTCGAATTTGGAAAATGAGTCATTCTTTGAGGCGTGGAAAAGGTTTAAGTCTCTCCGCGCAAGTGTTCCCATCATGGCTTGCCAAAGCAAAGGCAAGTCCATACTTTCTTCGGTGGATTGACCGAGCTCACCAAGGGCATGGTCAATAGTTCCTCTCAGTGGGGCATTTCTCAAGAAAACACACGATGAGGGGTGGGCGCCGTTCGAGGACATTGCCAAGTACAATTATGCCCCCTCTTATCAAGCCATTCAAGCACCTCCTCCGCCTCCCAAGGTCGAAGAGGTGACTATGCAAAATCTCGTTGCCATGTTGCGAAGCAAATGGCAACCTCTCAAATGACAAATTTGCTCAAAGCTTCTCAAATCCGAGTTCTCTCGGCTCCTTCACCTTCACAGAACTCTCAAGTTCGTACCGTGAAGCTTGTCGTCGACCGGCCATATGACCGGCCAATGTCAATTTTCTTCCCCCTCTCGCTCGCAAGTCAATGTTGTTCATGACTATGGACATCATAATCCAATCGCATGCCAAGTATGTGATAGCATGGGGCATATCTTGCTCGCTTCGTCCCATGATTGGGCGCGAATGCGGAAGTCAATGCTTTCTCCGGCCGGACAAATCGAGATTCAATAACCAATTCTCCGGCCGTAACGGTTTCCAAAACCAAGGGTTTAATCAATCTTCGGGATTTAATCCTAATTCGGACTTCAATAGAAACCCCGGTATTAATCGAACCCAAGCTATAATTCTTCCAATCCACAAAGCAAAGGTTCAATCGAATTGGCCCGCCAATTCTAATTCTCGCATTCCAAAGTCGGCCAAGCCGGCCATTTCCCCGAACTTTCAAAACTCTCAAGGCACCTCCCACCGGGACGATATAAAAGCCGAATGGAGTTCATTTCGGGAGGAGCAAAGCAGACGATGAAAAGCCTTGAGAGGCAAATCGGGCAATTGGCCGAGCGGTTAGCCTCTAGACCGTCGGGCGTTGCCCGGCTTCACGGAAAAGAATCCAAGAGGCGGTCAAGTCGCTCAAGCCGATTTAAGCAAATGCCAATGCACCGACCTCGTGCCAATAATGCAATACGGTAAAGAGGAGGCCGGTGCGATGAACTTAAGAAGTGGTTCTCAAGTTGGTGGTCCCCCCGGCTTCCGGGGAAACCACTAGCCCCTCCCCGCCGCCGATAAGGCGGGAGGGGAAATTGAGCAACCATCATCCCCTCGGCCGCAGAAGGCAAATCGGTGGTGATCCCCCGATAGAAGAAAGAGTTGAGATCCCTCAAGTGGCTGATCCCTTGAGGAATAAAGAATCGATCGGATATCCTCAGGTGGCTGTCCCCCTGAGAAGTGAAATAATTGAGGATCCTCAGGTGGCTGATCCCCTGAGGACTAATGAGTTAAATGATAGTCAGGTGGCTGATCCCCTGACTAATAAAAAGTCTGAAAAAGTTGTAAGGTGGAAGGACATGGAAGACAAAGCTGTTAGTGCTTCCTCAAAGAAAGTATTTTTACGAGAGTGAGTTGAAGAAGCTTCCATTTCCACCGAGGAAGAGCAACATCCCTCCGAGTGAGGATAAGAAATATGAAAAGGTGCTTAACCTTTTGAAAAATACTCGGGTAAATACGCCATTATCCGAGGTCTTGGTCGAGATGCCTAAGTACACAAAATTCATCAAGGATGTTGTGTCTTCGAAGAAAAAGTTAGCGAGAAATGAATCGGGCAATTGGTGAGGATTGTTCAATGATCAATTATCCGGACTTACCAATCAAAAGAGGTGACCCCGGAAAATTCGTGCTCACATTGCGGATGGGAGGCTTAGTCTTTCCAAATTCTTTATGTGACTTGGGTGCATCCATCGACCGATGCCATTGTCCGTGTGTGAGCAAATGGGTGGGTTTACAAAGTCTTCTAGAACCCACTTCCATGAACCTTCGTTCGCCGATAGATCTTCTAAGAAAGCTTCGGGGATTCTGAAAGACATTTTAGTCCAGATCGATAGATTTACCTTTCCTGTTGATTGGTACGTCTTAGATATGGGAAAAGATGAGAAAGTCCCCCTGATTCTTGGGAGACCATTCCTGTCCACAGCTAGAGCCCTCATCGATTGCGATGGTGGGCAAGTAACTATCCGAGTTGGTGACCAAGAGGTGAGCTATAGTGTTTCTAAATCTATTCAAGTACCCTCTCGGTTCTCCAACCGGCTTTTCCATTGAGGAGTCATTTCATGACTTCAATGACTCGTATGGACGAGCAAGTCAAGGTGTGGAAGCGGAATATGAGCGATTGATCGATAATCCGAATAGCCATGGTGTGGTTAATCTAGATCGGTTAGCGTACCGAATTCGATGATGAGCTAAGAGAAGAAGCTTTGGCAGTAGGGCCACTAAGTAAGCTCAACGATGTTGAGTTGAAGAGTGGAGATCTTAAATCAAGTCTAGAGGATCCTCCTATAGATTTGGTACTGAAGCCGTTGCCTAAACATCTTAAGTATGTGTTTTTAAGAGAAGGCGACAAGCTTCCTTTGATCATCTCTCGCCAAGCTATCTCGTATAGAAGAGCTTAAAGCGTTAAACGTCTTGCGCAAAAATGAGAAAGCCTTTGGATGGCGGGTGGGAGATATCCGAGGGATATCTCCCGACATCCGTATGCACAAGATCAAGGCGAGGAGGGTGCAAAACGAGTTAGACGACCTCGAGAGAAGGCTTAACCCTCATATGCAAGAAGTAGTCAAGAAGGAAATTATAAAGCTTCTAGATATGGGTATCATTTACGCCATTGCGGACGGTGAGTGGGTATCCCCAACTCAAGTAGTTCCCAAAAAAGGTGGAATTACTATTGAGAAGAATGAGAAGGGAGAAGAGATAGCATTGAGGCTCGTTACGGGCTATAGGGTCCGTATTGACTATAGAAAACTCAATGAGGTCACACCGAAAGATCATTTTCCCCTTCCATTCATAGACCGGATGCTTGAGCGTCCGGCGGGGCACGCATTCTCTTGTTTCTGGATGGATATTCGGGATACTTCGAGATACCCATCGATCCCGTTGACCAAGAGAAGACTACTTTCACTTGCCCTTATGGGACATTCGCCTACGGACGGATGCCATTTGGTCTCGTAATGCCCCGGCCACCTTCCAAAGGTGTATGATGGCAATCTTTGACGGGCTAGTTGAAAAGTGCATGGAAATTTTTATGGATGATTTCTCGGTCTTTGGTCAATCCTTCGATGATTGCCTCGATAATCTTGATCGGTGTTGTCTAGATGTGTGGAAAAGGACTTAGTGCTCAATTGGGAAAAATGCCATTTCATGGTAGATGAAGGCATAGTTCTTGGCCACAAAGTGTCGCCAAAGGTATAGAAGTAGATAGGGCTAAGGTAGAAGCTATTGAGAAGATGAGTTATCCTAAGAATGTTCGGGAAGTCCGAGGTTTTCTCGGACATGTCGGCTTCTATAGGAGGTTCATCCAGGACTTTTCAAAGATTGCCAAGCCCCTGTCTACTTTACTCAAAGAAGACGTTACTTTTGATTTTGATGAGAATTGCAAGTGCGCGTTTGAGGAGCTTAAGAGTAGGCGATCTCTCGCTCCAATTCTTATATCGCCGACCGGAACCTACCCTTTGAGCTTATGTGTGATGCATCCAACTATCTTTGTTGGTGCGGTCTTAGGGCAAAAGCTTAATGGAAAGTTCCGGCCTATCTATTATGCCAGTCACACACTGAATCCTTCTCAAGTTAACTACACGACAACTGAAAAGGAACTATTAGCCGTAGTCTTTGCTATGGATAAGTTTCGTAGTTACTTGCTGGGTGCTCAAGTGATTGTGTGGACTGACCACGCTGCTTTGCGATATCTCATGACCAAAAAGGAAGCTAAACCGCGCCTACTGCGTTGGATACTGACCCTCCAAGAGTTTGACGTTCAAATCAAAGATAAGAAGGGTAGTGAGAACGTAGTGGCGGATCATGTTTCTAGGGTGTTAAATGAGGAAAAGGATGAACCAGATGATATAGATCTTTACTTTCCTCTAGAAAACATTATGTTGATAGACGGTTGTCCTCCCGATGTTCCATGGTATTCCTCCATTGTAAACTACCTTCATGCCCGTTATCTCGATCCTGAAATGTCTTATCAAGAGAAGAAGAAGTTCTTCTCTGATATGAAATATTTCGTTTGGGATGAACCTTATCTTTTCAAGATCTGCAAAGATGGTTTGCTTAGGAGATGTGTTCCAGAATCCGAGCAACGTGATATAATCGAGCAATGCCATAGTGGACCCACAGGTGGTCACTTTGGTCCTTGGAAAACGGTTGCGAAGATCTTCCAGTCCGGTTTCTATTGGCCTACAATTTTTAAGGACACAGAAGCTTTCTGTAAAGCTTGTGATAGATGCCAAAGAACCGGTGCTTTGACAAGGCGGTTTGACATGCCGTTGAAACCCATCCTTGAATGCGAAGTCTTTGATGTTTGGGGCATCGATTTTATGGGACCATTCCCATCATCTTGTGGCAACAAATACATCTTAGTCTCGCGTTGACTATGTTTCGAAATGGGTGGAGGCAATTGCCACTCCTCACAATGATCATAAAACGGTCATGAAATTTCTGAAGAAGAACATCTTTGTGAGGTTTGGATGTCCACGTGCCTTGATAAGTGATGAAGGGACACACTTTTGTAACCGACCCTTGGAGAAAGTCCTCGAGAAGTATGGTGTTCACCATAAAATCGGCACACCATATCATCCGATGACTAGTAGTCAGGTTGAGCGAAGCAACCAGAGTCTTAAGAAAATCCTGGAGAAGACGGTGAATAGTCATAGAAAAGACTGGAGTTTGAAGTTGGACGATGTACTTTGGGCATATAGGACTGCCTATAAGACCCCTATGGGTACATCACCATATCAAATGGTCTACGGGAAACCATGTCATCCGCCTGTCGAGCTAGAGCATAGAGCTTATTGGGCCACAAAGTTTTTAAACTTTGATGCCCAAACTTGTGGACAAGACATCGACTTCGGCGGCTACATGAGCCTGGACGAGTTCGACTCCGGGCATATGAAAGTGCCG
Source organism: Gentiana straminea (assembly GCA_036785695.1). Classification (NCBI taxonomy): domain Eukaryota; kingdom Viridiplantae; phylum Streptophyta; class Magnoliopsida; order Gentianales; family Gentianaceae; genus Gentiana; species Gentiana straminea. The sequence continues at coordinate 1,103,807 of JAVUPR010000477.1, forward strand.
GGATCAAGCAAAGATAAGATGAAGCTACTCCACGATGCTAAGATTAAGAAGAGAGAATTCCAAGTCGGCGAACAAGTTCTTCTTTACAATTCTAGGTTACATTTGTTTCTGGGAAGTTGAGGACTCGTTGGTCCGGTCCTTTTGAGATTCTCCAAATCATTCCCGGAGGCGTTCTAGAACTTCGCGGTTATAGCGGCGAACCGTTTCGAGTTAATGGACAAAGGTGCAAGCACTATATCGGTGAACCTAAAGAGAAACCTTTGATTGTTAAATTTCTCGATATTCTCGGATGTGGTGTTATTCAAGTCGAAGAATTTGACGAGTTGTCACCCGACTTGTTCTCCGAGGATGACGGTAGTGATCCGTCTGAAGAAGTTCTAGCAGGTAGTGCTGATATGGAAGAGTTTGAGAGGGAGCGACAACTTAAACGTCATCAGAGGAATCGGAGGAGAAAGAACACAACCATGGGGAAACTTAAAAAGGTATGGAGAGCGTTCAAAGATTTAACCCCATGCGTTAGATGCTGTTTCTGCAGCCACACTACGGACCGGAGCTTAAACGAGGTAGTGGCTGGCAGAAAGGTTAAATGGCCTGATCCAGGCTGAGCTTACAATGTGTCGAGCTAACGACAATAACCATTAGCGCTACTAGGAGGCATCCTAGATATCCCTTATTATATTAGTTTCTTTCTTTAGTTATTTTTCCTTGTTCTAGTTGTTTTACTCTTATTAGGATTGTGTTGTTTTTATCAGTCAGCCGTCCTAATCTTATACAGGGTCGAAGTGTTGTTTTGCTTACGATTTCCTCTTATCTTTATCTCTATCACTTTTGTTTCATATGATATAATTTCCCCCTATCCCCCGAGGTACGTTTTGTGTTGTTTTTCATGTATGCAGGATACTTGCGATAGCAATTGTGAGTTTCAGATGATATCAGTTTTCCGGTGGATGGTCCACAGTCTACTGATTTCCTCAAGCATTTCTGGACCATGGCCACTTCCAGACTTGCCACTTTCGAACTACAATCAGCTAAGTACTTTCTTTCTTTTTTTCATTCTGCACAACATGAGGACATGTTGTCATTTAAGTGTGGGGGAGGGGAATAAGCTATATGTATCTACACATTTGCTTACATGATATTATTTCTATGCTAAGCTAAATGAGCCAAATTTTCAAAATTTTTGATTTGTCTCGAGTAAGCAATGCATGTTTTTGTTCGGTTTGTTATATTCATCGATGCCTTATGCCATATGTTCCATAGGTTAGATGTTTCACCAAGATTTATTTTTCACGTGCCATAGTGAATGATGAGCTAATTTATAAAGTTATACCCCTCTTGGACGAGTGATTTCTGATTGTCTTATAAGTCGTGTGCTTAGTGCTACGTACATATCGTGAGACTTATGATAGTTTGTATTTAGTTCCAAGTACGATGTACCGTGAATATCTAGAAGTTTGAATGTGATAAGTAATACGTAGCTAATGTCCTTTGAAAAAGTTGAGTTAATAATGAAATCAATGGTGTGTGTCGGAAGTCGGTCGATGATTTGAGTGCGGTAAGGCATTATCTCGAAATGTTTTATTCCACTATGATGACCAAAAGCTCACGACGATCGAAGAAGTCGCTTTATGATTTGAGTAAGGTAGGGTATACCACGTATGTCCTATTCTCGCTATGATGAGCAATAGCTTATTCGATGTGTGTTTAAATGTGAAATCAATTGAATCAACTTAGGAATTGGTATGAAAAGAATGAAATGAGACTTAGTTATCGTTAATCTTATCCCCGTATAAACCGATGGATATCTTGTAGGGATTATCCTCTAAGTATGTCGGAAAGGTCTTAAATGTGTTCTATCATCTTTTCCGGGATATGTTCCGTTTTGTAGGGTGCATCTTATAAGTATCTTTTATTACTAGTTTGAAGGGGGTATTAGCTAGTTTTGCTTTGAGTTTTTCAAGTTTGGATTTAGTGGAAGTTCTCTATGGCTATGCACACACACGATGGTGAACTTCTAATTTATTGACTATGTGGTATATGTGTTGAGGTGTCTATATTCTTTCCGAGCCTTTATCTTGTTTTGTTTTGCTCGGGACGAGCAAAGTTTAAGTGTGGGGGAGTTGTTAAGGGTGAATTTATACGTTTTATAACGTTGTATTTTATGATGTTTTCCCCCATAATTCATATGATTTGCATAGGAAATGTGGTTTTAAATGATTTATTAAGCAAGTGAGATTTTAATTTGTTTATTCGCAAAATGAGGTTGTGTACGTGTTTTGATTATGGTTTTATGAGTATTTGGATTGTGTTACGTTTTGCGATGTCTTAATGTGATGTAGATACATGTTGGAGGCTAAATTGATGATCAAATGTTGATATAATTCGAGCTAAATCGAGATAGAGATGAGAAAAGAAGGATAAAGATGGAAGAAGGAAGAGATAATGCTCAAGAGATCGAGTTCCAGCATCGATGGACGAGCGTCCACGGTCCGTCCATGATGGACGGGCGTTTGCTCAACCGAACGGGCGTCCATAAAAGTGAACTGGCGTCCGAATCATATTTTACATTCAGAGAGTTCAGACGCGTTCTGAACGAGCGTTCACCTCCGTCCAGAAGCTGCTGGACGAGCGTCCAAGATAGTGGACGGGCGTCCACGGCACCGACTCAGCGAAACCGACCTAAAAATCTATAAATAGGCGCGATTTCCCAAACCCTAAACACACGATTCGACACACATAAACCCTAATACCTAGGGGCGGCTAAGGCTGCAGTTTTTACATCTTTTCCTTCACTTTTATGCAAATTAGATCTAGGTTAGTTTAGGTTACTTTTTATGCTGTTTTTATACATTGCTGAGTTGCTGAGGATGTTCAGAGGCTAAAACCTCCATCAAACGAGAGTTGTGAAGCCATCAACGTGAATTGATCTCGTTTATCTCGGTTATTATTGTGAGTATTTACTTATGGTTGTTTCTTATTCATGCTTTACTCATGTTTTTAGTGCATTATATCGGAAGATTGCATGTTTCCGATTGTGTTTATGCTTGATGGGAGTCATGTTAAACCTTTAGATCACCATGAATAGGAATAGTCTCTGAATCTATAATAACGGAAGTTAATAGGTTCGATCACTAGGTTAAACATAAAAGTTGACATCTTTGGTCTTTTAAACGCGTTAATCTAGCATTGGAAGATACTAGGTTAATAGATGAAATACCTAAGGAATTAGGATTTCATGTTAAGAGAAGATGAATCACAACCTAAGTAAATACCACGTAAAATTGAGATAGGAGATCAATGCATGTTGATAGGTGGATCAATCCTCGTTTGTCTTTTATAAACTTGATTTACAACCCTCGTAGCTTAGTTTAGATCGTTAATTTATTTTTCCTGCACTTTTAGTTTATTTTTATTGCTTTCAATCTTTCCTAGCATTGGATTAATATCCTCTGTCTAGTTTATTTTCGCACATTTGTTTAGTATAATCCCTTTGTTTAGTTTAGTTTCGTGACATAGTTAGTTTAAAACAAAAGCTAGGATTCACATTCGTCTAGTTCCCCGTAAGATCGACCCGGCATTAGCCTCCATACTACGATCCTTGCACTTGAGGTTAACCGGTTTATTACTTGTTGTTTTGTATTGATAAAATCCGGGACAGTATCTCCAATTGTCCAAGTCCAATGCATCTAGTTCTTCAAGTAATTTCTTCCAACAAAAAGTGGCGCCTATTTCCCTTAATTTCCAACCTTGATACTTGATTAATTATAGTCGTATGATAGTGCAAATATAGTAGTAATATAATGCGACTAATTACTTAATTAATCCGAGATTCCGTCGAATAAATGACGGTCTTCAAAACTTCAAAATGTGATGAGTACTTAGATTCCAAATCTTCAAAATGTTGTAGGACCAAAGTATTCATCGAATCAAGCCTCAATTTTCGTTGGAGACGAGTTTCGGGTCCATGTCTAGTCGTGACGGGTGGTGGAGTGTCGGATGGCTCTATACTTACATCATTCCCTCCCGGTTGAGAAGGATCTGTCCTCAGATCTGATGGAGCGTCATATGGTTGCAGGTCCGCCACATTAAATGAGTTCGAAATTCCCCAGTCGGCCGGAATGTCAAGTTTGTAGGAGTTATTGTTGATTCTTCCCAAAACTTGATACGGTCCATCGCCGCGCGGATGTAACTTTGTCTTTCGCTTGTGGGGAAATCTATCCTTGCGAAAATGTAACCAAACCCAATCGCCGGGGTCGAATATCATCTCTTTTCGGCCTTTGTTTGCTTGTTTCTCGTACCGAGCTGTTTGAGCTTCCATATTTTTCCTTGCTTTGGCGTGTAACTCACGAACCATCTCAGCTTTCTTTTCGCCATCAAGATTGGTAAGCATGCCTGGAGGCAAAGGAACCAAATCAATAGGGGTGATAGGATTAAACCCATATACAATCTCAAATGGTGAAAATTTAGTAGCAGAATGTGTGGCACGATTATAAGCAAACTCCACATACGGTAACCACGTCTCCCAATTCTTTAAATTCTTTTGCACTACCGAGCGCAATAATTGTCCCAAAGTTCGATTAACAACCTCAGTTTGACCGTCAATTTGTGGATGATATGCAGTAGAATATAATAAAGTAGTACCCAAACGCATCCACAATACTCGCCAAAAATGACTTATAAATTTAACATCGCGGTCACTAACGATTGACTTAGGTACACCATGTAGTCGCACGATTTCCTTAAAAAATAATTCAGCGATATGCGAAGCATCATTCGTTTTATTACATGCGAGAAAATGAGCCATTTTAGAAAAGCGATCGACGACCACAAAAATAGAATCCTTGCCCGATTGAGAACGGGGTAAGCCAAGTACAAAATCCATCGATAGATCGACCCAAGGGAAATCGGGAATGGGTAAAGGAGTATACAAACCATGGGGTTGTGATTTCGATTTTGCCTTAAGACAATTAACACACGACTTACACACTCGATGAACATCACGAGCCATCTTAGGCCAATAAAAATGTGTGTGAAGTATGTCCAAAGTTTTAGAAACCCCAAAATGTCCCATAAGCCCACCGCCATTTGCTTCTTGCACCAAATATTCACGCAACGATCCCCGAGGGATACACAATCGATTTTCTTTAAATAAAAACCCCTCATGTTGATAAAATTTATTAAGTGCAGCAGTATGGGTCAACTTATATATTTCAGAAAAATCAACATCCGAAGCATACAACTCTTTAATGTGCTCAAACCCAAGTAGCTTGGTTTGCATGTGTGTGATAAGAGTGTAGCGTCTAGACAAGGCATCGGCGACAGTGTTTTCTTTTCCTTTTTTATACTTAATCACATAAGGAAACGACTCGATAAATTCCATCCACCTAATGTGTCTTAAGTGCAATTTTGATTGTCCTTTTAAATATTTCAAAGATTCATGGTCCGAATGAATAACAAACTCTCGTGGACGCAAGTAATGTTGCCAAACCCGTAGACATTGAACAAGTGAATATAATTCTTTGTCATAGGTGGCGTAATTTAGTTGTGCGCCTTTTAATTTTCGCTATAGTACGCAATCGGACGCCCCTCTTGAATTAAAACTCCACCAATCCCCACCCCGGATGCATCACATTCTATTTCAAACATTTGAGAAAAATCCGGTAACGCAAGAATAGGTGCAGAAATTAAACAAGATTTAAGAGTTTCGAAGGCTTCCCTTTGTGGATCTTCCCAATGGAATGGAGCGTTCTTCTTTACCAACTCATTCAACGGTGCGGCGATAGTGCTGAAATTTTTGATAAATCTCCGGTAAAAACTAGCGAGGCCATGAAAACTTCGAACCTCCGTTGCATTTTTTGGTTCTGGCCACTCGGATATCGCCTTGACCTTTTCTTGATCGACCTCGATCCCCTGTCCACTCACAACAAAACCAAGGAAGACAACTCGATCCAAACAAAACGAACACTTTTTTAAGTTTGCATAAAGTTGTGCTTTACGGAGTGCTTCCAAAACAAGACTTAGGTGTGAAAGATGCGACTTTAAATCGTGACTATATATTAAAATATCATCGAAATAGACCACGACAAATCGTCCAATAAATTCCCTAAGTATTTCATTCATCAACCGCATAAAAGTACTAGGCGCGTTGGTAAGTCCAAAAGGCATAACGAGCCATTCATACAATCCATGTTTTGTTTTAAATGCGGTTTTCCATTCATCGCCCTCACGAATCCTCACTTGGTGATAACCACTTTTTAAATCAATCTTCGAAAATATTTTTGCACCATGCAGTTCATCCAACATATCATTAAGGTAAGGAATGGGATAGCGATATTTTACCGTGATTTGATTAATGGCACGACAGTCGGTGCACATTCTCCATTCGCCATTTTTCTTTGGCACAATAATAACGGGAACCGCACATGGACTCATGGATTCGCGAATTTTGCCTTTCTCCAATAATTCTTGAAATTGGCGTTGAATCTCCTTAGTCTCCTCGGGATTTGCCCGATAAGCCGGTCGGTTAGGCAAGATAGCGCCCGGAATAAAATCAATTTGGTGCTCAACGCCTCGAAGTGGTGGTAATCCGCTTGGCTCTTCTTCCGGAAATATATCTTCAAATTCCTGCAAAATGGTTAGTACTTCTTCGGGAATGGTTCCTGCAAGGTCACGGATTAGCATACAACAAGGATATAGAATAGGAGAATCACTATTATGCTCCGAACGAGAAACCAATGGATAAAAATCCTTATAGACGAACAAAATAGGATTCCGAACAGCCGCAAAACTCACTTTCTTATCACGATTTTGGGAGTTAATTTTGAAATTCTCGGGTGGTACAATAGCCTTTCCAGAATTACTACGCGCTTGCTCTCTTCTTTCAGCAAATTTGACATAGTCGGCATGAGCCTCGTGTGGGGGTAACGGACTCAAAGTGATACGCTTTCCTTTGTGTGTCAAAGTATATTTATTTAGAAAACCATCATAAAGAACACGCTTATCAAATTGCCATGGACGGCCAAGCAACAAATGAGTGACATGCATAGGAACAACATCGCAAAGAACTTTATCGTCATATTTCGACAAGCTAAAATTCACGTATGCTTGCTTTGTCACTTTCACGGATCCACTCTCGTTCAACCATTGCAATTTATAAGGTTGTGGGTGCTTTATTGTGGGAATTTTTAATTTTTCAACAACCTCACTACCAATCACATTGGTACAACTACCGGAGTCAATAATCATCATGCAAATTTTTCCTTTGATAAGACAACGAGTTTGAAAAATATTCTCACGTTGTATTTCGTTGTTATCGATTTGACTCACCGTGCTAAGGACTTTTTTTGTTACAAATAACGCACGCTCATCATAAAAAGTTCCTATATCGTCAGTTTCATCGTCCTCAACTTGTTCATTTTCATTAACAATTTCCTTCTCATCCTCGGATTCCGATTGATATAATCCATCCTTATTAGCAATATAAGTGCGCTTATTGACACATTCATTAGCCTTATGGCCCAACCCCTTGCACTTATAACAAATTGTAGGTTCTTCGGTTTTTCCCTTAGGTGCGTTTTGGGGAGGATTAAATTTAACAGCAGAATTTTTAATAGGAAACTTACCTCCGTCGCCTTTGGATGATGTCGGCCGATATGTAGCGGGGCTGGAATTTTTGCTAATTTGTGCTCTTCGCCTCTTGAGTTGCTGTTCCTTCGTCAAAGCCGCATGTACCATTTCGTCGTAAGTTGTGCAATTCATCATTTCAACCGGGTCGGCTATCTCAGGCCGCAATCCTACCAAAAACCGAGCCATGGTGTGTTCATCGGCTTCTTCTGTATCGGTGCGCATTAATGCCAACTCCAATTCATCGTGATAGACTTGAACAGATTTCTCGCCTTGTTGGAGAGTTTGTAATTTCCTCACTTGTTCCCGTCGATACGACTTGGGCACCCACTTCCGGTGCATCTCATTTTTAAGCACTTCCCAAGATGAAATCGCCTGTTGTCTTGATTTCCTGCGCTTTTCATTAGTTTTCTGAAACCAAAGCATAGGTCGTTCCTCAAATTCACTTGTGGCAAGTTGAACCTTAGTTCTTTCCGAATAGTTATGACAATTAAATATTTGCTCAACTTTAAGAACCCAAGAAAAATACTCATCAGGATTAGAATTACCTTTAAATGCCGGAATTTTTTGTTTAATACCTTGGAGATTTTCTCTTGGTGCCGCCAAGATAGTAGCTGTATCGTCAAATGGCAAGTCTTCGTCGCCATTGGTAGAATGATTGTTGGGTTCATGTGCTTGTGGTTGAACACCTTGTCCCACTTGCATTTGGGCAAATCGTTCATCCATTCTTTGAATCATATAATGAATTATATCCGCAAACGCCGCTTGTTCCTCCTCACTTATTCCAGGAATTCGATCGTGGTTTTCCATTTTTTTTTTTAAATGTGTGTTGTTTCTCAAGATGGAAGAATATATCGAATATATCAAGTAACTTAGAAACCTTGGAGGATTTCTTACAACAAGATGTAGACACAGGAATTTTAAGTGTTTTTGGAAATTCTAGGCACTACTCCAAAATTCAGAAAAAAAATTGCCGGGAGAAGAAAAATAAAAAGGAAAATGTTTTTTTTTTTTGTACACTTGTTGCACGTACGGAGCGGTATGCCCGTGTGGAACAAGTTCTTCAAATACACACGTTATAGACTATACCAGTATGCCGTATTATGTTATACCTTTAAGCTCTTCTAACATACGTACGTTTATATGCAACAATAATATAGAAGAAAGAAAAAAAAATGATATAGTACCGTCGATTCCGCCTAGTGCTCTGATACCAACTGATATGAAATTGCGCGGATCTAGGAAAAGCGGTACTTGAACTTTAGGTGGTTTTCGGACTTTGTTGAAGTCTAGAAATGAAGGTATTTGGAAGTTGGTGAATCCTCCTCGACACAACTACAACAATGCGTAGAAGCACCTTGGAATATTTCTCGAGAGCTCATCGACACAACCTCAACTTTGTGAGGAAGCACCTTGGAATAACCTTGACACCTAGAAAACTTGTTTCTAAGCACCTTGGTATAGGACACCCACAAAGGTCGCTCAAGCCTTTGATAATCCGACAGAACCTCTATCCAGAGAATTCAAAACACACACTAATCCAAGTGTATAAAAGAGAAAATTTATATTGATGTCAAAGATGATCCAAAATACAATTGATAGCTTGAGTATTTATAGGCTACTTGAATAAGCTAAGTACATGAATAAGACTAGTATTGGTAAGCTAAAAGACTTCTAAAAATCCTCAAAAAGTGGCGCCATTTGTGATGTTTGGAGAGTCCAAGGTGAGTTCATTCCATGCTTCCAAAATAATGTAATGTATCTCCAATTGTCCAAGTCCAATGCATCTAGTTCTTCAAGCAATTTCTTCCAACAAAAAGTGGCGCCTATTTCCCTTAGTTTCCAACCTTGATACTTGATTAATTATAGTCGTATGATAGTGCAAATATAGTAGTAATATAATGCGACTAATTACTTAATTAATCCGAGATTCCGTCGAATAAATGACGGTCTTCAAAACTTCAAAATGTGATGAGTACTTAGATTCCAAATCTTCAAAATGTTGTAGGACCAAAGTATTCATCGAATCAAGCCTCAATTTTCGTTGGAGACGAGTTTCGGGTCCATGTCTAGTCGTGACGGGTGGTGGAGTGTCGGATGGCTCTATACTTACATCAAGGTCACTCCACGACCTCATCCAAACTCCTTTCGGAAATCGCTGCGTCCATGTCTCTTTGGAAATCTCTACAATTGTCCAGATCATGCCCAGTGTCTTGGTGGTATGTGCAAAACTTGATCCGGTCCCTTCTGTCCATGGGGCTTCGTAGCGATGTAGGAGTTCGTGATAAACCCTTTCTTTCTATGATCGCGAGCATGTGTTCGCGAGACTTGTTTAACACCGGGAAATCTCGCGGCTGTAAGGCATTTTTCTTCTCGGATCGGCCCATAGTCGATCCCACCATGCGATCTCCAGACGACTTCTTTCTCTCCTCGGAAGTATCCTCGGCCTTCTCTTTCTTGGACTCCGACTTTTCCAGCTCTCGCTTCAGTCGGTTGGCTTATTCTCCTTGACAGTGCTTGAATGCTATTTCCATACACTAATCCATTGATGCAGGGAGCTTGCTGCTTAGCTTGGCGTATAGCCTCCTTTCACGTAGTCCTGCCACAAAGGACGCGATCCGAACATGGTCATCAGCGTCTCATACTTGAAGCGACTCTTCGCTGAACCGCTTAAGGTACTGCAGCATGGTTTGGTCTCGCTTCTGTTTGAGAGAAAACAAGTGGGTAACATTCTTCTGAAATGGCTTCTCCGTGATAAAAGCTTTAAGGAACATCTTTCCCAGAGTATCAAAATTGAACATCGTCCTGGCCAGTATCTTCTTGAACCATTCTAGAGATCGGCCGGTGAGCACTGCTGGGAACACCTTGCACTTCATCTCTTCTGGGGCACAGTCGAGATTCATATGCATAAGATACTGGAACAAGTGATCCTGGGGGTCTTTGGTTCCGTCGTAGGGCTCCAATTTTGGGATCTTGAACCTCGTTGGTCGGGGATAGTTGTCAATTTGTTTGGAGAAAGGAGACTCAAGAGCCAATAGTGCCTCTCTCATTCCGGCTATGGCGTCTAACTCGGCGCGGGCCGCCTCCATCGCCTGAGGGACGACCAGTTGTTTTCTTAAATTTGATGAGGTCGACAGATCATCCCTCTTGGCTCTTTTGTGCCTAGTAGGAGAAGGAGTTTGTTGCCAGGTCCTATCATTGGGGTCATTGATGTGATCCATGAAGGGCTTCAGAAGGAAGAAATCAGAAATTCATGGTGATGCAGAAGAGGCGCAATTATTTATGTTATTGGCCTGAATAAACTCTTAAGTATTTATTTGAGTCATTAGTCTTTTATTATCCCACATTGGTTAGATAGTTTTTTATTTTTGTCATTATTTTTATTTATTGTTATTTGTCCCACATTGCTAAATTGGCAATTGGTCTTGGAGTCTGTAGCCTATATAACGCACATAGGTTGTTCATGTACAAACAGACATATTTTGAGTGAAATTATTATTGAGTCTATTGACTTGTTTATCACTTGCGAGTGAGGATCTCTTTGTTGTAGAGTTCCACCCCTTAGAGAACTTATCAGCGCATTGAGCAAGCATTGTGGCATTCTTGCCAACGTTATTAGATTGGATTATCTACGTTCGTTGTTTCGAGCTCGTCTATTGGTTTCCTTTAGAAGATCCTAGGGCAAATATATCGTTCCGGAATCGTATTCAAGAACGGGATTTGCCCTAGGACCTTCTAAAGGAAATCAATAACGAACTCGAAACAACGATCTTAGATAATCCAATCTAAGAACGTTGGCAAGAACGCCACAACGCTTGCTCAAGGCGCTGATAAGTTCTCTAAGGGGTGGAACTCTACAACGAAGAGATCCTCACTCGCAAGTGATACAAGTCAATAGACTCAATAATAATTTCACTCAAAATTTAACTGCTTGTAAAAGAACAACCTATGTACCTTATATAGGCTACAAACTCCAAGACCAATTGCCAATTTAGCAATGTGGGACAAATAACAATAAATAAAAATAATGACAAAAATAAAAGACTATCTAACCAATGTGGGATAATAAAAGACTAATGACTCAAATAAATACTTAAAAGTTTATTCGGGCCAATAACATAAATAATTGCGCCTCTTCTGCATCACCATGAATTTCTGATTTCTTCCTTCTGAAGCCCTTCATGGATCACATCATTTCCTCCCGGTTGGAAAGGATTCGTCCTCGAATCAAAAGGATGTCATAGAGCTGATCAATATGCACAAAGTCCAGAGAAGCCATAAAACACACCAATGATATGCCGGGATCAAATATAAAGCGTAGAGGCAACTTTAAATGAATGGCATGGTGATATGGCGACCCATGCTTGACCAATAAAAAATTAGAAAAGTCTTCCATCATGATAGAAATATGAATGAAGCCCTAGAAAGTAGCAATATAATCATAGAAATTCCTATACGGATAGCCAGTAACATGTTCAACGAATGGATCAATGAAAGAGTGTTCCAGTTTTCCACAAAATTGAATTGGATCGAGAAAATCCATATGCACTAGAGGTGCTGCATCGAGAACATCCAATAAAACGGTTTTCTCCTCAAGTGTATGCTCATCATGTACCTGTAAAGAAGATAAAATAGAACTCGAACACGTGGTCGGTGAAGTAGCACCAACTTCCTCTTTCTCCTCAGCTTGAACATCCACGAATCTAAGAGTGTGCGCATCATCAATCTCCTCCACAGTATCATTCCCTCTGTGATTTTTTCTTCCGCAACTAATTCTTCAACTAACTCCACTAATCCTTTTTCTTTTTCGGTTTCAAGTTTCAAACGAGCTTTGTTTTCCATTACATGCTCCTCAAAGGTTTTAACGACACGAACCTTATCTTTGTGAGCCTCTTCGGGGGATAACGGAAGAAGTTTAAACCTTTTCCCTTTATGGCATAAGGTGTATATGTCCACGGGGTCCTTATATGCCACCTTCCTCGAGGTTTTCCATGGTTTCCCAAGTAGAATATGGCTCTCAGGCATCGGAACTACATCACATAACACCTCATCTTCATATATACTAAATTGGAACGCAATCAATGCCTGTTGGGTAACTCGTATTGTACCATTATCACTAATCCTCTGCAACTCATAAGGGTGGGGATGAGGAATAGTGGGAATTGATAACTTAATGATCACATACGTACTAACTAAGTTAGCACAACAGTCCGGCTCAATAATCATAGAACATCTCCTCTCACCAATTAAACAACGTGTACGAAAAAAAATCTCTTTCAACAGCATCTTGCACATTACTATCTCTTTCTGACATTATGCAAGATTCGACCTCACGACTCTCGTGTTTGCATTCACCCTCTCTTTAAGTTGTAAAGTAACCCCTTTTTCAAACAAATCAGAGAATCGAGCAAAGTGTAACAATCGAAACCAACGATCTAGACTAGACAACTAAGAGGTAGGTTTGGGGATTGGGTAAAAAGGTATGGAAGTGTGTGGAAAAATGTGCGAAGAGACAATATGTTCAAGAAATAAAAGCAAGAAAGGAGGAACAAGTAAAAAACAAGGAAATTGGTTGACAGCAAAATTTCACAGGTGTGAAAACTTTTAACACCCTGGGTGTGCAACCCACGTATTTAATGACCAAACTACAATGATTATGGAAAAATTCAAAAGACAAAAGTTGTAGAAAAGAGAGTTTTATAAAATATGTCAAAATTTCAGATTTTTTGGAGATATGGAAGTTGCTCAGCCAATCGTTTTTCAGAAACTGGTGCAATCTGTCAAAACAATTCAGATAGATAGCAGTGCCTTAAGGTGCCGGTTCTTACTAATCTACAACGAATTTTTGGAAAAACTCAAAAGATAAAAGTTGTAGATCCTAGAATTTTCTATAATCTCACAAATTTTCAGGTGGTTTAGAATCATCTAGATCACATAAATCGAATTCAAACAATGATTTACGGCTGCAGTTTTTCTGGACAGGTTGTTTTGGATTAATCGGTTCTTTTAGGCCAGATACGCGTTGAATTTGGATTGGATGTAAAGAAGAAAATTGTAGATTGAGATGTTTTTGAGATGTGGTAAAAATTTCAGTATTTTTGGAGGTTGTTTGGTCAGGGAACGGTCTGATACAAAAACGGGTCTGGAAAAAATTTAGGTTCTTGGGATGAAAGTTTGAAGATTTGAAGATCTTCAAATTTTCTGGGTAGGATGGATGAAGATTTGAAGATTTTGGCTGGGGAGGGGACGAAATTAAAGGGAAACAATTAACAATTTTTTTTTTTTTTTGGAATAAGAACAAAAATTAAACAAGAAAATTAAAAATAGGGATATTTGATTACCTTTAGTCAACCGAAGGCTCTGATACCAAATGATATGATTCAAGAACGGGATTTGCCCTAGGACCTTCTAAAGGAAATCAATAACGAGCTCGAAACAACGATCTTAGACAATCCAATCTAAGAACGTTGACAAGAACGCCACAACGCTTGCTCAAGGCGCTGATAAGTTCTCTAAGGGGTGGAACTCTACAACGAAGAGATCCTCACTCGCAAGTGATACAAGTCAATAGACTCAATAATAATTTCACTCAAAATTTAACTGTTTGTAAAATAACAACCTAGGTGTCTTATATATGCTACAAACTCCAAGACCAATTGCCAATTTAGCAATGTGGGACAAATAACAATAAATAAAAATAATGACAAAAATAAAAGACTATCTAACCAATGTGGGATAATAAAATACTAATGACTCAAATAAATACTTAAGAGTTTATTCAGGCCAATAACATAAATAATTGCGCCTCTTCTGCATCACCATGAATTTCTGATTTCTTCCTTCTGAAGCCCTTCATGGATCACATCAGTCATCCTCCTCCAAATCTTGTTCCTGGGAATTTTCTCTTGATGGATCTCCCTCCTGCAGATCCGGATCCTGTAAATTTCCCCAAGGGGATCCTCCTCCTTTAGACCTTCCAGGTCCTCATCTTCCTCGTCCTCTTCTGCTAGGACGGCATTGAGAACAGCATGTTTTGTTGCGTCATCTAAAGCCGTGAGTTGATCGACCAACGCCTGGTGGGTTGTGTCGAGAGAGACTTCTTCGTGTTGCTGGTTCTGGTTGTTAGCATCCAATTCTATCGCATTGTTGGCATTGCTTCCGTGGGCGGCTTGTTGGCGTACGCTCACCATGTTGATTCTGGAGCCTTTCCTGAGATTATCAAAATAAGAGAGGCCCTTCTTCTAGCGTCAATTGACGATTCCAAAAATCGTTTTTATGAAATCTATTCTTTCTCTAGTGATAACCTGATGGAGCTCCTAGAACACCGAAAACAATGAAATGAGGGGGTGGTTGTTAGATGTTTTAGACTGCACTTGATGGTGATCAAGATACCTACGTATCCAATGCTGGGATTGGAATCAAGTCTCCGTAGTTCCTTAGGGATTGTTGATGGAGTCGATCCTTTCATCCATTTCACACGTGTTTTACCCCTACTTTGATAGCATTTCGGGCCCATTTCTATCGTATAAACACGTTTTCATGTTATTCTTATTACTTTCGGTTCCACATAGTACTTAATCGAAAATCTCATTTTTATCGTTGAAATGTGGAATTTTATAACACATACAGGGTACATTATACTCTATGGAATTACGTTTGTTTGTTGTTTGTGTGCTATCTCGGGTTTTTTTATTATTAAAATGACCGGGGATGATGAGATATGATGAAGATTGTGGAATCATTTTGGTTGGGCCGAACCACCCTTTCATTGCAGCTCAGTTCGCCAGCCAAGCCATGGCCATTATCCAAGCCCAACAGCCGGCGATGCTTCAGTTGGGAGAATTGTGTTGTGATAAAATGTTGTGGACCTATAATTTTTATTATACCAATTACACAGTCAAACCAAAAACTCTAGTTGGCTCATTCTCAACCAGAGGCAGATTTATGTCCCCTAAATAGGGTCTATGGATCTTGCTATTTTTTTACCTACTTGTTTTAACGGATACGAAAAAACACACGCACGCACACTTTTATCTTTTTATCTTCATTGGGACTCGATATATACATATATTAGATACCTTTGGAAAAAAAATTACTTCGAAATAAACTTATGAACACTTCAAAAAAAAGGGACAATTATCCAAAAGAACATATATTGGATTTAATTAAGTATAGGGACATCCAAAACAAACACTTAACTATAATGACACAAATTAGATAGATAGACCAAAATACTCTTAATGAAGAAAAAAAATAAAAATAATAATAGTAAAGGGGAACAGGCAGGCGGGGGGGGGGGGGGGGGAAGGAATACTTGAATGTTTTTTTTTTGTTTTTTTTTAAACTAACGTTGTTGTTGTTGAGTTGATTTTTTATTTTATTTTTCTAGACGTTGAAAGTGTGTTTTTTTTTTCTAGACGGTGAAAGTTTATTTTTTCTTTTTTTATTGACCAACGTGGTGCATTGACCACCCCGATGCATTGACCACCGGGATGTTGTGACCACCGTGATGCATTGACCACCCCGATGCATTGACTACTGCGATGCATTGACCACCACGATGAAGTGACCACCGCGAAGCACTGACAGTGACACCGTGATGCACTGACAACCGCGATGCAGTGACCACCTCGTTACAGAGACACCGCGATGAAATGACACCGCGATGCAGTGACACCGTGATGCACTGACAACCGCAATGCCTTGACCACCGCGATACAGTGACCACCGCGATGCATTGCCCAACCCGATGCATTGACCACCCCGTTGCACTAACCACCGTGATGCAGTCACCACCCCCGATTAATTAACCACTGCGATGCAGTGACCACCTCGATGCAGCGACAAAAATATTTGTAGTGACACCGCAATGCATTGACCACCATGATTCATTGACCACTCCCGATGCATTGACACCGCGATGCATTGACCACCCCCGATTCATTGACCACCGTGATGTAGTGACCACCCCCGATCCAAATACACCATGATGCAGTGACCACCCCCTAATGCAGACCTTAACCAATGCAGAGACACCGCGATGAAGTGACACATAGATGCACTAACAACCGCGATGCAGTGACACTGTGACGCATTGACCAGCGCGATGCATTGACCACCCCCAATGCATTGACACCGCGATGCATTGACCACCGCGATACGGTGGTCATCCCCGATGCAGAGACACCACGATGCAGTGACCACCCCCGATGCAGAGACACCGCGATAAAGTGACACAGCGATGCACTAACAACCATGATGCATTGACACCTCGATGCATTGACCACCCCCGATGCATTGACCAACCCCAATCCATTGACTAGCTTGAAGCAGTGGCCACCCCGATGCAGTGGCCATACCCGATCTAGAGACACCACGATGCAGTGACCACCCCTGATGCAGAGACACCCCGATGCTTTAACCACCCCGATGCAATGACTGCCGTGATGCATTAACCACCGTGATGCAGTGACAATCGGGATGCAGTGACCACCGCTATGCAGTGACATTTGATGAGGCAACACCGCGACAACATTTGATATTTTTCCGACTTAATTTCAGAAAATCAATTTCTTTTCTTCATAAAATCGACTTCAAACGGCTATATCTTTTAATATAAAACTACGATCAACATAATTCTTTCAGCCCAATTCATTTTTTTTCGTCCTTATTCTAATATCTCATTTTATGAAGTGACACCTTATGCAGTGACACTCAATGACACCAATATTTTACAAGCCGAGCTATATTGAGCATTTAGCGAGTCGGGTTAGATTTTGCCTTTTTATGGATCGATCGAGCCCACACTTTTTAGCCGAGTCGAGCTTGAGCCCTAGAGAGTATCGACTCGACTCGAATCACCTCGAGTACACCTCTAATATTGTGAATGACACTACACTTATTTTACAAAGTTACCATATTTGTATATCAAATTGTATATGCAGTGACATCAATACCACTGCATCAATTCTCTAATTGTAAATGCAGTGACATCAATGTCAATGCATCAATTCTATAATGAAGTGACAATGCAATCCTAGCTGGCAAAAAAACGTGTGCTACGGAAAGAGTGTAGGACAAAACAAAAAAGCTAAATGAACTTATATTTTGGGACGTAGGTAGTAAGTAAATAAAGAAATGACAACTAAACACAAAGACTTACAATGTAATTAGAAACAACGTTAAGAAAAAAAAGAAACTATGATCATCGTAATTCTTTCACCCTTAATTCATATTTATTTCGTCCTTCTTATTCTGATATCTCATTTTATATTTTTCCGGCTTAATTTCTAAAAATTGAATTTTCTTCATAAAAATCGACGCGATAGAGTGACACCGAGATGAAGTGACACCGCAATGAAGTTACACCACGATGAAGTGACACCGGGATGCAATGACATCCTAATATCCTTGCAATATTTTCAAAAAAAATTGATGTTATTTTCTTTCTCCTTCTCAATATTTCAAATGATTATACCCTTTGATATAAAATTCTAATCAACATAATTCTTTCACCTTATCAAATTCTTCATTTGGAGATCTAACTTTTTCACCAGTTAAGAAACAAGCCCCAAGATCTTCCCCAACAAACTTGTATAATGGAATAAGACATGCATTTCTTGATACGGTTCGGAATAGGGGTTTTCCATTCTCCACGTCACTTCTTGCACTCTCAACCTCTTTAGGAAACAGGGATTTCAATTCATCCTCAAAGGTGCCTATTTTCATGAAAATCGAAGTGTTTGCGTCGTTTTCGTTATCGTTATTAGAAATAGCATGATCTATTAGTACTTGCCTTTGCTTTTGCATCAAAGGGTAGGTTCCAGTTCCACTACACCTTATATGGTGGTGAAATGCAGCTAGAGCACTCAACTTTTATGTAGTATGCATAAGGATCTTCCAAATATTCAGTGGTTGCAAGTGGATTCTTAACATCACATGTGTCAATGTCCAATGTAGACTCCTCAATTATGACTTCCATTTCAACCTCCATTTGATCATTTTCATGAGATATCTCCTCAAATTGGGCAATATTGATTCAACTAAACAACCTCCCCTGGCAATAACTTTTTTTTATTTAAAAGTGGGCAATTTGCATAATTGATGATTGTGGAAAATGAGACACGGGCTACTGGCTGGCATCAGCAATAAGTCATAGATAATGAATTCCTGGACATCACAGGTCATGGTTGTTGACCTACGAGAAAAACGAAATAAGCATTCCGATGCTTACAAAACATTCTGCCTACAAAACATATGAATGTAGCTTTTTTTTTTCTACATTTTGAAGAAACGATGAAAATGCATATTCCCTTCTCCTTCATTTGTTAATGAGAAAGGAAGTTGCTACCAAACAGAAAGGGAAGAAGCAAAAAGCTCAATTCCAAAAACAAAATAAGGTTAAAGGTTGTGAATGACCGTTTTTTTATCTAAAATGAGGAAAAATGACAAGATAAAAAGATAGTGGTTGAGAAGGACAAAAACGCTCCTGTTACTACAACCACATGTAGTAACAGGCGCGTTTTTGTCCTTCTCAACCATTAATTTTTTTTTTGTCATTTCTTTCCGTTTTGAATCTTATTTTATCTTTCTGGCCTCTGGCCAAATAAGAGATTTCATTTTGATAAACAAAACATAACTCTTAAACAGTACAGTTGTGCACTTAGCCACTACTTCAACATAAACAAGAGACCGATATTACTTGTATTTTCTCAACGATACTTAATTCTCATACCTAAGCAAATAAATATTACATTATTCACGAGGAATACAAACACTAAATAGAGAGCCCATAATATATTCCCATTTTTTTACCACTGGATACCGAAACCCATGCCTAAAGAAAGATCTTTGAAATACCTAAAATTTGATTAGATCGATTCCATCGAAATGCACACTCGGAGAAAAGGGTTGATGCTGCTGTTTGCTACAACTGTCGGGAGAAGAAAAGGCAACGGCGGCCTGATACTTTGCCTTCTTCATTGCTGATGAAGGAGAAGCTCCTCCACCGGATACGGTGGTGGAAGAAGATGAGGAAGACGGCCAGCGCTTATACAGATATTTGCAATTCCGCTCTTACAGCGGGCCTTCCAATCCGGTGTCTCCTCCGCAGTGGCGGAACCAGGAAAAATTTTCAGGGTGGTCTTGGTATATAAACTTCCAATCCGGTGTCTCCTCCGCAGTGGCGGAACCAAGAAAAATTTTCAGGGTGGTCTTGGTATATAAACTGCAAAGTTAAAAAAAATCCGGGGAAAAAATGTTGATAGTGGGATTTGAACTTACAACCTAGAACTATGGAGACTGAAAAGGCTTTGTTCTTAAACCACTAGGATATAATGTCTTTTGTTCAAGAAAAAGACACATAACATACTAATATTAACACTGCTACTAATACAATAATAAAAATTTGGAGAGGGGGGGGAATATATATGGAGAGGGCTTGTGACCATTTGGGGGGGGGGGGGGGGGGGGGCTTGTGACCATTTGGGGGGGGGGGGGGGCTTGAGACCACCCAGGGCTAAGGGTGGTTCCGCCCCTGCTCCTCCGCCAGCCATTCAGGATGACCTCTCGGATCCAGAATGTCCAAAATTTGAAGTCTGTAGAATAATTTTATAAAAGGGTAGTATGGGAAAGTTGATTACATTTTGTCCTTTTAAAAGAGGATTTTTTATGTATGTTTTAAATGCCTAAATAAATCTTAAAACATGCCTTTATAAACAAATAACGCTAAAAATAACTATGGATCACCACTCGGTGTAACCAGCTCGGTTCAATTAACTGAAAAACAAAAATAAAATTTTACAATTGTATTCAGCTATAAACAATCCGGTTTACAATTGTATTCAGCTAGAAACGATCCGGTTTTCGGCTAACGGTTTGATTATAGGCAATTCTTCATAACCGTTTATAATTTTATGGTTATAAAAACTATTCGTTTAAGTTGGTTATAAACAGTTTCGGTACGGTTTTTTATTCGGTTAGATTCGTTATGATTAATTGCTCAGTTTTTAAAGCAACTCGGTTACGGATCATTTGTAAACCGTAACTAAAACCGAAAATTTTGGTTTCTCCATATTACTAACCGAACCGAATAAACTTGGTTCAGTATCGTTCGGGTTTCGGATCAACCGTATTCATTTATACCCCTGATCAAAGTCAAGGTTTTGGCACTACGATCTTGTTACAAACTAAAGTTTCAACAAGAAACATATGGCACACTTGGTTCCCTGCACAAAATACACAGCTAATTTACAGAGATATTCTCATTCAGAACTCACATAGGCAACAATGGATAAGTACTGTAACATCTTGTGCAATCTCCATTATCATGTTGTTCATTTAACTAACTGCAATAACTGGGAATATTGCCTTGGCGATATACAAAAGGTTTCACGGCATGAGAATAGCCTGACGGATGATTATAGACAAACTTAGCCCCGGTGTTTCCTTCTCTTAGCCGCGTGCAGTGTTCATGGAAGCTTCTGATAGGCCTAGCTAGGCATGAATCCCACCGATCAGCCTCTGGCATTGTCTCAGCCACCGTGTATACCCCCTTAGAATCCGTGAAAGCCTGATAGTTTACAACTTCCCCAGATTTTGTAATGCAAAGAACTGCAACTTCTGCACCTGCATCAAGGAAGCAGAAACTTTACCTTCGAGCTAAAACTGCTAAAAGATTTAAGTAACAACAATACGCATGCTTCGTCAACTGAACAGAAACAGAAAAAATGTGAAACCGATCATGACTGATGTCGGTTGTACACACTCCACCAGATGATGAAAATGCTGGAAGGATGTAAAAAAACACATATAATCTCCTATGCTAAAACCTAGAATATCAAGTCCCACATTTGGATTTCCAAAGGAAATTGCTTGCAACAAGGCAATTGCGAAGAAAAAAAAAGGTATCATGTGGCCTTTTATCTGCATTCATATGAGAAATATAAAGCACTTCAAGAGGCAATAGCAGGAAACTACTGAAACCAAGTTCATATATGCTTATAACAATCAACCAGCCAAACAAAGAAAAGAGAAAACCACAAAGTTCCAAGATTCATATGACTGTTGTAAGAGTAAGACCAAAGCTGCAAACTCAGCAGAACGAACCATGACACAAATGCTAACATAACTTCATCTCAGCATGGAACTTGAAATCCACCTTTCTGACAAATCTTTGCTAAGAAAAAATCATCCTATTA
The DNA here is from genome assembly GCA_036785695.1 of Gentiana straminea. NCBI lineage: Eukaryota > Viridiplantae > Streptophyta > Magnoliopsida > Gentianales > Gentianaceae > Gentiana > Gentiana straminea. The sequence goes on from JAVUPR010000477.1 coordinate 1,125,628, forward strand.
ATCCAAGAATGGCGTTAAGGATCATAGAGGCAACCAATAATTTCACTCTTACATATCCCAATTGAACAATTTACCAAAATTGCAATTCAAAGTTCGGCCGAGTAGGAGCTGACTCGGCTGTATCCAGTGGCGGACGCAAGATGGGCAATAAAATTTTAAAGAGACAAATAAGAAAATTAAGAGGTCAAACAAGATGCATACTACATATATCGGTATGATTCGGCAATCGCTGATCGTGGGTTCAGTCACCAGCAACCAATACAACTTAACGAACTAATTGATCGTCGCGTATTTAATCTACATATTATGCTGGACTGAAATGTAGGTCGGCCACTGGCTGTATCGTCTCGGGTTCAGTCACCAGCAACCAATACAACTTAACGAACTAATTGATCGTCGCGTATTTAATCTTACATATTATCCTGGACAGGCCGATCGATCACCCCACCTCACCCCAAAAAAAAAAAAAATAAAATAAAGAAGAAATTTGTACTGCACAGAGTTGAAAAGTAAATAAGACCAAAAATGAAAACCTGATTCTCAATTAACAACTGAGGTTTTAAATTGATCCCAGAAAGTTGATAAGCAAAATACTAAAAAGGAAAAAAACGAAGTGGAGGGCTGACCGGGTAAAACATGATCTTCAGGCCCAATAGAAGAATCCCCACAGACATCACAAACGACACGGCCACGGATTTCACCAGTCCAGGCTTCCACGATGACGATTTCACCCAAAACAACTGTGAGAACTGCAATTATTGGGATAAGATGGAAAAGTTTCCCGAGCAGTGCCGCCATGGCTCCGTGGAGTAGAAATCAGAGCAAAGAGCAATTTACTGACGCAAGTTAGTTTAGCCGACAGAGGTTTCAATTAATTCTCATTAATTAATGGCAACCGGATCGGCAGCTCTTAAATCAACTACTCCCTCCGTTCTCTTTTAACCGTTGTACTTGAAAAAAAACGACACACATAATAAAAAAAAAAATTAATTTTTTTTTATTTTAATATTAAAATGATCGTGGTCAAAATAATAAAACACTTAGTAAACGGGTTATTCACGCCATTCTCCCGTAAATATAATTACTGCATTCTTGTTTTTAGTTTCTTGGACTTTAATAAATAAGGATAGATTTAGAAAAAAACGATAAATAGTGTTTTGAAAATATAAAATGACAAATAAAAAAAGGATAAATGTCTAAAATGACGCATATTAGACTTAATTAGACAAATAAGACACTAAGAAATCTTATTTGGTTATAAGAACACAAAATTAGTATATGGACCAAACTACCCATAATTGTTAAAAAAGAACTGCCGCTGAAATTAAAAAAAAAAAAAATACCAAAGCGCCGAGCAGAGTTGCGTTTGTTGTTTGATCTCTTTGTTTTTTTTTTAAATTTATTTTTTTCAGGATGCTTAAAAAAAGTTTACTCTTTTTTTTTGGCATGCGGAAAAAGTTTTTTTTTTTTTTTTTTTTTTTCTAGTGACCATCGTAATGCAGTGACCACCCGATGCATTGACTACCGCGATGTATTGCTCATCGCGATGCATTGACCCACACGATGCATTGACCACCGTAATGCATTGATCACCTTGATGCAGTGACCACCTCGATTCATTGACCACCACGATTCGTTGACCACCCCGATTCATTGACCACCGCGATGCATTGACTACCCCGATGCATTGACCACCGCGATGAAGTGACAGCGTAATGCAGAGACACCGCGATGCATAGACAACACGATGCAGTGACCACCCCCGATGCATTGACCACCGTGATGCAGTGACACCCCTGATGCAGAGACGCCTCGATGAAATGACACCGTGATGCATTGACCACCCCAGATCCATTGACCACCGCGATGCAGTGGCCACCCCCGATGTAGTGACCACCTCTGATGCAGAGAGTCAGAGACACCGCGATGCAGAGACCACCACGATGCAGAGACACCGCAATGCAGTGACCACCCCCGATGCAGTGACCACCCCGATGCAGTGACACCGCAATGCAGAGACGCCTCGATGAAGTGACACCGCGATGCATTGACCACCCTAGATCCATTGACCATGGCGATGCAGTGGCCACCCCCGATGCAAAGACACCGTGATGTAGAGACGCCGCGATGTAGTGACCACCTCCGATGCAGTGACCATCGCGATGCATTGACCACCGCGATGCTTTGACCACCCCCGATCCATTGACCACCGCGATGCAGTGGCCACCCCGATGCAGAAACACCGCGATGAAGTGACACCGCGTTGCATTAACAGCCGCGATGCATTGAGCACGTAACGCGTCGAGTTTGATCTTGCCTTTTTATGGCTCTATCAAGCCCAAAAAGAAACTTTGTTGGTACCCAGCCCATGCCTCGGATCAAGCACCCCGCACAAAATCAGACCCAAAGACTAACGGAAAATAGGAGAAAACGCCCATACTAAATCAGATCTAATCCAAGCAAGCAATCTCCGGCTAACTCCACCTCCACTCAGGCATGTCGGTCAACACCAGTGCAGAGAAGCCTCACATAGGCCATGGAGAGAAGGCCGAAAAGAGAAACATGAAAATGAAAGAAAGAGGAAAAGGCTTAAAAGCTATGAGCCTCCCCCGGCATGACGCCGGATGGGCGAGGTGGAGATGAAGAATGAGTTTTGGCCGACTTGAGGAGAGAAGAAGAGAAGCCACCTTATTTGGTAGACTAAGAGTAAAAAAAAATTATTTCTATGTTATATTTAGGCGGCTTCTATCAGCACCACGATTACTTCTGATACCCTATAAATTACTTTTGGTACCACATTGAATATTTTATTATTTATGTACTCCAAGCACCACCAAATAAATGAAAAACTTACTTCTCATATCACAAATCTTATAAAATACAATTTAGTCATTTGATAATTAAAATGAAACATTATAATCCTCGAACTTAATTTTCACCCAAATGATCATCAAGATCCACAAATTCATCTTCATCTTCATCTTCATCATCAAAAAATCATCTTCATCTTCATCTTCTTTAACTTTGTTCTTCATCATCTTTATCTTCTTCAACCTTATTTTTCATAATCAAAATCTTCTTCAACCTTCATCTTCATCATCAAAATCTTCTTCAACCTTCTTCATCTTCATCAAAATTCTTGTTCATCTTCTTCAATCTTCATCATCATCAAAATCTTCTTTAACTTTTTTTTCCATCAGATTTCATCTTCATCTTGGATTTTTATAAGATAACACCGAAATACATGCTCAACGAGTTGAAACACCATTAATTATGGAAAAAAGTTTTTTTAGAGTTTTCCGACCAGCTATTGGATTTTCCGGCCGGCAACCCACCAAACGTCAGGACGACTGACGTTGTTTTACACTAGAAACGTCAGATTAGGTGACGTTATGGACATCAGAACTGAATATCTGACGTTTTTATTTGAAAGAAACGTCAAATTCACTGACGTTCTGGACATCAGAACTGAACATCCTTTGTTTCATAAACGCCAACAAATCTAACATTTATATTTAAAACAAATGTCAAGATTGATGACGTTAAGCACTCCAGAACTAAATGAGTTTCTGTTTAACACACGGCCATTTCGACGTTGGTTTTGCAAACAAATTTCAGGTATGTTGACGTTTGTGGTTGACATCAGCGTCCCTGAATAGGTCTTGCTATATAAATGTCAGATTTAATGACGTTCTGCATCCCAATACTTAAAATATTTGTGTTGGTGTTTTTGCATTATCCAAACATGGTACAAACAATCATGCAAACATAAAAACAACGTAAGTCAAACAACGCCATTCAAACGATAATTCAAACGTAATCCATACAGTTTAAAATGATCAAAACATAATTGATCAAGAAATAATCCAAACGTTAATCCAAAATGATCCAGAAACAAATGATCTTCAACGTCCATAAATAAATGTTCTTCTATGTTTGGTAATCACCACATTAAATACTGTTAAGACGGATCGATCAAGAAGTGATGATGATTGTGAGTAAAGATAAACAATTAACAAGTAAACAAACACATAAAACAAAAAAAACACAGATTTAACATGGTTTCCGGCAATGTGCCGACTACTCCACGGACAAAAGAGGATATTTATTATCACGAGAAAGTTACATCAAGTTACAATTAATACATACGGTATTTATAGCCTTGGGAATCAAACCTAACCGACTTAACAGTCAAACCAGATAATGACTGAAATACCCAGAAGTAACTTAACTAAAACACGAAAACATGCAGCAGACGTGTTCCTCAAGTCTGTTGTGCATCAGCAGACTTGTCTTCAGTAGACTTGCCATCAGCAAGTTGATCAACCCTGCTAATCCTGCCTCAACTGAACACCAGATTTCAGTAGATGCTCCATACATTGCTGATCGGAACACGTTTCCATACCAGACCTCGGTAGCATAGTTTAAGTCACCATTACAAATCTCCACATTAACTTCAACTTCATGCAAACTGACCAAATACATAACCAAGTGCCAGATGCACAACCAAGTGCCAGATTTCCTCTTTGTCTTCAGATTTGAATACCTCAGCAGACCCTCAACTTCAGTTGAGTATTCCCTGATTCAAATTAACATCTTCGGATATTTAGCAAGTCCAGACACAACTGAAATTGGCCCATTGAAACTGGTTTATTGAACATATCAGCATGATTCACATCATTGTTGATCTTCTCCACTTCAACCCTCCTCTCATTTCTCAGAAAATGATACCTAACATCAATGTGCTTGGTTCTCTCATGATGAACCTGATCCTTAGCCAAACATATTGCACTAAGACTGTCACAATACACCTTGGCTTGATCTTGATGCAGACTCAGATCATTGACTAGCCCTTTTAACTAGACTGCTTCATTTGTTGCTTTTGTCAGTGCCATGTATTCTGCTTCAGTAGTAGATAATGTCATTGTACCCTGTAAGTTGCCTTCCAACTTACCACAGAACCACCCAAACTAAACACATACCCAGCCATAGATCTCCTGCTATATACATCAACAGCATAATCAGAATCACAGTACCCTGTGACGAAACAATGAGTACCACCTCCATAAATGAGTCCAATATCTGATGTACCCCTAAGGTACCTAAATATCCTTTTTACTGCTTTCCAGTGTTCCTTTCCAGGTTGAGCCATAAACCTGTTGACAACATTGACTGCCTGAGCCAAATCAGGCCTAGTACAGACCATGGCATACATTAAACTGCCCACAGTACTAGCATATGGAACTCTTGACATGTATTCTTCCTCTTCAGCTGACTGTGAAGCAAACACAGCAGACAAATGCAGATTTGGTGCCATTGGAGTATCTATAGGTTTGGCTGTTGGCATACCAATCTTGGATAATACCTTTTCCATATATCCCAGCTGAGATAGGAACAACTTCCCCTGCTTCCTATCTCTATAGATCTCCATCCCCAAAATTTTCTTTGCATTCCCCAAATCCTTCATCTCAAATTCAGCCTTGAGCAGATTCTTCAGATCTTGAATATCAGACTTGTTTGCAGCAGCTATCAGCATATCATCCACATACAGCACCGGACAAATGATTGAACCGTCCTTCAACTTGTTGTGATAAACACATCAATCATATAGACTCCTGTTATAACCCTGCTAAATCATATAACTGTCAAACTTCTTATACCACTGCCTTGAGGCCTACCTAAGTCCATACAAGGACTTCTTCAACTTGCAAACATATCCTTCCTTGCCAAGAACTTGGAAGCCCTCTGGCTGAGTCATACAAATTTCCTTATCTACATCTCCAAGTAGAAAGGCTGTCTTCACATCCAATTGCTCAAGTTCAAGATTCTGATGTGCCACTATTGCTAACAGCACCCTGATGGAAGTATGTCTGACCACTGGAGAAAATATCTCTTCATAGTCTACCCCCTTTTTCTGACTGAACCCTCTTGCAACCAAACGTGCCTTATATCTGATATCATCAGCAAGATGTCATTCCTTCCTTTTTCTTGAATATCCATTTGCACTTGACCGCCCTTCTATCCTGTGGTTGTTTGACCAAATCTCAAGTCCCATTCTTCTGAAGTGACTCCATTTCTTCTCACATAGCACCAAGCCATTGGGATGCCTCAGAACATGTCACAGCTTCCCTATAAGTGTTAGGTTCAAAACCATCCACTTCTTCAGCTACCTGTAGTGCATATCCAACCATATCCTCCTCAAACCCATATCTTCTTGGAAGTTTGATATTGGTCCTCCTAGCTCTGCTGAGAGCTATACCCTACTGAGCAACATCAGATGTTTGAGTGTCTACTGACCCTTGTTCAGCAGATTGGCTTGGATCCAGTTCTGGATCTACGCGATTGTTGACTATCCCCTGCTGAGTCTTTTGATTCAGTAGACTCTACTTGAAGCTCCACCTGTTTGTCAACCTTCTCAGTCCCAGATCCAATTTCAGATTCAGATGTGGCCCTCACAGATGAGTTAAGCATAGATTTTTTATCAAAGACTACACTCCTGCTGAGTATAACCCTATTTTCAGCTGATGACCAGATTCTATAACCCTTAACTCCATCTCCATATCCAACAAACACGCCTTTCTTAGCCCTAGGATCAAGTTTACCTTCACTGACATGATAGTAGACAGTGTTTCCAAAAACCCTAAGTCCAGAGTAGTCTGCTGACCTTTTTGACCAAACTTCACGGTGTGTTTTAAGTTTGATCCCAGTGTGAGGCCCCCTATTGATTAAGTAGCAGGCTGTATTGACATCCTCTGCCCAAAATCTCATTGCTAGACCAGAATTAGAGAGCATGCACCTTGCCCTCTCCAGAAGTGTTTGATTCATCCTTTCAGCAACACCATTCTGTTGAGAAGTATCTCTTACAGTATGATGCCTAGCAATGCCTTCATTCTTGAAAAATTCATCAAACTCTGACCAACAGAATTCCAGTCCATTATCAGTTCTAAGCCTATTGATCTTCCTCCCTATCTGATTCTCAACCAAAACCTTCTACTGCTTGAAGTGTTTGAATGCTTCACTTTTGTGCTTCATCATGACTACCCAACCATTACCACCTCCGATTCCTACCAAATTTCCAACGAAATGTAAACAAAACAACATACTTACGTGATTTGCTTCAAAATGATGTTGTTCTTAGCGTCACTTGCATTTCCGGCGAATGGTCCGGCGAAATGCTTCACTTGTGTTTTGAGGGTTGTGTTTCAATTGAAAAAAAGAAAGAAGAACTAATGTAGTGGAAGTTAAAGGGATGTAAGGAAGAAGTTAAAAATGAGGGAGTAAAGTGATCAATTAAAAGCTGAGGGACTAAAGTGTAGATTTATTGAAAGTTATTAAATTGATGTGGTGCCTTTAGTAGTTTGGTGGTGTAGTGAAGTAAATGAAAAATAATAAAAGTAAAGGGTGCCGATAGTAAATAAAGGATGCCGATAGAAGCCGCCTATATTTATTGGTATTGGTTATTTTATAACTAACCCTAATAATTAGTCATCGTCTTTAGGTAACTTTTGAATGGAAAGGTAAACACTGTATTGAGAAATGACACTTTACTCGTGTGGTTTAGCATATAAACACTTTATCTCCCTATGGTGTTTGATATATGTTTTACCTCTTGTAGTTTTTTTTTTTTTTTGAAGGGTAGTTTAAGATATAAAGTCTTTACTCTCCTATAGTATTTTCATATATGTTTTACCTCTGTGGTTTGAAATATAAAATATTTACTCCCCTATTATAATACTCCCTTCATCCCAATTTGTTTGAGGCATTTTAGAACTCACAATATTTAAGGAGACTTCAATTAATAGGTTGTCTGGTCATTTAAAACTTGATTAATTTATCCTTTTGTCCTTTTTGTACGTAGCATCATTTTCACTATATAAAATGCATTGAGACAATTTAGGTAACTAGAGCAAAAAAAAAAAAAAATTGAGTCTAATTAAAGTGATGAGACTTATTTTAGGATAGTCATAAATGGAATAAGTCTCAAACAAATTGGGACGGAAGGAGTATATGTTTTCCCTTATTATTAAACACTTTGAGGAAAATCATAGAATGTAAAGCATATATTAGTAAAGACTTTTATACGCTAAACCACAAAGAGTAAAGCATATACTCCCTCCATCCCAGTGTATTTGTTCGGTTTGACTTTTCACACAAATTAAAAAAATACCGTTAATATTTTGAATCTTATTAAATGATATAATATTTTACATTTACGCCCTTTAAGTAGTTGTTGAGCATTTAATGCTACACATTTTTTATTGTAATATTGCAAAGAGTGAAAGGTATTTAAATAAATTTGATAATTAATACACAAAGTAGACATTTATTTTGAGACAAACAAAAAAAACGTCGAAAAATAAAATAGGACGGATGGAGTAGTAATGTTAAATCACATATTCCCATATTATATTCTAGATAGACAGATACACAAGCTGAAGAAAACAAACGGTTATAATATATATATATATATATATATATATATATATATATATATATATATATATATATATATATATAAGAAAAAATAGATAAGTTATAGATGGCAGAAATGCAGAATACCTCATTATCTCAAACAAAGACTTCCATTTTCATACATTATAGTGGGAAGTAAGTACATACATCAAAAACTAACAAGACCTATTAAAGTGGTAAAGACCTCGTCTGATGACCAACATATTTGGTAATATTGCTTTGTGTAAAATAAAAAAAGTTACATCAAATGCATACATTACAACAAACTGCTAGCCCCAGGTTTTAGGATACAACACTACTACTACACTCAACTTGATGCCTTTTAAGTGAAAATATACATAACGTGCTACTCAAGAAGCACCACAATCACAAACAAACATGATAAGTTTTCAAGGACCAAGCAGTATCTTCCTCAGTTCAGTAGTCTCTTGAGCAATGCATCCAGAACCCCCCTTCAAAGAGGTTAACCATACCTGATCAGACCTCACCGGTTCGTCGTCGTCGTTTCTATGCCAACTCCAGAAAGCATGAGTTGAGTTCTCTATCTTAAGCTCTCCATGCCCAAAACTTGCTTCACGGAACACTGACCAATGTGGCTGAGGGTTTATGTACCTGGTTGAGGGTTGTACCTGTCAAGTCCAAAGATATATGAATGAGGGTTAGACCACTAAACTGAAGTTTAAGAATGATGTCAAGTCACAGTAGGTTGAGTGTGTTGCCTTTATAGGGTCTCTCTCTTTCTGAAAGAAACTAAAAGATAGCCCAAAATAGCATTCTGAGTTGAAGATAGAGAAACGACCAACCACCAACTTATGGATTTTACTGATACGGACGTGATACAAAAATATGATACGGAGATGTAGGATAAAAGAGGACTAAATTATAAATAATAAAAGTAAAATGTTATATATATATGTGTGTGTGTGTTACCAATGAGCATGTAGAGAGGATAAAAGAACTTACCAATGAGCCAAACCCTCCCTGTTTCCTCCATCACCAATAGTTATGTGGACAGCTCCACAAGGATCAGGCCTTCCATTATAAACACGTGTCTGTTGCAATTGAAGCAAAAACCGTAATAAACATATCAAGCTCCGAAAAATAAGAAGAAGAAAAAAGTCACATGTGAGTTAAGGCATACCGAGCGTTCATAAGCATGCACATGGCCAGCAAACACCATATCCACACCAGCAGCATAGAGCAAAGGCTCCATGGCAGCCCTCATGTCATCACCTTCACCTTGATGAGCTTTGTTACTGTTATACCATGGAACATGGAATAAAACGATTAACCAAGGTGTTCTCTTTCGGTCTACTTTGGCAAGATCATCCTGCATTTCAAGGTTTAACATACAACCATTGTTATTCCTGTCATCGATGTAGTAATGAAACAAGTAAAATCAAAATTTTAACACAGTCCATTCATAAAAGAACATATTTTGACCAGAAATTGTATGGCATGGTAAACAAACCTTCAACCAGCTATATTGATCAGAATACTCATCATAATCCGTGTACGAACCAAGCATAATCGCATGAATCCCAGCAACATCAAATGAGTAATACAGGTTTGAGCTGGATCCACTTTCCTTATACGGCATCTTCCATCTTGCATTGAAAGAAGCAAAACCATCTTTGAATAGCGGAATATTCTCCTTCTCGTGGTTCCCTTGAGTCACCATCCATGGCCTTGTACTGGCAAGTGGCTGCACAAGCTCACCAAATGTGTCCCATCTAGATTGTATGTAATCAGCATAAGAAAGATCTCCGGGCAACAAATGCACGTCATATTTACATCGTGTCATGTGGTCTAGAGTTGACTTTGTCCATCCAGTTTGACCCAAATCACCAGCTACAGCAAAAGTCACAGGAAACTCAGCTGGTGGGGTTTTAAGCTGGAACTCAGACCCTTCTTGACCACAGCGATAGTAATATACCGTGTCATCCTTCAATGGTCCAATCACAGTATGGTGAATCTTCCCTGAACTATAAAACAGATAGGTATATGCAGTATTCTCTCCCCAAGAAACAGAGTCATATTTCCCAGGTGACATCCCATACTCAACAACGGATGGGGCAGATGCAGCATCAGTGACCCAAGTGACCCGAATATGTTTATCACCGGCTAAAGATATGTGAACCTACAATGGACATAAAACAGTACTTTTGCTTCAAGTAAACCAAAATGCAAACGTTCAACTTGAAAACTTAAAGGAAATTATAGTGTGATGACCAATATTTTCACTCTGACAATACAGATGAAGATTTAAAAAGAAAAAAAGTTTATACATTTGGACAGGAATATTATTACACTCGTTCAGTCCATTAACAAAAACAACTTTATTCATTTAATAAAGTAATATTTTCCATCCTATTTTTCTCCTTACAATACATCACATCCACTATATTCAACACAAATCCTGATACATTTCAACCAAAATTCATTTAATGAACAAGTTTTAAGTCAAATAAATCCATGTCCAACCGGATATCTTTTTCAAATGAACATGATAATTAAGCCTGTTAACAACGACCCCCGAAAAAATCCATTATGCTGGACGTAGGCCTTCACGTCTGTAAAGCAATTCATATTCTTTCCCCCACAAGGGAGTTTTTGTTCCTTTATTATTGGGGATAAACCTTTTTTTCCCCTTAATTAGCAATCCCTACTCCATACGTGAAGCAATCTAACATGAAACAACTAATGACATCAGAAGGCTAAGGAAATCCCCCACGCCCCCCCCCCCCCCCCCCCACCCACCCACCCACCCACCCACACACACACACACTTCAGAGTCCAGTAAAAAACGAAATTAAAACAAGGGTTTTGAATAATCCCTCAATTTTACCTGATCGGGATGAGTGGAAGCCTTTGGTCTCCAGGGAAATTCTAAATTTTTGCGAGGAGCAGGACGGATATAATCAGCAGTTGTTGCTGCAACAGCAGCAAAAGCATAGATCAAGGAAACCACTGCTAATGAAACTAGTAATGAAATTGTCTTCATCTTGGTCTGGTTTCAGCTTAGGAAGCTCCGAATACTGAACACAAGATATGAGAAGGAATTTTGGAAGAGGCAGTGTCCGGAATATTTGTCCTGTTTCTTGGTTCTTTTTCACACCTTAAATTACGTCAATTACCCCCGGTTGTGTTTCTGACCGAATTGCTTTGCTTTTTTGACTTCTAATCACCATGGTAATGATCTGATCCGAGTCGGGCCTTGATCTTGCAGAGTAACTAAAGTTAAATAATAGTCAAATTTTACGATTCGAATTCGAACACAAACTTAATATACTTATCAAAGTTAAACTTCATCACGAGCAATTTTTTTTTTTTTTTTTTTTTGCTCCTAACGGGGTTCGAACACTGGTTTTCATGTCATATTATCAGATCCAAGTCGAGCGTTTATCTTGCAGAGTTAAATAATAATCAAATTTTACGATTCGAATTCGAACACAAACTTAATATACTTATCAAAGTTAAGCTTCATCAAGAGCAATCTTTGAACTCAAATGATCTAATCACCATGGTAAATGATCCGATCCAAGTCGAGCGTTTATCTTGAAGAGTTAAATAAAAATCAAATTTCATGATTTGAATTTGAACACATCAAAGTTAAGCTTCTTCACGAGCAAACTTCGAATTCAAATCAAACTCAAACATGTTCCGAATGGAAAAGAGTAAATAGAGTTGATTGTACACTTGGCAATATCACATTGGTTGTGTTAGATTTGATTGCCCCCTTATCATAGTCTGTTAGATTGTTAGTAGTGGATGAGGTGTAGTGTATGGTTAGTTGGAACAATAAATTTTCAGTGTGTGTGTGCAGGCTTATATATGTTAGTAATAGCATCCGCAAAGGAAGCGATTTAAGGGTCTAGATCTATAATTTACACGTAATAAAATAACTAGATCTACTCTACAAGGGGGTTGTAGAACATATCTCTTGGATCTCAAAATCCAAGTAGAAGAACCGCAATTAGAAAGAACAAAGGATGGTGTGAAGAGCACCACGATCTTCCGCACGTGTGATCCAAGCAACTCCCGGTAGAAGGAAATCCTCGTCTCGAATCCTCCCGATATGCTACCCGGAAAACCTCCAAGATTTTCTTCTTACTCCCCTTGGACGAATTTTTTGGCTTCTTCTCTCTAAGAGATAGAAATCGAATTTTGTGTGTGTGTGTTAGGCTTGGTAGAACTCTCTTTATATAGGAGAGTAATCTTTGTCCTCCAAGGATTTTTATTTTGCAAATAAATAAATCCAATTAATAAAAGATAATTCCAAAATATTCTAGAACAAATCTAGAATAATCTTTATCTTTATTTCTTACCGTAAATATTTATCCAATAAATATTTTGTGCACATGTCTTATTAATACACAAGAAAACATTTTCTTGCTCCCTAAGACACTCTATGGCCGAAAATTGCATATTCCCTCCTAGGGTTGGATTTCGGCCATGACACACACATTGGGCCAAGTTTATGAAAAATGTCTTTTTCACATATTTAATTATTTAGCCCAACTAATTTAATAGTCTACTAAACAATTAATTCACATATCGTTTTAATTAAATTCTAATAAGAACTAAATTAATATTATTATGATTCGACGTCCGAGAATAGCTATGCGTTTATATTGGAGGCACGTCGGGGACCATGGACTAATAATCGGCGGCTCCGATAAATCAAATAAATAATTATCTTATGAACGTAATAATTATATTCGATAAATCAATCACAGAATATGCCACCATAATCCCGTGACCGCACTCCTCCGATTATGAGATTATATTTATCTCCTCACGAGAATAATAATAAGCGTCCATTGATATAATCATTACATATGGATTAATCCTCCATAGATCGTTCATTCTAAATCGGGAAGTTACCGTTAACCCTTTTTAGAACCTCTTATCCTTATTTACCATTAACCCCCTAGTGATCAATTAATTCATACAACTCACTCGGTAGCTAATCGGTGTAATATGAACTCGTACGATCGATCGGTTTCTAGGATTAACAAATAAGGGAACTGTCTATCTACTTCCATAAATGGAAGGAATGGATTCGTATCCGTGATAACACGGACTACTCACTCAATCCAAGACAATGCCAAGATGGGGTAATTCGGATCACGGACTCGGTGTAATCCTTAACCGTCAAGTCAAACCTCATACCGATTCAAGCGGTTGATCGTGATCACCTCAGATTAAGATATATCCATAAATATGATCATCGATTGATTCGATAATACTTCTCGATTACGGAATTATATCGTGAACTCTAATCAAATCGGTCCAGCCCTATATGATATATCTATCATATAAAAATGCCCCACTAGCTTCTCTTAACCGAAAGTCCGGATAAGACAATCACACATATTGTGTTCTGGGCGCATTACCCGATACTCTCGATTAACTTCACTATGGGCTAATTGCATTTTAAATACATCTTCACTAACTCAATCCTCCCGTGTATATCCCTTACACTGAGTTAAGTGATTACATAAACGATATACTTTAGGGTTTTCTGCAGTGTAAATACTATTGTCACATCAGTGAATATGAGAATAATAAATATGAATAATAATATCATTTTATTTATTAAATAAAACAATTACAAAATTGTCTTTCGGGCATTACATATAACAATCTCCCACTTGCACGAAAGCATGTGATTAATTGTTTTAGAGCACACCCTATTATTTAAACTACAACAAACTACATCTCCCACTTGCTCTAAAGCAATGGAGACCCATCCCGTATTCTAGTACCCATTAAGCATATCATAACCATTGTAGATGACAAAGTACACTCCGAGTGTGCCGTCGTAGGATAGGTCAGTGACTCGGGGAGTACCTACATCTAAATATCATAGGTCTTAATGATTAGTCAGGTTGTCGGCTCGAGACGATCCGTAGAATCGAAACGCTACCGGTCCATCTAATCATGTGGTACTTTCCCAATATGCTTTTGACCTCTAGTGATTTCGAAAAACCTTATACGCTACCCCTTCATCGTTTGCACAATGATGTGGTATCGGCTTCCAAATCTAGAATCACTCCCAGATATGAAAAGGAAATCCTTAAGCTATATCGCCTCTCTAGCTACTACAAAAGCCGCTAATCACCCAACTAGTTAAAGTCGAGTTGGTGTTGCTGGATTCCTCCATGCAATAGCTTCAACACAAGAGTAAACACTGAGCCCGAGATCGACTTAACGATCATCCTCAATCTGACTTAAAATCAAAATCAGTGTATCACACATATCCAAGTTCACACATGAATATGTCCGCATATTATTCCTCGTTCTCTCAAAATACTAAAGGACATACTAAACTTGCTTTGTTAACCGCCGAATCTAAGATTTGATCAAAGTTGACGTTCAATAACCTGACCATCTCTTACTAGAAAGAGAATCTATCCCATTTCTCTTGATCCGAAGATTGAGAGAGTCATTCCTGAGGCATAGGGTAGAACTTCCTCGTTGAATGTTGCATACACAGATGCATCATCTTAACCAATAAGATGGATGGGAAACCAGTGACTGATTCTAATGAATTTGACCGAGTCAAACTCTTTAGGATGTTGTCGAAATCTCTGTTGCAGAGAATTGTGGCATTGTCAGATTCTGACTTTAGATAACACACCCATGTTGATTCCAACTGGTGCAGTGTTATCCTTCACAAACACTAATATATGCATATATTCACTACTGTACTAAAATTGATATCCAGTCTACAAAAGACTTATCAATATTCTGGTCAAATCCACATATTGTAGAAATATATGACTTCCAGTGACCGAGAGGTTTGCTTTTTATCCACAAAGGACATAAGCCTTGACAGTCATCCTGTCATAAGTTCATAAGGCAATACCCTTCTGTTTCGAATGAATCCATACTCCGTTTGTTTGGCAAAAAAGTCTCAGGGAATCACCCCTATTTTCTGATTTTGAACGAAATCATACAATACTAAGTGGTAAAAGAGTCCAAGGTCTGATTAACTCTCTACTTCTTAGGGAATTACCCCTAGACCACTCTGTTAGTAATACCATCCGCAACGGAAGCGATTTAAGGATCTAGATCTATAAAATACACCTAATAAAATAACTAGATCTATATCTACAAGGGGGTTGTAGATCATACCTCTTGGATCTCAAAATCCAAGTTGAAGAACCGCAAAAGAAAGATTGCAAGAAGATGTGAAGAGCACCACGATCTTCCGTACGTGTGATCCAAACAACTCCCGGTGGAAGGAAATCCTCGACTCGAACCCTTCCGATATGCTACCCGGAAAAACCTCCAAGATTTTTCCCAAACCCCTTGGCCGAATTTTCTATCTTCTCTCTAAGAGTTGATAGTCGAAATTATGTGTGTTGTAAGGCTTAGGAGAACTCTCTTTATATAGGAGAGTAAAACTTAACTTCCAAGGATTTTATTTTGCAATTAAAATAAATCCATTAAATAAAAATAATCCCATAATATTCTAGAACAAATCTAGAATAATATTTATCTTTATTTCTTTCCATAAATATTTATCCAATAAATATTTTATGCACATGTCTTATTAATACACAAGAAAATAATTTCTTGTTCCATAATAATAAGGGGGGGCGAAATTTACCAATTATTGACCTAGTCAATATCAATTTTGCCATTACACAATAATTGGGCCAAGATTATGGAAAATGTCTTTTCCAATATTTATTTAGCCCAACTAATTTAATAGTCCACTAAACAATTAATTCACATATCATTTTAATAAAGTCCAACAAGAACTAAACTAATATTATCAGGATTCAACATCCGAGAATAGCTATGCTATATTTGGAGGCACGTCGGGGACCATGGACTAATAATTAGCAGCTACGATAAATCAAATAAATAATTATCTTACGAACAGAATAATTATATTCGATAAATCAATCACAGGAATATGCCACCATAATCCCGTGACTGCACTCCTCCGATTATGAGATTATATTTATATCTTCACGAGAATAATAATAAGCGTCCATTGATATAATCATTACATATGGATTAATCCTTCATAGACTGTTCATTCTAAATCGAGAAGTTACTGTTAACCCTTTTTAGAACATCTTATTATTATTTACCATTAACCCCCTAGTGATCAATTAATTCATTCAACTCACTGGTAGCTAATCAGTGTAATATGAACTCGCGCGATCGATCAGTTTCTAGGATTAACAAATAAGGGAACTGTCTATCTACTTCCATAAATGGAAGGAATGGATTCCGTATCCGTGATAACACGGACTACTCACTCAATCCAAGTACAATGCCAAGATGGGGTAATTCGGATCACGGACTCGGTGTAATCCTTAACCGTCAAGTCAAACCTCATACCGATTCAAGCGGTTGATCGTGATCACCTCGGGATTAAGATATATCCATAAATATGATCATCGATTGATCGATAAGACTTCTCGATTACGGAATTATATCGTGAACTCTAATCAAATCGGTCCCTATATGATATATCTATCATATATAAATGCCCCACTAGGTTCTCTTAACCGAAAGTCCGGATAAGACAATCACACCTATTGTGTTCGGGCGCATTAATTGCACGTTAAAGGAGAGACCCGATACTCTCGATTAACTTCACTACGGGCTAATTGTATTTTAAGTACATCTTCACTAACTCAATCCTCCCGTGTATATCCCATACACCGAGTTAAGTGATTACATAAACGATATACTTTAGGGTTTTCTCGTAGTGTAAATACTATTGTCACATCGGTGAATATGAGAATAATAAATATGAATAATAATATCATTTCATTTATTAAATAAAACAATTACAAAATTGTCTTTCGGGCATCACACCTAACAATCTCCCACTTGCACGAAAGCATGTGATTAATTGTTTTAGAGCACACCCTATTATTTAAAATACAACAAACTACATCTCCCACTTGCTCTAAAGCAATGGAGACCCATCCCGTATTCTTGTACCCATTAAGCATATCATAACCATTGCCAGATGACAAAATACACTCCGAGTGTGCCGTCGTAGGATAGGTCAGTGACTCGGGAGTACCTACATCTAAATGTCATGGGTCTTAATGATTAGTCAGGTTGTCGGCTCGAGACGATCCGTAGAATCGAAACGTTACCGGTCCATCTAATCATGTGGTGCTTTCCTAATATGCTTTTGACCTCTAGTGATTTCGAAAATCCTTATAAGCTACCCCTTCATCGTTTGCACAATGATGTGGTAACGGCTTCCAAATCTAGAATCACTCCTAGATATGAAAAGGAAATCCTTAAGCTATATCGCCTCCCTAGCTACTACAAAAGCCGCTAATCACCCAACTAGTTAAAGTCGAGTTGGCGTTGCTGGATTCCTCCAGCCAATAGCTTCAACACAAGAGTAAACACTGAGCCCGAGATCGAATTAACGATCATCCTCAATCTGACTTAAAGTCAAAATCAGTGTATCATACATATCCAAGTTCACACATGAATATGTCCGCATATTATTCCTCGTTCTCTTCAAGATACTAAAGGACATACTAAACTTGCTTTGTTAACCGCCGAATCTAAGATTCGATCAAAGTTGACGTTCAATAACTTGACCATCTCTTACTAGAAAGAGAATCTATCCCATTTCTCTTGATCCGACGATTTAGAGAGTCATTCCTGAGGAAGAGGGTAGAACTTCCTCGTTGAATGTTGCATACACAGATGCATCATCTTAACCAATAAGATGGATGGGAAACCAAAGATGATCGATTCTAATGAATTCGACCGAGTCAAACTCTTAAGAATGTTGTCCAAATCTCTCGTTGCGAGAGAATTGTGGCATTGTCGTATTTCGACTTCGATAACACACCCATGTTGATTCCAACTCGGTGCAAGTGTTATCCTTCACAAACACTAATATATGTATATATATTCACTACCGTACTAAAATTGATATCCGATCTACAAAAGACTTATCAATATTCTGGTCAAATCCACATATTGTAGAAATATATGACTTCCATTGACCGAGAGGTTCGCTTTTTATCCACAAAGGACATAAGCCTTGACAGTCATCCTGTCATAAGTTCATAAGGCAATACCCTTCTGTTTCGAATGAATCCAGACTCCGTTTGTTTGGCAAGAAAGTCTCAGGGAATCACCCCTATTTTCTTTTGAACGAAATCATGCAATACTAAGTGGTAAGAGAGTTCAAGGTCTGATTAACTCTCTACTTCTTAGGGAATTACCCCTAGACCACTCAATCTTTGCTCTGAAAGATAAACTTTCCTATTCATTCTACTCTTTTCCATGTAGATCCAATTACTTCCCATCGGGCCCGAGACGCTCGGGTGGTTCTACAAGAGCATGAACAGAAGCGGAGTACCGAACTCCATTCACGGGGTTATGGCTATTAAACCAACCTCTATTATCAGAATCCTATACTGCTCACAAAAGAGCCATAGGTCATCAATCGATCCTCAGACTACAAAGTCCGCAGAACCCGTAATGGGTAATGGATAAACCATACTCCCAATACTTACTGGGTGGATCGAAATTCTGATCTAGTTTAGTAGTATTTAGTGTTATCACCAACAACCGATGTTGGATGTGGTCTGATTTTAATCAATTAGTAACTACCTTGAGTAAACGTACTTCAAGGTTTAAGGTTTTGCTGTTCATGGACTCTATCAGAAAGGATGCAACAGTATAACTGTCCCTTCCCGATTTCAAGAATCTAACCTTTATACTCAATAGGTTAAAAGATATATCACGAATGGTCATTGACCGAACGTATGCGCGAAATTCCCAGTCTTACCTTCAAGCACCGTGTGCTAAATGCTTATATTTACGGAAGTGGGGTGAACCGAATCCACACCTTATCCGTAAATTCCAAAGCATATTCTAGGTAGACTTCTCGGTCTTACATGTCAATGTAAACCGTTATTTGGCTTTCAATATCTTTATTGAGTTAAGCAGTGTATTGTAGCACATCTAAAACTATATAAGGCAATTTTAACGGTTTCTCACTTAGTGAGAACATGTCACAATGAGGCAGCCGAGCATCGTCTCGAGGACTATGAATGGCCTATTCCGAGTATAGAATACTCTATCTCTCGTTGAAAACAGAGAAACCTCAAAATATTTTGGATAAACTTACCGGAGTGTTTGAATAGTTATCGACAAGAAGTCACTACTCGGAAGCTCCTACCGGCTTGTATCTTTCATCGACCCCGAAGGTCGTCATGAACAAGCTATGTTACTTCTTTATAACCATTATCCTTTCCCGATTGAAAGGAAACTTAGTCATTGAACCTTTGAGACAATCTAACCGGATCGGGAGAAAGGAATCACCCCGAGCCAGTCTTCAGGTCTTGTCTTTTAGGGACTATGCACTAACTATGGAATATGAAGAAGCGTTTATCTAAATATAGAAACCAATTGCTTTTGATAGTTCTTAAGATGTGTTTTATATACATATTTCAGCAGTTCTAAGTGGTTTTGACTTTATCAAACAAAAGTCCGAGTCTTGGATTCGTACTACAAATGGTACATTCACTTTCTATACGATAAACAAATTATCGAATAAAAGGTAAATCCATTCGTTCCAACGAATCTTAAACCGAAAATAAATTTTCCGCGATATCCAAGAATTGAATCCGAGATTCATTTCCTTATATCACTCCCACTATTCTAGCTAAAATTAACTGCCCGTTGTTTACTCCTTTAATCGTTAAATGCACTGCTACCTTGTTCTTCCAAAGAACTTAGCTCGAGAAAATCGCCAAGGATTCATAGGTTGGTGATCCAAAATCACTGTCCTTATATATCCTATGATTTTCAGTTAATTAATTTTCGGTTCAGCCTTAAAGTTTTCTCAGTTTAGATGACTAACACTTTTAGACATATCCTCCCAATTTTGACTTTCCGTGAATGGAAACAGTCTTGAACCAGCGGTTCGTTTGAGTAGACACTACTCTTGAACCGTGGGATGTCTATTTCGAGTGTTACTCGTCGGGATTTCTCGGATTTTTTAATATACCAGAAAAAACAACAAATCATAACATTAAAGCTCCCACTAGTTTATCGGTTCAAAATACCGTCTAACGAGCAATGCTTTATTTTTATGATTTTCCGATTTTTTCGATTAGAAAATCTTTCGTACATAGTTCTAATGTGTCCAGAAAAAGAACAAATCATAGAACTCCCTAGTTCATCGATTCCAAATATCGTCTAACTAGCAACATTTCATGACTTTCCGGTTTTTCAATTAGAACGGTTACGTGTGTAGTCAGTTACACTTTTCTAATGTTCTAGAAAAACAACAAATCATAAAGCTCCCACTAGTTCATCGATTCCAAATATCGTCCAACTAGTAACACTTCATGATTTTCCGATTTTTCAATTAGAAAATTACTCGTGTAATTACTACACACTCAAAATTCACCAGAAGAATTTCAAAGTCCGAAATCACCCAAGTTTGTCTCCCGTTTGACACGAATGACACTAGTGACATACCTATATGTCACTCTGGTTTTTAAAAGGCTTAAGAGAAAATATCTCTTTCGAAAAATAATTGCATTATCGATTAACTAGTTCAACGTCCTAGTTACTTTCCACTTTTTAACGAAGTCAATACTAGTCAATTATTAAATTTTTAAGCAATTTAGTAAGGGATATAATGCTATAAATAAAATGACATATATTAATTCAAGTTTAACACTACTATATAAATTTATTTTAGGAATTGTAAACTAAAAGATAAGTCTACTCTACCATTCCAAGGTTTTAACCTCGCATCTCAGTGCCGCCGTAGGGTAGGTCAAAGAGATGACGGTTAAATCGAGACAATCTCATCAATGAATAACTTGTGAGAATCAAACATCCCACGAGAATCGAACATCCCTTTATTCATTGACTACCTTCCTTTTTTTAGCCTAGATATTATCATAAATATCCTTTATGAGTGTGACCTACTATATCGGATCTCTTAGGTACGCCCCGAGTGTGCCGTCGTAGGATAGGTCAGTAACCCGACGAGTACCCAGAAATCCTATCCTTTCGGAGACCAAGCCATGAATGTTGATAGGGGTGAACACCATCCGTATAGGGACGAAATCAAAGCGCCGCGAGGCGTCACCCTTCTCTCACTTACTTGTATCTATAGTAGAGGCCGTGGGGTTGGCTGTCGCCTCCCCCGCTCCCACTCAATATTTTGGAAGTGGTGGTGGGTTAACTAACCACGTCTTTTTGATGTTAACATAAAAGCACATCAAATCAAGGATTCCGAATGGTGTCGGTAACGTAGGCAAGCCTACCCGTCCTATTCGTTGGAACATATGTGACAGTCGGACGTTGGTGTAGCTTAGTCTTGCCGGACCCCCGTGCATACATCACACTAGGAGGGTTAAGTCGGTCGAGCCTAGCTCAGTTGACCACCCAACTTATAGCGAACCGTTTTTATCCAAGATTTATTGTTCTTTTACCATCATTCAATCTCGTAGACACTACGAATTGAAAACGTGATCTCGTTTGGGCTTTAAGGCGGTTCACCGAGAACACACACCGAAAGTCTTAACGATTTCATAACCCGTCCTCGGATCTTTAATTAGTTACTAAATTAATTAATTACCACGTATTAATTAAATTTCAACTAATTACGCGAGTTTGTATACATGCCTATTTTAATTACCAAAATTAAAATTCTACATGTATGCATGGAGTGGATTTATGATATTATGCATGTCATGACAATTCCGATTTTATTTCTATTTTATGATCAAACACATAAAAAATAAATTGTGGAAAATTTAAACACCGAGATGGATTGTTGGTACCCCCGTATCTAATCTATCCTAGGAAAGTTGTAAATTACATAATCTATGTCTTCGAGTCTTGATCTTCGAATCTTGAACTCGAGAACTTCCGGATTTTCAAAGCTTCGATCTCGATACGAACCACGAACGACGAGGGAGGAGGCCGTAATATACCAATATATTCAAAATATATATATATTGTCAAATTGTTTTATAATTTTTTTTTTTTAATAACAGCCCTCGGCCAAGTATAAAAAAAACTGATTTTTTATTATTTATTATTTTTTATTAATGAGGCATGTCACGGCAGCAAAGTTAAAAATATTTTTTTTTTTTTTTGGTCAAACCTTGCGGCCATGTTCTAATACATTTGGTTACAAGAAAAAAATTTTTTTTTGCTGCCGCCAAAAAAAAAAAAATTTGCCGACGGGAAAAAAAAATAATTAAACAATTCGGCCTCCTCCCGTTTTTACCTTCTTGATGATCTTCAATACCATGATCTTCAACACATCATCTTCGTCGTCTCGAACCCGGATCAAAAAAATAAATACAAAAGGTACTACCTTTTTTACATAATTTTTGAATTCAACATAATTAAATTACAAATCCTATGCTCAATTGATACTAATCAAAAGAGCTACAAAATAGATCTACGGGTAAACAATACCAACCCCAATCCATCTCTTCAAACCACAACAATCGCAACATAAAAAAAATAAACATGCATTCGGCCCCTTTTTAAAAAAAAATTGGGACAAAAAATCTACATGTTTTACCACTCCTAGATCTAATATTTTATACGTATAAATATAGATCACCATGGCGACTGCTACCACTAGGTTCTCTTAACCGAAAGTCCGGATAAGACAATCACACCTATTGTGTTCTGGGCGCATTAATAGCACGTTAAAGGAGAGACCCGATACTCTCGATTAACTTCACTACGGGCTAATTTTATTTTAAGTACATCTTCACTAACTCAATCCTCCCGTGTATATCCCATACACTGAGTTAAGTGATTACATAAACGATATACTTTAGGGTTTTCTGTAGTGTAAATACTATTGTCACATCGGTGAATATGATAAATATGAATAATAATATCATTTCATTTATTAAATAAAACAATTACAAAATTGTCTTTCGGGCATCACACCTAACACACTCAAGATTTGCTCTGAAAGATAAAATTTCCTATTCATTCTACTCTTTTCCGTGTAGATCCAATTACTCCCACTGGGCCTGAGACGCTCAGGTGGTTCTACCAGAGTATGAATTGAACTGGAGTACCGAACTCCATTCACAGGTTTATGGCTATTAAACCAACCTCTATTATCAGAATCCTATACTGCTCACAAAAGAGCCATGGGTGATCAATCGATCCTGTAGACCATTAAGTCCTCAGAACCCGCAATGGGCAATGAAGAAACCATACTCCCACTACATTCTGGGTGGATCGACTTTACGATCTAGTTCGGTAGTATTTTAGTGTCGCACCAACAACCAATGTTGGATGTGGTACGATTTTAATCGATTAGTAACTACCTTGAGTAAACGTACTTCAAGGTTTAAGGTTTTACCGTTCATAGACTCTATCGAAAGGACGCAACAAGATGACAAGTCCCCTTCCCGATCTCAAGAATCTTATAACAAACCTTTTTCTCAATGCTACAAGATATATAACGATTGGTCACTGACCGAACGTGTGCGCGAAATTCCCAGATCTACCTTCAAGAACCGTGTGCTAAATGCTTATATTTATGGAAGTGGGGTGAACTGAATCCACACCTTATCCGTAAATTCCAAAGTATATTCTAGGTAGACTTCTCGGTCTTACACTTCAATGTAAACCGAAATTTCGCTTCTAATATCTTTATTGAGTTAAGCAGTGTATTGTAGCACATCTACAACTATGTAAAGCAATTCAACGGTTTCTTCCTTAGTGAAAGCATTTCACTATAAGGCAGGCCGAGCATCAGTCCCTAGGACTATGTGATGGCCCATTTCTGAGTATAGAATACTCCATCTCCGACAAAATCAGAGACACCTTAGAATATTTTGGATAAACTTACCGGATTGTTTGAGTAGTTGTCAGACTAGAAGTCACTACTCATAAGCTCCCACTAGCTTGTATTTTTTTCATAAGACTCCGAAGGTCATCATGAACAAGCGTTGTTACTTCTTTATAACCATTTTCCTTTCCCGATTGAAAGGAAGCTTAGTCATTGAACCTTTGAGACAATATAACCAGACTGGGAGAAAGGAATCACCCTGAGCCAGTCTTCAGGTCTTGTCTTTTAGGGACTATGCACTAACTATGGAATATGAAGAAGCGTTTATCTAAATATTGAAACCAATAGTTCTTAAGATGTGTTATGTATACATATTTCAGCAGTTCTTAGTGGTTTTTGACTTTATCAAACAAAAGTCCGAGTCTTGGATTCGTACTACAAATGGTATATTCACATTCTATACGACAAACAAATTATCGAATAGAAGGTAAATCCTTTCGTTCCAACGAATCTTAAACAGAAAATAATTTTTCCGCGATATCCAAGGATTGAATCCGAGATTCATTTCCTTATATCACTCCCACTATTCTAGCTAAAATTAACTGCCCGTTGTTTACTCTTTTAATCGTTAAATGCACCGCTACCTTGTTCTTCCAAAGAACTTAGCTCGAGAAAATCGCCAAGGATTCATAGGTTGGTGATTAAAAATCACTGTCCTTATCCTATGATTTTCAGTTAATTAATTTCGGTTCAGTCTTAAAGTTTTCTCGTTTAGATGACTAACACTTTTAGACATATTCTCCCATTCTTTCCGTGAATGGAAACAGTCTTGAACCAGCGGTTCGTTTGAGTAGACACTACTCTTGAACCGTGGGATGTCTATTCGAGTGTTACTCGTCGGGACTTCTCGGATTTTCTAATATACCAGAATAAAACAACAAATCATAATATTAAAGCTCCCACTAGTTTATCGGTTCCAAATACCGTCTAACGAGCAATGCTTTATTTTTTTTTATGATTTTCCGATTTTTTTGATTAGAAAATCTTTCGTACATAGTTCCAATGTTTCCAGAAAAACAACAAATCATAGAACTCCCACTAGTTCATCGATTCCAAATATCGTCCAACTAGCGACATTTCATGACTTTCCGGTTTTTCAATCAGAACGTTTACGTGTGTACTTAGTTACACTTTTCTAATGTTCTAGAAAAAACAATAAATCATAAAGCTCTCACTAGTCCATCGATTCCAAATATCGTTCAACTAGTAACACTTCATGATTTTCCGATTTTTCAATTAGAAAATTACTTGTGTAATCACTACACACTCAAAATTCACTAGAAGAATTTCAAAGTCCGAAATCACCTTTGATCAAACTAAGTTTGTCTTCCATTTGACACGAATGACACTAGTGACATACCTATATGTCACTCTGGTTTTTAAAAGGCTTAAGAGAAAATATCTCTTTCGAAAAATAATTGCATTATCGATTAACTAGTTCAACGTCCTAGTTACTTTACACTTTTTAACGAAGTCAATACTAGTCAATTATTAATTTTTAAGCAATTTAGTAAGGGATATAATGCTGTAAATAAAATGACATATATTAATTCAATTTTAACACTACTATATAAGTTTATTTTAGGAATTGTAAACTAAAATTAAGTCTACTCTACCATTCCAAGGTTTTAACCTCGCATCTCAGTGCCGCCGTAGGGTAGGTCAAAGAGATGACGGTTAAATCGAGACAATCTCATCAATGAATAACTTGTGAGAATCGAACGTTCCACGAGAATCGAACATCCCTTTATTCATTGACTACCTTCCTTTTTTAGCCTAGATATTATCAAGAATATCCTTGATGAGTGTGACCTACTATATCGGATCTCTTAGGTACGCCCCGAGTGTGTCGTCGTAGGATAGGTCAGTGACCCGACGAGTACCCGGAAATCCTATCCTTTCGGAGACCAAGCCATGAATGTTGATAGGGGTGAACACCATCCGTAGGGGGACGAAATCAAAGCACCGCGAGGCGTCACCCTTCTCTCACTTACTTGTATCTATAGTAGAGGCCGTGGGGTTGGCTGTCACCTCCCCCGCTCCCACTCAATATTTTGGAAGTGGTGGTGGGTTAACTAACCACGTCTTTTTGATGTTAACATAAAAGCACATCAAATCAAGGATTCTGAATGGTGTCGGTAAAACAAAACAAAACACCCCCACACTTATCTTTTTGCTCGTCCTCGAGCAAAACAAAACAAAATCAAGCTCGAGACAAATAAACATCTAGACAAATATAAAGTATATTCAATAACTTAGAAGTTCACCCGTGTAGTGTGTGTATAGCCATAATAAACTTCCACTAAGATCCACAATTTGAAAGTTATTCAAACCAAAACTAGCCCGGTTTCCCATATAAGTTAGAAATATTCAAAAATTATAACAGGCACTTTACAAAACATACATATCCCAAAAAGAAATAGTAGAGAATATCTAAAACATTTCGACCGACCCCAGAGGATAATCCCTACAACATATCCTTCAGTTTATACTGGGTATAAGATTAACGATAACTAAGTCCTTACTTATTCATAATAATATATTTCAATATTTTCACTTTTTTCACACTTTTCTAACACACATCGAATAAGCTTTTGCCCTCATAGCGAGAATAGGACATTTCAAGATAATCCCCTACCTTACTCCAATCATAAGGCGACTATAAAGCGACCGTCGTGAGCTTTTGGTCATCATAGTGGAATAGGACATACGTGGTACACCCTACCTCACCCAAATCATAAACCGGACTTCCGACACACACAATTACAATTATGTTTACTTAGAGATTTCGGTGGCGGTGGAAAAGATTATTTTCTAGTAGCACGGACCACCGAGCATAACACCTCAAGTAAACAATTTATTACTATTGCAAAGACTTAATCACGTTTCACTTATCACATTCAAACTTACAGATATTCACAGTATGTCATATTTTAACTCTAAATACAAACTACTAAACTTTTCAAGAATTGTACATAAGCAAAGAAACATGCTATAATCATCAAAAATTTCTAATTAAATGGGGTAGGCTTTCATCATTTAGCTCATCATTTACTATGGCATGTGAAAAAGAGTGTCGGGTGAAACAACTAAAATTACTAAATATACAGAATATAGCAAAAATGATATAAACTCAAGCAAAGATATGCCTTTGTCTACTCGGGACTTACGAAAAATTTAGCACTTTTTCATAGAAATATAACTAATTAAGAAAATGATATGTAGATACCTAACCCCTCCCCCACACTTAGATTGCAACTTGTCCTCAAGTTATACAGAAATAATAAACTAGAGAACTTAGCTGATTGGATGCTGGCAATTCGGAGGAACCAACAAGAACCAGGATTGCTTGCATAGCTCGCAGGCGTGGAGCATCACGGGTAAACCGAATTCATCGTGAAAGTGCACAATAGCTATCAAAAATATCCTGAGACTTGACCAAAGTGCAAAAAGAGTCTACGGGGAAAAGATTAGACGTATACAAATAAAGCACATAAGGAAAAGAATTTATAGAGATATTCAAATTATGCTCACATAAAGATGGACACATATACATGAAAATATCACAAACTCGTAGGCTAGGTGCAACTACATGAAAATGTACTACAATGCAAACTACATGACAAATCCTAAAAATTAAAATAAATAAATAAAAACGAGGTAGTATTACGGAAACCGACAGTTAACTACGCTCAAGAAAAATAAAAGAAAAAAAATAGAAAAACAATGCAACTAGATGACATGCAACTAAATGATATGCAAAAATAAAATAAAATAAAAGAAAGAAAACTAGCCCATTCATTTGCAACATGACATATATAAAATAAACGTCTACCAAATAATGACAGGTTACGATAAACGACAGTGCTGTCCATTACGTGCAGTGTAGACGCGCCTTAAGACTCGTCAAAAGTGATAGCATTATGGAAACCCAACAGTTAGCTATACTAAACGAGATATAACTCATAAGCCAAAGATGGTAGCATACGGAAAACCGACAAGTAGCTACCCAAATGAGTTATGAAAAACAAAGAAAGCACGTAAGTCTTAAAAGCTAACAAGATTCATCACAACGGTATGTAGCATACGGAGACCGACATTAGCTACTAATTAACATGAAGACCGAGTTATAGCTTACGAGAACCGACAAAGTCACTATAACTTGCATGAATCAAAATATAAGGATAAGATCATTTACTTAGCATGAATTCATAGATGGAAAGGTATAACATTCATATTCAGGACATCTATGTAAGAAAAAAAATATAGGCCACAGAAGCTCGAATGTAAGCAATCCATACTAAATAAAGCATTAGGAATGAGATCAAGAAAAACCTGGACTACTGAAGTGGCGTTCAGCACAACAGACGGGCGTTCACCTCAAAATACAGCTTTGGACGAGCGTTCAGCCAAACAAACGCTCGGTTGACTTGAAAACCAACCGGACGGACGTTCAGAAAGCATAGACGCTCGTCTGGTCCTTTAAACCAGAACAGAGTCGAAAATATTTGAACGGACGAACGTCCAATACTTTCAAACGCTCGTTTACTGCAGCTAAAGCGGACGGGCGTCCAACAGAGAAGACGCTCGTCCAATAACAAGAATGCAAAGCAGGAACGCAGAAAATAACACAGCAAAACCCTAATATTCCAATTCTAAAAACCAAGAACGAGGAAGCCACATCAAATTCAAGCACAGACGGTTAGATTAGGAAACAACTAAACATATAAACTTCACGTAAAACAAGTTGAGTAAAAAACTTTTGCACATTCCTAACCTAACGGTCATCGAAACACGGCAAAATAAAAACTCTCAACTTGGTATACACTACTTTTATTAAAAACAAAAATAAAACGTAACAAAATCGAGAACTAACAAGACTGGATTCAACATGACACCTATTCCCCGGCAACGGCGCCACTTTTGTTGGGGAGATTTTGCATCATTAAAACAAAAGAAATTTATAAACCCTAACTATCATGCAAAACTAACTCCTAACCGACCAAAACATCGGGTTGTTGCTAGTAAAGCGTAATGAGTAAGGGGTCGATCCTCAGGGAAAAGGTATGTTCAATCTAATCTCCTTAATCCTACCAATTGTTACTCATAAACATAAAAACAAAAAAAACAAAACATAGAAATCAAATAACAATTCAAATAAATCTAATCTAAGAAACATGGGAACAACCAAAGTACAAACCTAAGTGATTTCAATTCTAGTTAATCTCATGATTCTAATTCGATTTATGGTTTCACCCTTTCACGAGACACAAATCCCTAATCTCTTAGTGAACTTATCTCTCAAGCTATAAAAGCCTACTTTCGTAGCGAATTCAATTATCTATCTCTCATCTTTCGAGTGTTGAGACTGATTTACCAAAAAAACTCGGGTGTAGATTCAATTAACTCTCGTTTTTAAAGAACCTAACAACCTAGATCAATAACTCATTAACTTGTCACTTAATCAACGGTTAAAGACCCTATCTTTCTATGGTGATCTAAGGTTTACACAACTTTCGTATTGTAAACATCGATAAGAAACTAAATCTTTCGATTCTATTCTCATGGCATACAAAACGCAAGGAAAGATACAAAATTAAATCACAATCATGAAGAAAACTGGAATTAAATAAATTGAAAAGAATCAAACTCACATAGTTTTGAACAAGGATTGATCCATGGAAACGAAAAGAAAAACGAAACTAATCTACTCCTAATCTAACCTCGGTTCACCCGAGCACAAGGCTCGGGTGACCGGCCTTCAAGTCTCCAAGATGCGGTTTGTGCTCTCTTTTTTGATGTGAAGAAAAATATGGATGAATTTAGGGTTTGGGGCTCTTTGTGCTTTAAATAGAAAACGAGAGGCGGTTGCTACGGTAACCTAAGTCGGTTCGCCGAATGCGGCGGTGGACGCTCGTTTGATTATGCGGACGCCCGTCCACTTTCTCGAACGGGGGTTGGACGCTCGTTCGGACAGCGTCTGAACTCTCTGTATGTGAATTACGATTCTGGACGCACGTTCAAATGACCAGACGCCCGTCCATAGTGGACGCTGCATGGACGCTCGTCCAGATTTGCTGGACTTCGATTTCTTGATCATTATCCTTTCTTTCCTCCATCTTTATCCTCTTGTATCATCTCTATCTCTTATCAACACTTCAAATTCGACTTTAGCCTCTTCCAAAGTTAAAGATATGTATCTACACACATCGAAAAACATACCAAAACGTAACACAATTCCAAAACAACATAAAACCATCAAATAAAGACTATAATTGATACGTTTTCATATTTAACCATTAAAAACCTCATTTACTCAATATTTACATATATAGCTCGAAATCTATGAAAATCATACGAATGTAGGGGAAATTGATATAGAAAATATATGTAAAAATCACTATAAATTAGCCCTTAACATGGTGGGTTAACTAACCACGTCTTTTTGATGTTAACATAAAAGCACATCAAATCAAGGATTCTGAATGGTGTCGGTAACGTAGGCCAAGCCTACCCGTCCTATTCGTTGGAACATATGTGACAGTCGGACGAAATCGGGTCAAGAGAGCCCCATTGAGATAAGAATGAATCACCCCTCCGCTCACCGGTGGAGCTTAGTCTTGCCGGACCCCCGTGCATACATCACACTAGGAGGGTTAAGTCGGTCGAGCGAAACCCAGTTGACCACCCAACATATAGGCGAACCGTTTTTATCCAAGATTTATTGTTCTTTTACCATCATTCAATCTCGTAGACACTACGAATCGAAAACGTGATCTCGTTTGGGTTTTTAATGCGGTTCACCGAGAACACACACCGAAAAGGCTTAACGATTTCATAACCCGTCCTCGAATCTTTAATCAGTTACTAAATTAATTAATTACCACGTATTAATTAAATTTCAACTAATTACGCGAGTTTGTATACATGCCTATTTTAATTACCAAAATTAAAATTCTACATGTATGCATGGAGTGGATTTATGATATGATGCATGTCATGGCAATTCCGATTTTATATCTATTTTATGATCAAACACATAAAAAATAAATTACGGAAAATTTAAACACCGAGATGGATCGTTGGTACCCCCGTATCTAATCTATCCTAGAAAAACAGTAAATTACAATCTTGTTGTCTTCATGTCTTCGATCTTCGAACCTTGAACCACGAACCGCGAACCCGAAAGGAGAAGGGGCCTTTATTTTATAAAATAAAATAAAATTTTTTTTTCGAATTTTTTATTATTATTAAAATCCTGTTGTATTCTTTATTCCAGAAAAATAAATAAATTTTTTTATTTTAAAAATTGCCGATTTTATAAAAAAAATTAGGGTTTGATAAAAAAAAAAACAAACCCTAGCCGCATGGTACAAAAAAATAACAAAAAATTTTCCGCCCCGACTCCTATTCATACCTCGAGTTCCGTCTTCTTCTCGTGTTCTTCATCGTTCTTCGTCGTTTTTTCCGCAATTACAAAAAAAATAAAAAATAGCCGAAAAATAAAGAAATAAAAAAACAACAACTTTTACATCAATCCTATGCTCAAACGATCTAAATCGAGAGAACTTACAATAGATCTAACGAGTAAACAGTACCAACCCCAATCCATCTCTTCAAACCACAACAATCGCAACATAAAAAAAATAAATATATGCATCGGCCCCTAAAAGAATTGGGACAAAAAATCTACATGTTTTCCACTCCTAGATCTAATATTTTATACGTATAAATATAGATCACCAGGCGTCTGATACCACTGTTAGTAATACCATCCGCAACGGAAGCGATTTAAGGGTCTAGATCTATAATTTACACGTAATAAAATAACTAAATCTACTCTACAAGGGGTTGTAGAACACACCTCTTGGATCTCAAATCCAAGTAGAAGAACCGCAATTAGAAAGAACAAAGGATGGTGTGAAGAGCACCACGATCTTCCGCACGTGTGATCCAAGCAACATCCCGGTGGAAGGAAATCCTCGTCTCGAATCCTCCCGATATGCTACACGGAAAACCTCCAAGATTTTCTTCTTACTCCCCTTGGCCAAATTTTTGGCTTCTTCTCTCTAAGAGATAGAAGTCGAATTTTGTGTGTGTGTGTTAGACTTGGGAGAACTCTCTTTATATAGGAGAGTAATCCTTGTCCTCCAAGGATTTTTATTTTGCAAATAAATAAATCCAATTAATAAAAGATAATTCCAAAATATTCTAGAACAAATCTATAATAATCTTTATCTTTATTTCTTACCATAAATATTTATCTAATAAATATTTTATGCACATGTCTTATTAATACACAAGAAAACAATCTCTTGATCCCTAAGACACTCTATGGCCGAAAATTGCATCTTCCCTCCTAGGGTTGGATTTCGGCCATGACACACACATTGGGCCAAGTTTATGAAAAATGTCTTTTTCACATATTTAATTATTTAGCCCAACTAATTTAATAGTCTACTAAACAATTAATTCACATATCGTTTTAATTAAATTCTAATAAGAACTAAATTAATATTATTAGGATTCGACGTCCGAGAATAGCTATGCTATATTGGAGGCACGTCGGGGACCATGGACTAATAATCAGCGGCTCTGATAAATCAAATAAATAATTATCTTATGAACATAATAATTATATTCGATAAATCAATCACAGGAATATGCCACCATAATCCCGTGACTGCACTCCTCCGATTATGAGATTATATTTATCTCCTCACGAGAATGATAATAAGCGTCCATTGATATAATCATTACATATGGATTAATCCTCCATAGATCGTTCATTCTAAATCGGGAAGTTACCGTTAACCCTTTTTAGAACCTCTTATCCTTATTTACCATTAACCCCCTAGTGATCAATTAATTCATACAACTCACTTTGGTAGCTAATCAGTGTAATATGAACTCGTACGATCGATCAGTTTCTAGGATTAACAAATAAGGGAAGCTGTCTATCTACTTCCATAAATGGAAGGAATGGATTCCGTATCGTGATAACACGGACTAATCACTCAATCCAGTACAATGCCAAGATGGGGTAATTCAGATCACAAACTCAGTGTAATCCTTAACCGTCAAGTCAAACCTCATACTGATTCAAGCAGTTGACTGTGATCACATCAGGATTAAGATATATCCATAAATGATAATCGATTGATTCGATAAGACTTCTCGATTACGGAATTATATCGTGAACTCTAATCAAATCGGTCCAGCACTATATGATATATCAATCATATATAAATTCCCCACTAGCTTCTCTTAACCGAAAGTCCGGATAAGACAATCACACCTATTGTGTTCTGGGCGCATTAATAGCACGTTAAAGGAGAGACCCGATACTCTCGATTAACTTCACGATGGGCTAATTGTATTTTAAGTACATCTTCACCAACTCAATCCTCCCGTGTATATCCCATACACTGAGTTAAGTGATTACATAAACGATATACTTTAGGGTTTTCTGTAGTGTAAATACTATTGTCACATCGGTGAATATGAGAATAATAAACAGAATAATAATATCATTTCATTTATTAAATAAAACAATTACAAAATTATCTTTCGGGCATTACACCTAACAATATATGTATCATACCTTTTGTAATCATTATGATCAATCAATGAAATATTCATCAAATTTCTAGTTTCTTTACTTGGTATCAGAGCGGTTAGCCGGCGTCCATGGCAGATCCACCATCGGCAACGCAGCCAGGGGGTACAATCAAAGAAAATTAGCTGTCAACTCTGGTGGATTCATCTGCAAGCAATGTATAGTCACAAGGATTAGATTTCTTGTCAAGTTCGGCGACAAATCAACCAGAAACATGCATCCCCATCTCAGCACTTTATGGAAGCTCCTTATTTCTATCTCCAACACACTATCACTACCCGTTTCTGGAATCACGGGTTATACCATTTACAAGTTCTTTGCCATTCACAAATAGTGCTTTACCATCCTCTAGCTCCTTTCTTCCCAAATCGGATTTGAATAGCTCTCTCTTTAGACTATCTCATTTGTCTTCTCCCCTACTTTCATTGTCCAATTCTCCTTTCATGGACATCTGAATCAAACCATTATTGTTAAAATTACTCGTGATAATTGGGTGTTGTGTAGGTATATCATTCTCCATGTGTTCAAGAGGTACAAGCTGGATAGCTATCTGCTTGGCACTAAGCCCAAACCACCCGTGCTTCCTAAATAGATTATGTAATCCTAGTATTGAATATTGGAAATTAGTGGTCAATTGCTCATGAAGTGGTTGCTTGGTTCTATGAAAGAACAAAAGTTGGTTGAAGTGGTTGGATGCACCACCTCTCATGAGATTTGGATAACCCTAGAGGTTCTCTTTAATAATTAGTCCGAGTCTTGAATGTTGGAATTCAAGAGTGATCTCACTAAGTCTGAAAAAAGATCTAAGTCCATGGACGATTACTTTTCTCATATGAAGTCTTATGGTGACCACCTTACTGCAGCAGGGTACCTAATTTTAAAGTTTGAGTTGATTCTGGATACTCTTGAAGGATTAGACAAGAACTATAAAAAAGCTATTGTTAACACCACAACTCAAATATGATCACTCTATTGGCAAGAGGTTCAGTCTCAGTTGATTACACATGAGAGGCTCCTTGCTAGGTTTAATCCCACTGCTCAGCTTTCCGCTCCTCAAGCACATCCACCTGCTCATGTTTCTACTTATCCATCTTTAGGTTAAGGCCACCTTGTCCTAATCAAACTCCCTTTAGAGGTAGATGAGGATTCAGAGGTGGCAGGAATAAAGGCAGAAGTGGAGGAAGATATAATAGTGGAAGTATGATGGCTTGCCAACTCAGTGGCTGATCGTCGCGCATTACGCCGATTATACTAGCAAGAGTACTAGGTCAAATTATAGCATAGCAAAGGCGAATCAAGGTCGATCCCACAGAGACAATGCAACTCAAGTATAAACGAATCTAACAAAATCGAGAAGACAAATACGGTCATAGACAGAACATGGTATTCCTTCCCCATCCCCACCTATTTACTAACTTGGTATAGTTAATCCTTATGTTTACTTCCCCACATAATTTCCCTAAATCAATCAAACGTTTTAATTCAGTTTAGCTACGGGTGCATCTCCTAACCCTATCTACTTCCATTTGCAAGGACAACAGACAATATATACGCACTCGTTGCTTGTATTAGCCCATACGCCATAAGATCTAGAGATGCCGGCACGAGACCAAAAACCACCCTAAGCAGCTATCGACAATGACTAGCACGTTCCAAGGGATCCATCAAAACAATGTCCTAACTAACACTTCACCTTGCAAGTCCTTCGTGTTAATTTACGATATCCGAATATTAGATTGGCCAGACCTAAATAATCATTTTAATTAATCCTGTCGATCAACGTAGCTGACGCTGAATCTCCAAATTAGGGTTACCTAAATATTTCTTCGATTAATCGGTATAGACCACCGATTTATCGGGGGAGTCGGTTCCTATTCTGGAATCTACATTGCTTCATATTGATTAATTCAAGTAAATTATGTGGTTGTTAAACATGCAGATTAACTATAACATGTAAATACCAGTAGATCTACCATAATAAAGACATAAAGGAACGTTCAAAGATTCATACATTTGGTTACGGAGATCTAGCTTGATCTACTCAAGCTAGAGATGGCAAGAAGAGAAGGAAACCGGAAAATAAATCACCAAAAGCTAAAGAAATTTTATTTCATCAACTTGATCAATGTATATGAAATTGTATAATAATGTATAATATATATATATATATATATATATTTATTGCAATCAGTTATGCGGCTTTATATAGATACAGCCGACTTATGACTCAAATAAACTCTAACCGACCCACTAGATGCGGCAGACTTCGGTTTCTTGTCCTCCAAGACCTCGATAAGTCGGGCCTGGGCTTCGATTAATCGGCCCAGCTTTCGTCCCTTTTTCTGGTAGATCTCTTCTTGAACTTTCTCCACTTGGCCCATTGTATTTCTTTCAGCCCATATCCGTCCTTAGCTGCTCCAGAATTTGGTACATCCTGAAAAGTGTATAAAACAAGACGAAACAGTACCAAATCCACGGGATAATAATGCAAATGTAGAATTGTGAACCTAGAAACATAAACACAGCATTTAACACATATTCTAAATGATAACGAGCCTATCCATTCCATCTCGAGCACGATTCGGGGTAAATAAAGGTATAATTAATGGTAGTATTTAGGGCGTTATCAACTACCCCCCACTTAGCTTTTGATCATCCCGAGCAAAAAGACGAAAAGAAAACGTAATCCCAACCAATGTACAAGTTAATTAAAAACATCAATGCCTCACAAAGTCAAGATAATGATCATGTCAACTCATATCCATAAGTAACGCATTAAACAATATTCATGTCATGAACCAATGTGTGTGCAATAACTCCTCGATCTTTAGTAACGCAGACAATCTCACATTACGTCGACTCATAGTCGAACTAACCAGTCATGAACATGCCTTTCTCTTTACGCCATTTATTTTATTAATTTTACTTTTATTGCTTAGGTCAAGTCAACTGGTCAAGACGGATCGAGAACCGAGTATTACTCTTAGGCTTACGTTTATCAGTCTATTTTATACGAGGGTCTTGCGTCTTACGCTCCATCGACTCTGCTTTGCCAAAGAGAATATATATATATATATATATATATATACCGTGAAATTTATTTCTCTTTCTTGGCGGGTGAACGCTCATAATTCTATCTATCCTCACGGCCCCACTCTTGATAAACTACCGAATCCATAATTCCTTAGCCCTTGTAAAAACCACAACTTGACCCAAATGACCATAGGTAGAACAGAATTCGAGATAAAGCTAGGGTCAACTCTAATCAAAGTAATGCGCTATCTACTACACACCAAGGAAAGTGAGTTATACGTGCTTAAAATGGTGGTTCATAAACAAAATATGCGCTTAATACACCACTACTTCATAAGTGGGCACAACTTTACTTATGCATAGTGGAACAAAGGTGTAATTAATTAACTCCAAAAGGTCAAAGATGTCATTTTTTTCCAAAATTTTGATGAAACGCATCAAAGTCTAGGTGGTGAAAAGGGCATCAAGAAAATCAAGATAGTCAAGCAATTAACGGAATATAATGCTAAAAAGCTAAGTGACGCTCCAACCCCCCACTTAATCGAAACATTGTCCTCAATGAGAAGATGAAAGATATGAAACGAAAAAGGAACTTAGCTTCGTTAAGGGCGGAGCAAGAAAAAAGAATGGATCTCCAACAATTGCAACGGGCTTCGAAGAATAAGTCCTCGAAAAATCTGTACTAAATAACTCGAACAATCCAAGAGAAGAAATGTGGGTGACAATAACCCTAGAATAAAAATACGGCAGTAATAGAGAAATAACATAACTCTAAAACAATTTAAGCCGACAAAATAATTATATTATTTATAAAAGTCTGACATCATACTAGATAGAAAAATAAAGAAAAACAAAAATTAAAATACTAAAATGGAAAATAACCACAAGAAATGAGTAAAAAATAAACTAGTCCTCGTCAAAATCATCCTCCCAATCAGCTCTAAATTCGAAACCGGGAGGTGGTCTAGAAGTGGAGGAAGAAGCAACGGAAGAGGATGCACCATGACATGGGGCAGTTCTTGGTGGTGGGGTTGAAGGAGGAATGCCTAAAAAGTCCATCATTCTGTCCATTTTGCGATGCAGACTCGCAATCTCTCTGGCATTCTCCTCTATCAATGCTCTCTGAGATCGAGTCCCTCCATGGACCGGAGTGTGCTTTCGCTCATCTCTTTGACCTACTCGTCTTGGTGTTCGCAAAAAACCGACTGTGAACTTATCTGGGGCTCAGGATCTTTCCAATCGTCACTGACCATAACCGAAACCTCGTTCTCTAGAGCAAAGATATCTATCATCGGTCCATAAGGCAGTAGCTCTCGCTCGGACTCATCAGCAATTTCATGAATACGGTGGTTCATCAGGATACTGATGTTAACTGGAGATTCCTGCTCTAGGTAGAACATCAACTCTGACCGCTTTGGTGTAACAGATGTCGTATGCTTGGTCGGCAGAAGGCGGGAACAGACAAATCTGTTCAGTATCTTCCTATCCCAATATAGGTCATTTTCCAGGAAAATAGTCGGGACTCCCATCGGATTTCTCTTCCATACCACCCCAAAATAGTCAGCTATCATATGCATCCTCTCTAGATCATTAACATAGGAGGACGATGTATACTCCTCCGGTCCTACTGGTGGGTTGCGCACCCTATAGTACTCGTTGATCCGCTCAATAGTGAAATCAACTTTCACCCACCGGACCATAGAAAATGTGGCTCCTGGGTTGTGCGTCAGATACGTGTAGAACTCTCGCACCATCGTAACGTTGAACCGGCTTGGTGCCTCCGCCATATCCAGAATGTCATGATACTTCATGGCTCTCGGCAAGATAGTGCCACAATCCTCCAAGTCGATGCCACGTTCACGGGCAATAGGTCGGCCATTCCAATGACCTCGGAATGATTCATAAATCTCCAATGAATTGAATTGCTCAACCCCGTCTATCAGGGGGTTAGAATCACCATAAACAACCTGATGACCGCTTGGGCGACGGACGGTTCTTCTGTGTTTTGGACCCATGACTGCTGATACAGAGACTGCTGGATTTCTGGAAATAAAATAACCCTCGATTAATCGGTAGGTGGTCCGGATTAATCGTGCTTAATTTTTCATTTTTTTTCTTCTGAAACAGAGTTGCTGATGATGGAAGAAGATGAATGGCAGCAACAACAACATTATAGCAGCACAACACAGAAGCAGAGAGTGGGAAAGGTGTTTTAAGGTATTGAAATGGGGAAAATGGTTAATGGTGGTGGTAATGGTGGTGATAAATGGTGATGAGGGCCGAGATTTATAAAAATAAGAAGAAAGGGAGAAAGTTTTCTTGATGATGAAGAAAAATGGTGATAGATGGGTGTTTAAATAGGAAAAAATGGGAAGGAGATGGAAGGGTTTAGTGGGATAGTGGGTGGAGTAATGGTGGTGAGGAGATTGAGGTGTGATTGATGGGATTGAGGAGGTGGAGTAATGATGGAGTGTGGGAAATGAGGAAATGATGGAAAAGAGGGAGAAATGGGTGGTTGCTCTGACTGGGGGCTGACCGATGCAACACGTGTCCTGCACGTGCTATCGAAGAGTCTGATCTTAAATCTGACATGAAAAAATCGATAAAACCTAGCTCGATTAATCGGACCTGATACCCGATTAATTACGGCTACTTTTTTTTTCTCTAGATTTTCTTATTTCCTGTTCTGCACACCTTGCACTGACTTCCTGCTCAATCCTGACCTTTTAATTACTAGTCCATTGCTCCTTCTTGTCTTACTTCCGACTCAACCTAACCTACTTCACTTGAATCCACAACGAGTAAAAAAAACCTTCCCAACATCCATCGGTTTCAGGCCTAGGAGTGCGGTAGGATGAAAAAAAGCTCGTCGTTTCATCCGGTTACTTTTATTGACTCATTTCCTAAACAAGGGTTCAAGAAGTAGTTCTAAGTTTATAGTCGCCGGCTCGGCTGTCTTCGGATCCTCATTCAATCAGGGGTCGGGGCTTTGACTCTCCAAACTTGCACTTTCGAGGTCTTAACCGTCATGCACTTCCCATCTCGTTTACTCTTATCCTCTGGGGTGCTATCTCTCGGTTTTCCATAGAAACTTTCTGAGCCCTCTTCCTTGCACGTCTCGGTCTCTTTGCTCGTGCACTAGATCTACCCCTGCTTCAAGACTTAACCTTCATGTCCAAGGATTCCGCATTCTCTCGTTTCAGCTCTATCTCATCAATACGTAATACGGACGGACCGACTTCCGCAAGCATCTTGTTGTGGTCCTTACGCTCGTGTTCTCTAAGAAGTACTCTTATAAACTCGTGCTCACAGGTTTCTACAAGAGCCTCTCGATGCCTAGACCTCTCATCCTCTATCTCCGCAAATCTAACGTTTCCAGGACCATAGGTCATCATGCAGCGTTCAGGCCTATTGTCTAGGGGCTCTAGGATCTTAATGGTTACAGCATCATTGTTCAACCTTAGAGTGATTTCCCCATTATCATAATCCATGATGGCTCGGTTGCTAAGAAAGGCCGTCCAAATAAGACTTGTGCACTAGGATCTTCTGGTACATCTAGGACTATGAAATCTATAGGGAACGTGAATCCCCTGCCTTGATCTCGCAATTGTTTAGCAAACCGGGTGGCATATCTCGGGTACGATCAACAAATGTCATGGACCGTGTTTGGTCCAAGGTTACCCGAATCTTTGCTTTCTGACTGATTGAAAAAGGAAGAATGTTGCAACTCGAACTAGAGTCACAGAGCCTTAATCCTACATATACACCGTTTATTGATATCGGGAGTTGAAACGTCCCTGGGTCACCTAACTTTACTATGGTATGCAAGTCCGGGTAATCCTCAGGCTTGGAAAACATGGTATCAAGGTCCTTCTCAGGATCATCAGAATCATAATCGGAAGATATGTCAATTAACTCAATAGGAAACTCACCTGGGCTATAAGTTTCATACTCCATTGGGTTCTCCGTGGCTTCACATTTGAGTGCTTCATTTTCCTCCTCCACTCGCTTCTTATCTGCTTCATACTGCTCTCTAACCCTAGAGCCTGGATACATGGAGATTGGTTTGATATTCAATATTTTACGAGGCATAGTTCTTGACTCGTTTTGCTTCCCCAAACCTTGCTGAACAATTTTCCGAAGTGTCCTGTAATTCCTGCTAAAAAGATAAAACAAAAACAAACAAAACGGTTAGCAACTTCCGCTTCAGTTGGGTTTAGACCCAACTGTTGCGGACCTACTAACTAAAACTAACAGGGATATATACAGAATCATAGAGGCTGTCAGAACTTGATTTTATGAACCTCGATTAATCGGGGGCAACCCACGGTAAATCGGGCTCAGAATTTCTTATTCTGGCAGTACAATAATGCAGGTTTATTTCAGGACGACTCAAGACTTCAAAATAAAAGAAAAATAACTAATTCTCAATTAGAATTAAATACGTTTATTCTTGGAATTGGCCATTGTCCCCAGCAACGGCGCCAAAAAGCTTGATTGTCGCGTATTACGTCGATTATACTAGCAAGGGTACAAGGTCAAATTATAGCATAGCAATGGCGAATCAAGGTCGATCCCACATAGACAATGCAACTCAAGTATAAATGAATCTAACCGAATCAATATGACAAATATGGCCATTGACCAACAATAAACATAGACAGAACATGGTCCATCCCTACCTATCTAATTAACTTGGTATAGTTAATCCTTATGTTTACTTCCCCACATAATTTCCCTAAATCAATCAAACGTTATAATTTAGTTTAGCTACGGGTGCATCTACTAACCCTATCTACTTCTATTTGCAAGGACAACAGACAATTTATACGCAACTAACCTCCTTCGTTGCTTGTATTAGCCTATACGCCATAAGATCTAGAGATGCCGGCACGAGACCGAAAACCTCCCTAAGCAGCTATCAACATTGACTAGCACGTTCCTAGGAATCCATCAAGACAATGTCCTAACTAACACTTCACCTTGCAAGTCCTTCGTGTTAATTTACGATATACGAATATTAGATTGGCCAGACCTAAAAAATCGTTTTAATTAATCATGTCGATCAACGTATCTGATGCTAAATCTTCAAATTAGGGTTACCTGAATATTGCCGTGATTAATCGGTATAGACCGCCGATTTATCGGGGGCGTTGGTTCTTATTCTGGAAACATTGCTTCGTATTGATTAATTTAAGTAAATTATGGGGTTGTTAAACATGCAGATTAACTATAACACGTAAATACAAGTATATCTACCATAATAAAGACATAAAGCTTCATACCTTGGTTACGGAGATCTAGCTTGATCTACTCAAGCTAGAGATGGCAAGAAGAGAAGAAAACCGGAAAATAAATCACCAAAAGCTAAAGAAACTTTATTTCATCAACTTGATCAATGTATATGAAATTGTATAAAAATGTATGATATATATATATATTTATTGCAATCAGTTCTGCGGATTTATAGATACAATAGCCGACTTATGACTCAAATAAACCCTAACCGACCTAGTAGATGCGGCAGACTTTGGTTTCTTGTCCTCCAAGACCTCGATAAGTCGGGCCTGGGCTTCGATTAACAGGCCCAACTTTTCGTCCCTTTTTCTGGCAGATCTCTTCTTGAACTTTCTCCACTTGGCCCAATGTCTTTCTCTCAACCCATATCCGTCCTTAGCTGCTCCAGATTTTGGTACATCTTAAAAAGTGTATAAAACAAGACGAAATAGTACCAAATCTACAGGATAATATTGCAAATGCAGAATTGTGAACCTAGAAACATACACACAGCATTTAACACATATTCCATATGATAACGAGCCTATCCATTCCCTCTTGAGCATGATTAAAGGTATAATTAATGGTAGTATTTAGGGCGTTATCAGTGTCGAAAATGGGCTCATTGTTGTTATATGTTGGCACAGGTTTGAGACTGACTTCCAACCACCAGAGAATACTATGAGTCCAAGACCTAAGCAGACATCTATATTTTTTGCTACACCAAGCTCAGTTGTTGATCACTCTTGGTATTTAGACAGTGGAACCATCTGATAGCAAAATAACTAACCGCTAACCTTAACCGACAGAGTATCGGGTCAACGGTAGTATAGTGGTCTCAAGGTCGAATCCACAGGGAGTAATGTTCAAGTACCAAAGTCGACTTAGAACTTAGTTCAGGTCAAAATAATGGTGGAGAGTATTATACTAATGCAAAAGTAAAGAATGTACTAACGAATTTACTTATAGGTATTAAAGGGTATAGTCGAACTATGATCGCACGAGCTACTTTTACCCCTAAGGAAGGACTTAACGGGAAGCGTGTCTTAACCGACCTACCTATCTAATGTAGTTTAACGACATCCACGGGTGCCAACTCCTAATTCTAGCGATTAGACTGAACAACTCGATCTAACCACCCTATGTGAAGTTAATTAATTCTCCCTTTAGAAAACCGATTAACCTAACATGATTAAGCTCTAGAGTCGCTCGAACGACGATGACAAACTTCTGTATTGGAAACGGACCTAACAACTAGGCCGAATCTACGCCGATCCTAAAACCCCTCATCCCACATCTCACCGCAAAATGCATCTATAAGTTCGATGTGTGTGACAGTGAACTAGGTGATCAATCTAATTCAAAGACGTTAAAATAAGTTTTAGGACGTGGATTAATCGTTTAAACATTCAATTACGCACTACACTACTCCCTATCTCATCTCCCTTAGGGTTTTCGCTCGCTTTCATATAATTCGACTACACAACAGAATTAGCTACTCATGATTATGCTAATAAATGAAATGATAATTGAAATCAAACCAAAGACAATAAATAAAAGAGAAGTCATTACCATATAATTTGCAGAAAATCTGATCCAGAAAATACCAAAGAGAAAAGCGATCAAAAAGTCAAATCTTTGTTCTTGAAAAGTAAATCTAAGGTATAAAAAGTGTGTAGAATCAAAGGATGTAATTTATGGGATAAAGGGATCAAAGGGTGATCAAACTACACTAAAATCGCCCCTAAATTGCCTAAGAAAAGTCTAAAGTCGGCCAAGTATCAGTAGGGGCTGAATGAGCTGCGTATTTATAGAGTAGGTCGAAATTCTGCTGCTGTCGGTCATGAACGCCCGTCCAGGTCATGTCAGACGCCCGTCTGCCTGGAAAATATAAAGATATTAGGGTTTCATCTTCAGTGGACGGGCGTTTGCATTCCTCAAATGCCCGTCTGGTGAATCATGACTTGAAGGCCAAACCCCCGTCTGGCAACCCTGGACGCTCGTTTGGGATATATGAGCTTCTTGAATCGGGCTGAACCTACCCAAACGCCCGTTTGGGGGTCATTTGGACGCC
The DNA here is from genome assembly GCA_036785695.1 of Gentiana straminea. NCBI lineage: Eukaryota > Viridiplantae > Streptophyta > Magnoliopsida > Gentianales > Gentianaceae > Gentiana > Gentiana straminea. The sequence continues at coordinate 1,169,980 of JAVUPR010000477.1, forward strand.
CGTCTAGCTGAAAACCCAACTTTCTGAATGATGTATTACTTCCGTGGACTCCCGTCTGGGATAGGCAAACGCCCGTTTGATGTAGGCTTCCTGCATATGCCCGTTTGGGGTATGGGAAACGCCCGTCTGCCATGTCTTCACTCCAAACTTGGCTTTTCTTCACTTTTATGCCATATTCATGCTATGATCATGTCTCTCATACCAAAACATCGCCTTCCGGGTCCTCGAGTCACCTAAGTCCTGCAATAAACACACTAACAAAACACCACGCATAATTCTGCAAGACAAAAGTGCTCAAAAATGAGGTAAATATCGCTAAAAAGGCGGAGTTTTCTATCGATGTGACAGTTTAACTCCCCGTACACATAACTCTCGATATTTCACTCAAACAGGTCTAAATCTACCCAAAACATGCCAATAAAGTGATAAACGGGGGTTAAAATGCACACCAGAGTACAGTAAAGTTGACTCCCATCAACCACCCCACACTTAGCCTTTGCTCGTCATCGAGTAAATTAGGCGCTTTAAGACAGACCAAGGGATCAACTTTACGACACATGCATAGCGCTCACGACATCAAGGTAAAAGGAAAACAGACACTGAACGTACACCGCTTGACTCTATCTTACCACGAAAATGAAGTGTGTGTGCTATAGACCGAGGGCTACACTCAAAATGATCACCGACTTTGAATACCGGCCAAATGACTACAAGCAGCTCATACCGGGCTAGAATCTCCACTAATTGAGGCAACCGAGGCTAAATACGGTCAAGTAGGACTTGAAGGGTTATAATGTCAAGCTCGGGACGGGGTTAATCGAAAGGAAATTTTGGGACTGGAGAAAGAGAAAAACACGAGTGAACCTAATCATTTCATGTATTCCTGCTTTGGAAACACACTAAACCACAGAAAAACTCTTTCGATTCTTTGTATGCATTGATAACCAACCACAACTTTAACATCATACTTTCACCTACTCAATACATCCTCCCCTGACCTTGTTTCCAACTTTATTCAAACTCTCTTTCTTTTCTTGTCTTTTTTTCATTGTTTTTCATTTTTTTTCTTTTTCTTTTTTCTCAACTTTATATATTTTTTTTCCCGAACCAACAAGCCTCACAATAGATTCCTCGAGCTCCTCCCCTTCATTATATTAGCTCGTACCAACCAACTCCTCTCAAAACACGCACCATCTACCACCCCACACTTGCTTCAGCAAGTGTGTCTAAAGCAACGACTAAGTCCACTCGTAGGGTGATCAAAAGAAACGTGACCAATAATAAAGCTCAGGGTTAGGATAATACAGGCAAAGTAACCAAAACGGCTCATTTCGGACAGTGGTCAGACCGTCCTATCAAGGCTTAGAGGGGCTACGAGGGGAAAATGTTGGGATCTTGGCTTATTTGGCTCTGACTAGGTCAAAGAGGCGCCATGACTCTCATCCCGTATCCGGTCTAGGTCAACCTTTCTATTTCGCCTCGAAACTAGTGGTATAAGTGTGTATAGCAACCAGAATAAGTGCAACCAAGGTCTACGTGCATTAAAAGGGTTCGTATCGTGACAAAAAAAAATCGCCCAACATACATTACTCGACTACTAAGACATCTACCAAATCCATCGTGAGAAACATGCATATGATGCGGTGTCAAACCGTGAAAAGTTTTAAATTTTAAGCCACGAACTGACTCGAAAACGGACATTAACTAAGCATATCACAATTAATGGCACATGTATCAATCGAAACAATAAAGCTAAGTCGTATCCACCCCCACTTCGAATGAAGCACTGTCCTCAGTGTGTGAATGAGATAGAAAAGAAGACTTAGCTTTAGACCCGGCAGAAATGCGCTATCGAATCCCGTAACAACCGTAAGAAAGCACGACCCGAATCCCTATACAAAAAAAACCAAAGCAAAGCATGCACGGGAGATGGTCCTCGTGCCAAAATATCGGGTAGGGAGGGGGAATAACAAGAAAATGGCCCTGTCACGTCAGAAAACTCGATATGCAATTGTAACGTACACAGTGGATCGCTATAGATGGATAAATGACCCAAACGGGTAAAGCACAGAACATCTACGCGTAAAAGAAAACCACAGAGGTTTGACATATAGAAATGATCCAAAATGTGTACATATAGAAACCAAAATCCAAAAGAAAGTATGAATGTGCCTTAAGGCTTACAAAACCCATCATAAGAGTAGTAAATCAAAAACGACAGTAGCATCAAATAAAATACAGATGTGTCAAATGGAATCGACAGCTCCTAAACAACCCTAACACCCGAGGTAGACTGCGAAAGGAACAGCACATAACAAACGCCCGAGACGGACGCGCGTTTGCAGAGGGCAAACGCCCGGTTGACCCCAGTTGTGTGCAAAACACAGAATTTTCAAACCCTTTTGATTCTAACCTTTTTTTTTTCAACACAATTTATGATCAAAACCTCAGAAAAACTCAGATAGTGGTGGGTTGCCTCCCACCGAGCGCCTTTGTTTCATGTCGTTGGCTCGACCGGATGACGCTCAACTGACTCAACTCAAAACAACCTCAAATAACATACCAAAGAAGCACATAGCATGTCAACCAAATTCAGCATTCATAAGTTTGAGCATGCCCAACGATATACCTAGTGCAAACATCAAAAGATTCGAACTAGTGAACGGCTTACCTCTTGCAACTTGCGCCGCTTTCTCCTGCCACCTCACACTCTCTTTCTTTTCCGGCTTTTTAGATGGATTCCCTTTAGGTTTCTTATGATCAGGTGGTTTATCAATCCGCAACTTCCTCAGCTTTGGGAGCACCGGTGCAACGGGCGATTCCAATTTACTCTTCGTCTCGATCTTACCCTGATCGACGACCTCTCGTACTTTCACCGCGTCTCCTTTCAACGAACTCTGACTGTCCTGCATGTCAGTACGCACCACAACACAAGAAAACAAAGATTCTGTGTATAAACATTCATCAGCTATAGCTTGACGACCTCTATCCTTGTAGACATTTAAACGCTCTCTCTCGCCCCCAACTCCAAACGAAATATCTCCACTCTTTACTCCTATCTGAGCATCACTAGTGGTCAAAAAGGGACGACCTAACAGGACATAGGTCCTAGAGTCCATCTCCATGTCAAGAATCACAAAATCCACAGGGAACACAAACTTGCCTACCTGAACTAGCACATCTTCAGCTACCCCCAACGGTTTCCTCACCGACCTATCAGCCATTTGTAGGGTCATTCCCGTAGGCTCTAAATCACCTAACCCTAATTTCTCATAAAGCACTTTAGGCATCAAGCTCACAGAAGCTCCTAAATCACATAAAACATTTTCAATCACTGTATTGACTATGGTGATAGGAATGGTGAAACCTCCTCTATCTCTCATCTTAGGGGGAATGTTACTGTCATAAACTGTTGAACACTCCTCCCTCAGCTTAACTACCTTACCCATTTTCTCTCTACTTGCCAACATCCCTTTCAAACACTTAAAATACTCAGGCACACTAGCAACTGCCTCTAACAGGGGGACATTGATCTCTACCTTCCTAAGAATGTCGAGGAACCTATGCTAATTTTCAGTAAGAACTGGCTTCTTAGGGCCTTTAGGTGGGTATGGCAAAGTATTCTCATCAAAATTAGGAGGGGGAGGGTGCATAAAATCATGCTTACCTTGAGCTTTTGGCCTTGGAGGCCCAGATGTAGCTTCCTATCTCGTTGCTGGCTTGCTCGGTTCCTCCTCTTTTATATCCAAAACTATGAAATCCCGCTTCTCCATTGCTTCAGCTCTCTTGGATTGAGCTCCTTGCTCTCTCTCAGCTTCCATTGCCCTCTCTTTCCTAGCAATCGCGAGATCTCTCTTAGCAGCAGCTAACTCTCTTCTCACAGCTTCCAACTCAATTTCCATTATTTCTCTCTCTGCTGCCTTAGTTTCATCCAAATATTTCTCTGCTTCAACCCCACTCTTTGGCTGATCCACTCCCAATTCTCTACCACTTCTAGTGAATATTGCATTCACTTGTCTCGGGTTCTCGCTCGGCATCACTCAAATTATTCTTCAGTGTGTTCGTGATTTGCCCAACTTGGGTTTCCAAATTCCGAATGGCGGAGTGAGTGGCCACTTTTTGCTCAACAGCATTCTTATTCAATTCAGATACTGTCCTATCCAGTCTTTCCCGGATTATCTCAGCGGACGTCTTCTGAGCACCATAATTGTTCATTTGTTGAGTGTTTTGATTGTTCTGGTGAATATGAGCATTCGGATGCTGATAGGTGCTAGAATTAGTGTTTCTGAGTGGCTGATTTGCTTGCTGATTACCCTGCTGGCCTTGATTTTGGTTCCATCCCTGACTCTGCCCCCAATTCTGATTCTGCAGTTGCTGTTGGCCCTGTGATTGAGATTGCTGATTCTGATTATTCTGATAGCTACCTTGGCTCTGATTCTGGTATGGATTCTGATTCTGGGGATTCTGGTTCCAAGGTTGGTTGTATGAGCTTTGGTTTTGCCTAAAACTTTGGTTCTGACTATTGTTACGATTCCAGTTTTGATTCTGCCCCTGGTTCCAACTTGATTCTACTGATTTTGATTCCATTGCCCCTGATTCCCTTGTCCAACATAATTCACATCATATTGTTGTGAATCATCACCCATACCATAATCCATTTGCGACCCTTGCTGATTATCAAAGTTCTGATTCCACTGTTGCTTGCCAAATTCTTGCTGATTCATATTTACCTGCCCCATCGAATAGACATTCATTCGCTGTTGGTCATTCTGATTGCCAGACTACTGGTGTACTGGAGTAGGTGTCAACTGTTGTGGATAAGTGGGTTTTTCCGACGATGCACATTCCATGGCAGAATGTCCACCTCCACAAAGTTGGCATTGTTGTGCCTTCTTTCTTTCCAACTCCATTCGGTCCATCTTCAGTACCATTTCTTGCATCTTATCGTGCATGGCCGATTCTCGATCGAGTTCCTCTTTCAGCGACTTTACACTTTCCATTGGGGCTTTCTTCATCTTTCTGCTTGACCCCCACTGTCCTTCTCCATCTGCTGCATTCTCTATGTGTCTCATAGCTTGTTCTGGCGGCATATTCATAATATCTCCGCCGCTTGCGGCATTCAGTTTGTTCTGGTCCATTGGCTCTAAGGCCCTGAATAATTTAATAACTTGATCCACCGTAGAAAAACCGTGAGGAGGGCATCTCTTCAGTAGACCCCTAAATCTCTCATAAGTATCTTTTAATATCTCTCCCTCGAGACCGTCAAACGAAGAGATTTCTTCTTTTAGATCTAAAATCTTCGCCGGAGGAAAATACTTTTTCAGAAACACTCTCGTTACATCCGCCCATGTATGTAACGAATCATTGGGTAGCGAATCATACCAATCCTTAGCAGCTCCCCTCAGTGCAAACGGGAAAACTATCAGCTTTATCGCCTCGTCACTAACCCCATTATATCTCATCGTCCCACAAATTTGGAGAAAATGATCAAGAAAGCTGTTTGGGTTCTCAGTTGATTTCCCGTGGAATAGAGCATGTTCCCCCAACATGTTCAGGATGTTTTGCTTGATGTCCAAGTTGTTCACATTAATCGGGGGCACTCTAATGGGATTGTGCCCTGTAACTTCTTGCGGGGTGGTAACATAGTCTCGACAGACCCTCGGTCTCTGCACCTGCTGAGCCATCTGTGGCTGATAATTCTGCTGTTGTTGCTGCTGATAAAACTGCTGCACATGGGGTTGATTATGTGGGTTATATGGGTTTTGGAACCCCTGTTGATTTCCCTGATTCTCTAGCATCTGAAGTACTCGATTTACCGTCTCTTGGTCTAATTCGGGTCCGAAGTTCTGCGTATTCTGAGCATTTTGTCCTCCCCTGTACTGTCCAATCCCTGTCCTCTGATTAAAATGTGGGTTTATCAACTGACCCAACACTGTGTTGTCCTCTTTTAACGGTTCATGACGAGGGGTCCTTAGTGGAGTATGCAATGGTAGTGTTGCGTTACCACCAGTAATGTCTGAGGTTTGCCCTTGTACATTGTGCTCGATTAAGGGCTCTTTGCCATCTCTATGATTTGGTGAATCCTCCATTCCCTCTGAGGATTCTGAAAGTGAACTTTCTACTACCCCTTCTTCCTCAAACAAAGGGTTCGGACTGGCAATCAGAGGTTCTCCTCGGCGTTGACTATTTCTATGACGTGCAAAAGCTTCAATTTCTTCAATTGGCTCGATGAGAGGTTCTTTGGAGCTTCGGGTCATTCACTGAAAAACAAGAAACAAAAAGAAAACAAAATAAAAACGACCTAAGCCCAAGCTTTCGGTCAACTTACAAGATATCTGACGTCACCAAAACCAAGCCTTAGAAACGGCGTCAAGAAAGGGACAGACCTTTTCTAGGTTAGACGGATCCTAACCGGCAGTGTACCGGGTCAAATTGTAGTGATAAAGTGGTGAGTCAGGTGTCGAATCCTCAGGGAAAAAGTGGTAATTCTTTTAAGTGTGGTTAAACACCAAAGAGCTGCTATTAACTCGATCTAAACCGCAATTTTATAACACAGATTACTACTACTCTAACCAACATAAAATAAATGCGTAATTTAAAAGTTATTCTAATATAATATATATAGATATATAAATATATATAGATGTACATAAATAGTAAAAAATATATATATATATATATATATATATATATATATATATATATATATATAGATACCAATATATAGTTTATAGACTAGACTAGCCAAAGTATATGTAATCAATTTATTCGATCTTTTCAATTAATAGAATGTGTTCGATCTTCCTTTTTATTTTATGAAACGGTGTACTCCTAATGTCAACAATTCCTCCTCACACGAGCGTATGAAATTGTCATATGTCAAATTGTCATCGATCCAATGTCCACATCGCCCCATGCTAAACTTAGTTAGTCAAAACAGTACCGAGTATAAATCTACCCCGGATAAAAGAGGTGATTCCATTTGTCAGATGGCCGATGTTATTCAAGAGGCTCCGGTTGTCAAGCGGATCGATTTAATACAAACGGTGTAGTTTCAATTAAACTGCGATTTTAACATTATTAAGATCTCGAGTACAAAGTTCAATAAGATTTGTTTTACTAGGACAAATCTGCCCCCGGGTAGGAAATAGGATTCCGTTAATCAGACGGCCATTTTTACCCTCCGGTTTTTCTATTTTTACTCATATCCTGACTTCTCTGGTCAGTTCATCGTCAGGTTATATGTGGTATTCATCATGATTGATTACTTCATTCCGAATATGTTATCGTTACGTAGCGAAATAGAAAAAGATTCATTTTAACTCAATTTTAATCAATTTTTATTTTAACATCATTCTTTTAATGAAAAGATCGAAATAATACGATTACATAACTTTGGCTAGTTATTAGATTTAGCCTAATAACATTATAAAAACTAAAAAGAAGAAAATAACAAACATAAACATAATTATTATAGAAATTACCCGATTACAACTGCTGACTCAGAAATCGTCTTTTTCCGGACATTACAACGACTTCAAAGCAACAACGAACCTTCGAGAATTTCCCGAGCATTACTACGATACTACTACTACTTTATTTATTTTGGCATAAGGCCTATTTACAAACTAAAGAAAAGAGGGGATAGAGAATATATATAGAATATGGTGTATATATATTGGTACACTCCCTGCAAATGCTGAGGCTCCCATATATATAGGCAAACTCCCTTCCCGGACCGGTCCTGAAAATTGGCCGGATCGGTCCGGTGTAATGATGACAATCATTACAGTTAGTTATAAGCATGTGAGCCCATGTTACCCTCTAATCATTACGAATCTTTGTGTAATTATATATATAATTATATATAATTACACGGTTAACTTCTAAAAATCGTAACTTGAATTCTCGATATCGAATGACATAATCGAACTTCCGTTGAAAAGCTCGTTGAATTCTCTACAACTTCTATCAAGACCACTTCTTCGAGAAAACGTATTCTCGATGAGCCATTTCCAATACGTGTCGTTTTCGGGATTTTGTTATTTAAAAAACGAATACCCACTTGACCATTTAAATTGAGTGATGCTTTATAACTCCCTTCCAACGACTTGAATTGACTTCAAAAAGTGTTTCTACTCGGGATTTCAGTTCATCTTAGGATTCTGCAATGAAATAAACACAAAATACCCGTGTAAAATAGACACAACACTCCGGTCATTAAAACCGGTACAAAAACTACAACTTTTTACTATAAATACTAACTTTTACTACTAACTATACTAAACTATAAAGATTAATATTTCATACTAATTATATCATAATTTCATATATTTTATATAGAATTTGTCGACAAAACATAATAATATTACGTATATTTAATCATATAAAAATAATACATCAAATTACTCCCCACTTAGCTTTTGATCGTCCTCGAGCAAAAATAAGCGGTAATATATAAATAACAGATAATATAATTGATTAAATTAAAATTTCAAAAGTAATATACATCATCAATATTACAAACATATAAGTTATAACTTTTATAGAAATTTAATAAGAGATAAAGTTTATATAACTTAAATAAATTAAGTATCAAATGTTAATCAGATGGAAACATGCATGCAATAATTCATAAATATAAATAAAATATTAGAATTACTTTCTATCTTGATTATTACGAATTTCTGGAATCATTAACTAAGTCAGATAGAAGACACATTGGCTTATCATATATTAGGATAGGACATTGGTTAATCGAAAAGATAGAAAAAGAAATCAAAAAGAAAGAAGCAAGTCGTACGTACCTACGTCTTCACATTTTTGATCAAAAACAATTCCGATTAGTAACATCCTTTTATTCCAACTATTTTTCAGATTTTCTCTCTTCTTTTTTTATTTTTTTTATTTTTTTAACATTAAGAACTAAAGCGTGAGTGTGTGTAGAAAAATCAAATTTTACAAGCATTGCTTCATCAAGATTGATCGGAGTACTACTCTTTCGATCTAAAATTACGAGTCCGGTTTCCTTAAACCCGTAATCATTCTTGAGATATATTGATTCGACTTTTTCTTTAAATATAATTTTTTTTATGCCTTCATCCCAGCAATAGGACATTTCGAGATAATACCCTAGCTGGACTACTATCATCAGGCAAATCGGGAGCTTTATACCTCATAGTGATATATGACGTTTCTAGATAACCCCCTACTACACTCAAATCATTGGTAGCTACTACCGATATATTTTATTTTTATATTGTCGATCAAAGATAGGGAAGATACCTGATATTTGACTAATTCTGTGTAAAAATGGTGCCTTAATTCTTAATATAATTTTTTCATAGGACACTAACATATCTGAACTCATTGCCAAAATCAGCTATCTTGTAAGCGTCATGAGGTGAGAACATCTATATTAGAACTTATCTACCTATTCCAATCTCAGCATAACCATTTTTCTCAACTCTTAACTCTTTCTGTCATCATCTCCTCTCATAAGTACGTACAAACTCGAAGGATTTCAAAGAAATGTAGACCAAAACAAGCTAAGGGTCGGAAATTTCTAGTTAATCAAAATGGCTAAATTCCGAGTGAGGTCTTGATCACTCTTAAAAAACTGAGGTGGGGTCAAAAATTGGAATTTTTATTTAGGTAGGCTATTTGGCTATAGTTATTTTTTTTTTTTTGGTGCCAAAAATCATCGTCCCTAGTTTTGATTCCAAATTCATAATTTATCTTGAAAAGAAATTTATCTAAAAATTTATTTATAAATATAAAAATTACTTGAATAATTCCATAAAAGAAATATTTGACAAAAATTATTTAGTTATACATACTCAAAATCTTAAAAATCTTATAAAAGATATAAAACATATTCATAATATATCTAATATATTTTACCAAATCAAAAATTAATCTTCTCAGATTATATCATTTTTATTCATATACTAACTAACTTAAATCATTCAAGAAAAATTAAAAACTAAGTAAATAAGTAATTAAAGTACTCATTTATATGAAAAAGGTTATATTTTATAAATAATTTTTAATTTTTCGAAAATTTTAATGAAATTTTCAAACCTAACTCTACTCCCCACTTACGAAGTGGCATCGTCCCGATGTTCAATGAGTATGAAAAAGTATGTTCAAAAATTAAATTAAAATTATAGATGATCGTTATAAACATCGATAACACGCGTATATTAAAACAAACAATCATATATATTAAACAAAAAGAAACTATTACAACTAAAAGATTCGAACTAAAACAAACTTACTAACTAACTTACTAACCTTAACCAACTTACTAACTTATTAAAGCAAACCAACCTTAAACTAAATTAAATAAAACCACTAACAACTATCTCAGATAGTTGACGAACAACCCGGATTCTCCACTGGTAGCAATCCTCTACGATAATTACGAGACGGATATATCTCGTCAGAGGCAATTTCAGGGACTTCATTCAAATGAATACACAACCTTGAAATTAACCAAGCAAAAGGCATCGGCCTTCCATTATTATATCGTTCCACTGCAAAGTTTACTGCCGTCTTAAAAATCAAAATCCCCCAGTCCACATGAGCTCCGCTTATCAACGCAAACAACAAAAGTATCTCATTATCACTAACCCACGCAAAGTCACTAGTCGGATAGACTCGTGAGTTAATGAAGTGTTTCCATGCTCTCGGATGAGCGGGTAGAGTGAAGTGGTAGAGTCGTAATTTTGATCGAACTCTGGAAACAAATACGGAAAAGCTTCCGTGACATAGTTGACAACGTTAAAGGAGTTCCCTAACGCCCATTGATATTCAAAATGAAGATTATGGATTTGATTGAAAATCGGTATTTCGTAAATATGATTGATAATATGAGGTGAAAAGTGAATAAGTGTACCACGAACGGATACAAGTTGTGACGGATCGACAGTACTGACAGTAGAGAGAGTGGAATAAAATTCCCTAACGATAGAAACATTAATCCTACCTCTTGGATTTCTTACAAACTTTCTCCAACCTCTACTCTGAATTAAATCCTTCCCTGACTGATCAATTTTTTCATAGTTGATACCCTTCTCAACCAAAATTGGAGAATTTGCAAACCTCGCATTCACCAATAAATTAACATTTGAAGCGCTAGACTCCGGGACAAAAACATCTAATGCCTCCGGATCGTATGAATTGACTGACGGTGATGACCGGTTTGACATTTTAAACTGATTACAAAAAAAACAGAGAGTGAAAGATGAAAGTAATAAGTGAATTTGCAATTTATTACTCTCACTCTCTTCCCTTAAATGGTCAAGAAATTAGAGTACACGTGCATGCATACTAACACTTTCAGCATGACTAAGCAAAGTTAACTCCCGGATCGGTCCTGAAAACTGGCCGGACCGGTCCGGCTTTAAAATGGTTTCACCGTGTACAGGTTGTAAAATTCAAGTTTGCTTGTTTATCTTTAATAGGCTCATGGCTATTAAAATTTTAATAAAGATTATCTAACTGATACGGATAACCGATACACGAATTATATTTTAAAAACGACATATGAAAATATTTTTTTTTGTTCTTAGATTTTTTATGAAATATTTAAATACTATTAAAAGTGATTAAATTTACTACTACGACATAAAACGATTATAAAAACGAAAAACTACTAAATTAGCAAACTTAGTATTTAATAAAGTTAAAATGCGGAAAATAAAATAAACAGACAGAAAATGTTTAAAACTAACAAAGTTGTACGAAATCAAACAATGTCAACATCATCATCCTCGACTGGATAAACCGGATCATTCAAACTTGGAACCGATGACGTAATCGGGCCGTGGAAACGTAGTCGTGGTCCGAGCGAGCTGTCGAGACCTATCGAACTCATACTTGACGTCATCCTTGCAAAATCCGAAAATCCTCCCCAGCTAGATGTAACAACACCCTGAGAACCTGTATAAAAGACACCCTGACCACTAGATTGGCTTCCAAAAGGATTTGGCATATGATGAAAGCTCTGAGATGGTGGAATAGGTGCTATCCAATCTGGTAAAGTATATGGGTTAGATTGACAGGGCGGATAGGCAGTTTTATCGAAAGAAGGAACAAGATGCATCTGCTCATGTCTCAACATCCCTCTACGTAAATCATCACTCCACTGCCTACTCTGCTCAGCAAACAAAGCCATATTAGCCTGTCCTCGGGCTACATCTGACACTAAAGATTGAAACATATCGTATGTAATGGTGTTTGGGAGAGAAGTCTGCTGCTGATCAGAAAAAGATGAAAATCGGCGGGTGGGCGGGTGGAGGTGCACTACGTCTAACTATCGAGTCTATCGAACCTTCGGAGACCTCCTCAGACTAGGGCCTATCAGGGACTCATCTGCCATAGTTAACTTATCGTTAGATAGGAAAGGAACTCCTGATCTACGACATAAATCCGAAATAAAGCCAGGAAAGTACATGTGACTCCCTGCCTTGGCAGTAACAATAAACTCGAAAACCCTTCTATACATGATTTTCCCCACATCCACCTTAATATCATGAATCATCGCCCAAGTAATGCATAAATCTTCTTTACCAAAGGCGGTGTGTTTGGTAGTGGGATAGAGAGTATGGCTCAAAAATCTTTTGATTGCCCTCAGATCTCTAAAACACTTCCCATAATTAAATCGTTGTCCACCCACTCTGCCGTAGCATCAAACTCCCCCCGAGCTCTAGAGGCAACCGCTCATACATAGCGGGATCATCTAATCCATAAACGACTCTCCGTAATCCTCTTCATCCGGAAAAACTTCTACCCCTAAAACACGGCATTAATAAGTTCCGGACTAAAAGACACATGTCTAGACCTGGGGAATAGACTCATCATACTATCCTCGGTGGGTGTCAAAGTAGACAGAAGCGCATAAAACTCGCCACTAAGGTAGTATTGATCTCTCCGTCCTTTGAGCCGCAAAATCCAACCATTGGCGTCTCGCAAAAATACGCCTAACTTCCTCTCCTAAGTCATCAAAATCTAAGCCTCTTTCCAACACAACTCCACATTTACTATAGATATTCTTATAAGCATTCTTAGCTTGAGGTGAAGCTGTAGCAGCAAAACTAACAGACTCTTCATCCGGTGTTAAATCATTAAGACCTACGACTGGTACTTCTATTGGAATATTAGGCTTTCGTTTCTTAGAGATTTTGCGACTAGATGAGGCCATTCTACGAATTTTGGAACAACAAAATAACAAAAACAACGAGAAAAAAAAAAGCACAAATAAAATGTCACAACACACTTAAAAATCCAAACAGTTGAAAATAATTCTAAAAATTATAAAAATCATGAAATTAATAACTAGAGTAAACAAATTATACCTTATAATGAACAAAACGGTGAAAAGTGGCCGGAAAAGTCGTAGAAGCCACCGGGATGAAATGGAGCTTGTGTTCGATCTTTTTCGAATTTTTCACTTGTGTTGAAGAGAGGAGAGTAAAAGAGGAAGAATATATGTAATGGTATAGTGTAATTTGTATTTTTGAAGAGAAAAAGAAAATTTTTGGGGTGGAGGTGGTGGTGCTGCGGCTGCTGAAAAGAAAAGAGGAGAAATGAAGAAGAAAGAAAGATCCCGTCCTTTTAGGTTAAATCGATCCCGGATCGGTCCGGTGTAAGGGCCGGATCGGTCCGTGTGAAATTTTTTATGATTTTTTCGAATTTTTTTTTATTTTTTTGGATTTTTGATATAAAACTTATAAAACTCAATAAAAACTTAATAAAACTAGAAAATAAAATTTATAAATTTTATAACAATTTCTCAAAATTTATAAAATCTTTATAAAACTTATTTAAAAGTTTATAAAAATTCAATAAATTTCTATTAATTCTTATAAAATATCTAAAAACTAAACAAACTCTTTTTTTTTTATAAAACTTTTATAAAACTCCTTAATTTTATAAAGATCCAATTTTATAAAATTTTCAAAGTTATGCAAAAATTTTATAAAACTAAGAACAATAAAAGACTTGAACTTACGGGGTTTCTAATTCTTCAATTTCTACAAACTCCAGATTTCTAACATACCGTTCAAGCAAACTAAATCCTAGAAACGTAGCGTTTGAATTAAGTCTTGGAAGTCCATCGGGATTTTCGGTTAACCACCTAATCGTTCCCTTTTTAATTACATTCAAACACTCATTCTGAGATTGAGTTATATTTTTCCCACATTGCCCACTGTGTTCAATCTTTCCACAGATTCTGCACTTCCTTAAAAACTTAGCCCTTCTCTTTATCGAGCTTCTCGACGTACCATTACAAACTTCTTTCAATTTTTTCTCTCTCAACAATTGCTTGTTCTTTCCAAAAACTAAGGCTTCTATAGTAAATGCAATATCCCTATCAAAACCTAAATTTAAAAGTAAAACAAAAATTCCTAATCTATCTAAAAAAGACATCCAGTTCTTTTACGTCTATCCGGTAAAAGACGAAACTAGTTTAGACATATAAAAGTAAAGATAAAACCTGGTAATGTGATATTTTCAGCTTTTCAGAGCACTGCTTTTTTTTTTTTTAGTCTTTTGGAGGGTCGATCAGCAACATCACTTCATTTATGAGAGAGACTTCTTCACCTTCCAGAAATAGTTTCACCCTGTGACCATTGGCTATAAAAGTTGTATTCCCATCAGTTAGTTCAACAAGCTCCAGATTTATAAACTCGTGTTACTTTAAATGGTCCCGTCCATCTTGATTTAAGCTTTCCTGGAAACAACTTTAAACGTGAATTGTACAATAACACTCGATCACCTACATGGAACTCACGACTATAGATTCTTTTATCATGGAAGGATTTCGTGCGTTCCTTGTAGATTCGAGCATTTTCATATGAATCAAGGCGAAATTCTTCTAATTCTGTTAACTGAAGTAACCTATGATCACCGACAGCCTTAGGATCGAAATTCGAAATCTAATAGCCCGAAGGCTCGGTGTTCTAATTCTACACTGGGAGATGACAAGATTTACCAAAGACTAATTTGTAGGGAGAACAACCAATTGGGGTTTTAAAAGCTGTTCTGTACGCCCATAACGCATCATCTAGTCTAACTGCCCAGTTTTTACGGTTTGAGTCCACTGTCTTTTCTATGATTCTTTTAATTTCTCTGTTTGACACCTCTACCTGACCACTGGTTTGCGGATGATAAGGCGTTCCTAACTTATGCGTTACACCATATTTTTCAATTAACTTAGTAAATGGTCGATTGCAAAAGTGTGAACCTCTATCACTAATGATCGCCCTCGGAATGCCATATCTAGTGAATATGTTCTTTTTAAGGAATCGTATGACAACCTTGGTATCATTAGTGGGAAGAGCTTCAGCTTCTAACCATTTCGAGACATAATCTACCATTACAAGAATAAATCTTTTTCCAAACGATATAGGGAAAGGTCCCATGAAATCTATACCCCAAACATCAAATAACTCACATTCTAAAATAGGTTGCATAGGCATTTCATGTTTTTTCGAGATATTTCCCCATTTTTGACATGATTCACAAGATTTAACATATGTATACGCATCGTTATAAAGTGTAGGCCAATAAAAACCACATTGCAAGACTTTAAAAGCAAGTTTTCCAACCTCCATGATGACCTCTCCCGCCTCACGATCATGACAAAACGATAAAACACTTAAAATTTCATTATCGGGCACACATTTTCTGATTATCCCATCCGAACATTTACGGAAAAGGTCTGGTTCCTCCCAGTAATAAAATTTTAAGTCATAAAAGAACTTCTTTTTCTGTTGCCAAGTCCAATGAGACGGAATGTAATCACATGTTAAGTAGTTAATGATATCTCCAAACCAAGGTGAATTTTCCTTAGAAGGAATTCTTTTCTTTAATAACTGCATGGTTGAAGGAGTATCGATTCTAAACAGTTGTTCATCAGGAAATGAATCTTTAATTTCATTTCCTATCTCTTCATCAGTTTCCATTCTACTT
The DNA here is from genome assembly GCA_036785695.1 of Gentiana straminea. Classification (NCBI taxonomy): domain Eukaryota; kingdom Viridiplantae; phylum Streptophyta; class Magnoliopsida; order Gentianales; family Gentianaceae; genus Gentiana; species Gentiana straminea. Next base: position 1,185,961 of record JAVUPR010000477.1, read on the forward strand.
AGATGATCTGCTACTACATTCTCACTTCCTTTTTTATCCTTGATCTCAATATCAAATTCTTGAAGTAGGAGAATCCATATAAGAAGACGTGGTTTTGCATCTTTCTTACTCAGTAAATACTTCAGAGCTGAATGGTCTGTATAAACTATTACCTTAGAGCCAACAATATACGATCTAAACTTATCTAAGGCAAAAATCACAGCCAACAGTTCTTTTTCTGTAGTTGCATAGTTCAGTTGAGAGCTGCATTTAACGTATGAGATGCATAGTAAATAGCTTTGAGAATTCTATTATATCTTTGACCTAAAACAGCTCCTACAGCTAAATCGCTAGCATCACACATAATCTCAAAAGGTAAATCCCAGTTTGGTGCTACCAATACTGGTGCAGTAATCAACTTCGCTTTCAGGGTCTTAAATGCTTCCATACATTTACTATCAAAATTAAAAGGTACTTCTTTTTCAAGCAAATGACTTAGAGGTTTTGCTATCTTTGAAAAATCTGCAATAAATCTCCTATAAAATCCTGCATGTCCAAGAAATCCTCTTAACGTTCTTAGATTAACTGGTGGAGGCAATTTCTCGATTACCTCGACTTTAGCTTTATCAACTTCGATTCCTACTTCAGAGATTCTATGACCTAGTACAATTCATTCTGATACTATCAAATGACATTTTTCCCAATTAAGCACTAAATTGGTATCCTCACAGCGTTGTAACACTCGTTCTAGGTGTAACAAACAGCCATTAAAAGAGTCTCCGTAAACACTAAAGTCGTCCATAAAAATTTCTAAGAATTTCTCAACCATATCAGAAAATATAGACATCGTACATCTTTGAAACGTAGCAGGAGCATTACATAAACCAAACGGCATTCTTTTATACGCAAAAGTTCCATAAGGACAAGTGAAAGTAGTCTTTTCCCTATCTCCTGCTGCAATGATTCTTATCATTCTCTTTCACCGTGAAACCTCCTTTCTTTGGTACAACTTGAGTTGGACTTACCCATTCACTATCCGATATAGGAAAGATTATCAATTTCAAGAAAAGCATACTTCAGATTTAAAGGTAACGGTTTCAATTCCAGATTCTTCGGCGGATCTTCTATTGACGATTTAAGAACTGGTCCTTCTAGTTCTAATTCCAAATACTTATGCCATGGTGGTTTAAAAGTAAAGCTTCCTTTATCTAGAGAAAGGATTATCTCTTTCATTTCAATGTCTTCCTCATCTTCTTTATAAATAGATAGAGTTAAGCATTCTTCTAATCTGTCTTCAAAAGTTGGTAACTGATTATCATAGACAGAATGAATATCTTCTATAAAAGAACATGATTCTGGTGATGTATATTGATGATTCATAGCTTTGAAAATATTGAAAGCAACTTCATCTTCATTGACTCTCAAAATTAATTCTCCTTTCTGAACATCGATTAAAGTTCTCCCTGTAGCTAGAAATGGACGTCCTAAGATAAGTGGCGCGAAAATCCTTCTTCCATTTCCATAACTACAAAGTCTACTTGTAAAATAGAACTTGTCTACCTTAACCAATATGTCCTCAATTATTCCTTTAGGGTACTTAATCGATCTATACGCCATTTGCAGAGTCATTTCAGTCTTAGTAAGCTTTCCTATGCCTAGCTTTCTATAATCCTCATAAGACATGAGATTTATACTAGCTCCAAGATCACATAAGACCTTTTTAAACAGAAATCCTCCAATTTCACACGGAATGGTAAAACTTCCAGGATCTTTCAGTTTAGGTGGTAACTTATGCTGCAAAATTGCAGAACATTCTTCATTTAGGCATATATTCTCATATTCCTCTAATTTTTTCTTATTTGATAGTATATCTTTCAAAAACTTTCCATAGGCAGGCATATTTATCAGAGCTTCGATAACAGGGATGTTAACATGAATATGACGAAAAGTATCAAGGAAACGAGTATACTTCTGATCAGTCTTAATCTTTTTAATTTGATCTTTAGGAGGAAAAGGCAAAGATTCTAAATTTATAACCTTTGGTTCCGAAGTCATTCTCTCTTTTCCTTTATCCTTAAACTTTTGAGTATTACTTGATCGCCATGTTTCAGGTTCTTGAATTTTTTTCTTTTAATTTGTTCCCTGAATCAATCTCTACTTCAGACTCCTTCAGTTTTTCCTGTTTTTCATCCTTGTTTTCTTTATTTTCTATTCTAACATGTTCCTTAAATAGATTCCTTAAATCTTTATCCATGGGGTCTTTCAAAATCCTAGGGATTTTTACCCATTTTTCACCTTCATTCTCAGGTTTCAAACTTCTATTCCTTTTCAAGAAATTCTCTATGATTTCTTCTTCCTCATCAGTAAAGTCAAGTTCATCTTTAGTCTCTTCATTTTTATCTAAATCATTTTCTACTTCATTATTCCCGAAGTTTTCTACTCCATTACTACCGTAGAGTTTCCTACTTTTCGTAACCACAACATTTACCTCTCTTGGGTTTCTTTCAGTATTACTTGGTAATCCTCCAGGAGGTCTACTGTTGTTACGTTCACCTTCCCTACTCAAATGATCTTCCATATTCCTTAATGAAGCTTCTATCGTTCTCATTCTGGTATCATGTCCACTCATAGATGTTTTCATTGTACTCATGTCCTTACCGTTGAACCTATAGAAGTCATCATTGTTTCCATATCTTAGCTTGAGTAGATACTACACCCATCATATTTTCCATCAGTTTTTCCCATTTTTCAACCCCTTCTGCAGGTTGAGTTGAACTTTGAGTTACTGGTATACTTTGAGTGGTATGTTGAGGATAGGATCTAGGTAATGATTGTAAATTCTGATTAGATGAATTTCCTTGATAAACTTGATTATTATTCATATTCTTATACTGAACTGGATACGGCGGTTGTCCTGGCTTACTAGGGTTTTCTGACCATCTAAAAGTTGGGTGATCTCTTCTAATAGCATTAAACGAGTTTGAATATGCATTGTTCAAATTCCTATGTTGCTGAAGAAAACTCACCTCCTCTCTTGAATATCCTGTTGGTTCTTCTATCCCTAATGACACATTATCATGATTTGAGTATTCAGTTGGCATACCATTTTCTGAATTTGTATTCTTACCTTGTTGTAATCCATCAAACTTCCTACTCAAATTCTCCAAGTGTGCTAGAACTTCCGTATTTGACGTACATTCTCCTGCAAAAGCTACTTTTCTAGTGCTAGAACCGGTTTCCCACATTCTGTTATTTTTGGAAATCTTTTCTATAGCATCGTAAACTGTTTGAGCTTCACTCATCATTAACGAACCACCACATGCATGATCTACATCTGCACGTGAATCTTTTCTTAGTTTACGACAGAAAAGCTGAATTTGCATATCTAAAGAATAACCGTGATCGGGACAAGCACTTAACAATTTTTTAAACCTTTCCCAGGCATTCCCAAGTGTTTCTTCAGATCCTTGTCTAAAGTTAGCAACCTCGACCTTTAATTCCAAATTCCGTCCTGGAGTGAAATATTGTTTCAGAAATTCAGTTTGAATATCCTCCCAACTAGTTAACGAGTGGTGTGGAAGAGACATAAACCAATCTCGGGCTCTTCCTTTTAAAGAAAAAGGAAACATAGTCATCCTCGTTAATTCCTTATGAGCACCTTGACTTTTGGTGTATTGCACGATTCTTCAAACAGAGATAGAGATGATGATGTGGATCTTCATCATCTTCTCCTAGAAATTGGGCTCTTGCGTCAATTAAACCAAAAAGATGAGACTTAATTTCGAAATTATTCGCTCCTTCATTAGGTAAAAGTATGGGATTATTAGTCTGGTTTCTCCTAACAGTTTGATCACAGATAGGTCTTGGGTTTGGTGGATTGTTACGATTATTCTGGTTCCGATCTTGATTGATTCTATTATTATTATTCTGATTATTATTAAGATTAACAGGGTTTTGGCCATGCCCTAAAGCATGATCTAGCCTCTGTTCGTTTGTTTCATCACTAGTTTCAGCCATTTCTTTATTTTTATTAGAAGATGATTCCGTTGGAGATTTTCCAAGGAGTCCTAAGCTGGTTTGACCACGTTTACTCTCTATCCGCAACTGCCTTTCGTAAGCGTTTATATCAGGCTTATAAGGAGTAAGTGAGGCTTTACCGCTTCTGGTCATCAACTAACGAAAATAGAAAAATGCTCGAGTTTTAAAGAAGAAGAAAATTGGTACTAAAAGAAAGTAGATACCAACGAAAAATAAAAAAAAGAAATGTGATAAGAAGAGTGTTGGTTTATCCTCGAGAATTTTTAAGCTAATACAAGTAGTAACCATAGACACAAAAAAAGAAATTAGCGACTTTGTTCCCCGGCAACGGCGCCAGAAAGCTGACGTCACCAAAACCAAGCCTTAGAAACGGCGTCAAGAAAGGGACAGACCTTTTCTAGGTTAGACGGATCCTAACCGGCAGTGTACCGGGTCAAATTGTAGTGATAAAGTGGTGAGTCAGGTGTCGAATCCTCAGGGAAAAAGTGGTAATTCTTTTAAGTGTGGTTAAACACCAAAGAGCTTCTATTAACTCGATCTAAACCGCAATTTTATAACACAGATTACTACTACTTTAACCAACATAAAATAAATGCGTAATTTAAAAGTTATTCTAATATAATATATATAGGTATATAAATATATATAGATGTACATAAATAGTAAAATATATATATATATATATATATATATATATATATATATATATATATAAATATATAGATACCAATATATAGTTTATAGACTAGACTAGCCAAAGTATATGTAATCAATTTATCCGATCTTTTCAATTAATAGAATGTGTTCGATCTTCCTTTTTATTAGGTCCAATTGAGTAAATGAAACGGTGTACTCCTAATGTCAACAATTCCTCCTCACACGAGCGTATGAAATTGTCATATGTCAAATTGTCATCGAGTCCAATGTCCACAACGCCCCATGCTAAACTTAGTTAGTCAAAACAGTACCGAGTATAAATCTACCCCGGATAAAAGAGGTGATTCCATTTGTCGATGGCCGATGTTATTCAAGAGGCTCCGGTTGTCAAGCGGATCGATTTAATACAAACGGTGTAGTTTCAATTAAACTGCGATTTTAACATTATTAAGATCTCGAGTACAAAGTTCAATAAGATTTGTTTTACTAGGACAAATGCCCCGGGTAGGAAATAGGATTCCGTTAATCGGACGGCCATTTTTACCCTCCGGTTTTTCTATTTTTACTCATATCCCGACTTCTCGGTCGGTTCATCGTCGGAGTTATATGTGGTATTCATCATGATTGATTACTTCATTCCGAATATGTTATCGTTACGTAGCGAAATAGAAAAAGATTCATTTTAACTCAATTTTAATCAATTTTTATTTTAACATCATTCTTTTAATGAAAAGATCGAAATAATACGATTACATAACTTTGGCTAGTTATTAGATTTAGCCTAATAACATTATAAAAACTAAAAAGAAGAAAATAACAAACATAAACATAATTATTATAGAAATTACCCGATTACAACTGCTGACTCAGAAATCGTCTTTTTCCGGACATTACAACGACTTCAGCAACAACGAACCTTCGAGAATTTCCCGAGCATTACTACGATACTACTACTACTTTATTTATTTTGGCATAAGGCCTATTTACAAACTAAAGAAAAGAGGGGATAGAGAATATATATAGAATATGGTGTATATATATTGGTACACTCCCTGCAAATGCCGAGGCTCCCATATATATAGGCAAACTCCCTTCCCGGACCGGTCCCGAAAATTGGCCGGATCGGTCCGGTGTAATGATGACAATCATTACGGTTAGTTATAAGCATGTGAGCCCATGTTACCCTCTAATCATTACAGATGCTGTGTAATTATATATATAATTATATATAATTACACAGTTAACTTCTAAAAATCGTAACTTGAATTCTCGATATCAGAATGACATAATCGAACTTCCGTTGAAAAGCTCGTTGAATTCTCTACAACTTCTATCAAGACCACTTCTTCAGAAAACGTATTCTCGATGAGCCATTTCCAATACGTGTCGTTTTCGGGATTTTGTTATTTAAAAAACGAATACCCACTTGACCATTTAAATTGAGTGATGCTTTATAACTCCCTTCCAACGACTTGAATTGACTTCAAAAAGTGTTTCTACTCGGGATTTCAGTTCATCTTAGGATTCTGCAATGAAATAAACACAAAATACCCGTGTAAAATAGACACAACACTCCGGTCATTAAAACAGGTACAAAAACTACAACTTTTTACTATAAATACTAACTTTTACTACTAACTATACTAAACTATAAAGATTAATATTTCATACTAATTATATCATAATTTCATATATTTTATATAGAATTTGTCGACAAAACATAATAATATTATGTATATTTAATCATATAATAATAATACATCAATATCAAACATTACTCCCCGGAAACGGCGCCAAAATTCTTGATAGCAAAATAACTAACCGCTAACCTTAACCGACAAAGTATCGGGTCAACGGTAGTATAGTGGTCTCAAGGTCGAATCCACAGGGAGTAATGTTCAAGTACCAAAGTCGACTTAGAACTTAGTTCAGGTCAAAATAATGGTGGAGAGTATTATACTAATGCAAAAGTAAAGAATGTACTAACGAATTTACTTCTAGGTATTAAAGGGTATAGTCGAACTATGATCCCAGGAGCTACTTTTACCCCTAAGGAAGGACTTAACGGGAAACGTGTCTTAACCGACCTACCTAACCAATGTAGTTTAACGACATCCATGGGTGCCAACTCCTAATTCTAGCGATTAGACTGAACAACTCGATCTAACCACCCTATGTGAAGTTAATTAATTCTCCCTTTAGAAAACCGATTAACCTAACATGAATAAGCTCTAGAGTCGCTCGAACAACGATGACAAACCTCTATATTGGAAACGGACCTAACAACTAGGCCGAATCTACGCAACGATCCTAAAACCCCTTATCGCACATCTCACCGCAAAATGCATCTATAAGTTCGATGTGTGTGACAGTGAACTAGGTGATCAATCTAATTCAAAGACGTTAAAATAAGTTTTAGGACGTGGATTAATCGTTTAAACATTCAATTACGCACTACACTACTCCCTATCTCATCTCCCTTAGGGTTTTCGCTCGCTTTCACATAATTCGACTACACAACGGAATTAGCTACTCATGATTATGATAATAAACGAAATGAGAATTGAAATCAAACCAAAGAAAATAAATAAAAGAGAAGTCATTACCATATAATTTGCAGAAAATCTGATCCAGAAAATACCAAAGAGAAAAGAGATCAAAAGGTCAAATCTTTGTTCATGAAAAGTAAATCTAAGGTATAAAAAGTGTGTAGAATCAAAGGATGTAATTTATGGGATCAAGGGATCAAAGGGTGATCAAACTACACTAAAATCACCCCTAAATCGCCTAAAAAAAGTCTAAAGTCGGCCAAGTATCAGTAGGTGCTGAATGAGCTGTGTATTTATAGATAGGTCGAAATTCTGCTGCTGTCGGTCACGAACGCCCGTCCAGGTCATGTCAGACGCCCGTCTGCCTGGAAAATATGAAGATATTAGGGTTTCATCTTCAGTGGATGGGCGTTTGCATTCCTTGAACGCCCATTTGGTGAATCATGACTTGAAGGCCAAACGCCCGTCTGGCAACCCTGGACGCTCGTTTGGGATATATGAGCTTCTTGAATCGGGCTGAACCTACCCAAACGCCCGTTTGGGGGTCATTTGGACGCCCGTCTAGCTGAAAACCCAACTTTCTGAATGATGTATTACTTCTATGGACGCCCGTCTGGGATGGGCAAAAGCCTGTTTGATGTAGGCTTCCTGCAGACACCCGTTTGGGGTATGGTAAACGCCCGTTTGCCTTGTCTTCACTCCAAACTTGGCTTTTCTTCACTTTTTATTCCACATTCATGCTATGATCATGTCTCTCATACCAAAACATCGCCTTCCGGGTCCTCGAGTCACCTAAGTCCTGCAATAAACACACTAACAAAACACCACGCATAATTCCGCAAGACAAAAGTGCTCGGAAATGAGGTAAATATCGCTAAAAAGGCGGAGTTTGCTATCGATGTGACAGTTTAACTCCCCGTACACATAACTCTCGATATTTCACTCAAACAGGTATAAATCTACCCAAAACATGCCAATAAAATGATAAACGGGGGTTAAACTGCACACCAGAGTACAGTAAAGTTGACTCCCATCACCACCAATCATGTAACTTCTTATTTGGGGAATGTTCAGTAGAGCACACCTTATAATGGTAATGTAACCTCTGTTTCATTTATTTGAATTGTATTTATCTTTGACTTCTCTCTTGTACAAAGAAAAGTGGTGCAACCATTTTTAATCAATCCAATGAAATAGTTATTCAGTGTTTTTGTTGTGTTATTCTGATTTTCCTTAATATATACTTCTGAAAATGCCTCGGAGTGTTTGAATGGTAAAGTTAAGATTGCTATTCATGTTGTTCTTTGGGATGATCAACCAATGTTGCTAGTTGATCATATTTGAAATTGTTATCAGAAAGTAGTAGAAACATCCCCATCTTTGAAAAAATAAAAACTTTATGTTACTAACAAGAGTTCATTAGGTGGGATTGGGTGGTTATATAAGTATTGTCTTTTTCATCAGTCAATCCACAGGCTAAATGCAATTCACTTTACCTTGTTAATAGAGCAATTAATAATGGATGTCGTCCTCAAGCCATTTATCTCTCATTTCAAAGATCATTCCAATAACCTATCTTCGAACGTGCTCTCTCTCTCTCCCCTCTCTCTCTCTTTATTTTTCTCTAGCCTCTCTCTGGAAATTCCCTCCTTCTTCACGCCAATTTAGCCTTTTTTTCCGGCACCGCCACCGAAAGGCGCCGGTGCCGGAGGTTTTTTCTTATTTCCTAGTGTTTTCCATTATATCTTTTTCGTTCTCCCTCTTCGGATCTACTTATTTTGCATTTTTTTATTAGATTTGATGTTGCCGCCCTTTACTTCCGGCTGGGGTGGCGGCGTTTTGGGCCGGAAAACCCTTATCCCCCTCAAACTCCGTTGAAGATTGGCTCTTTTAGGAGGAAGATGGACGAGAAAGTTCTTTCAGGGTTGATCTGACAGTTTTGGCTACCGGATCTGTAATTTTGGGCTTCATCGGATTCCGGTCTGTCAACCTGAAGCTGGCCGGAGGTGGTATTACCATGGCGGCTAGGGCTGCGGGTGTTTATTGTTGGCCTGTCTCTTGGACCGATCGTATCCTTGGTGAGAGGCTTTTGACGGGCCTGGGTTTCTTTATCTTTTGGTTGGTGATTTCGGTGGACGGTGGTAGGAATTAGATGGGTTTTTATTTTACGGTTGGTGACTATAGCAGTGTTAGTGGCGGCGGTGGTGTAGTTGGTTTGCATGTTGTCTTTTGTTGTAGGTTTTCGTGTTTTTGGGTTGTAGTTCTTGTTTTTAGTAATTTTAGTATGTATGTTGGCATCGGATGGTTGTGGTGCTCGTCGGAGTTATTGCTCTCTACTTTTACTGTTGATTGGTGTCTGTTTTTCCTTTCGTTTGAGGGCATCCACGATACGACGGATTGCATCCTTTTTATTACCTTACCAAGTCAAGTTCTCCTTAGTGAGATTGAACTTGGTTTACTTGGGGTTCTTTCCAAGTTGTTTATTTGTTTCGTTAGTATGGTAGTGGTGGTAATGTGTCCAAGTAATAAACTGTTGGAGGTCTGGTGTCTTCCGGCGTGTTCCCGGCGATTGTCCGGTTGTAAAATTTTCTTTTGATTGAGTTTAATATATCTTTCATTACGGAAAAAATAAATAAATAACCTATCTTCTTGTAATGATCTTATGGTGTGAATCCTCTCCGATGAGATCCATTGTATAATTTGTCGGGTGGCGTCACAAAGCATAAAATAAGTTTATTTATGTTGAGTAATCTTACTTTCATTCATGAAGGATCTGACCAATAGTTAGAGTGTAAAGCATAAAGTGTTATGGGCACAATAATGTGTAACGCCCCATTCCCGGACACCGAGCCCTTATCCGGAAAGAGCGTTCGGCACATATATTATCAAATAAATTCAATAATATATGTAAGCCTTACGTCATACATCATAACCAAGCGACGCGGAAGATAAAACAACTCAACAACTCGGGAAACCAAAAGATCGAACACACGGTAATCAATGCTGTGAAAAACTACATCCAATAAAGAGAACTAATCATCCAACATCCAAATCCCAAAAGATCTCAAAAGAAGCTAAACCAAAAAGAAGGACAACATTGTTCAAACGTGAAACAATTGTTTTAAGAAAGAAACAACTAAAAGAACTAAGTCTTCAAAAGCTTCATCTCAAACTTCAACATCAAAGAACTCGTCAACCGTAGCAACCTGTTCATCTTCTTTGGGGAAAGGGGAAGACAAACACAACGTAACGGGGTAAGTACGAAAGTACTCAGTAACGCGTAGAAGATCGTATAACTATGATCTCATAAAGAAATAAAAGCAACGCCGTCTTTTATTAATTCATTTCCGTTGTTAACCCTAGCTAACTATCATATTATGTTCATAGCATAACATGAGGTTCCAAAAGGTATCTAACTTAGCTCAAGTTTGTTACATCATGAATAACAAGGGCACTACGCCTAGTAATAGGATGTACTAGGACAACTGGGTGCAACCTACTTAGAGACACGCTCTAGTAGCCCCGGGAATATCTGAGTCCCGATAGTGTGATGACCGGCAGAATGTACCAGACGCTTTATCTAGCCAATCGATTGACCGGCGTGGGTACAGTCTACTTTGTCTGGTCAGAGAACACATCACGATAATGTACTATGCCTTACCAAGCATTGCATGATGTTTAAGATTATTAATCTAGCACATATGTTTGATTAGATGTTTAACTAGCCACCTAAGTGTTTTCAAGTAAGCTCCCTCACATCTCCTACTCTCTTTCCTAGCCCACTAGACACGGACAAGGCCTAGAAATTACACAGACATTGTTCTCGGTGAATTTTATGATTTGTATTGCAATATTTCATAACAATAATCCCCGTGTTTTAGTAATTTTTATAGAAAATTGCGTATTACATGAATAAATTGAAAAGATGGTTTTAAAGTTATAAAAAGTGTAAAACGTGCCAATTACGTGCTTGAAATGATGATTTCATGTTGGTTTGAGTTGTGTTACACTTTGGTATGCTTTCAATGACTTGCAGGTGTTAAATGCGACTGGAAAAAGATGATTTGAAGTGTTTAATCGTGCGTTGAAGAATTGGGAGCTGAAGAATAAAGAGATAAAGGGGGAAGAAATCAATATAATCAATCCGAGGAGCTCTGGACGAGCGTTTAGAGCTTTGGACTGGCGTCCAGAGAGGGAAGTTGATTCAGGAAGTTCAGGTTTTTGATGGACAAGCGTCTGTTGTTCCGTCCACTGGACGGGCGTTCACAATATTGGACGAGCGTCCAGGAGGAAGAATTGGATTCAGAGTCTTATGATTTTTGCTGAACTGGCGTCTGATTTTGTATAGGACGTGCGTCCAACCCCAGCTCGGCCCGACTCAAATATTTTTTTGCACTCTGGACGGGCGTCCGAGTCTTCAAACGGGCGTCCACCACCGATTCTAACCCTAGCCGCCTCAGAGTTCTATAAATACAGCGCCTGTTTCAACCCTAATACACACATGAGAGCAGCTGCATATTCCACCCAAAAAGCAGCCGCACCAAAACCCAGAAAAATTATGAGTTTCTTTCCGTCAACCGTGTCTTGGATCATCACAAGGATGCGAGGCTAAGCGTATAGCGGTAGAATAACTGGAGGATATCACATCAACATATTGTATTTTATTTATCGATTGGTATTTGATTTGATTGTTAAGTGTTTTGTTAGATAGGAATGTCAATGAAACCACATGCTGATTTGAATTTGTATGGAAATATAATTCAACAATAGAACCTTTTCGATCGATACAATTAATAATATCTTGAGGAATCATTTGTTGTTAATTGGGTTATGTATTTTGGGAACAAATTGATGATCTTGTGATGTATGTTAAATTGTTTTGCTTGGAAAAGAAAACAAAATCCTAGAAATTGAGTTAAAGGAATTTAATCGATTTTGAGATTGATCATACCAATAAAATCGTATTCTGATCATAAAATGGTTGTGTGATTGTTGTGTGGTTGATTCTGGTCGTTCTCTTGTTCTTTTAATTATTTGATACAACCTTAATCTTCAGTTTTTATATTAAAATTAATTTCAACAATAGTTAAATTTAAATTTTCGTGACATTATTCATAACGACTATACTGTAATCCGATAATTATACGATTCCCTTAGGACGACTCGGTAACACCCTATACTACGAACCTTATACTTGGGGTGTTCCGGTAATTATAAATTTAAAACGAGTTTTTACCGAACAAGTTTTTGACGCCGTTGCCGGGGAATTCGGTAACGGTTGTCAGATTGTTTGTTAGTATAGTGTTGTGTCGGTACTAACTCTGTTTTGCAGGGTACAAGTGCTAGCAGGTACATTTTATTTTTATTTATTTCAGTTTTTTTTATTTTGCTATAAAAGCCTTAGATTTAGGATTAGATTTCTGTGCTGGTGAATTTTTTTTTTTCTTCTTTTTAGTATCTTAGGATTTAATTTTAGTATCTTCTACTTTTCCCTGCTGTTTTCTCTGTTCTGTCTCGTTTTTCAGCTCCTGAACGGGCGTCTGGAGTATCAAACGCCCGTCCGTTCTAACAGTTTATTCTCTGAAACGTTTTCGACAACCAGACGAGCGTCTGGAGTATCCAACGCCCGTCCGGTTATCTCTTCAGGAGGACGTCCGTCCAAGACCTCGGACGTCCGTCTGCTTCTTCTTTCTTATTCTATTCTGTTCTTTCCTTTTCTGTCCTTCTCTTAACCTTTGCTTACAAGGTTAAAACCCTTTCGTCAGCCTGACCTATCATCAGTGTTGACTTTTCTGTTTTGCTCCCCTGGTTTATGCAAACCAGGAGCAAAAAGGGACCGTTATTATACTGTCCTGAACCTGAACGGGACATTGTCAAGAGAAGACTTTTCCCAAATCCTGACAACATGAGCGAACACGGTTCTAGCGATGACGAACAGGAGAACCAAGGAAATAATAACCAAAATCCTCCTGGCATGGATCTGTTCAGGGTCAATTTGTAGTGTTTTTAATGATATATTTTATATCAATATTCCCCATATATGGATGTTTTTCATAGAAATCGAGCCTTATATTGAGATATTGAGTAAATGGTGTTTTTAATAGGTTAATTGCAAAACGTAACGATTTATGTGCTTAAATTGTGATTTTATGTTATTTTGGGATTGTGTTACGCCTTGGTATATTTTCCTATGTTATAGATACATATTTTGGCATGCAAGAGGATTAAATGATGAGGTTTTGCATGAAAGAGAAGTGAAATGGAATGAAGATGGAGATAAAGCTTGGAATGAAGCTTTCAAGCAGCCGAACTTCCGATGCAGTTCTTGATATGATATACACTGATTTGACTCTCGACCTCAAGAGAAGATTTGTAGGGATTGAAGAGAGGATTCTACAGGATTTTGAATCACTTCATTCCGACTTATGAGGCCCGAGATATGAGCGTTACAAGTTTGGATGTTGTTGCTAAAACTAGTGGAAAATCCCGAAAACGACTCGTAATACGACGGGCTAGTCAAAAAGGCGTTTTCTGAAGAAGAGTCCTTAATGGAAGTTGTAGAGTTTTCCGAGAGCTTAATTATGACATTCGGATCATAATTTTTGGAGGTCTACAACTCAAGATATGAATTTTAGAAGTTTCATTCCTAAAAAAGAATTATTCAACCGACATACAGGTTACTGTAGCAACCGCCTTTGATGATTATAAATACAGCAGCCCGCATGAACCCTAATTACACACAAATTATTCAGCCGACTTTTCACACAAAGCAGCGGCCTCTTGAGAGCAGTTCCAAGGCCGGTCACCCGAGCCTTGT